>OZ026589.1:16991255-17591255 GCA_964020215.1 Aurelia sp. 3 sensu Dawson et al. (2005)
GAAGAAAAAGAATCACCCTGCCTGTATTGTTTGACAACGACCTCGCAGAAGCCGCAAAATACCATCAACGATTGCAGATAAGACAATTTAAGACCAGAGAAAACATTGACATCTTGAGACATCTCGCGTACGATCGTAATGGATGGAAAAACTTGACTAACTTAATTTGTAGTGTCGCGCAAGGTGAACAATAACACAATTGTAAGCCGAATGCACATTGAGAGAGAGAGAGAGAGAGAGAGAGAGAGAGAGAGAGAGAGAGAGAGAGAGAGAGAGAGAGAGAGAGAGAGAGAGAGAGAGAGAGAGAGATTTGAAGTGTAAACGGGACCAATAGATAATTCATCATAGAGATTACAATATCAATTTCAATTTAACCACGCATATAAAAATGTATAAAAATAACGCTCGATCCAGGCTCTTTTGTTGAATAGCTAGAAAGGCCTATTGGCATTCCTGCTGCGAAGCAGCTGCACTTTTATTATGCAGTATTTCACTCGTAATTTGAGAACGGCACGGCTGATTTTGTCAAACTAAATTTTCATATCTAAGTCGACTGTCAACTTCATAAATATCATCAGTTTCTTAAGAATTTAATAAATAATTTGAAAGCTACAGTTTTTCAAACATGATTATTTTCCCGACTCTCCGTAAATAATAGCAGAGCAGCTGATGGTTATAGCAAGTCACTTTAATAATAATAATATATTCCTTGTCATGTGACGCTTTTTAATATCATGGATTTTTCAAATGCAGCTGGGTTGTCATTATAAACATTAAAATGCATTTGGGTGATTTCCGAGCCGAGTTCCTTTACGATTCTTAGTTTCAAAGATATCCATATTCTTAGAGAGAGTAGAGGGTTAGGTGGCATTCTCAGACGATACGCACAATTTTTATGACATGCAAGAGAAAACGTGAGTCTAAACAAGTACCAATTTTGTTATTATTTCAATTTCAATTTCATCGATGATCTCAGTTAAACTTACATGCTACACGTATCTTTGATAGGAAACTTCTATAGGAAACTCAACTCTCAGATCGCCAAAATTAAGAAACTCCACTACTAAGAAAATATAACTTAAGAAACTATTTATTTGACAAAGGAAATCCCTCGCATCTTTTTACTTTATCTCCACCTGCTTCCTGTATCATATTGCACGTATTTTTTTATAGGAACCCAGTTTGTAAGACACGGTAGGCTCAGTTTTTCGAAAGTTAAGAAACAACCCTACCTGAATTGAATCCATTGAGTACAAGTCAACGGCGAGTGTGTGTTTACAACGCCTTTGAAGGATTTGTGTTTCGGAAATTGATACGAGCAGTCAGCGGTGGCTTGGCAAGATGTGTAGCTCTGTTTGCAATGTTAATAACGATGGAGCCAGCGACGATTTTGATGTCAGAAACAGTAACGGCCAGTTGTGGTATTCCGTTGCTTAGTGGGACTTATCGGGCCCGTACCGGGTGAGTTGATTAAAATAATCGACGTTTGAAAGGCCATGGCTCCCTGGATATCAAGGCTATGATATCAACAAATTTATACCTTGCTGGTAGACATGTTAAAATTTACTTTGAAATTTACCTGTCTGAAATTGGCCGTTCTGCTCTGAAATTATGAAGGATTTTATCAGGAAAGCCCCTTGAAGAAAGCCTCAAAGCGTATTCAGAATAACGACCACATTTTCTTCATATTTCTGCCTATAGGTGGCGGAGAATGGTTCAGTAATACTTGCACGATTCGGTAATACATACAAATATACTAAAATTTAATCATACCTGCTAGTTAACTGTTTTAAATTTCTCTTGAATCCTCTATTAGTTACACAGACTCCTATCTCCACATCTCTGTTTTTTCGTTTAGGCCCAAATTGTGTTGTGTTGTTGCAGTTGTATTGAATATATTCCTTGTTGAGGACACCGAGGACTGCCCCTTTTGTCTGAACCTTTTGTTTTGTTGGCAATGTTCAAAGCAGACCTACAGCCGAGGAACCTCTTACCATGCGCGAGAATCTCTTTGTTTCTTTGCTAATCCTTGTTTGGATTGTGGTTGGGTTCTCCGCCCACATTCTTTCCACAGACCAAACATGCTTTCTGCGCATGATCACAGGTTTCCTTTTTGGGGGATAACCGTTGCTTTGAACATTGATGATTCGTATCCCCAACAATTCCAGTTTGATTCTATATCAAACGTTGGGCCATTGTTTCACAATGTCAGTTGGATTTGTATTGAAATCAACTGACACCGATTAAAATGCGGACTCTAAATCTTGATAGGACACCCGGACAGGGGATTTCAAGCCGAGTTTCATTTCATTTTATGTTCTTGATGTACGGTAAGTTCAAACTTCAATTATTACCAGACATCTGAAGGGCACAAATCTTCAGATAGTTATATCTCTTGTTTTGCCTTTCCTTGATCAGTGTGCAATTTATGGTGTTTTAATCTTTATCAAACACTGCAAACAAATGATCAAAATTTCCCCGTTTTCTTTGTGTTGGAAATTTTGGGGAAATGGACACTTTCCTAACAACTGTCCGTTTCCTCTAAATTTCCATGCAAAAACTATTTGGAAATTAAGATATTTCTTGCTGTGAAAAGCTTCTGATACCACCTCTGTTGCAGTCTTAAAAATTAAAACGTCCTAAAGCTTAAAACTCTGTAAATCTGAGGACAATGATGATATATAAAATGCACATTTGATTTAAAAGGTTTGCAAAGATTTGAGCCCTACGTTGCTGTCAGAGGCTCAGGAATGTGGCTTCTTAACTCCTGATCTCAACGCCCATCGTAGTAGCAATAGAAGAGAAAGAACGTGATGCGACGGTTCAGAATTAATGTTTTTGTGTGAATACCCGCGAGTTGGAAATGATGTGCACAGCTATCTGTGTCAGACAAAGTTCCTCAGTTACCCTGAGTCGTTAATCCTCAAAATTTTCCGAAATGCAGCCCTTGCAAATTGGTTATGAATGTAAAGTGTTGTTTGCCGAAATTCGAGTCAAACTGTAGCTGTATTTAGCTGCATTTTCGCTGGGTGCAAAATCAGCTTTGTGAGAAATCACACAATCAGATGGTAAAACAAGTGCTTTGAGCCAAAATTTATCATGTTTTTGCTATATTCGTGTGAAGAAAGCATCTGCTGGTCCTGATTGCTTTCCCCTCTAAAAATTTTGCCGTTCTTTTTGTTTAGAAGTGATACGTGGGTGATAAATGCTAGCTTCACTGAATACGTATTGCTTCGTGTTGAAAGAAAGCGCAAAGCAGTTCTTATATTGGGCAGTGTTTGGTGCTGTTTGGTGTTGGCGTGCTTCTGAACTGATGTAAAGCGTAATAAGACACTGTAAGTAATTAAAGTACGTCAAAAATTGGTGCTATTAATTGATAGTTTCACTGAGTGTTTGTAGCTTCTTTTTGTAAGCAATGCGAAAGAGAGATAGATTCAGGCAATGTTTGGTGCTGTTTGGTGTTGGCGTGCTTCTGAACTGATGTAAAGCGTAATAAGACACTGTAAGTAATTAAAGTACGTCAAAAATTGGTGCTATTAATTGATAGTTTCACTGAGTGTTTATAGCTTCTTTTTGTAAGCAATGCGAAATAGAGATAGATTCAGGCAGTGTTTGGTGCTGTTTGGTGTTGGCGTGCTTCTGAACTGATGTAATAAGACACTGTAAGTAATTAAAGTACGTCAAAAATTGGTGCTATTAATTGATAGTTTCACTGAGTGTTTATAGCTTCTTTTTGTAAGCAATGCGAAAGAGAGTCCAGGCAATGTTTGGTGCTGTTTGGTGTTGGTGTGCTTCTGAACTGATGTAATTCATAATACGACACTGTAAGTAATTAAAGTGCGTTCAAAAACGGCGTTATTAACTGAACGTCCCTACCAAAATTTTCACAAAGTTTTCACTTCAGCTACAACCTTCTTCTGATGTAAGGAGAACGCTGTAAGTCGCCAGAATGTTTCTCCTTTATGAAAGCTACGATCGTCGCTGTTTTCATCAGTATCCATTCTTTGATAGGCCACAGAAACCGCATCCACTGCGAAGCCCAATGCGCAGCTTCTTCAGGAACAACACCATTCCAAGGTCAGTGAAGCCTGACCAACTGACGACGGAATCTGAAAAATTTGATCACAAGCAGTTCTCCATTTCTCCTGATGGTAAGTTTCTTTTGAGCAAATTTTAGTTGAATTGGTTTCATTTATATTTGCGTGCAGTAAAAGATGGGGGTTTGGATAGATTTATGACGACGAGTCTCTTGTTTCCCTGTGCTCTTTGACTTAATGATGGCGCTTCAGTCAACAGAGACTCATAATATTACTCTGAAAATTCTTGCCGTATTTAGGTCCAAACTTTGCAATCCTAAAGTACCAATCAGATTGCGAGATTTGGCCAAGAACAATGCTATCGAATTTTCAATTCGAATGATGCAGTTGACTAGATTTTGAACGAAGTTGCTGCGGTAGGTTGTTGTAAATTGCTCTGGTTTGTTTGATCGGGCTGTTTGTTAAGGATATCATGAGATCGTTTAAGTAAATGACAAAAACAGCTGAGCTGGCTTACCCCTCCTGAGAGACAAATTTTTATGGTGTTTCAGTTCAAATCAAATTCAAATCAAATCAAATCAAATCAAATCAAATCATAATCATAATCATAATTTATTGACAATGAGTCCCATTTGTCCCACCTCACCCTGAACGAATTTCAGTGGAGAGTTGAAGCTGACTAGATTACGGTTAATAGATTTCTAAATTCCAAATCACCACGAAAAAGTTTTCCCTTTTTTTGTCTATTCATACAGAGTCGTTAGAAACGTTGGATCGCCATTTTTTGATCATTTTCAGTGTTTTCGAAAAGAAAATTTTGAGAAACTCTCTTTTGCTCTGAAAACTGAAAACAAAAGAATTTGCAACAAGCCGTAGAATCCTGTGCAGGCCTTTTGCCAATGATTGAGCGATAAATCTTCAAAATCGAACCATTTTACGATTTACACGTTTTTTTTATAAGAAACTGGTTTATAAGAAACTAGTACTAAGATGGCCAAAATTTTAAGAAACTCTAGTACTATGTCTGAGAAGTGCTAAGAAACTTTTCAAAGTTAAAAGCATGAATTTTATAGCAAATAGATCGTCGAACCTTTATCATTGGGCAATATTATCTAACCCATTTGTATTTTCAACATTACAGAACACTGTTTATTCCTATATGATGTTTTGAATATCAAGAAACATATCTGCAGCAGTGTTAGCGACCACATTGACAATTCATGCATTCATAAAATAAGAAACCAATAAAGAAACTTTTAGTACTAAAATGGACAAAATTTCTTGTTAAATTAAGAAACTTTTAGTACTATGGCCTGATCCTAGTTTCTTATAAAAAAAACGTGTATCATGGACTGCCAAAATCGAATACAGTAAAAACCCGCACATAAGAACCCTCATTTGTTAAGAACCTGCAGCCTGAAATTGTATATATTGTACCCAATAAATAAGAACCATTTCAACCCGATATTTTAACAAGGTTCTTAATAAAAGGTTCTTATAAAATTTCATTCTTCCACTCACTGGGGAATAAATTCAACCTGTTTGTCAATCAACGTCTTTCTTGGATATGAGTGATATTCAAAATTCAATCAACTTCTTTCATCAGTGTTAAACCTTCAACTAACCTTTGTTTTCTGGCATTTGTTTTGTACCCTATGTTAAGAACCTACACCCTGATTGTGGGATGTACCTCATAGCATAAGAACCTAAACAGGCTGAGTTCAGAATCTTAGGTTCTTATGTGCGCGTTTTTACTGTAGTTTGTTTTGGTGCACGCGATATTCCCTTGAACTGAATGGCTTCAAAGAATTGTTAGCTATTTCGCTATAATTTTACCCATTGAATTTTTCTGAGATCTTTAACGTTTTCAGAATCAATATCTTTTCTTGTTCTTTAAGAATTCAAAAAAATTGTCAAAAAACTTAAGACCATCGCAATTTTTAAATTTTTTGGGAAACATGACATGATTTTACAGAAAACCGTGTGTTTTGTAGCTTGGAAATTAAAGTTTGTTACCTGATAAAAAGCCATGTTACCATGGTTTCCTTCGTTTTTTCCCTTTGGCTCAAGCCTAACCAGTACCTAATCAATTCAACTGGCTCATGTTTGTCTGAACTCTTAGCTCCTACTCAGCGTTCAGCGTCATTTCAGACTTCCTTTTATGATGTTGTAAGACGAAGTTTGAAACGAGGTTGAACGCTGTGTAGGAGCTAACCGTTCAGATGCGCAGAAGCTATTTGAAGTTGATTTCTAGCACAGGTTGTGCGTGGAGCGAAGGGAAAACAACAGAGAAAAGCAGTAATATCGAGGTAATGAACTCTAATGTCTAAGATACAAACACGGTGCATTATTGCCCGTGGTACGGTATAAATTTTGGAAAGATAAGTAAGATTTCTGAACAGTCCAATGGCACGATTGTTGACTAAAGATTTGGAACCTATGCTGTCTGACTGTCTTTGTTATGCGTGTGTTATCAGGATTTGAAGGACAGCTGAATGTCAAGAAAGTGTGAGGCGAGCTGCAAAATTCAAAATGGTTTCTTTACGGAAGAACAGATTACTAGTGGATACAGGAAACAAGAATATGAAATCTGCTAGTTCAGTCAATGTCTTCTTATGTGAAGAGCCCACTTTAGAAGATTCTACCAACAGTGAATTTTAATACAACACGATTTTCAGTTCAGTTTCACTTCAGTTCAGTTTATATTTTAAATTCCAAGTCTTGTTTGGTGAAGAGCATAGCCTCATTCCACAAGAACGCTCATCTTACACTCATCTCAACTCATCTCATCTCATCTCATTGTGTTGTTGTCGCTTAAATCAAGGGTGTAGGGACATGGATATTTTGATTGATTATTTATTTACCTTGTTTTTATCCTTGTGTCTTGTTTCATTGTGTTGTTTTCTGCTCTGTTTCGTCTTCAAACTGACTTGCGCTACTGAACGTGGCCTTAGGCCTAAACGCTCTCAAATTGTTCAAATATTACTCCCTTGTATTTCTGTGTTTTAGTGCTCCTTCGCATAAAAAAGGTTTTAAAAGGTAAAGCCAGAGGAAAATTTTCTCTTCAGGCTCTGCAGCTTGAAACCTTTCATCTGCGAAGGAGCACTAAGACACAGAAATACAAGGGAGTGATATTCGAATAATTTGAGAGCGTTTGGGCCAGAGCAAAAACAACAGAAGGAAACAAGACATAAGGATAAAAACAAGGTAAATAAATAATCAATCAAAATATCAGTCTATGAAGAGTCCACGTTAGAAGCTTTTATAAAGAAGTAATTGTCACATTTTATGCGAATTTTGATTCTCCATCAGATCGATCCATTACGCCTTTAAGAAAGAAGGGTGCGACGTCAATTGTACCTGCACCTGCACTCGTAACAGCTGCCATTCGCACAAGGAGGCAAACAACACCATTACTTGTGCGGCTAGAGAACAAGGGCAGATTTTGTAATACAATAGCATCAGTTGCTTTGGTTCACACCTCAATTCAAAGCGATTAGCGTCTGCAGACAAAAGAAATTCTCTCAAGCAGAAATTCAAAACAAACGAAGCCACAAAGTTGCCCTGAAACCAGTACGGCAAACTCTCGTTTGGTGCGGGCGAAGGGAGGTTTTCAAGAGAAGGTATGTGCTTATAACGAAAGAAGAAGTGTAAAGCTAAAGTTCTGTCTCGCGGATTTTGTTTATATGATTCAGGAGCTGAGGAGTGACTGCGTAGAGGGGTATCGCCCTGGTTGAGGGTAAACGCGTTTTGACCGATGTTAACTCTCTTGCGTTTGTTGCTGAATAACAGGGGTTTGGGCCTAGTTAAAACCAAAAAGTGTGCAAAAATATTTTGATGACTCCATTTGCTGAACATTTTCTTGTTTGTGTTTCTTAAAACTTCGTCTACAAACGGAGGGAGAAGTGCACAAAGAAGCTCACCTTAGATGTAACTGTAAGCATCCGCCATTTGTCCTTTCACATTTTGTTGCAAAGTTTTCTTTTTGCTTGGTTTCTTGACGTTGTTAAAACTTTTACAGCAAACAAATGGTCTCTTGCCAAGCTCCACTTGTCCAGAATAATTATTTCACGTAAATTCAGAGCTATGGCATCCGCTTCCGCCACGACGGGCTTCTTTTTGCATGCCGTCTGATTGGCCTAAAATCGCCCTGGTTGAGGGTACTGTGGTATCTTCTGGTTCTTGAACGAAATCTGCATTGTCAACGCATGACAGGCAACTACTATTTTCTGTAAAAGGACATATTATGGGACAAAAACAGGTTTGTTCTATCAGTGGACTGTAAAAACTATCTTTTTTAAATCATGAATTGATTTTTAAGCATCGTTCAGTTCACCGAAGGAGGAAAACTGATGTCAGCGTGCTTGAAAAGTCTTTCAACGAAAGCGGCAACAAAGGTCAGTTCTTAGGATAACGAAACTCAGTAAATGCAATCAAAAAACATTTGATAACAACAAAAACTCTTTAATCGATGATATGCTGCTAATTTTCGCATCGAGTTATCTTGAATTTACCTGAAACCATGTAAAAGTTTGGATACCCTCAATCAGGGCGACGTTGGACTTTTAGGCCCTCTCGACCACTCTGTTCTTGAGTAGCACGCTCTTAAAGACAGCATCACCAATGACAAATATATTTTATATGATCAGCAGTGAAGAGTTTACGAAGGTGTTCATGGTAAGTTTCGTTCTGAAAATTTTTTCGTTTAGCAGGAATATTCGACCAATGTAAAATACCCTCAATCAGGGAGATACCCCTCTACATTTGAGCAATAAATATGCAAAAATTGTAATGCCCTCTCCTCGGTTTCTAAATCAAATAAACAAAATCCGCGAGAAAGAACTTTAGATTTACCCTTCTTCTGTCGTTATAAGCACATACCTTCTCTTAGAAACCTCCTTCGCCCGCGCCAAACGAGACTTCGCCGTACTGGTTTCAGGGCAACTTCGCGGCTTCGTTTGTTTTGAATTTCTGCTTGAGAGAATTTCTTTTGTCTGCAGACGCTAATCGCTTTGAATTGAGGTGTGAACCAAAGCAATTGATGCTATTGTATTACGAAATCTGCCCTTGTCCAGCTAGAGCATATGAATGTACCATGAAAAGAATACTTCTAGGGCTCGAATCTTTGCAACAATTGAAGTCATTGATGTAAAAATTTGTTGCTTCTTTCTTTCAACTTAATTAATCAAAGGGAACTTCATGTAATTTACCATAATACCAGAGAGAGCATTTTGATATCATAATGTTTTTGGGAATTACTGTATTTATAATTTCCTGCTGGTTTACAACTTGTGTCGTCGTCGAATCGCTAAATCATCAACCACAGAAGCTACAGATTTTTGGTTGCTACCGGGAGACCCAAAAGAAACTTCACGTGGTAGATCATGAGCGAAAGGACACCCAGTGTGTAGCAGTTTAAGTGTGTATCAGTAGCGACCCACCTTAACTTATTTTTTCTTTGTGTCTTGAACTTGTTTTTACTGCGTACGCAACCACCTTTCAGTGTTTCATAATTTTGAAATTTTCAGTAGTGAGCCATCTTAAGTGAAGATCCACCTTAACTCGTAGCTTTACGAGGGCACTCGATCAAATCAAAATAAACAAAGAATGCGTAGTATTGACTTCACGGAAGAGGTGTAAAATCTATTCTTCAGAATGCCAATGCGTTTTGTCTTTTGGGAACTCTGAATCTTTTGTTCCACAAAATTCACCTATGCTGTGACCACTGATGAACTAGGATTATCACTTTGATAAACTAGGTTTACCACGATAAACTAAGTTCATCAACTGATAAACTGAATTTATCAACATTTCTTTGATAAAAACTGGGTTTATCAAAAGGAAACTTCATTATCACTGATGATCAGAATTAATGTTGATAATCCCAGTTTATCAATGGCAACGGCAATCATCGAATGTGACCATCTTGGTTCATCAGCGATGCACTCGCCTCCATCTGATTTTTATGTTGTAATTGTAGGATCAGCATGGACTCTGGAAGACGATGTACCCACTTTAGAACTAAGCACCGTTGATGGGACACCGTTCAGTCAAACAGGCAACCAACTGTATTACAAAACAAGGCCTGCGTTGTCTATTTCTAAAGTCAACGAGGTAAGAGCTCGGCATATTTTCTTCATGCAGGAAGGAAACAAGGACAGATTTTGCAACGATCGACCTGTTTACTTGCCAGAAAAGGAGTTTGAATCAGAAAAAAGGAATCCATTGTTTGAAAAATCGTGCACGATTACCTATGCAACCAATTTGTAAAATTTTAATTTCGTTATATTACTGAAACTTCAACGTAATTTTCAAGGTTTTCCTCATGATTTTAAGTGCAATCTTTTCTTCTGAAACTAGGAGTTTGCCGAATTTCCCGCTTATTGATATCCCGAAAACAACTAAATTGCCTGGTGCACAGTCATGTAGATTTGGACTTTTTGATGCCCATTCTTGATGGGACAGCATAATGACATTTAAAGAGTTTCTGTAGTATTAGAAAGCTATGCTTGAGCTAAGAAAGACATTTTGTGCCATTTTAGTTGTTGAAATGTTGATCATATTGAGCGAATTACTCATAGTTATAGGAATAGCCAATCGAAAGTGATCTTGGGGAATTCTTCATCGAGATGAAGATAATGCATTTTGAGTTACGAAGAATTCTCAAAATTTACCGGGTGAACCAGAAAAAAGTTCCCACTTTTGAAAATTCATAACACCAAGACTACTACACGGATTTGAATCATACAAATTGTAATTAAAAGTCGAAAGATCAAAGTATTTTTGTGATTTTTTTCGCTGTCCTACCAGCACTACAAATATTGGTAGATTCAACTTTATAAAATTTCATGGTTGCAAAATCACGGAAAAAGGGCCTAAAACATTGATCAAATCGTAAGGATTCTATTCAAATCGAACAATAGGCCATGGGCGTTTCACCTCCTTCAAGAGTTGTAAGACATCGATTTTCAAACAAATATGAAAGATTTTCAATGCCAAGGAAATTAATGCCTAGAGGATATCTCTCACCCATGAGAAGTTGCATTTCCTTCAATATTCTGTGCGAGAGGTCATTTATGAATTGATCGATGTTTTGGGCCATTTCTCAGTAATCAATCAACCATGAAATTTTTGTAAAATTGAATTTACCTATATTTGTAGTGCTGGTAGGACAGCGAGAAAAATCACAAAAATACTTTGATCTTTCGGCTTCTAACTAGAATTTGAATGATTCAAATCCATGGAGTAGCCTTGGTGTTATGAATTTTCAAAAGTGGGAACTTTTTTCTGGTTCACCCGGTAGTTACACTCTCTGTTAGACAATGCAGCTGTAATTTTTCAAAAGTTCTTGCATACACTTTTCAAGCAAGCAGCCTTATTTTGGAATTTTTCAAAATTTCTGCAGATAGCTTCATATGAAATTTTTCACTTCAGATTCACATTCAGCACCCAAATTTTTTGTTTAACTGCAAATTTTCGTAATCTTTGTGCTAGCGGTTATAATTTTATGACGATAGCAAATTTGAAAACTTGTAAGGGATCTGACTGTGAATAATGACTTTAGAGGTAAAGTTACACCCCGAACGATTTTCGCCGTCAAATTTATGGCTTCTCAAATTTATTATCGTCATGAAAACATATTGACAGACTCTAGGAATATGAGCTTTGGGTGCTGAACCCAAATCCGTGGCCGGAAATTTCATGTGAAGAGATTTTGAAAAATTTCCAAAACGAGGCCATCAGTTACAAAAGCTGTATTTATTACAATGTCTCAGTGTATAAACCAAATTGAATTCCACATTTTAAGGATGTAGGGTTTTTGTATTATCTGGTACAAAGCGACCACAGGGACCCCAGGAAATTGTATAACCCCCCTCCCCACTGATAAAGAGGCCTTGCTTTGTTGCATCCTTTGTGATTGCGAAGCTATGACGTAATGCTTTAAGTGAGGGATCGAAAGCGAGGCACGCGAACGAAATCAATAAAGCATTACGTCCTATATTTTTATATTTATATTTATATTTTTTATATGTAATTCTTTTAAGGAGGGTTGCCCTTCAACAAGTTGATTTTCAAGGGGCCCTCCAATAAAGACATTAATTACAATCTAAGATAAAAAGTAAAAAGCTATTAATTAAATTAAACTATAAAACCTTATTTACAATATCCAAAACCTATTTACAATAATGTTTAAAATTTACAATCAAAACGAAAGAAAACAGTTTCTATATAATTTACTTGAAACTATGCAGAGAGGTAGCCTCCTAGCTTCGCAATCACAAAGGAGGCTACAGAGCATGGCCTCTTTATCATTGGGGGAGGGATTATACAACTTTCTGGGGTCCCAGTGAATCTACCTTAGATTCTATTTGTTTTGCCTAAGTATTAAAATTGCAAGTGTCATCTAAAATAAGGACCAGATGACCCTGTGTCATTTCTGGCTTTGGATGGCACAGTAGCATGTGTATGTATGTATGTATGTATGTATGTAAAATTTAGCCATCAAAAATAAATATAATTATTGATAAAAGAAAAGAAATCTAATTACAATATCTACAATTTAAAATAATTACAGGCAAAAATTACAAACCTAATTAATAATCTAATTTAAAAAACCCCATGCTAAAAGATGGCAGGGATAGCATGAAAAGGTCAATGCAACCTTGTTTCCATAATGGTCCCTCCAGGAGTGCTATTTAAAAGGAAAAGGAAAGAAAAACGTATTCGAGAAAAGAGAATGAAAAGTTTTCGTGGCAAATAAAATTTTGACTAGACCGGAAATAAAATCTTTGATTTCAGTTACGAATAAGTATTGCTGTTGGTTGTTTTTAGATTTCTAATAATATATATAGGGACTGTCATTAAGACTCTGGAGATTTTTAAAGAATTGGTCTTTGATCTTGTGTTTGAAACTGTCGATGTTCGTTGCCGATTTTAGTTCTGAGGGTAGGCTGTTCCATATTTTAGGTCCTAAATATACAAATGTTTGTGCTTTAATTTTTTGATGTCGGTAGAAACAAAGAGTGCACACTTTTCTGACTGACCCGGTACAACCTGCTTGAAGATGCGAATGATTTCTGTTTAAATTTTTTTGAAAGAATTGAAAGAATCAGTCGAGTCTTTATGCAGGCTGTACAAAATAGTGCCATCTTGCTAAGGACTCAATCATTTTCTTCCAGGGCCTAATGCTGGACATAGAGAGAAGAAGAACAAAGCTTTCATCAAGGTATGTCAGTACTTTCAGTGTCCTTTTGGAAGACACATTAATAACCATGATCCATTCATGAAAATCAACTGCGCATGTCATAATTGAATTTAATTGTGATCTATGAATAGAAAATACCAGATGTCCCTGGCGATTACCCTGAAAGACCCGTTGCTACCCGTGATCCTGTGTGGCGCAAAGGTCGACTTTTATATGATATGAATGTCATTTCTGGACTAGGTTCTCTTTGTCTTGCGTTTTATTCACCGGAAAAGGGATCATGAAGGCCAGTTGGCCTTTAAACGCAAAATGAATGAGCTGAATGGCGTGGTCTAAGCTTCGAAAATTTTCTTGAATTCTTAAAGAAGAAGAAAACACTGCAATTCTGAAAATATTGACGATTTCAGAAAAGTCCCTCAGCAGATGTACTGTAAAAAAGTTCAAGGTTCTTTGAAGCTGTTCAGTTCAAAGACATAGGTCATAGGATTTTACACCCGCCTTTTCAAAGATTTGAAACCTGTGCTTTTCGATATAGGGGTCTACAGTTATTTTCTACACTTCTTGTCTCGATTAGACACTCAACTAACCTGATTGAATTTAAGATAAAAATCAAAGCCTGGAAAGGAAATGAGTGTTAATACTAATGTAGAATCTTCCGAAATTTTGTACCGCTTATAAGCTTATGTAATATTTTTATCAATTCTGTTTCTGTAATTTGAGATAGTTGGCTTTGTTACATTAATTTCCAAAATTTTCGGACGTTTTAATTTTCGGACAAATAGAGTAGTCCGAAAAAATCATTGTCCGAAAATTTAAGTGTCCGAATTTTTTAGTGGTCCGAAAATTTAATTGTCCAAAAAGTTAAGTGTCTGAATTCTTTAGTGGTCCGAAAATTTAATTGTCTGGCAAATCACAATGACAAAAAATTTCTTTGGATAAGAAATGAAATTCTGTTATAAGATTACTTACTATTGTTCTAATGGAGGAACCTTGGAAATCTCAGTGAAGGACAGGCAATGTCTCAATGAAAGAAAAGCATAATAATTTTTAGTGAACTTGAAGATTGTGACGGATCTTACGAAACTGATTTGAAAATCCTGGAGTGCTGAAATTCTGATCATTTAGGAAACTCTCAGCACTGGCTCAAATTCTGAGTTCCTAATGAAAGACATATATTTGACCTCTATTATTGTTGTTTTGTTACTCTCATTATTGTTGATGTTGTTGTTGTTACATGAGGGACAGGTCTTTTGCCCCAACTTTAATTCATGATTATCCTTATAATGCTTGTATTTTACACTTGATTACTGTTGGTTTCCGTCTTGAGACATAGAGTGAAGAAATTTTGCTACATCTGGTGTATGATTTGCCTACTCATGATCAAATCGTATATGTCCGAAATTTTATTCACATGTTTGAAAATGTCCGAAATTTTGTCCGAAATTGTCCGAAATCGATAATAATTTCGTCCGAAAATCTTTGTCCGAAAATTGAATGTCCGAAAATTAAACGTCCGAAAATTAATGTAGCTATGTTTGTAAATATTTTCTTTTATACGTGTATAGGTAAATTGTTTACCTTTTTATGTCAACGTTCTAAACAAAGTGTTGATCATAAAGGTAATGATTGAAATAATTTTCTTTCGACCCATTTATTTTGAAGAAATTTATGCAAGAATTTTTTACCAGTGGTGGCGCCAGGGGAGGGCTAAGGGGCTACAGCCCCCGTCGGAGGCATCTAGCCCCCCGTCGAAGGAAATTTTGGGTTCTCGTCGGAGGAAATTTGGCAAAATAACGCACGAAAACACCATTTTTCAGTCATTTTAGCCCCCCTGTCGGAAGCTCCAGCCCCTCTGTCGCCTTTGTGCGAATTTAAAGATTTTGAAACAGTTCTTTATTTCATGGCGTCTCAGTATTCTAAATTTAGGGAAGAAATGGTTGTTGATCGAGGCGTCTAAACATATATGATCTCTAAGTGATCCTTAAAAAGTGTGCGATTCTTCAAATAGTTTCCAAGAAGTTTCGTAACGTAAATGGAACAGCGTATTCTTACATAAATAATAAAGCAAATTCATCAAGAATTTTCCCAAGAAATGACTTAGGTTTGAAGCCACATAGTTGATTAAACATTGATTTCCAACTCATTCCAATTATATTAACTCTGGGCCCCTGGGAAAATGTGGCCAATTTCTTGCAGTGTTGTTTTGGTCGCTTAAGTGTGTCCCATCGTTACGAACAGTTACGGCTCAACGTTGATTGATATCCTGGAATTTCGGCCTTACCGCACTATCGTTTGTCGGAAGATGGCCAATTATGTTTCAGATTATCGGCGCAACAGGCGGTGCTTTCGTTCAAGTCTATATTTTACGGGCAAAGATGTTATGATTTTTTTCATTTTGGAGATTTGAGAAGGAAAAGGTCTTTTTGATACCGGGTGAGTCAAAAATAAAACGCCCGGCGTTTGAAAGGCCACTGTTCCCTTAATATGTAAGCAATGATATCCTTTTATAATCCATTACAAATTCAAAAGACAAATTACCTATTACGTTACCTACTAATTACTTTACGAAACACTACAATGATGAAAATAAAGCTCATTTTACACCAGGCGGAATTCTTTGGCGTAAGCGGAGTATTCTGTCCAAACAGTTGTTTGTTGGAGACGTTTTCCTGGTCCAATCTGCCTGCTTTCTCCATAAAAAATTTTCAACGACGAAGGAAGTTGTTTTTTGAAAAATTTTACCCACAGGGTGTCCAGAAAAATTGTGTCCCATTTGTGTGGCTGCTGTGGAGGAGTTTTATTTAGCTGCGTGGGTCAGGGTTAAACTTACTTTAGGGGCAGAAACTTTCACGGGCAGAAAGTTTCGCGATTTTCGCGTTTTTTGGCATTTTTCGCGAAAGTTTCTGCCAAGGCATAATCCAAATTCAAAATTCGCGAAAGTTTTTGCTCGCGAAATTACAGGAAATTCTCGACTCGCGAAAGTTTTTACTATTCATTATTGTCATTTCTTCAAGTCTTTGCGTTAATGTTCCTTAATCACCGCGATCTTTAGTCATTTGGGCTATACAACTTTGTGAATTGTCACCGTGACTGTGAGTGGTACTGAAAATGGATAGAAAATTATGTTTTCCCCCTCACTTTTCTTCAGTCGCGAAAGTTTTTGTCGCGAAATATGCGGGGGAAAACGTCATTCGCGAAAGTTTATGCCCTTAATTTCGCGATTTTTTCTCCTCGCGAAACTTTCTGCCCGCGAAAGTTTCTGCCCCTAAAGTAGTGTTTTTATTTGAGTTGATCTGACAAGTGGGTGCTGATTTGCCCAGGAAAGGCAAAATAGGTGGTTGCTTCAATGACAGCACATTCTACTGTTCTCAAGCAATATCAGATGCAAATGATGTGTAAAAGGAAGGGTTTTAGCATCAAATTCAAACTTTCTCTGCATTTTGAAAAAGGGTTGACAGTATTGTCGTGTGCATGAATAATACTTTTAACCGTTTTTGGAATGCAGAAAAGTTTGCATGCAAACCTAGAACCCTGTCTTTTATTTTTTTTTCAAATTTTGACATTGCTGAAGAACAACAGAAGAGCGGTTTTGAAGCAACCACCTACTTTGCCTCTCCTCTGCCATAATTCAGTAACCACTTGTCATATTGACTCAACATCTTCACAAACTCTAAGTTAAACCCTGATCTAACAACTGTGCGAAAACCGAGACGATTGAAGCTGCTGCTCCTTCACAGCAGCCACGTAAATAGGGCTGAATTTTTTTGGACACCCTAGATTTGATTGCTAACGGATTTGAATCGCTTATATACATGACCACAGTTGGACTTACTACGAGTCTATCTTTTCGTCATAAAAATGAGAGAAGGAAAAAGAAAACGAGGAAAAAGAAAAGAAGGAGAGAATAAGAAAGATCTTTCCTTCTCTCCTCTGTTTTCCTTCTCTCGTTCTTCTGACCAAAAGATAGACTTGTAGCAAGTCCAGACCACAGGCTGTTCTGAAGTTATTCGTGTTTTGAATTTTGCGTAGGCAGTCAGCTGCTTCTACAGGCGGTTGTTGATAGTCAAGGGATTGCTTTCAAGTGTTTTAGACAGCCTCTTCAGATAACAACAGAGCCCTATTCGGTCACATGCCAGGCAAAGCTCTGCTTTTTACGCCCTTTTCCTCTTCTTTGCGCGCCGTTTTCTCCAAGTGATGTAATTTTCAGCTGTTCTGTTTCTTGCCTCTGATCTAGGGTGATTACTTATTCGCAGTTATCGCTTTTGATAGACTGATAGACACTCAGAAAAATCCAACTATATTTAAAAATATAGAAAGTGTTGTTGTCTTTGGGGTAACAGGGACTATATCCGTAAAGTCTACCCCTGATCCGTGTCGCATGTTTCAGGTGAACTAAACGTTATTGTGAAAGAGCATTGTAAATAGATTTGACGTCAGCAAGATTCTGGTCGCCCACCACTGCATGCTTTCAACCGGCAAAATAGTTTTGATGTCACATGAGATTTGCGATCACGCAAAATTACTCATGCAGAGCACTCCAGTTGGTTTATTCGCGGACATTTTCACGTGACAACTAGTTAGAGACAGACATTAGTATTGGCAGTCTGAAGATACACACGAATCGTAATAATTTTACTTACCACCGGACTTATAAAATCTTCTCAGATTATTTCTAAATTGAGCATCATTAAAACAGTATTTCTGATGTACAAAATTGACATAGCGGTAGTTAAAACCTGGTCTGGGCCAATTTGAAAATTTAGTATACTAGCAACAGTAAGTACTATAGTGCCCCTCGCCTTCCCCAGTATTCGACTTGATCAGAGTGAAGTCATGAATGAGTTAAGAGAGATAAAACTTCTCTGCTTCCACTTTTCCACTTTTCTTTTTCAAGAGAAAACTATCCGAAAAGTTCCCCGGGCCTTGATTCCCCGATCCGATTGCAGTTTCATTCCCCGTTCCCCATTCCGTGTTTTGAAGATCGCGAACCAAAGCTACCTCCTTTCATCGCAAGACAGTGTTGAAGTCAGTGGCAACGAAGTAAAAATACTTTTCTTATCAGCTAATTTCTTAAATATTTCTGTTGTGTAATTTCAGTTGGGAAGACATGATAGTCTTTGTTTCATGATCGAAAAGACAATACACCCTCACAATTGCTGCTCTCACTTCCTTTAGGAACTCGTCTGACCAGTTTCCAGAGCTATCATTGTATTGCATGAAGCATGATTGGCCACTTAAGCGATGTATTTGAAAATTCAAGAAAAACTAGTTTTCAGACTTGTTTTCTGATGGCAAACCGGCAGAAATTTCTCGAGATTTTGAGCCCACAGCATCTTTTATTCTCTTTACGTGCGTTGTTCTACATAAGCCCCGCTTCGGCGCGAGGCAACAAGGTGTCCCACAATAAATGTGCCCCGTTAATGTGGCTACTGTGGAGGAGCTGTAAATTCAATTGTCTCGATTTTTACACAGTTGCATAGGCCAGGCTTCAACTTTGAGTTTGAGACCTTGTTTGAATCAATATGACACGTGGTTGCTGATTTACGGTAGGGAAAAGGCAAAATAAGTGGTTGCTTCAAAAACAGTACTTCCATTGTTTTTTAGCAATGTCAAAGAAAAGACAGTTTTCAAAGAAAGGGCTCTGGCATAGAAGTGAAATTTTCACCACAGTTTTTAAAAGGACGAAGGTCCTCTCTTATGAATAGAAAACACTGGTAACCCTGTAAAAAGGTTAGGAAAAGTTTTACTACGACGCCAGAACCATTTATCTGGAAACTTAGTTAATTTTGACACTGCTGGACAACGATAGAAGCGCTGTTTGTGAAGCAACCACTTATTTTCTCTTTTCTCTAACATAAATCAGCAACCATGCGTCAGATTGACTCGTGCAAAGTCTCAAACTCTAAGTTGAAGCCTGACCCATGCAGCTATGTAAAAACCGAGATAACTTAATCTACGGCTCCTTCGCAGCAGCCACACAAACGTGGCACATTTTTTTGGGACACCCTGTATTGTACTGGACAACTTTGGCACTTGCCGTTTCATTGTGAAGTTACGGAAACAATGGATGCATGAACATTTCTTTAGCCTATAGCGGCTAGTCGATATAGCAAAGACGTTTCCCTTGAGAGCTGGACTTGCAACAAGTCTCTCTCGCGGCAAAAACGGGAGAAGGAAAAAAAGCGAAAGAGACTTGTAACACTTGGCATGCTCATTAATATTCATGAGCTATCGAGCCTTGCTTCCATTTTCAAAATGACGGGGTAGTTGTCAACTGTTCCATCGAAGCTTGAGTCGGCCATTGTCAAAGAACATCGCAGAGCCTCGCTATGCTGTATTATTGTCTTTTCTAAGCATATGATTGGATATTGGTTTTTTGTCAAAGGATGCCGACTGGACAGAATTCTGTCAAGACAATGACACAGGCTACCAAGTATTACAAGTCTTTCTCGCTTTCATTTCTTCTCCCGTTTTTCGCAGCGAGAAAGACTTGTAGCAAGTCCACTTGAGAGGCAAAAATATAACCAGAAATGTTGAAATTTGCAATCTGGTTCAACAATTTTTGTCCTTGAACTTTTCTTCTTCGATACGCATCTCTCTGTCAAATTAAAATGATTTTGGTCTCTTTGTTCTTCATCTAATTGAGGAAATTGTCGTTGTTTGTCATGTTTGTCGTTAGACGTGTCGGTCCCTTTTGGCTCATTGGGTAGAGAAATATCCTGTTGTCGCTGTATATCGTTCTTTTGTTAAGAAGCCCCCGTCAAAGGCTGAAAAAAACAGTCCAAAGCGATAATAAACCGCTGTCAAAAATGCTGTTTTATGTCTATAGCAGATGCTGCACTTCGTAAAATAGCTCTCTCAGTCGCTATATAGTCCTACACTCAACGTGCAACGTTTCATTGACAAACAATTTACGCAAGCTCAGAACACGAAGCAAGGCTGTGGGAAAGACTTTTTGTTTGTCAAAGAGTTTCTTGAGAGAAGTGATTTTTGATGATGTTATCAGTCATTAAACTGCGGTCAGATGTACGACGGAGAGCGGAAAGCAATCCTGAAACACACATGTAATTATCTAGAGAATTTTATCTGCAGATCAATGTCGGGATGATTGTTTTGAAATTTTGATTCTGTTCGAAATATATCTGCTTGTAGTAGAAAGAAGTCTTTTCTGGTGTGAAACGAGGTATCTTTTCATACAAAAGTTACGTTTTTGCAAACAAAGAGAGAGTTATTCCAAAGCCATGAAACCATCATCAAGTTTTCTTGTAGATCGCACAAAACAGCTCTTTTTACTCCGTTATTCAGCAGATATTCAGGATTTTTTTAGACCGTGAAAAGATAGATTTTATTTATTACAAAGTATTTCGTTTTTAAGTCGAACAAGACGATCGGTTCTAGGTACTGTAAATTATTCAGCAAATGCGTTCCTAAAAGTAGGTTTTAGCGAAGAGAAACTTAGCATTTGCATCGCGCAGCCGTTACAAAGTGTTTGGAAGCTTTAATTTGATTTATTGGGGTACACTGTATTAAAGAAATTATCGCAACTTTGCGTGGTAATATCTGGCACAAACGAGTAAAAATTTGCCAAACGGATAGAGATTTTTTGCTACACAATGCAAGCAAATTTATACTATTGGCGAATAACGTTTGCTCGTTTGGCTATGAATTTAGATAGTTTCTTACCTAGTTAAGTATTTGTCCTTTTGGCCTTGCTGAAAAAGCATTGCTTGACAAACTTTCTAGCCTTTGATGCAGATTTGTTGAGAAGCATATAAACATTCCGTGCTCTGATGAACAAGGGCAGCTTTTGTAATACAATAGCATCAGTTGCTTTGGTTCACACCTCAATTCAAAGCTATTAGCAAATGCAGACGGAAGAAATTCTCTCAACCAGTAATGCAAAACAAACACAGCCGCAAAGTTGCCCCGAAACCAGTACGGCAAACTCTCACTTGCTGCAGGCAAAGGGAGGCTTTTAAGAGAAGTTATGTGCTTAAGACGAAAGAAGAAGGGTAAATCTGAAGTTCTGTCTGGCGGATTTTGTTTACGTGATTCAGAAGCCGAGCAGAGGGCATTACGATTCTTGCATATTTATTGCTCAGATTTATTGCTTAAAAGCCTCCCTTTGCCCGCACCAAGTGAGAGTTTGCCGTACTAGTTTCAGGGCAACTTTGCGGCTGTGTTTGTTTGGAATTACTGCTTGAGAGAATTTCTTTTGTCTGCATTCGCTAATCGCTTTGAATTGAGGTGTGAACCAAAGTGACTGATGCTATTGTATTACAAAATCTGCCCTTGTTGGTCTCATGAACAATGCTTGGTCCTTGCTGTAAAGAGTCTCGTCACTAAACTGTAGAAATTTCTGTGAACACCAATGTCTTCTGCAGTTTGTTTCATTAGTTCACCAAAGCCAGCAAAAGGAAGAAAGGTTCCAAATGTTATGTCTTTAAACTGAATGACTTGACAGAAACTTTAGCCACTTTTGTATGATTCTACCGTTGGACTTTTGAAAAATCTTAAATGCTTGTCGAAGTTACAGCCTATTTTATATTTCAGCTCATTTTATGATATGACATCATCTAATTTCTAAATCGCAAACTAGAAGAGTGAACGAGTTTTGCTTGATACCATATTGTAGGCATCTATAAACTATGGTTTTCTTCAAAAAATTATTTGCTTTTTGGCAATAGGCTTAGAAATTACGATGATTTTAAGCTTTTTTCGAAAATTTTCTTGAATTCTTAAGAAATATGAAAAGCACTGTAATGCTGAAAATACTGACGATTTCAGAAAAGTCCAACGGCAGATTTACTGTAAAATAGTTTAAGTTTCTTTGAAGACGTTCAGCACAAAGAAATGGGTCATAGAATTTTACACCCAGCTTTTGAATGATTTGAAACCTATGCCAGCAAAAAGTAACTGACAAAACTCCACTTATATCTGCCAAACAATCGTTGATAGGTATGATTGCTTGATTTGCTCCTCTGTGAATTATAAGGATTTATCTTAATAAGCAGCAAATATATTTGAATTTGTGAGAAACATTGCTGAACAAATTTGCTTTTCAAGAAATGTTTGCGATTGATTAGCCAAATAGCCAAACAAGAAAGGAAATTCCTTGGTCAGGAAATTTCATTTGTTTGGTATGCAATGTTTGGTCGTCGCTTAAGCTCACACAAAAATATATCTGCATGATCCATACACTAAACCTCTCATTCTCTTTTAGCTATGAAGAACAATTTCTGAAAGAACCATCTCATGCAGGATATCATTTGGATGACGAAGGACAAGATTTCGAGTTTTTTGGGAAAAGGTATGTTTCTTTGCATCTTTGAAATATAGATTCTAGCCATTCGTTGTCTCAAATCAAAGGTTATGGAGGTAAAGTGACAGCACTTTGACTTTGCAGACAGAATTTTTCAGACAAACAGTGTTCAGACTTATCACCTGGAGTCCCAAGTTTCCCTGTGCTCTTTGAATGGATGATGTAATAGGTTTACCTCAGAGGTACAATGGATTTAGGCCGTAGATGCACGAGCAAACAGCTGAACCATCTTTAAGCAAACGCAGTCGTTAAATAGGTTCGAGTGGACAGGGGTCGAGACAAACGGGGTCCAACATCATCGCATAAGGAGTCATTGAGGCCCTTCAAACACTGCGCCGTTTCTGTCATGATCCGTTTTTGATGCGTCCAAGCTACCTGTTCACAATGCTCCGTTTTGTACACAATAATGAAGCAGTCGTGGCGCCAGGGGAGGGCTAGAGGGGGCTACAGCCCCCTTGTTGGAAGCATCTAGCCCCCTTGTCGGAGGAAATTTTGGGTTCGTGTCGGAGCAAATTTGGCAAAACGATGTGCCATTTCAGTCCCCTTGTCAGAAGCTCCAGCCCCTCTGTCGGAAATTTCTCGCGCCACCCCTGAACCGAGGGGAAAGCATCTATCTTTTCCGTTCACATTTATCCGCCTGATTGCAAAACGAAGCGAAGAAAACCCGTGTTTGTGCATTCACATTGTTGTTGTTTTTTATGAGCCTCGTTTTTAACTGATTTTGTGGGGATCGAATCTCCGTTTTGTACGAAAACGGAGCAGTATGAACGGTGCCTGGTCTCTTTTGTGACGTCAGTTCTAAGTGCTAAACATCTGCAGTTCCTCCAGTCATCTGCAGTCCTAAACATCTGCAGTCAATTTCACTATCTACATCACCATTATCCAATGAAAGCATCGCGCATATGTGGTTAAATGCAATTTTTACGCAAATAGCAAATTTTATGGTTGTAGCGACATGGCGAAATTCTTCGAAATATTGCCTTTCAACAATAAGCCATGTTTGGGGTTTGAACAGGGTAAGTTGCGAGCCTCAAGGAATCTCCCAAAAAGGGCTCCAGATCGCTGCGCAGTGACGATGTTCTTCAAAGACGTAATATGCAAATTAGCTTGACTGTTGAGAACAGGAGAAGAAACTATGGGGTGATGCACTTGACAGTGTGAGCCCCAGCGTTGATTCTCTCCTGTATTTATGATTAGACCATAACTGATTTTCAGATGACTTTTCAAGATACAATCAAGACAGAGAAGGTAATGGTGCTGATGATGATGATGATGATGATGATGATGATGATGATGATGATGATGATGATGATGATGCTGATGATGATGATGATGATGATGATGATGATGATGATGATGATGATGATGATGATGATGATGATGATGATGATGATGATGATGATGATGATGATGATGATGATGATGATGATGATGATGATGATGATGATGATTAAGATGATGATGCTGATGATGATGGTGGTGGTGGTGGTTGTGGTGGTGGTGATGGTGGTTATGAAGTCTAATAATTCTCAATACACAAGTTTCAGTATAAAATACATTTATTACAATACAGTAAACAAACAAAATATGACACCCGTAATAGCCACAACATTTGCTTACAATTTTACTCCTGTATGTCAAACATATATGGAGGGAATTTCCTTAAAAGGAGGAGCTCTCTCAATAGATAGACTAATCGAGGAGGTAGCACCACTGAGGAAAAGTGATAATGGTCTAACTGATCATACAGGACAACGAGAAAATATCAAGATGTTGTCGACCTAACAAGGTCTCAATCAGTCTCAATACAGTGAAAACCCCCACATAAGAACCTTCATTTATTAAGAACCTACAGCCTGAAATGGTATACTTTGTACCCGATAAGTAAGAACCATTTCAGCCTGATGTTTTAACGAGGTTCTTGATAAAAGGGTGTAAAATTTCATTCTTTTTATTCACTGGGAAATAAATTCAGCTAGGGCGAGAAGAGTTTCGATGACTAAATGGGCAGGACCTAAGGGAAGACAAGCAATTCTTCACCAAGCTCTTAGAAAAAACTGGTTGTCTGATGACTGTGGATGGGTCAGGAGATGAGAAAATTCAGGACTAAATAGCCTATGTTCTGTGAAGTAGAGCTTTGCGTTGCTAGCCATGTTGCCATCATGTTCACCTTCAACTATCCTTTGTTATTTGGCATTTGTTTTGGACCCTATGTTAAGAACCTACACCCTGATTGCGGGATGTACCTCATTGCATAAGAACCTAAACAGGCTGAGTTCAAAATCTTAGGTTCTTATGTGCCGGTTTTTACTGTATTCAACTAAGTATCTGCCGCTTTATGCAGGAATTTTTCTCCTTTTGTTAGTGCTTAGAGCATGTGGCGTATGGTAAAAAGCCTAGGATTATTAGCTCCAACATTGTGTTTCATGCATATATTTATGTACTAGCATTACGGATAATAGCAGTTAATATTTTTGTGTTTTGCACAACAGTAGGCGCTGTTTGATCGAGGAGGCAAGCTGTATCATTCACTATTCGCTTAAATGAAGGCTTGTCAAATGGCGGTTAGGTCGATTTTTGAATACAACGAGAAACATATAGCTGCAATGGGGTCTGGTAGCAATGGACCAAAGCTTCTTTGTAAACTCCCTCTTGCCTGGGTGTCCCAAGAAAGTATAAGTGTTTAAGTACCTGTTCCTGTGAATAAGCCTTGGATTCAAAAAATTTTATTCTCAATTTATGCATAGATTGGATCCTAACTTAGATTTTGCGACCTTGCATGTCCAAATCAGGTGTGTATTTGCAGAGAAATTTACTTGAACTGGCAGAATTTCTGATGCAAGCTAAGATAGATTGTTATTGAATTATGCAGTTATCATCTGTGTCATTTGTAAAAAGCTTTTGGGGCAGCTCAACAATGCATTACCTTTGGAAGTTTTGAGCTATGAAAGTGAAATTTACTCTGCACGTATTCAAAGTCCACTATGACTAAAAAATCATAACTGTAGCGAAACTTGGGTGAGAAAGATTCTTTGATATTAGACGACACTACTTCACCCCGTTCCTGTTTCATGAATCCTAGAGAGTTGCGCTGTCAACTGTTAAAGGATTAAAGTGTAAGTGCATCTTTTCTTAAAGGGGCAGGGTCACGTAATGTAAAAAAACTCCTTTCGAAACAACTGTTTTGGAGTATTTTTGATAGGCCATATCACAGTGATTTTCCTCCACTTTTTCTCAAAATGAAAGTGGTATTTTGAAGATGGACTCTTGTACATTGTAGAAAAACAAACGAAACACTCATATGTCGTACGATTGGAGAGATATTTGTGGATTTTTAAAAGTAACTTCAGTGTGGATTCACCTCATCCACCAAACTCTGTGCAGAACACAATGGCCACGTGTGGGCAACAGTATAGATTCTAGAGATAACAGGTTTGTTTACGGTTCCGTGACCCTGCCCCTTTAACATTTTTTGTAATTGATATAGTGGTTTGTTCTGGAAGTTGTTAAGAATAGAAATGTTAATATTTGATCTGACTCAAAATACTTTCAAATTAGATGAAGATAGTAGCAGCATAATTCAGTGACCATACGCCTAAAGCTACTCGCGAGGTCGCGAAATCTAAGTTAAGATCTCGTCTATACTTTTTTCGGGACACTCGGTAGTGTCTGCCAGATATCTTTATTCATATGGTGAGCACTTCTTTCTCTGCTAGAAAGAAGTCCTTCATTCCGCTGATAGTTGTATTCTTCTGGTGCAATGCCTGCCCAAAGTCTTGGAATACTTTCGCAAATTTTTGCTTATTTTGCAATTTCGTTCTCTCTCCTTCAGAACATTCTTGTCTGAGTGGGCTTTAAGGATTTCTAGCTGTTTAAAGCTAGATAAAGTTCACTATGCATGCGGCGTCCAGGCATGTGATATGCAACAAAATCCTTCTTTTTTGTGGGATTTGTTCGACGAAAAGGACAACGCAAGTCGTAGTTGTTGCAGTACATCAGTTCGAGCAAAACACAAAACTATGACGATGTAATAAGTCTGGAGAGCCATGAATGCTGATCTGCGGATCGAATGTAGACTGCTGACGATGAGTCCCTTGTATCCCTGCGGTAAACCTTGCTCAAGAGGGACTCATCATGAAACAGTAAAAAACATGGCCTTTTTTTCAATCATCAATGGAATTACGACAGAATCACGGCTTCGAATCTCTATCCCATGGGAGTGTTTCCAATCCTTCAATCGAATCGAAAATTCTATCACGTTTACACGTTAACAATAGTAATTCACAAATCTCGCAATCTGATTGGTACTGAAGTAATTGCGCAGTTTGGGCCTAAATAAGGCCAGGTTTTTCATAGTAATACCATGAGTCTCTCTTGACCGAAGCGCCATCATCAAGTCAAAGAGCACAGGGAAACAAGAAACTCATCGTCATAAGTCTAGATCGAATGTACCATGCTGATTGATTGATTGATTGATTGATTGATGAATGGGAGTGAAAGCAGTTTATTGAGTAGCCTGCACAAAGACTTTACTACTGTTGCGGAGGAGTAAAGTCCGTATGCATTCTAATGATTGAGGTAGTCGGTGTCGTTTATTTTCCCACAGACAAAGAAAGCCACCGTCTGTAAATGTGACAAGTGATTCGTTAGTTCAACCGCTGAATTTTGAATATGCAGACATCAAAGCCGTTCCAGATTTTACTATCCCAAAGAAGATATTCTCAGTTCGGACATTATTACGCCGGCGCTTATTAATTATGTACTAGTTTTAACTGATTTGAATTCCATTATTTGGGGTTACTTTATAACTGATCAGAAACCAAGCTAAATGTTTGCTTTTTACCAGAAATCTGAATCTGTCAATAAAACTATACCATTGCCCGTGCTCTCGTATAAGTAAATTCAGCAGTAGCCGTTTTCTTTCATGAGTCTTTAGCACAAAATAAGGATTCGGTTAAAGAAATGCTGATTCGTGTGGTCACTCTCTTTCATGATGTTTGACTGTGGGAGACGCAGAGTGCAGTTTGTGCTGATAAGCAATGCTGAAGATGGGGGGGGGGGGGAGTTGCAATTTACGATTCCGCGTAAGATGGCGTCGAGGGACATTTGAGCAAGATGCACTGCCTTCTATAATGGAATCAACCGTTATTCTGCTGAAGCTCGACCAACAAACGCAATGCATCTTGGTCAAATGCTCCTCAACGCCATCTGCTTCTAAATCATCTATTGCATATTGATTCTTTTAGTTTTTTGTAATGTTTTTCAATGTTGTGTTGTCATTGAGGTAATGGAACAAGACATTTTACAATATAATTGCTTTGATATTCAGGAGTACTCCAGACGTCAGGAGACTGTGAAGGAGATGCCTATTTTCTAGTAGGCTTTGTTACAATTGATAAATGTCTCGGTATGTTTCTTGTCCGCTCCTGTTTGGGAAATGTAAGACCTATCCACCCCACTTTGTTAAGTCTGATGTCGCCTTGGATAGAGAGCAATTGCCGTGAAAGCTCTGTTAAGCCCTCGGGGGGCTTGTTCGGTTTTTGACGCACTAGAGGGGGGGCTTATTCACAAACTCAAACGACAGTGATATATTTGGTAGCTTTTCAGTTTTTTTACTCCACCTAAGTTCGGCAAATTGTTTATCCCAAACATATCAAATTCATGATTCAAGCTTGTTTAGCTTACCTGTTACCTGTTGGTCGCGACTACCTCTGGTAGAGTTGCGACCGGCGTCGGGTCAAAAATAATGCGGCGCGACTCATTAGTTTCATTTCTCCACTTTGCTCTGTTGTAAGCCTCTCTCGTGCAATTGTTCATGCTCCTTAGCGTCCACTGCTCGATATCATTGGCCCATGCTCTCTTCGGTTGCCTTTTTCCTCTTTTTCCTTCTTCTTTGCCTGGCAATCATACCTTCTGTATTTATCTGCTCTTAATTATGCATCGAAAGTATCTTATTTTGCTCTGCTTTATTTCCAGCTTCAGGAATCTAGTTGTATTGGCTAATTCTAGTACTGTTTTATTCATTATATTTGCTGTATTGTTATCCTTGATATTTTTCTATAAGTCACATTTACTTCTATTTTGGTCCATGCTTCTTTTGAAATGATCCATGTTTCGTTTGCATACAGGAAGGTGG
Source organism: Aurelia sp. 3 sensu Dawson et al. (2005) (assembly GCA_964020215.1). NCBI lineage: Eukaryota > Metazoa > Cnidaria > Scyphozoa > Semaeostomeae > Ulmaridae > Aurelia > Aurelia sp. 3 sensu Dawson et al. (2005). The sequence goes on from OZ026589.1 coordinate 17,019,956, forward strand.
ATAGGATGTAGCATCTAACTAGCCTTTTCTTGGTTTCTAAGGTCAGTCTTCGTGATGTTAACGCATCTAACTAGCCTTTTCTTGGTTTCTAAGCTCAGTCTTCGTGATGTTAACGTATCCTTCATATTCATAAAGTTCTTGCGTGCTGTCGCGATTCTTCTTTTTATATCAGTATCTGTTTTTCCGTCTTCAATAATTAGCTGACCTAAGTATTTGAGCTGCTCCGCTTGCTCCAGGTTGGTACCATTAACTCTAATCTTCACTTTGAGGTATTTCCTTATTTCTACAAACTACCATGGTTTTTGTCTTATTCACATTCATTATAAGACCTTTCTTTGCACTTTCTTCATTCACCAAGTCAACTATTTCTTGTTTAGCTTCATGGCTGTAAAATATGTTGTAAATTCTGGAATTCGATGTAAGTTTGGGGGGGGGGCTTAATAGAGAGGGAGAAGGTCAGATAAAGTTACTGCTAGATCTGTTTATGGAGACAGTCTTCATCCCAATAATGTGACAATAAAACCTTGTAAATTCAACACACATATGTTATAACCAAAGTTATTCATGGAACTCCTTCAGGAGAATGGGCAGTTATTTTTAGAATCAACATATGGTGGTGTTTCATTTTTATTCTTGTATCAGATTATACATTTAAGGAAAAGGAAATAATTTGTCTAGATCAGTTATTCGGGCGAGCATCTTGCCAGGAACAGTTTTGTTGACTTTTTTATTTGATTATACATTTCAAGAAAAGGAAAGTTCCTTGTTTAGATCTGTAAGTCAGACGAACACCTTGCCAGGAACAGTTTTTACAGAGAGAGAAACTCGATAGTCAAAATGAGGTCTAAAGATTTAGTGGTACCGTTTTCATATCACGTTATTCAAGAAAAGAAGAAAAAAATTCGATCACTCTTCGCAATTTTTCCAGTGGCACAATGCGGATTGTTTCACGCTGTCCAGAAGTTAAAACGCAAAGAAAAGACCTCGCAGAAACCAAAGGAAAAGTCTCATATATCTCGCTACAAAGTTGAGCTGGTCAACGAGAGCAACCCAGTTGTGTATGGTGTTCCATTGCCCGTGCTTCCATATCAGTAAGTGTGGTGGCAGCCATTTGATTATTGTTTAGCACAGAAAGATGAGTCGGTTGAAGAAACGCTGAGTCGTATTGCCATCTATTTTTTGTGATGGTGTTTGAGTTTGGGCGATGTTGAGTGCAGTCTGCTGCTGATCGATAATGTTTAAGATGGGGGGGGGGGGGGGGTTGTGATTTTGCGATTGCGTATTTGTGTTGCTTCGTTTATCCATATCGATGGTTTAGGGACGGGTCAGTTATTCTTCCTGGGGAGGGGGTGGAAGACATTTTCAAACATTTGATGGAATTTTCGTAGCCCCTCTCTGGTTTTCTTGGACATTGGTGTCGTATAACTCTTGAGAGAGGTGAAACGCCCATTACGCATTGTTCTGTGCAAGTAGAGTCCTTACAATTTGATCATTGTTTTTGGCCATTTTCCAATCATTTGCGACCATAAGTTTTTATCAAAGTAAAATTTAGCGATACTTCTAGTTCCGGTAAGACAGCGAGAAAAATCACAAAAATACGTCGATCTTTCGGTTTGTAACTGAGATTTGAAGCATTCCGATTTGTAAAGCACTCTTGTTGCTATGAATTTTTAAAAGTGGAAACTTTTTTCTGGCTCACCTGGTATGGTTTTCCGCAAGAAATTTAAGATTTACGATGATGTTAATTTTTTGAAGATTGTCAATGAATTTTTACCAAAATGAGGAAAATGCCGCCATTTTCAAAATAATCAGACATAAAAAATTGCCACTGCATATTTACAGCATAGTACCCAAAGTTCCTTTCAAGTCATTCAATTTATCGAAAAAATGTCATTCAGTCATGCTCCCACCTTTTCAAAAAATTGAGAGTCTTGAGCCCTACGCCCGGGGTGGGGGCACTTGACCAGATTTCGGTCGGGGACGTGCAATGAGGCTTAAAAAACAGACCCGTTCCTTATACCAATTTTTCGAAAATGTATACCCGACCTTATACCAACTTTTCGAAAACTATTTTTCCGACCTTTTTTTCATACCAAAATCTTGAAAATCGGTACCGTTCCTTATACCAAAATTGTGAAAATTGATGCCGTTCTTTATACCAATATCTGGAAAATAGATACCCTTCCCGATGGCACGTCCCCATACCCGAAATATATGTAGTGCACCCCCGGGGCCATATGCTTAATGTATCAGTTACAAAATTGACAGGAAAAGTGGAACGAAATGAAGTTCAGAAAACAGAGCTTGCAGAGAAAATGATAAAAACTACTCAGGCTTATGAACGAGGTGTGCAGGGTAACGCAAACGAGACTGGCAGGCTGTGGTCAACTTGTCGAATTCAAGACCTCCACTCCGTTGCTTAATCAGTTTATAAATCAACATACCGAGGTATTCCATTCCTCGTTTATATATCTGTTGTGTCTGCGATGCATTGAGACACCTAATTCTGTTCTTGGGCTGTGGAAGTATTTCACATCCTGATAAGATTTGCATGATGGCCGCACCTAAATCTGGCAAGAACACCGTTCCTGCGGTGGCGCCTCGCCGCTTCTTTTTGTGGGAATTACTTGTATGTAGTCAGCTGTCAGACTATGCTTTCATGGGAATAGGATAACATTCGTCTAGCATACTAATCCAAAAGTGTGTCATAGACCTCATCTTCTGATCATACCCTAATCCTAAACTGTGTCATACCTTCTTGAACACACGGGTGGGGGGGGGGGGGGGGTTCTTCCATTTACCAAGGTTAAATTTTTCACCACCTAGACTGATGCCTTTTCGTCCCTTGTTTCCCTGCGTTCCTTGGTCAAGAGGGACTAATAACATTACTCTGAAATAGTGGGCCCACTTTAGGCCCGCGTAGGTTGGTTCCGTATTCACCAATCAAATCGTTAGGATTCAGTTTTTAACCAATCAGGGGCCGCTATTCAGAATGTTGTTGTTGTTGCTCTTAAAGAACGGTTGAAGAAGCCTGGAGTTCTCGCAGCTTCGATGGATCTATTTTGCTTCTACAGAGGAAGATTACTGCCTGAAACGTATGCATTTTGCGCTTTGTAGGTCAACACAACATCATTCTTTGTACTAAAAGTTTCCTTGTCAATGTTCGAGCTTTTTAAGCCCGATTTTGAAGCGATTTTGTTGAGTGTACGAGAACTCCCACCTATTTAGGCCATTTTGAAAAAGTGGGCCCATTATATAAGCGTAATATCATGAGTCCCTGTTGACCAAGTGATGTCAGCAAATCAATGAACGCAGGGAAACAAGGGACAAAAAGGCATGTTTAGTCACCACCTTATGAAATTAGAACGGTTGACGTCAAGGTTAGTGTAAACAGAAATTCACGTATTTTTGATAAGAAACTGATTATAAAAACTCAACTCTCAGATCGCCAAAAAATTAAGAAACTCCAGTATTGGGAAAATATAATTTAAGAAGCTATTTATTTTATAAAGGAATCATTGACATATTTCTACTTTATTGTTTCTTGTTTGCTGTATCATATTACCTTTAAGGTACTTGAGTATAGTCTAAAAATTGGAAATGCTTCAAAAACCTTATTTTGAAATGTTCGTGATGGATTAGGCAGTGAACATGAAGAAACTCGTAAGAAACTCTGAGTACTCAAGATCTGATAATGTCAAGAAATTTTCAGTACTGGCCCAAATTCTTTTTCTTATAAAACAGTACGTGTATCAGGGAAATTTCATGGTGATTTTCGGCCTTTTTGTAAGGTTCCTGGAAGGGGCTTTCTTGGGAAGCTCTCTCCTAAATCCGGAAAAGGGAGGTCGATTTTAAACTAGATAAACTTCGCGATTATGAAACAATACCGATACCATTGCTGTGAAGTGATATCCGAGAAGCTGTTGCCATTTCAACGGTACACGTTTTTTTTTTACAAGAAACTAGGATCAGGCCATAGTGCTAAAAGTTTCTTAATTTAACATGAAATTTTGTCCATTTTAGACCAAAAGTTTCTTAATGGGGTTCTTAGTTTTTTAATGTATTAATTGTCAGTGTGGTCGCTAACACGCTGACACTGCTGCAGATATGTTTGTTGACATCATATAGGAATAAACAATGTTCTATTATGTTGAAAATACAAATGGTAAGTTAATATTGCTCAAGAATAAAAGTTCAACGATATATTTGCTATAATATCCATGCTTTTGACTTTTAAAATTCTCTTAATGCTTCTCAAACATAGTACTAGAGTTTCTTAAAATTTTGGTCAATTTAGTACTAGTTTCTTATAAACCAGTTTCTTATAAAAAACGTGTATTAAACAAGACATTTGCCGATAACATTACTGTGATATCTGCCTATAACATGAATGTGATATCTGCCGATAACATTACTGTGATATCTGCCGATAACATTACTCTGATATCTGCCGATAGCATTACTGTGATATTCTAGAGGCAGTTGCCATTTCAACGGTATGGTTTTGTGACGCACCCTGAACAAACTAAGACTGAAAATTTTATCGGAAAATTATTTCAGCAAATTTGACCCACAACACAGTAAAACGTTGATTGATATGTTTGGTGTTTTTTGGCATTCTTGTCGATGACGTAAAAACTCCGAGGTGTAAATAACCTGGCAAGAATCGGAAATTTTTAGGAGGTCATGCGACCACACCTTCGCACGAAATCATTCCATCATCTTATTTGTTTGGTCACGAAACGAGAAATAAATTCAAGTGAATTAGAAGAAAGAAAGCGATGGTAGAACCTCGCCCGCAGTTCTCAGGTTATAACTCTGCAAGCTATTTGTCAACTTTATGTGTTTTTTATTTGCGCTTTGTGTTACCTATCGCTCCGATTGTTGCTGTTTGAAAGACGACCATGCCTCCCAGCGATCTTAAATCTGTGATGTGTAAAAGTTGGAATGATCAGTGGTGTTCGTCGTGCTTTGTTTAGTACACGTTTTTCATAAGAAACTGGTTTATAAGTAACTAGTACCAAGATGGCCGAAATTTTAAGAAACCTCAGTACCATGTCCGAGAACACAGGTGGCGGAGAATGGTTCAGTACTTGCACGATTCAGTAATACATACAAATGTATTAAAATTTAGTCATACCTGCCAGTTAACTGTGTTAAATTTCTCTGGAATCCTCCATTTGGTTCACAGACTTCAATCTCCACTTCAAATTAGGCCCAAATTGTGTTGTGTTGTTGCAGTTGTATTGGGTCCACAGTTGATATGGTTCCACAAGTCCCAACCACCAAGTCCCTTTATGTATGGTGTATCATCAATCAGTTTATTTTCTTCGTTTTAATTGCTTGTAATGTACAGTAGTTGTATGTAATTTACCGTTGCTTGTCTTTATGTTTTGGCCATGGGGTAGTCATTGTCTTTCGCTCCCCTTGGTATCGTTCCTGTGGTGTTGTAGAGTAATTAGATAAGTAGAGTAGTATGTAAAATTTGTTGTTAATTCTCATCGATGAATAAAAAAAAAAGAAGTATTAAGAAACATTTCAAAGTTAAAAGCATGGATATTACAGCAAATAGATCGTTGAACCGTTATTCTTTTGCAATATCAACTAACCCATTTTTGTTTTCATCATGACAGAACACTGTTTATTCCTATATGATGCTTTAAATGCCAAGAAACATTTCTGCAGCAGTGTTAGCAACCACATTGACAATTCATGCATTCAAAAAATAAGAAACCAATTAAGAAACCAATTAAGAAACTTTTAATACTAAAGTGGCAAAATTTTCCATGTTAAATTAAGAAACTTTTAGTACTATGGTCTAATCCTAGTTTCTTATAAAACAACGCGTATCCTATATTGATCGATACACGTATTTTTGATAAGAAATCAAGGATTTAGGCAAGTACTGAAAGTTTCTTAAAATTGTGAGATTTTGAGTACTCAAGAGTTTCTTACGAATTTCTTAAAGGTTCCATGACAATCTTCATGTCCACAACCTGGTACATCAAGAACTTTTCAAATCAAGGTTTTTTGAATCCTTTCCAATTTGTAGACTATACTCAAGTACCTTCAAAGTAATATTATACAAGAAACAAGGGGAAATAAAGTAAAGTATATCAAGGATTCCTTTATCAAAATAGGCATAGACGTAGGAACCAGGGGGGAGAGGCACTGGGGGCACGTGCCCCCTCCAAGATTTTGAAATAAACAAAGAAGTGCCCTCTTTATTTTTAGAAAATGCCCCCTTTTTGTTAAGGAAAAAGTGTTCTCGAAGAGTTGTGCCCCCCCCCCCCAAGTTTGAGATGCTTCCTACGTCCCTGAAAAGAAGTAATCTAGTAAGTTATATTTTCCCAGTACTGGGTTTCTTAAATTTTTGGCGATCTGAGAGTTGAGTTTCTTATAAGCAGTTTCTTTTAAAACATACGTGTACAGCATTTAAAGATGTCTGCAAGTGTCGAAGTACTAAGTGTGACGTCACAAGTCCTTCATCCCATGAATCCTGTGTTCCTTCAGTTACGTTCCGCTGTTTAATATCGTTCAGGATTTGCGCTGTTTGAAGGTTTTTTCTCAGATTATTTCAACTTTAAAGCAAATGAATTGAAATATGTAGCTCTGGTTTGAAACGAAAGGAATATATTTGAAGTGTCCAACTTTGCGTAAATGGACGACAGATGTTGCGGGAATGTATTATTTTGTTGTTCTCCATCATAAATGAAAAGGCGATTGCTGAAAATTGAGATTTGTTGGGCAACTCGGGCAACTCCATGTTATACGATGTGGTTGTTAATGATTACATTATCAATCGGCCTGGCAACTTAAATCCGTATGGTTTCTGAGCTCATTTGCAGAGTGTCCACGCCATCGACAAATTAATTTGAGGTTGAAAAGATCACTCAGTTTGACGTCGACAAGCCTTATATTTGGGAAATTTCAATTTGTTTTCGTTGGCAAAGTGTCGCTTTCAAACGGTAACTTCGTTCAAGCTGTAAAGGCTTCTACTGATTGAAGAATTTGTGAAGATTCAAGAGAGGTTGCAAAGTTTTCTTTTGACAGGAGTTTTCTGCGAGAGCAGAGCACGTGTTTTGGTTAATTCAAGTCTCACCTGTTTTGCTCTGGAGAGTGTCGAGGGAAATTTTGAAATTTTTGAAATTGCACGATCAACCTCCGCCCCACTCGCTCATAGCTACGGTATCTTTTGATTCAAGAATTCTTCTGGTAGTAAATCAGGCAGACTTGAAATGAGGAGGGAATTTTTCAGTTCATTGGCAGATGTTTTTGCATGTTTATTCGTGGTTTGTTTCTCAGATTTGTTTCTGTGATTTGCCTGCACATAACAGTTGGAACAGTTCTCAAGTTTACATAATTGCTTCATTGTTCATAGCTACAGTGTATCTCTCGAAGTGTTCTGATAGAATCATGTTGATCAAAGAGGAAAGAAAACCTTCCGCCAACAATCTGATGTTTTGGTAGTTTAATTTTGCTGTTTCTTAGATCTGCCTACACAGAATAGTTGTAAGTTCACAAGTTTTCAAGAAGACAAATAATCGTTTAGTTGTTCACGTTTACATACGGAATCTCTTATTATACTGACAGAGTACATCTCATTGATCAAAAGGGGAGAGAAAACATTTATTCCAATGTCTGACGAGTTCAATGTTACTTGGTTTCTCTGATGTATTTGCACAGAACAGTTGATCTCAATGACAGGCAAATGGCCGTTTTCCTAACGGTAAATCATATTATGTAGGCCCAAATTCGGAGGGATCAGACATTACTTGGCAGTTAGAAGGTTGCTAGCTTTCAAGGAGATAAAGATTTGTTTTCTGGCTTTCCTGTCGCGTTGAACGATGCCGAGGGTTATTGTGACTGGATCGAAAAGTCAAGGGAATTTGATCACGATTTTTGAGGATGAAGCACTCAAAACTCATTCTATTGTCAGTCAGATCAAGGAAGCAGTGTAAGTTTCTGTAATCTTTAGTTTCATGGTAAGGTTGTAAATCAAGCTTCTAGAAATGCTGGTAAAAGAGCAGTGCTGGCAGGGCCGTAGGAAGTATCTTAAACCTGGATGGTACAGCACTACGAGGGCACTTTTTCATAAGAAGGGCACGTTGATAAACATCGGATTTTAATAGTAAGATTTTGACATATGGAGGAAAATAGTGCGAATCCTGTCAGATATCCGATTTTCTTTACTACAAAATAAAAGGAGAAGTGAACATCTATCGAATGGTGGTTCTCAATGATCTAAGTCACATTCGTATCATGACGAAAATTAAGAGTCCTTCCTTTAGTTTCATAGCTGACCACGTGTTAAAAGGGCGTTGGTCACGTGGTTGGTGTCTGCCATTTTGGAGAAATTTTCACATTCTTCATTACCCTATTAAATTTGAGGAAAAGTCGCAGAGTATCAGCTCTCTATGTTTCCAACTGACGACACTGCTTCAAATAATCTGTGCCGCGGACACTTGTGCCCCTCCCACCTGGTAGAAAACTATAGTTTATGGAGGTATACAATATGGTATCAATTTTTTGGTTTATGATTTAAAGTACAAATGTAATGACGTGACATCCTTAAAGTGAGCTGACATATTAGATGCGCTGTAATTTCCAAAAATTTCAAAATTTCTGATAAGTCCAATGGTAGAAACATAGAAAAATAGATAAAGTTTATTTGAAGCAGTGGCGGATTTAGGGGGGTGCAGTTGGGGGCAACTGCCCCTCCCTTCACGATGAAAACTCAGCTTTGCGCCCCGTCTTTACCGAGAAATGCGCCCCTCGTCGTTATCCTTTGACACTCCTATTTAAATTTTGTTATCAAAATGTAGGGCAAATGTAGAAGTCAAGACGTTATTTAGTACAAAAATCAATGAATTTCCTCAATCAGGACTCCAAAAATTTTCCCTCTATCGTCCTTTAGGCGCCTTCTTTTCAGGCTGCCCCTCCTTCAATTTTGAGCTGGATCCGCCCCTGATTTGAAGCCATTCAGATTGAAGAAATAGGTTATAGAATTTTACACCCACCTTTGTAGGCCAAAATAAAGATTTGGAACCTATGCTGGTGGTGATGGACGTCCTTGGAAATGACTGCATAGGGTTCAAATCTTTAAAAAGCTGGGTGTAAAATTCTATGACATATTTCTTTGAACTGAACGGCTTCAAAGAAACTTGAACTATTTTACAGTAAATCTGTCGTTGGACTTTTCTGAAATCTTCAATATTTTCAGAACTACAATGTTTTTCTTCTTTTTTAAGAATTCAAGAACATTTTCGAAAAAAGCTTAAAACTATCGCAATTTCTAAACCTGTTGACGAAAGATCAAATAATTTTCAAGAAAACCATAGTTTATGGATGCCTACAATGTGGCATCAAGCAAAATTCTTTCACTCTTTTGGTTTGTCATTTAAAAAATTTGATGACGTCACATCATAAAATGAACTGAACTATAAAATAGGCAGTAATTTCGACAAATATTCAAGATTTCTGAAAAGTCCAACGCTAGAATCATGGATAAGTGGCTAAAGTTTCTTTCAAGTCATTCAGTTTAAAGAAATAGGTCATTGAAGTTTACACCGGCAATTTTTCGTAGATTTAAAGATTTGGAACCTATGCTGGAGATGACACATTGGTTTCCAGGCTCTTTCTTTAATCTTTGTATAACTCGGTAAACCCCATATAAGATTTCAAGTCTTTAATAATCGTGAATAAACCACAACTTCTTGATTAAGTAAATGTTATATTATCAAACTGATCCTTGACGTAGATTGGAGTAGCAATTGATTGAATTAAGGGACAAGGGTGAATGTTTTCGTTTTGGTACACACCTACACAAGATTCTTCTGCAAACAAAGAAGTCGTGACAGTGCAAAACAGAAGCTGCTGCAGTGGCGGTGCCACGGGGGGACTGGGCGATTTGCCCCCCCCAAATAATTCCCCAAAGTCGGCAAAATTGTCAAAGAAAAATTGCATCAAATTAGTTGGATATAGTATACCTTTAGATTGAAAAATTACGTCAAAATCAACCCCCCCCCCTGCACTAACTTTTTCAGAGCTGGCGTCGCCACTGAGTTGTTGAAATTGATGGTTATATTTTTATTAAAAGCTTTAATATTCAGGATGGAAAGCGATGGATAAATAATGTTTTTTTTCACTACCTTTCATGGTTCCAAACTTTTAAATCTTCACTGGCAATTATTTGGTTGCAAGAATCTTTAACTTGTAGTTGTAGCTCTGTGTCTTTTTCTTTATGTTATGACCCCTGGTGGGTAGACAAAATGTTTTGCTCCTTGGGGTATCGTCTCCGTAGTAGGGTAGCGTTAGGTATAGGTATAATAGTAATCGTGTATTGTAAATTTAAATAAAAAATAAAAATAAATAAATTTCTAAAAATGGGAGGAAGGGTTTTGCTTTTTCATTTAAAAATTCGTGTGAGAAATTCGTCACACAAAATTCATGAAATATAACCACTCTACGTTTATGAATCATCAAGAATCTTTAGAGCATTATGATAAAAATATTTGTTTATTTGTGCATTTTGTCATTTGTTTATTCATTAACTTGCATAATTTTGCATCATATTCGCTTAATTGTAGGCTTTGATAAAGTTGATATCGGAGATCCTTCAGGCAATAAATTCTGTGTGTTGGCGTCCAAGAGACTGATAAAGAGAACGTTTTATGCTGAACATGTACATATTCAAGAAAATTTAGAAACCTTTTGAAATTGTGAATCGAGTGCTCAAATCTTCCTTTTGCTTTGAGATCGTCTGGGTCGCGTCTCAAGAACTTTTTTTTGATTTAATAAATCGAAAAAGGAATGCCCATGATACAAACGTTGCTCGTCGGATCCGAATGCGCTGACGAATAAATGAATAAAGTTTGAAGGTAGGAACACCCCTAAACGACGAAGAAACAACAACAAACATGTATGAATTTAAAGAATGTATTTATTACAATTTTCTGTCCTGCCATGTGGGACTTTTTCAGGGCTGTTATTTTGTGTAAGTACAACGATTTAACTACAACATAGCCCTGAGGGGGTCCTGCATGGCAGGACGAAATATTGGTATCCAATATATATTTCTTAATTTCGCACATATTTGTTGTTGTTCTTCGTTGCATTGCGGTGTTCCTCCTCTCAAACTTATTCACGAATTATCACTGTTAGCATCCTCGGATCCGACGAGGGCCATTGGTATCGTGTCCTTTTCTTTTTCGATTTATTCTGTTATTTTTTCTTTGATTTTCGTGCCCCTCCCTTCGCTGTATGGGAGGAGATAATCCTAAATGAATTGGCAACGGTTATATTTAGTTTTAGTGAAAGGGGTTACAGTTTCGAAGACTGTGTTTGTTATTGTGGTGAATATTTGCTAAGGTGTAAGTCACTGAAGATCGTGGTTTTAGGATTAGTTATGATGTGATCAATCGCATTTGAGTTAAGAAAGTTAGGATAATGCCCTACTGAGCTTTGTGTAACGCGCTTTTAAATCGTTCAGATTTGAAGAAATTTTCTTCTAAAACAGGTGTGCCTAAAGACATTTGTTTTGAAGTTAGGCCATGGGTTGTTACACACTGCAGTTTTGTTTCAGCATATATGCCGATGCGGAGGGAAACATATTCGTTTCTGCGAAGGACATATATCTTGTTAGCTCCTCCGTAGTATTAAATAATGTTTTCCTCCGCAAAAGAACAAGCTGTGTCAATCGAACACGAGAGCAACGTCAAAACACCCATTGCTCGGCTTTGCGGATAAAGCTTACATCTGGAAATGTAGTCAATCAAACTCGATCTTTTCGCTCCCGAAGCAGAACGAATTGATGAATGTGCGTCTCCTTAGAATGCCCCAAAACAGGCCTTAAAATACTTCATAAATTTTCAAGCATTGCATCTTCATATTCTTCATATTAGCAGTCACTGCGTGAAGACTGTACACTGCCACTGTGAAGGAAAGCCAGTGAAAAACCTTTGAAGTTCAACATCCAGCAGGTCAAAATCAATAGCGCTAACTACGATGATTGTAAAATGCTCGGGACATGTTTCAGAAATTGACTGTTGCAGCTGATTCATTGCACGTGGCCTACGTTTTGAATCAAACAGAAGTCTGAATATATTCGTGAGCGTAATCGACAGTCGGCATGCATCTAAGCTGCAAGGTAGAACCACAAAATATGTTCGACCAGAGAATTTATGAAACTTTGATCCTTGATCAAATGACGGACAGTTGAACGGACAGTTGAAAGTTAATCCTGCTGCCAATTAGATTGGATGGTGAAGGCGAAGATGAAGTTGCGGTTTTATTGCCAAGCGCTGGGATCATAGAAGTAGAAGTAACACAGTCGAGTCTGCGACCCCATGTCATAACGCTCCATTTGTTTGGCTCTACCGGAATGGAACCCTGTCCATCAGAGAATTACAGCATCATTATTGCGCCACGACAGCTTCTAAGGTCGGAGTATTTTGTAGATATTCAAGTTTTTTGCAAATTGCTATCTTGATAAAATCGTTGATTTAATCTCCTTTTCTTGTTAGCATTCGAAGACGTGCTAATAGCTTGGACCATTTGCCCTCGCCATCTGAAAGTCCGGCTGTTCTCCGGAAGCAACTTCAATACAGTCCAGTTGAGACGTCCGGAAAACCTGCCTTTAACCGTTCAGTTTCGTTGTCACAAAGATCACCATTCCGTAAAAGAATTGCGTTTGCAGAGCCGGAAACAAGTTTGTCAAGTAAGATATTCATTTTCTCGTTGTTTTTAAACAAACTATTTGCGGTACAGAATTTAAAATAGCCTAAAATAACTAACTCATTGCAATACACCTTTTTTTATAAGAAACTGCTTATAAGAAACTCAACTCTCAGATCGCCAAAAAATTTAGAAAGTCCAGCGCAGGTAACAGTTATAGGGAGTGATTTTTGAATACGCATTTGTGTATTCCCTACATCTGGTGAGCATATCATTTATGGTTGGAAAATGCTCTTGAAGGGTTTGTGCAAGGCTAAAAGCCTGCATTTGCACATGGCAGAAAAATCTAAAAATAGCCCATTGAAATCGATGGCCCATACGTGTTGTTCTTAATCTATAGCTAAAGAAACAATGCTGTGTTTGTACATTTTCTTTGTTCTATTTACAGAACATCCTTTTTACCATTGCAAACTCCCTTCAAATATTCTTCTGTACAATAATCATTGTCAATGCTTTTATTTCGTGCAGCCTTAAAGGATCAAAGACCAAGAAGTTTCAAAAGACATAAAAATGCATTGGAAGGTATGTATATGAAATAAGGTTGTGATTTTCAAACTCAGTCTGACATAGCAATGATTCAGTCACAGTTGGGATATAACTTTGGTAGATCAGATACTCAGTTGAAGTCACAATCTGATGACCACGTAAGTCAGAACAGCCTTAGTGTGATAAATCTTCTCGTTTTTTGCATCCGAATCTCTTTACAATTCCTTGTTGGGACATAAAGTGGACATACTACAAGTCTGTCTCTTGTCAGCACAAGACGCAAAAACTAAATGCAAACTATACATGTTACGAATCAAGCTGAGAAGACAACGAGACCTGTACTGTAGTACGTCCAGCATATAAACAACGGATTCTACCAGGTCAGTCAGAAGTGAATAGAAAGGCAAACTTTGGTAAGTAGAAGAGGGTACCTGTCTGAAAATCGGTTGACATACCCCCGTCCACCACAGCCATGTACCCCCGGGCTAATTAAGCATCGGTAATGAGACAAGGCATTTTTCAATATCATTGCTTAAATATTCAGGGAGCAGTATTTTGCAAACGTAGGGAGTTTTTGACTTGCCCAGTATTTTTACAATATTTCCGCTTGTTGCAGAACGATAAGATGTATTTTTGGAATCTGGAGACTGTGAATTGTAATTGTTAATTTTACTTGAGCTCGAGATAGAGCTAATTGAAATCTTCATCAATGAGAAAAGTCTTATATTTTCGTCGTAGCCCTGTTTGATGCAATCGAGAGACAAGATATCGAGGAGATTAGAAAGATTCTTCAACAGCCCGACATCAAAATCAATGAGTATGAACAAGGGCAGATTTTGTAATACAATAGCATCAGTCGCTTTGGTTCACACCTCAATTCAAAGCGATTAGCGTCTGCAGATAAAAGAAATTCTCTCAAGCAGAAATTCAAAACAAATGAAGCCGCAAAGTTGCCCTAAAACCAGTACGGCGAACTCTCGTTTGGTGCGGGCGAAGGAAGGTTTTTAAGAGAAGGTATGTGGTTATAAGGAAAGAAGAAGGGTAAATCTACAGTTCTGTCTCGCGGATTTTTCATATTTGATTCAGGAGCTGAGGGGTCACTGCGTACGTCTGAGCAATAGATATGCAAAAATTGTAATGCTCTCTGCTCGTTTTCTTGTCAAATAAACAAAATCCGCGAGACAGAACTGTAGATTTACCCTTCTTCTTTCGTTATAAGCACATACCTTCTCTTGAAAACCTCCCTTCGCCCGCACCAAATGAGAGTTGGCCGAACTGGTTTCAGGTAACTTTGCGGCTTCATTTGTTTTGATTTTCTGCTTGAGGGAATTTCTTTTGTCTGCATTCGCTAATCGCTTTGAATTGAGATGTGAACCAAAGCGACTGATGCTATTGTATTACAAAATCGGCCCTTGTTATGAGTATGCATTATCTCATCAAATTGTTATTCATGAAGTTTTGCTTTCCTATGAAGTTATACAGTTCTCCTCCAATAACTGAAAATTTACAATGCCTTTACTTTAATTTTGTTCGAAACTTTGGGTCAGTTTTTTTCATGGAGAGAAACTGTGCTGTAATAAGAAGAATCATGCTGTCAGAACACTAACTGTAAAATTCCAATAAAGCACGTTCCAATTCAAAACCTCTATTCGGAAAAAAAACGTGATCTTAAGTTACCCATTCATTTTTCTGTAGAAATTTGTCTTTCCATCTTGTACAAACCTGTTTACGAGAGGTTTATAACTCTGTGAAACTCTCGTACACCTTTTGCAAAAATTCTTTATTTTCAAGAAGATCTGTGAAAAATCCGTAAAAATCCTATTGGTATAAAACATCTTGTACGCCATTCCAAAAGAGTGATACACCCCTCGCCTGTTTACTCCTAACGAATCTATGATGAACTAAATTTTGTACAATCATTTTGGCTGACATGTATGTTCGCATCAAGTCGAAAATGTTTTAATTTCTTTACAGTATTAACGCAGACAACTTCACTCCTTTGGATGTTGCGTTGCTAAAGAATGAAATCGAGATTGCTCAGTTGTTGCTGTTGTATGGTGCAACGGAAAACCCTACTTGTTAGTATCGCCTTTTATACGTACCTTAGTACTTTCATCACCATCATCATCACCATTATCATCATCTTCATTGTCGTTATCATCATCATCATCATCATCATCATCATCATCATCATCATCATCATCATCATCATCATCATCATCATCATCATCATCATCATCATCATCATCATCATCATCATCATCATCATCATCATTATCATCACCATTATCATCATCTTCATTGTCGTTATCATCATCATCATCATCATCATCATCATCATCATCATCATCATCATCATCATCATCATCATCATCATCATCATCATCATCATCATCATCATCATCACCATTATCATCATCTTCATTGTCGTTATCATCATCATCATCATCATCATCATCATCATCATCATCATCATCATCATCATCATCATCATCATCATCATCATCATCATCATCATCATCATCATCATCATCATCATCATCATCATCATCATCATCATCATCATCATCATCATCATCATCATCAGCATCAGCATCAGCATCATCATCCTGAGATTTATGTCTTTATTAATTATTTATAGTACACTAGAAGATTGCAGGATTTACTAATCTTATTGAAATAAAACAAGCAAACTGCAAATGTATTCTACATGATGAGAACAATTAAAGGATTTATCTTGTAAGAAACCCAACTTTTGGGATACACATTTTCAGAGCCTACAGCTACATACAGCTACAACTCGCTGCAACTGATCTAATTAAAGCTATCCTTGAAGAATCTATCTTTTAAAAAGACAACAAACACTTCAATTCAATTCAGTGAGCGAAAGTCAGTCGCGAGTCCAGATAGACATATAGACTGATTACGTGAGTTTTGGTTTTTTAACTGAATTGGATGATAATTATGGATGTTTGTGGCTTCAAACTGTGTCAAAACTGAGTGTTTATGGCGTGTATGATTGAAAACAAAAATATCAGATCGAACGAATACAAGGAATAGTCGTCAGTCTAATGGAGAGATGCGGAGATTTTCAGTCTTAAGTTATGGGAAATTCTCAAGAGACTAACATATAACAGCTGATCTTAGTTTCTTTTCTGAAGGATATCTTTTTTCTCCTTCTTTAGTTGTGAATGCAGAAGCAAGAGGAGCTCATTTAGAATCATTAGTTGTCCAAGCAGATAAAAAAGTGAACGATTTAACTGCTTCTGTTGTGAATTGTACCTCTGATGTTAAGGTTCGTATTAGATTTAAACTTACGCTGATTCGTTTTAGTTGCTTGCAAGGGCGAATTTGTCTAACAAAGGATATAGGACTGATTAAGAGAAAGTGATTGGGCAGCCTCGTTCTGGAATTTTTCAAAATTTCTTTAATTTGCGTCGTATGAGATTTCTGATCCCAGATTCTCATTCAGCACCCTAATTTTAGTCTTAGTGCGAATTTTCATGATCTTATGGTTAGCCATTTTAATTTTATGAGGATAACAAATTTGAAAATTTATAGGGGAGTTGACCGTGAATAATGACAGAGGATGTACAGTTACACCCCGAACGATTTTCTCGGTCAAATCCCATATAAGTTCTCAAATTCATTATTCGCCATAAAATCGAAATCGCAGACTCCAGGAATATGAAAGTTTGCGGTTATACTAAATTTGGGGTTGTTCATCCAAGTCCGTGGTCAGAAATTTCGCATGAAGAAATTTTCAAAAATTTCCAAAACGAGGCCGTTAGTTGAAAAGGTGTATCAGATCACCAAATGGTGGAAAGCATTTGATAAATTCTTCTAATTTTCTAAAACATGATCAATTATTTGTTTACAGGAGAGTGAAAGACAATTAAGAGAATGGGAATGGCGACTGTACATGTTAAGGATAATGCAGAACACGTTTTTGAATACAGGTAATATATTTTGAGAATTTAAAGTCCCTAGTATAAAGTGGCCAGATCAAATGCGAAACAGAGACGTAAGAGTCGGGAACCACTGGGGGCATGTCCCCCCAAGATTTTGTATTTATTAAGAAGTGTCCTGTTTCGTTTCGTGAGAAGTTCCTCTTTAGGAACATTAGCTAGATAAGACAGCGTCCTTGAAAGGTTGTGGCCCCAAGTTTAGGATGTTTCTTACGGCCCTGAGTCGTGAAAACCTTTTGTTTTCTTAAGAGAAGACATTAAATGCTGATGATAGAATGTGCAAGATAACTTGATGAGGCAGCTGTTTTGCCAATCGTCAAGATTATCGTTTGTTTTTTGAACTGGTAAAGTTAGATTTGAAATTTAAATTGTACTGTCGCTGTTACTTGAAAGATGTTTTTAGAATGCCGCACGCAAGTCGTCACCAGCCCTAAAATTGTGGATTGGACTTTGTAAGACTTCATATCCGGAAAGGTTCTCCCAGCCTTTTCTACGTCGTCCCAGCCTTTTCTATGTGGGTATATACAACTCTGTTAACCAATATGATTCGGGTTCATAAACTATAAACTTTAAACGGATTTCTTACATTCGGATCAATACTCTTTAATAGATGGTGTAATAATTTCTTTATCCTCACAGATATTCCATCAGAATGTCCGGTAGTGTCCACTGCACCTCTGTCCGATCAATCCATAATCATCATTATAACTCCAGGAAGACATAGCCGGAGAGAAATTGTTACGAAGTACAAGAGTAAGTAATTATGTTCAGTCTCAAGTTAGATTTCACGTGAAAATGCTTGCAGCAAAAAGCAGCTGAAAAGCTTTCGATAAGTGGCATCGTTTTGGAAATTTGTTAAAATTCCTTATTATTGTTCATATGGAAATTTTGAGCCCAGATTCGGATTTAGCTCCCAAACTTTGGTTCAGTTACTTGTTTTACACCGCTGGCGATCGTGATGTTGATTCTATGAAAATGTAAAGTTTTAAAATGTATAAGGGATATGACCGTGAAAAATCGCCCGGGGTGAAACTTTACAGCCCGAGTCTTTTCACTGTCAAATTCCTTATAGGTTTTCAAACTATACATTGTCATAACATTAACATTGCGGCCGCTAGCAACAAGAAAACTTGAAGTGAGACTGAATTTTGGATGCTAAATCTGAATTTGGCCTCTAGAATTTCATATGGAAGAATTTTTAATAATCGCCCAAACAAAACAAGGTTGTTGATTTAAAGGTGTTGTGGCGCAGTGGTATAATCCTCTGACATTGCAGCCAGATTAGTCAGGCGGAGTGGGTTCGAGTCCCGGTAGGGCCCCACCACTTGAGCGTCATGACAAGGGGTCGCGGACTCGATTAGGTCTGCTCTATTTCTGCGATTTCAGCGCTTGGCGCTGAAAAACGCAACTTCACCTTCACTTCACCTTCACCATTTAAGTGGTGAACAAAAATTAGCGCAAAAACTGTTTACATTTTGCGGAAAGTTGCCTTCAAGAACCTGCGAAAGCCTGTGAAAACGACGACCAAGATTCGTTGGTTTTCCTTCGTAACAGCAATGACATTTACAAATATTTGTCTATGTTATCCTGCTGGGAGAATGGGATCCCCCTAACCAATTTCCTATACTAATTAGGAATACTTGTTCATCCTCCCAAGAGGAACACACGTGCTAACGCTTAGGTAAGTCATTGCTCTTTGGCGGGGGGGGGGGTTGGTCTTCATTTTAGGCCACTTTTAAAGGTTTCTCAAGGGTGCCTTTTCGAAAAATTCCATCATATTTTTGGTAGAAAGTGGCCGATTACAGCCATGAAAGCTCCTTACATTAATGTAACGTGTCAGCTATTCAACAAGATAACAACATATTGACAACAACAAATAATATTTCTGTGATATTTAGGGCACAGACTTATGACGATTAGTCTCTTGTTTCCCTGTGCTCTTTGACTTGATGATGGCGCTTTGGTCAACAGAGACTCATAATATTACCTTGAAAAACCTGGCGCTATTTAGGCCCAAACTCCGCGATTCTTTGAGTACCAATCAGATCGCGATATCTGTGAAGAATTACTATGGTTACGGTGTAAATGTGGTAGAATTTTCGATTCGCTCTGTTTGATTGAAGAATTGAAAACACTCCCACGGGATTGAGATTTGAAGCCGTGATTCCATTATAATTCCATTGATGATTGCAGAAAATAGGGCCAGGTTTTTCACTGTTTCATTGAGTCCCTGTTGAGCATGGTTTACCGCAGGGATACAGGGGACTCATTGTCATAAGGCTACTCCTTTGAACGTCGTGTGTTTTTGTTTGACTCACCCCGAGTAGAACTTCCCACGAGTATGGTCACATGACCTCTTTGACTGAGTGGCGCCATCTAATATAATTGTTGCGACATTTTGCGAGTTGCTAATTGTCATCGCTACGCAAGGGTAATTTCATGCCCCTTTCCCCAACGTCAATCATTGCCTCGCTCACACTGCACACTACTCAACTGCTTATCCTAAAAGGATAATAAAGAAGGTTTTCACAATGAATGTTTCGCAATTCCCAATTACCCTTGTGACTTAATCACTACTTTCGGACTTCCTCATAATGATAATGTTGCGTAGGACGTAGGTTTATTGTTTTTCAATTGCTGACGTTAAAGAAACTGCGATGACTGGAAATAGAACCGGGGTAATTAGTAGCATTTAGCTCCAAAAAGCGTGGAAAAAGATGGATTTTATTGGAAAGTTCTTTTGTTGATATTTTAGTTGAATGGAGTACTGATGAAACGTTTGAAAAAGTTGAAGGAGAGCAGCTGGTAATGGATATGCGAAGTTTGCAGTATACAGTTGATGGATTAGAGAAGGTACGTGGGCTATATTTTAACATTTCTTCAAATCATTTGTTTGATTCTTCGAAAAGTTTCATATTTTGGAGGTGGTCGGAATTTACAAAATACGAAACACACATTTTCCTAACTATTGGCCACAGCTGATTAAGTTCTATGTCTGTCTCTGAGCAGTTTCATGTTTAGAACATCATCGAAACGTACTAAGCATTAAATTTTCATCAAATGTGAAGCAACCATTTATTAACTTTTATAACTCACAAGCTTATATTCTTGTCTTTCGTAAGCACTTTGATACTTAGAGATAGTCATCGAATATTACTGATTAAATCATCAGGTATGCTCAGAAGAAGAAAGTTATTTTCTTAGGCCTTTTTGGGTTTTCTCTGAAATGCGAATCATGAACTTATGTACTCAGGAATTATACAATTTTTGTGACAAGAAACTAGAATCCTCCATCACAAGTATTTTTCTCCACGTTTCTCCACTGCTACGAGGTTATTAGTTTTCATAGCCGTAACTACAGATAAGATGTCATGTTTATATTATTTTGTTGTTTGTATCTTTATCAATTGCCCACTTTCTTCTTGTTAATGATGTAAGAAATACACACAAGGCAGTGCGTGTTTCTTGTGAACTTTGCACTAATTTTAGGGCGAAAGTTTTCATATGAAAATCTTCATTTCTTATTTCAGAGTAAAAAATGGTACATTCAAGTTAGAGTGGGAAACATGAAAGGATTTGGACCAGTTATCAAGCCAGACCCCCCTTTCGTTGTGCCCTCCTGTAAGTAATAAGTTATTTATCTTTCTTCTGGTCTTTTTAGTCAGGTGCAGGGAATCTATGGAAACTGTAGTTCTGAAACAAAGTAACATATCGTTCCAGTTGCAGTTAAGGTCGTGTTTTCGTAAACTCCCTATTGACAGGGTAAAAACAAGGGCAGATTTTGTAATACAATAGCATCAGTCGCTTTGGTTCACACCTCAATTCAAAGCGATTAGCGAATGCAGACAAAAGAAATTCCCTCAAGCAGAATTTCAAAACAAACGAAGCCGCAAATTTGCCCTGAAACCAGTACGGCAAACTCTCGTTTGGTGCAGGCGAAGGGAGGTTTTTAAGAGAAGGTATGTGCTTATAACGAAAGAAGAAGGGTAAATCTAAAGTTCTGTCTCGCGGATTTTGTTTATTTGATTCAGAAACCGAACAGAGGGCATTGAAATTTTGGCATATTCATTACTCAGATGTGCGCAGTTACTCCTCAGCTCCTGAATCAAATAAACAAAATCCGCGAGACATAACTTTAGATTTACCCTTCTTCCTTCGTTATAAGCACTTACCTTCTCTTAAAAAACTCCCTTCGCCTGCACCAAACGAGAGTTTGCCATACTGGTTTCAGGGCAACTTTACCGCTTCGTTTGTTTTGAATTTCTGCTTGAGAGAATTTCTTTTGTCTGCAGACGCTAATCGCTTTGAATTGAGGTGTGAACCAAAGCGACTGATGCTATTGTATTGCAAAATCTGCCCATGTTAAGGGTAAATGGTTGTTTACTTTCGTGTCACTGACTAAAATAGTAACGGTAACCTTATTTCCGTAAGAGCTCCATTACATCGCAGAGGGGATTATTTGATTTGGAATTTGTTGAGGGGGGTTTAAAAGTGAAGGGCTTATTAGAGAGGGGCCTTATTGAGAAGCATTTCACTCCCACAACACATCTGGCAAAAGCCCTTCTGTTTTCAAGAAACATACACAAGAAAACCCATAAAATTAGAAATCCTTTCGTTCTGAAAAATCTTGTACGCGTTTTGGAGTGAGTGAGTTAAATGCCCCTCTTGCTCATTGATATAAATTGTGGCTTTTTTGGTTCTCTTCTCGTATATTTTGCATTGTACTATGCACATACTAACTGGTTTTGTGTTGCACAGGAAAATATAAAGACTTCGGTCTTAAAAGTACAGACCGAGCTTTTCGCTCATTTTGTTTTAACGTTTGAATTTTAAACATTATTGTAAACAGGTTTTGAATATTGTAGATAAGATTATATAGTTTAATTTAATTGATAGCTTTCAACTTTATATCTTAAATTGTAATCAATGCATTTATCGGAGAGCCTCTTGAAAAAGAACTTGTTGAAGGGCAACCCTCCTTAAAAGAATTAAATATGGAAATAAGAAAAAATGGAGCTAAATAGAGCTTTTGCTGTAAATAATTCTGAAATCTTTCCTTCTTAGCGTGGCATGAATTAAACAATACAAAACCAAAATATCATGGTTGTAAAGACAGAGTGGCCGCTCTTCTTGATCAGATAATTGATTACAAATCAACTATAACTGATAGAAGTTGTTCTGGTAAGAAGATAATTGTATAATCTATTTTATTCCTCTTCTGTTTTTAATCAGAATTGCATAATAGTTTTTCATTCATTTGATCAAGGACACCATTATTTCAATTATCAGCCAGATCGATTGATTGATCAATCGAGCAATCAATCAATGAATCAAGTTATCAATCAATCAATCAATCAATCCATCAATTGCAATTTTATTCATTCATTCATTCATTCATTCATTCATTCATTCATTCATTCATTCATTCATTCAATTGTTCAGTCAACAAATTACCAATTCATTTGAACCTAAAGCCAGTGACAAGGGATCCCTATCGATTGAACAATCCTGCAGAGCAGATGTCAGCTAAATTTTCCAGCTTGCTCTCCGCCTTTTTAGTACAACACTCTATCGTATATCTGTCAAGATTTATGACACTAACAGTTTGAATCGTCTTGAGTGCGAGCTCTTTTCAAGACAATTGCCGTGATCCACAACAGTTTATCATGATAATAATAATAATAATAGTAATAATAATAATAATAATATGTAAACTAAAACCTCATTCAAATTAACAGAAAAAAAAGGATAAAAACACACACTGTTAAGATTTGACGTTTCGATTAAAAATCTTCATCAGCCTAACTTTGCAAACAAGCAACCGAGCATTTATAACCTAAGATAAACAACCTAAATTAAGATACAATAAAGAAGAGCCAAACAATTAAATCTATACCAAGCCTGACAAGAACGCCCAACTCCCATAGAAATAAAAGCCCAAACGGGAATTTTAAAAGTGAAAGTTTTGAAAGTAAAAAATCCCAGTGGGTAAACCAATAACCTACCGAACCCCGGAGAGACCCAAAAACCCACCCTTCCAATCCTAACTAACATGGAAATAAAAGCCCAAGCGGGAATTTTAAAGTAAAAGTTTTGAAAGTAAATAATCCCAGTGGGTAAACCAATAACCTACCGAACCCCTGAGAGACCAAAAAACCCACCCTTCCAAGCCTGACTTACATAGAAATAAAAGCCCAAACGGGAATAAAAAGTTAAAGGTTCTGATAGTAAAAAACCCTAAATGGGTAAACCAATAACCGACCAAACCCCTGAGAGACCCAAAAAAAAACCACCCTGATTTACATAAAAGTAAAAGCCCAAACAGGAATTTAAAGTATAAAGTTTTAAAGAATAAATAATCCCAGTTGGTAAACCAATAACTGACCGAACCCCCACGAGACCCAAAAACCCACCCTTTGAACCGAAAATACCTTCATCAAAATCCCCTAGGAGAAGTCTGGACACACCGAGGAGGCAAACAAGAATGAGTGGGAAAAGCCCCACGGTCCTCCCCATAACCTTTCCATAACTCGCTATTTGCTGAGTAAGGAATGGCCTGATAGGGGATTCCACCCTAACACCACGTGTATACGCACACGAAGCTACAGAAGAAAACCGCAAAACCACGCCCACCAAACTATTAACCAAACTACCACCAAAATAATAATAATAATAATAGTAATAATAATAACAATAATAATAATAATAGTAATAATAATAATAATAATAATAATAATAGTAATAATAATAACAATAATAATAATAATAATAATAATAATAATAATAATAATAATAATAATAGTAATAATAATAATAATAATAATAATAATAATAGTAATAATAATAACAATAATAATAATAATAATAATAATAATAATAATAATAATAATAATAATAATAATAATAATAATATATAATTGCTTTTATTTAACGTTGGCTCCTCGTCTAGCTAATTACATAGCTAATTAATGCCAACCAAACTTAAATACACGTTGTTGATAAATCTATCTACAAAGAGGATATCAGTTACATCATAAAAACCCTAAATTCACAACAAATCGTTTGCATAATCTACAGTTGCAATCAAACTGATGGTTTTTAATGCCTTTTTTGAAGCTGTTCAGTGTCTGGGACTCTTTTAAGGAAGATGGCATTGTATGCCATATCTTCGCTCCAAGAAAACGTGCATTTTCAAGACCATACCCTGTCGTGTTTGGTTTTGGTGCCAAAATATTTCTGCCACCACGAAGGGTATATGGAGTATCTTTCTCTACAAAAATTTGATTCATGAATCTTGGATTAAGATTCCTTTGAGTTTTAAAAATTTCAGTAGCAAGCAACTGTAAATTTTTGTGGTGAATGGACACTGTATTTGCTTTCGTCAATAATTCCTCGAAATTTGAACAACTATCCTTGTATGCGATTTTCAAAGCTCTCTCGTGGATTTTGTTTATTTTCTTATTAACCGACCTATCATGAAACATCCAGACAAGTGGACAGTAGCTAAACTGAGAAACAACGAAAGCGTTCATCATAACCCTCAGTTTCTCAACATCCACATAGTTTGAAATACGTGCAAGTGCATGCAGCTTCTGTCCAGCTTTTTTACAAAGTGTGTTTACGTGGTTCTTGAAATCTAGCTTCTTATCCAGCGTTACACCTAGAAGTTTTTCTTCAACAGATTCTGTTATTGTAGTTGCACCATCAATAAGGCCACTTAGAGGAGTCATTGTTATAAGAATGTCTAGACTTCAAAAAGCATCGTTATTGTGATCTGCAGCTATTCAAAGAAAGATTAAACTATTTTTGCCATTTTTGCGTTTTATTTTAGGTGCAATTACAAAGAGCTTCCAAACACAGTCGCCGTCTTCTTCCAGGGAATCCCCCAAGTTAGGCCGAAAAGGCTCAGTGTTCAGAACAGTTTCGAAGTACACAAATCTTGTCTTTCATTCTGCTCCGAAATTGCTCAAAAGAATCAAATGGTATGTCTTGTATTTCTTTTATTGAATCCAAATAGTTCTGCAGCGAGTGGTGTGGTGGGAAAATATTTTTATTAGTATAGATTGCAATAACTAAATCCATGAGGCCGTACTCTTGGGATTAGAAGTTAATTTTATCGAAGATGCAGCCCCCCCAAAATTTCTACTCGTTGTTTCGGAACGATGATGAAAAAGAATATAAGATCAGTCAGTGCTATTCAAGCTTAAATTCTGCCTTTGTGGGAGACCCAGGGGGGGGGGGACTTGGTAGTTCAAAGGTAACGTGCCCGTTGCAAAATTTAGGGTCTCGAAATCTGTGATTTACTACCTCTTAGGGTCAAAATATTTTCAAATTTACTACCGCGTAGGGTTGTGAAAATGGATAGGATAAGTTCGCGGAGATTTAAGAAAGTTTGAAAAACTGAACTGTTGTTAGTAAGATTCTGTAACGACAGAGATCAACCAGTTATTCAGTCTCCTCACGTTATACAAGCCTATCAAACCAAATTTCTGATCAATGATGGACCATTGCATTTACCATACTGTCATATACTCACACTAGGAGAAGGTTCTCCCATCCCAATCCTACCTTTACTTCTACACCTGTAAGTTATTTTCTTTCTCATGTCTGTCATACAATAGCATATCGTTTCTGGAACAATGAACCTATTGTTGTTGGTGCATACGAAAGCCGAAAGTTACTACCGCATAGGCTAAAAGCTACTACCGCTAAGGGTTTAGGGTTTTACAACATTCTGCAACGGATACGTCACCTTGAACTACCAATCCCCCCCCTGGGGTGGGAGACATCTTTATTGAATAATTGCTTCGAAAAACCGTCGTAATGATGCTGAGAGGTCGTGCAACAGTGCATCTTAAACATCATGAAGTAAGAGTTCAGCAAAACTGATCCAAGATAATCAACGGAAAGATGCCCACAGTCTCGAATAATCTTAAAGAAGTTTTGTCAAAACCAAGCGATATCTCATTTTGAAATTGGTTTTCAGCAAAGTATTTGGATGCTTTTAGCAACTATGAAAATAGTTTTCCCCATGTAAACAGGTCCTATGTCAAAATAGACCATGTAACTGAGAAATTGTACCAAACTTTGAATACTGTATACACATTTTAGCCAAGAATTTAAAATTGGATTTGAAATGGCTGGATAAGAAATACGTAAAAAGAACCCACGGTTTATGCATCAAAAGTCGCATTTTGTACTTCGCTACCTGTTCGCTATATTCAGCTGAAGATATCTTATTTGCATGCAGGCTCATTTTGATATGATAGATTAACCAAAATACTTGTTGAAGATCTGTTTGTATCGCAGCAATCCCAACACATAAGGGGATTTTATTAGCATCAGAACAGTTCCTTTTGAAGTTTATCGTAAAAAGTAGCTCCTCAGAAAGCAGCCAAATCAAAGGTTTTGCAACAAGTGTTATCCTGACCCCTTAAGCTATTGGCCACAATGACTCTCGGTGCAATGTTTCCTATGCTGAAGAATATTTTTAATGTTTATCGAAGTTTGTTTTCAATTATCGTTCCTTTCATACGCTCAATGAAAATCTATCTTATTTCATTCATCTTTTAGTCGTGGCATCTACCTTGCGTCACTTCTCTACAACGAGGATGACGATCGCGTTCTTGTTACGATGGATGAAAACCTTCCAGTTGTCGAAGTCGATGATAATTATTCGAAATCATTTTCACAAGAATTTTATTGGCTTGCGAAGGTATGTTTTGTTGATATATAGGATGCCCCAAAAAATTTGTGCCACGTTTGTGTGGCTGCTGTGGAGGAGCCGTAGATTCAACTATCTCGGTTTTTACACAGTTGCATGGGTCAAGCTTCAAGTTTAGAGTTTGAGACCTCGTATGAGTCAATCTGACAAGTGGTTGCTGATTTGTGGCAGAGAAAAGGCAAAATTAGTGGTTGCTTCAAAAACAGCACTTCTAGAGTTCTCCAGCCGTGCCAAAATCAAGTAAGTTTCCAAAGAGATGGTTCTGCCGTCGTATTAAATTTTCATCACATTTTTTAAAAAGGTAGGACGTAACCTCCTATAAATAGACAACACTGGTAACCCATTAAAAGATTTAGCAGAAATTTGAATACGAACTGCTTACAGGATTAAAAAGCATTCAATACCCAACAAATATTGCAGTAAAGCTAAAGAAAAGCTTGACTAATTGATAAGAACCCCCAGCCTGATAAAAACTGTTTATTGATCTTGGGCGTAATGTAGCAGAATCAGCGGTCTTTAAAACTTTTCTTTAGCGACCCAAGCCAGATAAGCTCTGCTTTCTTGGGCTGCGTAGAAAACAGTCTCTCATCCTTTTGTGCTAACTTGTATTTTATGAATAAGATAGGCTCTGCTAGATAGGTTTTGATTTTCTTGGGTCGCGTAGATTACAAATATTTTAACAGGCCTCTTATCTTCCTGTAGGAACTTGTATTTTGCAAATCATGATTGAAATGAATTGGATTATTTGTTGTCATGATTCTTTTGCATGTCATAGGTAAGCTGCACTTGGGAAGATGTTCAACAAATGTTACATGATTCATCAAAAGTGCATTCATCACACTGTGTTCATATTAGGAGAAAATTACTGCAGGCTGGTATGGTTCTCCAGGTATGTACACATACAGGACTGGCTTCGTTGACTGTTAACAGTGGTCCTCCTCGCCGGGTTTTGCGACTTTCGTGGGGCTCCGCATGTGTAGAACTCTGTTAGGAGCCGTAGTGTAAGTTTCATATCTAAACAATTGATTTGTGGTACAAAATTTTACTACAGTCTTTCATAGCGGACTGATTCAATATGGATTTATTATGAGGAATCCTTTATATAAGGCTATTTTTAAGTTTCATATCATTAAAAGAGTTGAGTGCGAACCGTGAAAGTTTATTGGGCTTGCACTTGGCTTTGTTGAAATGCGGATTTAAATGTATTAAATACCATCCAGGCAGCACTTTCCAGTGCATATTTCTTTCTTAGAACGTGACCTGTGAGTCATGATAATTATTTTAAAGAGTCCTTAGTATGTCGTGAAACCTTGCATGAGCTTAGTAATCATGAACCTTTGCTGCAACCATGGATAACTTTTCGTCACATGTTGTTCATATGAAGCACCAAAAATAACCAGAAGACATGCAAGAGGATTCCTGCCCAGTTATTTTCGTTCAAATGATTCAGTAAGAATCTGGAATGATATTGCTTTAGTACGCCACCGTACAATAATTGCCTCAGCTGATTGTACAAAAAGTCATTCGAAGAGTCCAATTCAAACATATCCTTATCCTGTCTTCACAGCTAAGAAAATTTACTTTGTCATGTTATTAGACTACATTACATAAGTCCCTTTAATCCTTTCACGCCCGGCTAGAATTAAGCTTAACAGGAAAACCTAATGTAGATCGTCATTTTCCAGGGGGTATCGTAATCAGTGATTGAGTAAGCAATAGATAAATGCATTGTGCATAACCTCTTAAATCAATCAAATTCTAAAGGCTTTCCCCCCTGAAAAATTCGCAGTTCTCAATGAATACTGCTGGGCCATATGGCCCTTTCGGGGGTGAAAGGGTTAACTTACGCTCATTGTTGTTGTCGTTGTTATCGCTTCAGTTGTCATCGCTTTTTATGAGTGAAATTAAAACATCAGATTTTTAATGTTGAACAAATACAAGGAATCACGTCGTCAGTCTATCATGATATCTCACTTTCTTCTTTCATAGAATGCAACTGGTACTCAAGATCTTGGTTTCCTGTATTTCAAAGCATTCAAAGATTCACATGGAAGCATTTTACTTTTGACAATTAATTGTGTCAAGGTATGAGACTGAAAGTATTCTTGTAGAAGGAGATGCATTTTGACCTTTTGCTTCCATTTCACTTCCTTGGTCAAGTTTTTCTGATACACATCAAAACGCTTAAGTTTTACAACGGAAAATTAGGCCTTGCAACGGTTGAAGCTTACAACTGATTGAAGTTCTTGACGAACAAATCACATTGCTTCATTTGAAGCTATGCAAGCTTTGAATTTGCAGGCATGATAGTTCAGAAGGCGGTGTGTCGAGGACGGGTCCCCATCCTCACCAATTGAACGTCATGACTGGTGATTGTGGACTCGATTTGCGCTTTGCAACTTCTACAATTCCAGCGCTTTGTGCTAGACCAGACCTAGCGATCATACCCTTGAGAAATTAGTTGATGAAGTTACCGGTGTCACGCTTTGCATGGTACGAACTTCTGAACTCATTTGAGCATAACGTTTCCTCAATAGGACAATCACGTGATCTGAAGTAGCCGTAATCAACGTTTGCTGAATTTTTCTGCAGATTTGACAGATCCATTATTGAATTTACAATTATTTACCACAGAAAAATCTTTGTGGCTCAAGGTTAACGACAATGAAGTGGGTACCGATATCGAGGTTACAGAAAAAGAACAATACCTTGCAAGATTCAATTGTTCCACAAAGATTGATTCCATCACTACAGGTAATCAACAACTTGCAATCATATGAATCACTCTAATCAATTTAGATTGAAATAATCATTGGTAACAATCCACTGTTGGTTGTGGATAGAAGAAAGCAGAAAAATGGTTGATAAAGATTATTCGAAATTATTTCAGTTTCGGACTGTTGGTAGTGGTATTTCATAAATTTAATTGCATTGTGCCTAATGGGACGTTTTTTGAGGGCCACATAAGCTTAAGAAGCTAGGGCATTGTGCAAGTTTCTGTGGAACTTGCTGACCTCGAGGTAGCCCATTTGCCCCTCTTTTTGGCTCACTTTCGCCCTCGACTTAGCTTGTGGCAACCCGAGTTTAGCCTGTTTTTTGACGTTTTGCCCTATTTAGCTAACATCCTTTTAAGCTTCGTGCTCTTTTCAAGGCTCTCATCAGATCATAATGCCCGTTGTTTGGTTTTTAGGACCAAGTGTCTTATCATCGCCGGAGTAAGTCTGCTGTGGCCAGGTAATACTCTACTGCTTGCAATGCCTCTACAACTCTCAGAACCCCCATTGGAGGTTTCAGGGGAACAGACGTTTTAAATATACAGCATGTACATTCGTATTCTTTTTCATCGTGCTGCACGGGGGTACAACCAGGGGTGAAATAGTCAAAATTCAAAAGCCTTCTGCTCCGAGAATTCGTTGGGGAATTTATAGAGATCCTGAATTTGAATTATTTAATCAAAATTTCATTTTTCTTATTGAATTGGTATCTATCTAGATATCGATTTCTATCAAATCGAAAAACTTTCAGACTTGGACAAGCTTTGGAGTTCACGTTTTTTCCTTTAATTGATTGCAACTCTACTGTTTTATCAACACAAAATTTGAAATGTTCATTTCTGAGATATTAAATGTTTAATCCTCGATTTTTCAGAGGCCTCTATCTTGGATATCTCAAGCTTCGAACAGCTATGGATTCCCTCTCCATCGTCGTGCCGGAGGCGCATCCAAATCTACTGCCGCATGTAAAGGTCAGGGATATTCCGAATGTCACAAAGTAAGTGTACCATTTGCAGGCCTAGTGAGGATAAAATGCAGGCACTTGACAACCAGAGCACTGTTAGAGATTCTGGGTGATTCTAGGTGCTTGGTTGAGCCCTTGGAAAAAATTGATATCTGAATGTTACAAAATTATTGTTAATACAAGAACACAGCCAAAGATTCAAACAGACATAATGAAAACAGGCCTAAGGGGATCAGAATTATTGTACCGAAATTTACAACTCGCTGCATTAAAAGATTTATCGACAGAGATGCTCGCTTTACTGAGGTTCCAGAGTTTTCCAGGTCCTTAGGTGCTTGATCGAGGTCGTGCGCCCCTCCTTGCAAGGCATGATTTTGTTATACATACGAAAAAGGATTTTGATAGAGTTCTGTTTTAAGGAGATGTAAAATGGATGTTCTATATTTGAATTTAATGGCTATATTTTTGGTGTTTATATTTGCAAACTTTTCGACTAACAGATAGTACTCACAGAAGTAAGGCATTGTAATTTAACGTTAAATTTTAATCATTTTTGTCTGCTTTTGTAATAGGGAGGATTGGGTATGGATACAGTCTCTTGGTACTAACCAGGTAAGAGTTTAATGCCAACTGTTTCGTATGGGTTGCAGGAATTCCATGTTCACTTGAGATTGCGAATGCAAAGAAAATGGCCAAATTTCCGAGTGGACACAAATTTTAATGTATTGTCTTTGCCAAATTTTTTGTTATATCTCTGCAAGAATTTGGTTGCGGGGGGGGGGGAGTAGTTACCTACCCAAACCCAAGTAGATTCCACTTTCGTCTTTATTCAAATGTAGCTCCGAGGCCCTAGATATCAACGTCTTTCCGACATCACAGAAAGCTATGTCTTTAGCTCCTTTGATTATTTATCTTGTAGTTTTAACTGCAGAAAATTTCTCTTCCCCTTCTTCAACCCGTTGAAGTCTTCCTAAAGTTCATCTACATCCTTTTTTTATTCCAGGAACCTGAAGTTGAAACCAGCCTCTCGTGTGCTGCATTCGAAAGCAAGATTAAAAATTCAGCAAAAAAGCTGTTTTCAAATTTAGGAATTGAAGATGAGGTATGTACGCTTTCATTTTTGATGGTGCCGCAAGAAAAGTTATATTCTTGCATAATCAGATTTTGCAACAAACTTACCTCAGCTGTCATGAATTGTGAACATCTTTCCATATTGATGGTCGTAACAGCTGTAAATAGTTAAAAATTCTATGAATCTAGGCCAAACATTATCGCCATTTTTCCTCAAAACACGATAAAGAGGCTAGCAGCAATTAAGAGGCAAGGAAGCAATAGGACAGCGTCGTTTTAATTATGCGTGACGTCAGAGAAGCAGAGATTCTTTGCTTATGTGACGTCATTATGCTGTGGAATACGCATTTTCGAAGGGAAAGGACGAAAGTGTCAGGAAATAGTCCCATACACTATATAGCATCAATCATACAACCCCCGGGCTTGTACTATAAAGTTTAGGTGCGAACTTAAAGACAGTTTCACGTTATTTTGCGCCTATTGCCACAGGTGCTGCCAAGCTTTAATGAGCCATTTTGTTGAACAAGTTTGGATGTATCGTCATGCCTTCCATTTTCGGCATGCATAACGAGTGAAATTTGGCTATGTATTATAGCTCCTATTGCAGTTTAGTTTGTTTGTCTACATTTGAGAGCCGTTAAAATCCATTGTTTGCAAATGCTGGTCGCCTTTTACTTAAGTCTGTCTCAAATGTAAATTTCAGGAGAGATTTTCGACAACTCAAAATTACACATGCTGAACACTTTATTCACAGAATTTTCCACCTGACATTTACCAGGTGAGCCAGAAAAATGGTTCGCATTTTTTGAAACTTCATTGCACCAAGAGTACTTCACAGATCTGAATAATTCAAATATTCAAGTTTAAAAGCCGAATGATTGTAATATTTTTGTGATTTTTCTCACTCGTTACCAGCACTAGACGTATCCATAACCGTATCCATAACTTAGATTTTATGAAAATTTAATGGTTGCAAAATGACGGACAGGAGGCGTAAAACATTGATCAAATTGTAAGGGTTCTCCTTACACAGAAAAATACACAGTAGGCGTTTCACCTCTCTCAAGTGTTAAAAAGCATAGATTTTCAAACAAATACTAAAGATTTTCAGTCCCGTGGCAATAACTGTAAAGTGGATTTCTCTCACTTATGAATGTTTTAGGCTCTTTTTCAGAGATTTTGCAACCATGAAATTCTTGCAAAGTTAATTTCACTTATAATTCTAGTGCTCGTGAGACAGTGAGAAAAATCTAAGAAATATTTTGATCTTTTCGCTTTTAACTAGACTTGCCCCAAGTCTATTTCGTCATCTGTAGTAAGTCTGCCTGATAGAGTGAACGACGATTTCGCTTTTCCCTTTCCCTTTTCCCCTTCCAATTTTTTCTTGACGAAATAGACTTGGGGCAAGTCTAGCTTTTAACTAGAAGTTGAATCATTCAGTTCTCTGAAGTACTCTTGATGCTATGAATTTTCAAAAGTGGGAGCCTTTTTCCAGCTCACCCGGTAGTTTGAGAGAGGACGTAGGTTGTTATCTGATTGGGCAATTTACAGATGGGAGCAATCTTTATATTTTCCATTTTCAGTATGCCAACCGACACAGAATTTACAACAAAGAAGTTATCGAACTAAACGAGGATGTTTTACTCATTCTTATATTACCCCCGGTTGATGATATGTGCACGAATCCAGGTCAGAGTGACTTATTCCACGCATTATCAGGTTACACGTCAGTTCCCGTGCAGACTTTCGAAATGATCAACACGAACACGTATCAGCCAGATATCATGAGATCATATGCACGCGTGTCCTCGATATTGGAAATGGAATCATTCATTAGCTCCCAAACAACGCGAGAAGCACTATCCCCCGCCGAGTCGAAAGCTGCGAAGGAGCGACAAGGAAAAGTGGCTGAGTTTCAGCAGTCGGTTGATTGTTGCTGGCGCAATGCACGATGGGTGCTAGACACGATACAGTTGGCCAGGGACAAGAATTGCAATTGCGGTGTTCTGGTTGGTCATTTATTTGACCCTGATTATGTTAACACAGAGACTGCTATATCAACGCCTGAAACAAAGCGTAACGAGGCAATGCAAAATAGCAGGAATGGCGTAACAACGAAACATAGCAGTTGTATGGTGAAAGTTCACGGCACTGAAGAGATCGGAGTTTTAAATAACGAATTTGTCGAAATTCTTGTAAATAAAGAAACAACAGCGAAAGAACTTGTTCGTCTTGCAGCAAAAGGTATGTTACAATATGTACGAGAACCGAATCGTGATTTCTTCGAATCTTCTCCCGATAACGCGAATTTTCTTGGACTTGTTGTTTTATGTGGATCGAAGGAACGATGTTTGCGAGACGATTTAAAGCTGCTTAGTCTACAGAATCCATGGGAGGTAGGACAGGTTTATCTGAGACTAAAGAGAGAAGCTCATAAAGCTGCGAAACTCAGTAAATCAACTTCAGTTTAATTTAGGCCAGTCAAAACATGTTCTCGCTTGAGGCGAGGTTACGATATGACTTGTTTTTGTTAAAATCGAATTATTGAATTTAGAATAGAGTTGCAGTACGCTGGATTATAGAAACCTGCAAAAAGCTGATGGCAATAATTACTGAAGTGTTTTCCTGGCAGGAAGTACGTTCTTACCCACATCATTATGGCTCTGGCTTTCACTAACGTAGACCTTGTTTAAAGGGCTTTAAACAGGTTGAATCTCTTGATTGCTTCAAGCGATAGGTTTATATAATCCTTTATACGCAATGTTCGACTGAATGGTGTTGGAACTTCTACCACATTCGTGCACATTCGAAGATTCTGCAATGTACAAAATTTTGTTCGATTTTCATTCTTTTGTTGGGCAGCTAAAAGGTCTCTCGTAAGATTAAAAATTGAAGGATACAAGAAAGAACTGTAAGTTAGGGCAGCTATTTAAAAAGTCATCGTAGAATTCTTTTATCAAAGTTACATTGTGAATTTTCCCAAAGTTGGCCCATCTTAATTCTTCAAGGGTTTTTACTTTGGGTCTCTTGCTAATTGCAAAATTTTGTCAAACTTCAAAACTTTAGGCTAAAATTGTCTTGCCCGAAATTCATTAATTTTTACCGATGTTGTTGTTGTTGCAATAACTGGAACTATGTCGTGAGTCTGAAATTTCTCCGCCGGATATTTCTTCCCTGAAAATTTCTATCATTAAAGACACTTTGCGTACCATGATCCTTTGTGATCCCGAAGTTTACTTTTGTATGATGTGAAAGTCATTTCCGGCCTAGGCTCATTTTGTCCTTGTTTTTCGGTCGTCTTGAAAAGGATCATGGTTAGTAGTGGTCCATGAAAGAGCCTTTGTCATCCAGTGTCCTTTGCGGACGCACTACCAGGGGCCCCAAAATAAACTATGCACTTTTGACAGGCCACGATAAATCGTATACTGGGCTTATTTGGAAGATTTATGAGTTAATCTTTAGCTAAGATCCTCAATTAGATGCTTGTATTTTTTGTATATTTTTTAGTTTTCTTTTTATGGAGCTATGAGCGAGTTTCGTAAATTTTTCGATTTCGAAAGTACTGAAAATGACCCAAAACACGTTGATCAACTTTTTTAAAGACTCAGCATTAATGGAGAAAGAGAGAACATTTTCGTTGCAATTCGGGCACTTAGAAGTTGATCAGTTATAGTGCATCTTGGTAAAAAGTTCCTTGCTGCGATCTTCAGCGTAATCGTCTATTCTCGTTCCCACACGAACTGAATTTTTCAGATTTTTGGGTCTTAAAGAGGAGTGATTCTATCCAACAAAATTTTACTGATCTTACTTAACCTTTGACTGATAGATTGACATTTCAGTTTTGAATATCGGCCACATACTTTTTATCCCACAGCCACCCAAAAGCGTAAACACTTGAAACAAGCACAACAAGAGACATTTAAAGGAATGAAATATCTTGCTCCAAAATGTAACAATTCAAAATACTTCAAATGTGGCATGGGTATGACTAATTTCGGGCTTAATTGTATATGTTAGTTACCCCGCCCCTGGGACTCTGAGAAACGAGTTTACGCGTAGGTTGCGTGGATCCTTTCTCTCTTTTGGAATTATGGGGTTACGCGTAGGCTAGGGAAGTTGCAGCATGCCTGCAAAGGACCTTGGGTGACAAGGACTCTTTAACGAAAGCTTGTTGCAAGAATCGATAATCCTTTTGGAATAATGGGGTTACGCGTAGGCTAGGGAAGTTGCAGCATGCCTGCAAAGGACCTTGGGTGACAAGGACTCTTTAACGAAAGCTTGTTGCAAGAATCGATAATCCTTTTGGAATAATGGGGTTACGCGTAGGCTAGGGAAGTTGCAGCATGCCTGCAAAGGACCTTGGGTGACAAGGACTTTTTAACGAAAGCTTGTTGCAAGAATCGATAATCCTTTTGGAATAATGGGGTTACGCGTAGGCTAGGGAAGTTGCAGCATGCCTGCAAAGGACCTTGGGTGACAAGGACTTTTTAACGAAAGCTTGTTGCAAAAATCGATAATCCTTTTGGGATAATGGGGTTACGCGTAGGCTAGGGAAGTTGCAGCATGCCTGCAAAGGACCTTGGGTGACGAGGACTTTTTAACGAAAGCTTGTTGCAAGAATCGATAATCCTTTTGGAATAATGGGGTTACGCGTAGGCTAGGGGAGTTGCAGCATGCCTGCAAAGGACCTTGGGTGACAAGGACTCTTTAACGAAAGCTTGTTGCAAGAATCGATAATCCTTTTGGAATAATGGGGTTACGCGTAGGCTAGGGAAGTTGCAGCATGCCTGCAAAGGACCTTGGGTGACAAGGACTTTTTAACGAAAGCTTGTTGCAAGAATCGATAATCCTTTTGGAATAATGGGGTTACGCGTAGGCTAGGGGAGTTGCAGCATGCCTGCAAAGGACCTTGGGTGACAAGGACTCTTTAACGAAAGCTTGTTGCAAGAATCGATAATCCTTTTGGAATAATGGGGTTACGCGTAGGCTAGGGAAGTTGCAGCATGCCTGCAAAGGACCTTGGGTGACAAGGACTTTTTAACGAAAGCTTGTTGCAAGAATCGATAATCCTTTTGGAATAATGGGGTTACGCGTAGGCTAGGGAAGTTGCAGCATGCCTGCAAAGGACCTTGGGTGACAAGGACTCTTTAACGAAAGCTTGTTGCAAGAATCGATAATCCTTTTGGAATAATGGGGTTACGCGTAGGCTAGGGAAGTTGCAGCATGCCTGCAAAGGACCTTGGGTGACAAGGACTCTTTAACGAAAGCTTGTTGCAAGAATCGATAATCCTTTTGGAATAATGGGGTTACGCGTAGGCTAGGGAAGTTGCAGCATGCCTGCAAAGGACCTTGGGTGACAAGAACTCTTTAACGAAAGCTTGTTGCAAGAATCGATAATCCTTTTGGAATAATGGGGTTACGCGTAGGCTAGGGAAGTTGCAGCATGCCTGCAAAGGACCTTGGGTGACAAGGACTTTTTAACGAAACCTTGTTGCAAAAATCGATAATCCTTTTGGAATAATGGGGTTACGCGTAGGCTAGGGAAGTTGCAGCATGCCTGCAAAGGACCTTGGGTGACAAGGACTCTTTAACGAAAGCTTGTTGCAAGAATCGATAATCCTTTTGGAATATTGGGGTTACGCGTAGGCTAGGGAAGTTGCAGCATACCTGCAACGGACCTTGGGTGACAAGGACTCTTTAACGAAAGCTTGTTGCAAAAATCGATAATCCTTTTGGGATAATGGGGTTACGCGTAGGCTAGGGAAGTTGCAGCATGCCTGCAAAGGACCTTGGGTGACGAGGACTTTTTAACGAAAGCTTGTTGCAAGAATCGATAATCCTTTTGGAATAATGGGGTTACGCGTAGGCTAGGGAAGCTGCAGCATGCCTGCAAAGGACCTTGGGTGACAAGGACTCTTTAACGAAAGCTTGTTGCAAGAATCGATAATCCTTTTGGAATAATGGGGTTACGCGTAGGCTAGGGAAGTTGCAGCATGCCTGCAAAGGACCTTGGGTGACAAGGACTCTTTAACGAAAGCTTGTTGCAAGAATCGATAATCCTTCTTATGCAGAAAGAAAAAGCAAGCTTCAAAATAGTTAGTGTAAGTTTAATTTAATATTGATAAATCTTGAAAATTTAATCATGACAAAACACTGTAGTGTTATACCAAATAGCCATTTTACGAACTGGTGGATTTTAACCGAAAGACGATGAAATTAGAGATTGGCGTACGTTGCTCGACTGGGTTACTTGAAAAAGTGTGTCTTCGGATTTAAGAACTACTATGTGAGTAAAAAAAGCACAATCATCGTTTGAAAGTACAAGGCTCCGTGGATATCAATCCGATAACATTTGAAAATGAAATATTTTATGGTGAACTTTAGAATTTCCCTGACTGAAATCGATGGCTCCTTTCTGAAGTTATGAGGGATTTTCCGGATAAAGCCCCTTTAAGAAATCTTCAAAGCAGGCCTGAAATCACGACTAAATTTTCCTTTTTCTGCCTTTCGGCAATAACATCAACACGTTTTAGCACGTGGTATCCTCTCGGGAGGCTCCTCCCAAAGGGATAACATATGCTTAAAGATAATGATGTATTGGCAGGAAGCCTCAGTTTCAGAATAAATTGTAATAGTAAAACAGCGACAATGATACTCATTTTTTCTCTTCGAACCAGTAGGAAGACACACAAAAGAGATTGGTTACTTCATATCTAACAAATCCAGTTGATATTAACCCATATCTGACAAGTCCATGTTTATATGCTTAAAGCATTTAAAAAATCGTTTCTGTAAGGTAGAAATATTACGGGAATTCCATGGTGATTTTAGGCCTGTTTTGAAGGTATCTCGAAGCGACTCCTCGAGAGTATCCGTCATTACTTCAGCACGAAGTGGCCGATTTTCAAATCTATTTGACAATTGACAATACACCTTTTCAACTAAGCGGCCTCGTTTTGGAATTTTTCAAAACTTCTTTAGCTTGCGCCGTATGAAGTTTCTGACCCCAGATTCACATTCAGCCCCCTAATTTTAGTCTAATTGCAAATTCACGTTGCTCACTGTACTCAAATAGTTTTCTTTTCCCGCGGGAGTGTGGAGTATCATATTGCCAAACGTTCGCAGATGTAGCAAGAGTATTTCTAAAAACGTCATTAGAGAACAGTTTTCCGCAAAGATAGGATTTATCGAGAAATAATTATTTTGCCTCTTCAGTGAATGGTACTCATTCATGCCATGTTATTTCCGTGGCGCACAATTTTTGTTCTTTGACGTTTTAGGTAAAATATAGAAATAAAGAATAAGGAATGAACGTCTTTCGAATTTCCTGCTTTTGATTAACTTTCTTGTAGGTATCGGTCATATTTAATCCTGGTAACCGGGGCGGAGGATTTTTGGCAGGGGTATGAAACTTTTTCCCATTATTTTGTGGGGGTACAAAAATTTTAAGAGCAATTTTTATGGGGTACAAAACTATTTTGCTTGAAAAATTTTGGGTGAAGTCGTCGATCAAAGATCGAAGAAAAGTTAAGGGAGTGATGAATGACTTGACCGGTATGAAAATCGCTTGAAACAACTTGGTACCTGCCCATAGATCTCATAAATTTATGCTTTATGCACAAAGACATCTGGAGGGTACTGAACAATTTTGCTGAAAGATGGTGGGGTACGAAAAACTTTTTCTATGTACAAGATGGGGTATGAAATTTTCTCAAATTGTGTGAAATTATCCTTCTCCCTAGTGCCCAGGATTAAAAATGACCGCTCCCTGAAAATTGAGTTGCCGTATTTTGTTCTTGTCCCTTTATGTTGCCTAATTGTTATTTTTGTATCATATTTAAAAATTATTTATTAGAAAGCATTCAAGATGCTAAGTCTGACGTAGTGGTATTCCAAATGATTTGTCTCTATTGAATAATTTCATTTCTTCCTGACTTTCTTATTGGCATACACTCATTCTTTTATACGAAGCAGATAAATTAGTCAATAAAAAGCTTCCGTGGGTACATGACTTTTGATTGACGGGGGTTTGCCGTCCGGTTATCAGAAAGGTTTTTTTTCTATTCTAAGTACCAAAACTTGCCTTGGGACTCATTTTTATGGTGAATTTCGACGGAAAACTACAAATTGTCAACAACTTTGGCAAATTTTCAGCTAAACCCATCCATGATTATGGAAATCTGGGGGAAAAGGGCCCTTGTTTAGAGAGTTTAGGGCGAAAAGCCCACCCATATGGGCGACACATACACGCACCGTCAACATGTTTTGTACCCCCCCCCCGGGAAGCTAAGAAACCTCTGTAGTGTAATTTGCAGTTCCCACCCGTTCTACTCAAAACAGTTTCGACATTGAACACCACTTTTTTCTTCCACTGTACCCTTGACATGCAAAAGAGGCATTTTAGTTATGATTGCATAATCTTGGGGGCACTACCCTGGGTACTGGTACCCAGGGTAGGGAGCACGTGCCCCCACAGCCCTCGGATACTATGTCTCCAGGGGCTGCCGGGATGAAACAGCGATCTTTTGTGAAAACTTTGCCCAACTTTAAGACGGTTTTCTTCTCAATTATGACCGAAATTCGCAAATTTTCCAATTTTTTGTGGCTGTGGCTCCCAGGGCCCCTGCCTAACACACACATGCCTCAAAGGTCTGCGTAGCATCGTTTCGTTGGAGGAGCAATTCCAGATTGAATTGAATTTTTTTTGATGGAGTAAACACGGCGTTGGGGAAGGCAAAGAGACCAGACGTGCAAAGTGTGTTTGGCTGATTTGTTGGTAAATCATTGCTTGTTAAGCACGCTTAGCAGTTGATTCAAGCAGGCAAAATGTTCCTGAATAATGTGGCAAGAAACTTGTTTGCAAGAGTGCATTCAATAGCCATCAGACAATCGGGTATTCGTCAATTTTCAAAGCAAGGCCCGTTGCGGTCTGCCTATGGCAATGGCAAAGAGACAGTTATCATCGAAGATGCGCCTCCCAAAGTAAAGTTAGGCTTTGCAAAAGTATGCGCAGTGATAGTACCATTCGTTTACATTGGAGCAATCATTTCAAAAAATGGAGCTGAATTCTTAGAGGAGTGGAACATATTTGTACCCGAAGATGATGACGATTAGGCCTATTTCAAAATGGTTTTGTTGGTGTCTGCAAGGTAGGTATTTGGACGTCATTGTCGAGGATTGTAAATTTTTGGAAGCTGCTAGAAATAAACAAAGCGATCAGGGAATATTTCTTTGAACTGATAAGATTTTAGGGGATTTGCATAATAATTTCTGTGCGCTGCACTTGTGCACCTAGAAACAATAGAAAACAATAGAAAACAATAGAAGCCGTGCACACTTGTTTCTTTCCATACTGGATTATGCTACGCTGCCAGACTGCATGCAGATGGCAGAGCATGGCAACTGCAGACGCACGAGATTTTTCACGGAATGTTGATGTTTGCACAGTGATTTGGAATGAGATGTTTTGTTCTCTAGGGGTCTGAAAGTTAGCGTCGAAATGACACTAAGCGAGGACGAAATCGATATATGACTGACCCCCTACTCTAAAGTCAAAGGAATAACAAACCCTGCACATTGACACATCATGACTTTCTTGGTCTGCACACATAGAAATTATGATTGCTAGGTTATATCATGGTTGAAGAAGTGAAATCTCTCACACCAGCTGTCTATGCAAAAGGATTGATAAAAAACAATAAAACAAAGGAAATTAGTGTGAATCTGGTCCACAGCATGCAAAGATTACACTTTGGTCTAAAGATTTGGAACATAGTGTCAAAGTAGTCCTGGCCAAGATTAGACCAATGAAAAGGTTTCTAGTTTTGGAGTTGTTTTTGATGCATTGGGGGTTTGTCAGTCTGAGCTGTCATCTGTGCAAGTTCTTAGATTATTTTAATGCATTAATACAATTGATTTGATCTAATCTTCTGTTTCAGGTTGTTTTGCTGCATCAAGAAATGAGGAAATATAATAGAGACACTTGGAATGCACTCACTGAAATTACAAATTTTAGTAAGCAAACAAAATGTCAAAGACTTTGTGTCATCCAAGACTTTAGTTGGATTTTTTGTGCAGCTATTTTTGAATTGCATTGAATTAGAAAATCAAAGGGGTGTTAGTGCTCTGTATCTTTAACACAAGATGTTGCCCAGGGAGGACTCCATTTAACCCCATCCACAAAGTGATTTTGTTAATAAATTAGGGAGTTCCTTGATAGACAGTTCTTTTTATATGTTTATACTTGAGATATACTAATTTGTAGGAATCTAATTCTTTTTAGCTATAAATTGAAAATTTCTAGTACTGTGCATGAAGCATATTTTCCCTATCCCAATCTTAATAGAGGTGAAAAACTTACAGTGGATGAAAAATGAAAAACAAAGATGGACATGGGGGTAAACTTTCAGGAGACTAAATTTGATACTTGATTGAAAAGTAAATTTTGTTCTTGAGCATTTAGCAGATGTTACAATTTTCTGACTTTCTGAATGCTTTATGTTCAAAAGCTGATGTTGCAAATCATAGAAACCACATTATTTTGTCACCCAAGTAAAAAAATACGATGAAAGATCACAGTTTTGAATGATGAGGAAGTCCCTCTTCTTGAGCAAGGTTTACCGCAGGGATACAAGGGACTCATCGTCATCAGTCTAACTTGTCGCTGCAACAGAAGCGACAACAACGACAAGCGAAAGTTAGAGGGACTTACGTCATACGTCATGAGTCTAATGTGATCGACCTCTTTTTGGATTTTTGAATAACCCTGAATAAGAGGCCAGGGCCTAGTCAACAACAAACAGAAAACAAACAAGCGAAATGGCGGCAAGACCCAGGCAACCAGTCGCAAGAGGCGGAATGTGGTCATCTCCCAAGCCTCAAAATGTTAGCAAGGAAACTACGGAATTACTGAAAGGTATTGCAACTTCCTTATGCTTCCAACTGTATTTGTCAAAGTTTTGTTGAGACCATAATAATGCACAACAACAACGGGCGAAAATAAATCAAATGAAATTGATTTGAGTTGGAGGAATTTTTCGAGTTTTTTTTTTGGCTCAATAATTTTCTCAAATAGCTTTTCACTGCCATATTGTGAGAACCGACCAAATGCACTTTAAATCCCATTAAATGTACTTTTTAAATCCCAAAGTTTGCCATCGTCACAATCGCTGGTCCATTTGTTGACGTTGGCTGCTTTAAGCATTCACGCACTGACAATAAAGGACATCCAATGAACATGATTTCTGGCCACCATTTTCATGAGAAGTTTCAAATACAGAGGCCCATTATACCCAGGGTCTGACTATTTCCAGAAGATCTTCGGTGCAGAGAAAGAAGTTATTTGGCTTTATGCCAGGGTGCATTCCATGTAAAACCCACGCCGAAGGTACGCCAAGCCCTAAGCTTTTGTACGCCAGGTATTTTCAGGGAGAGAAAAATTGCTAGCATCTCAAAATCTGACGATTTTAAGAAACTCCAGTACTGACCCAAATTCTTAGTTTCTTATAAAAGAAATATATTTATCATCAAAAGAGACTGCTAAAAGATCGAGGACAACTTCACATTCACGCCAAGATAGGCTAATTTTCAAACGCCGTCATACCAAGAACCGATTTTATTGAAGAAATGACGCCGCTACGCCGACAAAAAGTCGGATATACGCCGAAGATCTTCGGGCCTAAGTGCATGAAATGCACCCTGGGCTTTATGGCGCACATTTTGGCAAAGAAAGAGACCTTTAAACAATGTCTCATTGTATTAAACAATAGATATCAATTATTCGTTGGCACATACTGGCGCACAAAATTGTTGTGGTCCAAAATATTTGGCGCAGAAGAGATTCACCCTGACATTATACAAACAATAGAAATGCCTTGTTCCGTAATACCTGACAGTGTTCCACAATGCCTGACTCAACAACGGTACAATTCCTTGTCACGCTTATCAACAACCAACGTTTGAGAAATAGAATGTATTGATGAAGCATTTTAGAGCATGCTTAGGCCTGACAGATGTGGCCAAATTTATCTTGGATTAAGCTGACAATTTAATGTTTCCGATAAGGGTTCCATAATAGCCGAAACTTCTCGATGCATTGATGCATTTTACTTTATTTTCGGATCGTGGCTAATGTTGATATCACAAAATTAACCTTTGTTCAAGCAATATGCAGTGTAGCAAGTAAAAACAATTTGCAATTTGATGTGTGTGTGGTTACCGTTGTACAAGTTTTGCATGCACCAGTATTGTTTCTTCTTGGAAAGGAGTCTTGAAAAGGAATATCATAATCTAGAATTTTTCCTCAAATCTTTTGTCAATCTTCCATTAGAATCCTTATTAGAATGTGAAGAATGCTTGGAAAATGTCAAAACTTCTTTTGAATTTGTACCCATAGCCTGTACTCTAGGTCAGTTTTGAGGATTTTTTGTGTACTATAACCAATAAAACACACTAAAAAACTGATCTGGAGATACCCTGGGGGTGCATGATGTGTGTTTCAGATATGGGGACATGCTATCAGGAAGGGTATCAGTTTTCAGATGATTTTCCTATAAGGAACAATGTCCATTTGCACAATTTTGGTACAAAGAAGGAATAAATTGGCCATTCTTTGCAAAATTCATGTGCAGTTTAATATACTTTTTCAAAAAATTGGTATAATGTTGGTGTACTTTTTTGAAAAAATGTTATAAGGAACCAGGTATGTTCTTGAAGCTTGGATTGCACATCCCCAACCAAAATCTGGTCCAGTGCCCTCTTGGGAGACAAAAAATGTGATCTATTTTTGTAATACTACACTGATAGTGATTCTAAGTTGCATATCAGTGATTCATTGATATTTCTGTTTCTAGTTATGATGGAAGAGTCAAAATTAACAAATTTTCAAAGAAGGCAACTTCAGGAGAACATGAAAAGTAAGTCCAAAATTTTTACGAAATTTGCAACCAGTATTTTTGCTGCATACA
Source organism: Aurelia sp. 3 sensu Dawson et al. (2005) (assembly GCA_964020215.1). Lineage (NCBI taxonomy): Eukaryota > Metazoa > Cnidaria > Scyphozoa > Semaeostomeae > Ulmaridae > Aurelia > Aurelia sp. 3 sensu Dawson et al. (2005). The sequence continues at coordinate 17,064,643 of OZ026589.1, forward strand.
GTAATGCTTGAAGGGCCTTGCAGTTACAGAGCAGAAACCATGTAAAATGAGGTCACCCGGCAATCTGACATAAGGAAGTGTTTACTGTTTAGATATATGAAGTTTTTGACTTGAAAAATTTAGATTTTGAAGCCAGGAGGAATATTTCAGGTGTTCCCTAATTTCAGGATCTTTTGCTGAGAGCTAGGGATGCCCAAAGTTGCAAATCTATGCATATGATGTGTGTCTGTTTCTGTTCTGTCTCATCAGGCTGTTTAGTTTCCACTGTGTTTTCCATGCTCATAGAAAAATAGGAGAAAATAAAAATGTTATGAAACACCAGATTTCAAATATAAGAAAAGTATATATCAAATCAAATTTCTCATCAATGATCAATCCAATGATACATGTTTCAAGTAATTCAGACAAGAAACAAAGTTATGGAATGTTTAAGGATCTTTTTTATTCACCAGTCTCTAATATGGTGCTATTGCGATCACTCAAATCTAGGACAATGAAATGTTGAAAATATGATTGCCAAGTAAAGTTGATCAAAGGTTGCAAAGGTTTGGTCATCATATCTTGCAATGTAGGAAAGTTTGATTGGGGCAAAAGACACTGCCATGTAAAATATGGCTTTATTTATGTTGATTCCCTCGACAAAGTCATCAAAATGTGCAAATTGGATTGAAATTGAAAAGTTGTGGGCAATGAGACTTTTTGACAAATTTTTGTCTATGTCCAGGAGTTTTGAATCCGTTGACAATGACATAGGCGTAGGAGACAGGGGGGCTGGGGGGCTGCAGCCCTCCCATCTTTGGAAAATTTTGCAAAAATCAGCCATAATCGGGCAGAAAATCGCCCTAAAGTCGGGCAGAATTTTTGCAAACAATGGATCTTTTATTGGGCAGCCCCCCTAAATTTTATTTCCCCCTACGCTTATGAACAATGAAAAACACAAATTTCTCCCATGCCACTGTTAAAAAGTGGAAAAGTCATATACTGTCACCAGTGATTCTGCTTTCAAAGTGAGTTTCAGCTTTGCAGTTGTCAGTAACAATTTTCTTGAGTCAATGAAAGGACTCAAGTTGGAAAATCTAGAAGTTCAATTTTTAAGACAGACACTGGTGCACCTCAAGGTGAATGTTGTAGTGGACAAGAATTCACATACTACCTAGCAAAATCACTCGAAGAAATCACAGGCGAATACTGCGCTCACACGTTCTAAATATTAGATGGCCAAAGATTGTAAAAAATGAAGACGTATATGAAAAAACGAAAATAGAACCATGGAGCAAAACAATCGAGAAAAAGCGAATAAAATGGTTTGGTCACCTGATGAGGTTAGACGAGAACACGCCTGCACAAAAAGCGTTAAGAATAGCATTGATGCAGTCCAAAAGACCGCGAGGGAGACCCAAGCTTACATGGATTCAAATGATGAGGAAGCAACCCCAAACAATAAATTTGACATGGGAGGAGGCAAGTCACCTGGCAAAGGATCGAGAAAAATGGAAGGATATTTTGAAATGATAGGGGGCAGGAGTGATGGCATTGTGGGGTCTGCTGCCGGGTTTTTCTGGTTTTTGAGCCTTGTTGTCCAAAAGAGTTTTTCTTAACTGTTTTGCCTTTTCTTTTTAAACTTTTCTTTTCTTTTTGCTCAGTCTCACTTGACTTTTTAAATTTTTCTTTTGGAATGCATGGTTTGAGCTCCTGAGAACTCTGATGGTGGACTCTCATGGTGGCATCACCCTTGCTACCCTACGAGATGTAAATCTGTAAAAATGTTGTGTGGCGTTGCCACGTTATATCATTTATGCATAATGAAAGGTACGTTTTGTTTTCAGTTGCAATCTTGAAAATTGTTCTCACAGCTATTTCCTTGGGTTGAATACGTTTACTGAATATTTGTGATGTTCTTTATAGTTAGTTTGTCTGGCACATAATCAATTGACACAAAAATTACACATAGTTTATGTAATTTGGTATCATGCAAAAACTGTTTGTCTGAAGGTTTTCATCCAAAATTATTTTTCAAAACTCTTTGGTCCAAAAGTTTTTGATTTTAATGCACTGGGTGAGTCTTGAATGTTTGGCTGGCTGTGAAGTAAAAAGTAAGTGACTGATGTTCAAAACTAAAAAGTCAATATTCAAAACTGTATCAGTCAAAGGCTAACTTACTGTAGATGTGAAAATTTTGTTTTGGTAAAATCACTCATCTTTCAGACCTAAAAATTATGAAAATGCTTGTAAGGGGTTTTACATGGGAACAAGATTTTCACATTCCATTTCGGTCCATGATTTACTTGGCATTGAAATATAAATTTCAAACAATGGTCAATTTCAGAAAGAGAATTTTACTTTTGATTGCAAGTAAACCATGGAAAAGAACAGAACGTTGAATTGTTGTTCCCATACCAACCCCCTACTGAGAGTTTTCTAATTTTTGGGCCTCAAAGAAGGGTGATTTTACCTCAGGGGGGACATTCAGCACATACGCCTATGGGGGTTCAGTCCAAAAATTTTTAGGCAACCCAAAAATATCACTTCAGTTCCATTGCAACCCAAAAATATCAGCCCATGCTATACTTAGAAACCTGTACATGAACATAAAATATCCCAAAACAATGCAAATATAAGTCAGGATCGCCTCCATTGAACCAAGAAATATCAGTATAACGGTGTTTGGTGTCAAAAATATCATCATGAACATGGTTTCAGTCTTATTTGGACCCAAAAATATCAATTTTGGCAATATTCTAACCCAAAAATATCGGACTTACCTCCCCGCATGTGCATGTGCTGAATAAAATTTTCTCATCTAAGTTAACCTCTGACTGATTGACTAAAAATTTTGGTTTTGAATATCAGTTGCATATACTTCTTATTCCACAGCCCACCAAATGCATAAATTTTTTTACTCACTTGGTATATGGATTCCAGGTTTTGAAATTTAACTCTTTGATCTTGCAGCTGGAAAATCATTACCAGTTCAATGCCTTCCAACTTCAAGTCGATCGAATGAAGTGAAATCTGCTTCAAAACAGCCAACAAAGCCAAAAGTTATGAATGGGAGACAATTGTCATATTCAGGAAAGAGGAGGAAAGAAGTCATCGATGTTTTAAAAGAACAAAATAAAGAAGATTATAAACCATCTCCAGGAAGTAAGTACTTCACTTTTTAACTAGGCCCCTCTCCCCTTTATCTATCTAAGATCTTTATCTATCTTGGACCCATCCCGTTGTTTCAGCAACTGAGTTGACATCCATCCGATCCTTTATGCTGTTGATTGTATTCGTCCCACAAGATTTTAGCAGAATCCCCCTGATCCCTGTCTGGTTTATTCGTTTTGTTCCCCTGATCCCCGTTTGGTATTGGATCCCCGTTTATTCGTTTGGTTCAGAAGCAGATTGATAGTCGATTCAATCCTCTTATTTTCTGGGTATGCTTTGTTTTTGTTTAAGATTTGACCGACGGGGAATAGAATTTACTATTAAAAGCACAATTTTTGGACAACGAGATTTTTCAGTGATTCTGTTTGAGAGCTGCAAAGGAAAGACACAACATGTTGAATGACTTCATGTTTATCTTTATTCAGCAAGCAATCTAAATGATCTCTACTCTACTGTCGTTGCTTAACATTCAGTATTCGTTGTTAGTCTTCTGGCTCCATCAGTTATTTGTTAACTTTGCCAGTGTTGAAGTTTTTGTCACCAGCAGATTGAGCTCTTGATTTGAAGCCAAGGTCAGCTGGTTGGTCTCTGTGGTGAGCATGTTTGTCTTGCGAGCTCTGAATACGGGATGCTGCCTCCTTGGTCATTGGGTTTTCGTTTGGCATCTTGCTCCTATGAAGAAGATCAATATTCATTTTCATTTCATTTCAATATATTATTTTCATTTCAATATATTAAGGAGGGTTGCCCTTCACCCAATTGGGTGGTTTTCAAGGGGCCCTCCACATAAAAACTTACAATACAATAAATAATCGGTTAAAAAAACATTTAAAACTACTTACAATATATGTACAAAACTAAAAAGTAAACCCTAATTTGCTAAATTAATTCAAAATTCAAGCTAAAAGCAAGGTCGATAGGAAGATGGAGCCTCGGTTAGGACCAATAACACAATTATCGATTGTATTGCAAAATGATAGAATCATACCAGAATTTTGTGGCAAAAAGTAGTTAAAGATTGAATAGTTTTCTGCCGACAATCACCTCGTAAGTGGATACCAAGGCGAATTTTTGTAAATAAAAATGGATAGCTTTTTGAAAGCCAGGTGGCCGACCCCTGTCCATCCTCAAGTCATGTACCTGCCCCCGGATACAGTCATGTTTCGCAAGACGCACCCAACATATTCATGCACGCGTGAGTAATGACCTTCTAAGCCATGACTTCTAAACTTGGTGCTCTCGTGATCTTTAATTCCGAGAAAACAGGTGAATTTCCGAGAAAACAGGTGAATTTCCATGGAAACAACTTTTGGGCATAGGTTGCCCTAGTTTACTTTACCACAACATCGGCATGATCCCGCAATCATATAAAATATTCATTTAACAAAGTGAGGTGGTCAGGCAGAAACCTGATTTTCTGGAAGAATTCTTGATGAGGAACTGCATGATAGACCACAAGGGGCTGGCGTCTGAGTGAAATGCTTGAGAAGATGTCGCCTTTTCTCGTTGCGCTCAAAAGATAAGTTTCCACATGTCTTGTTGACAAATGCTAGAATGCTTTGTGGTACATGATTTGAAAATAGTCTTGAATATAGGACTCATCGCACTAAAGCCATAGACTATATGCAACAAAAACATTGTAATCTGTGGAAAGAAAACTAATAACTCCTAACAAAGAACAACAACCGACCAGGGAGAAACTGTTGAATCGTGCCTGGGAAAACGAATTAATCTTGAACTCTGAAAGGAAAGATATAAGTTAGTAACTACAATAAAGGACAACATTAGATAATCAGGCTTTGTCGTAGTTTGACATCTAGAATTTTGCAACGACTATAATGTAATTTGTTGCGACCAAAACGTCCTGCCATGCTATCAATAGAGGTCCATCTCAAGTTAGATCTCGTGTGAAATTTGCGACCACGCAAAACTACTGATGCAAGCCTTTCAGTTGTTTTTATTTGCAGGTTCTTCACGTTATGTCTAATTTGAGTCAAAGCCACAATTAAGCACTCCAAGTTCTCCAAGTTTGGTTGAAACTGTCAGCAGCTCAGCTTCCGTCAGTTTGAAAGTCTTGACAACACCTATCGTATAAACCAGCAGAAACAGATTCAAAGTTCATGAAGGCGTGTAAATGCTACTGCAGACTATATTCTCGAACGTAAAAAAGTCAGAGTTTTACCTTGTCTTTGGTGAACTGAGTAAAATCAGAGATGTTGTTTTGTGAGCTCTCTTCGTTCTTTCGACTTGCAAGTTTCCTTTCTGTATCAAATCAAATTGCCATGTGCAACTCTTTTTAAACGCTGCTAAACAGTCACGTGGTCACAACTTAATTTTGATTGGTCTTTCTGCAATCTTCTGTCAATCAAATGAAGGAACAGTGCGTTGATTGGATTTTCCTGGTTCTGGTGTACAATAGTAACATGACGTGTGATGTTATTTTTAGTAAGATTACAATGGTCATTTGGTTTTCCCCGGATTTCAAAAGTACAGATAGGACTTTCGCACTGTTAGGGAGCGGTCATTAAGTATCTGTCATGGGGGGGCGGAGGCTTTTCCAAAATTTTGAAGAAAAATTTCGCACCCCACCATGAAGTTCAGAAGTTGACTTGATACCCCCTCAAAATAATTCAAAAGTATTTCATACCCCCCCCCCTCTGGAACCAAAGTTTCATAAACCTCAGCACATGCAGTTGTACGTATTTTTTTACGATTTTGCTCCTTTTACAGTTTGTTGTGGATCATGCCAGTCCTTTGGGAAGTGAAAATCTAAAGGGGCCATTTCTAAATCATAGACTTACTACCTGAGTTTATGTTCTTTCTTCATCACCTTATTCAGATAGCAGGATAATGCAGGACTCAGGTAGTAAGTGTAAATGGGCGCGAAAGCAACAACAACAATGATCATGGCCTAAATTGAACAACATCAAAAGACTCGTAGACGTTTAGTGACATGGTTGCTGGTTGTGGATTGTGGTAAACAGCCTGCTCAAATCGCTGTTCTCCTTAACAGCAAAGAATCAGAGCATGCAACTGAGAAGGAAGGAAAAACCAGAGAAGATTACTTCTCGAGGAGTAGGTAGCGGTTGAACATCTCTGCAAACATAGCAGCCGAAAGCCAAGAAGAAAGCCACAAGACAAGTGAAGTTGAAAGTGACATAATCGATAAATGTCCTGCATCTTCTTGTATCGTAAGATTTATTGTTGGAATTTATTGTTGGAAGTTCATACATTTTTGAAGACGAAAAGAGATACAAGAAATGCAGAGTTTAAAGTTAGCTGTAACATGACACTGTGCTTGAAGTTTTACTTGCGGATTGGTAAAGTGTAGTTGGAATCTGCTGGAATTACTGAATGTGAAAATCTCAAAGATACTATGAACACAAATTTACCAACAAAGGGCCAATAATGGGGGAAGTGCAGTAATGATTGAAATTCAGAAAGAGAGATATTTGAACCCTGACTTAGCCATCAATCAACCCAAGATGGGCCATTTATGATGAAGCTTCCTAAACCAGCCTTATTTTTTTGAGAAATAAAACTCTGCTGCACATGGCAGCAAATCTTTATGTAAAATATGTCTAAGTTTTGAAAACGATAGAGAAAGTGAGTGGGTATACCAGTTACCAAATGCTAAAGAGCTAATGTGAGGCAAATCATTTGATCTCTCTTGCCTATGGCTAAGCATAGCGATTTCAACTCTGATTACATTGTGTATGAAAGTTTCTTACAGTGAATTGTTTCGCTTTTTATTCTCAGAGATGTTTTCCAAAGCTTCCTTTTCAAGTCTCTATTTCACCAAACCATCCTCTAAATTCTCAATGTCAATGACTGTGCATTTCTAGACCCTGCTTTCTTGCTGAGGAAAGAGTACTTGCTATGTTTTCCTGCTGGACAAAGAGCACTTTTTCTATGAATACATCACTGCAATAGAATCATCAGATGATGACTGGCACTTAACTGGCACTTAATTTGACTGGTTGAATTCTACTTATGACTTTTTAACATAATTTTTGTTTCATACCCCCTCCATTTTGGTGCATTTTGTTTGAAACCCCTCCTTAAAATCATATTTTTGTTTCATACCCCTACTGAATACCCTCCGCCCCCCCATGACAGATACTTAATGACCGCTCCCTTAGGTGCAAGAAGCAGGCCCATTGAAACAACTAACCATGAGCGACAGGACACAAAAAGATTGGGTCGGGCCTAAGCTTCTCTCACAGTGATTACTGAGACCAACGTTATGAATTCAGTTTGCAATCAATATGTAATGATGTAAGGAATACTTACTCGTGTTCTTGTTCTTCTCTGTCATTTCCTTGCCTTGCACTGCCTTGCAATTTCTGCCAAACACAGCCAGCATCAGAGCTAGATTCCCCTTCCACGACAGAACTGATCAGTCATAGCGAATATATTTTCGCTCCTCCGCACTCACCTTTTCAAAACTACGATGACTGATCAGTTCTGTCGTGGAAGGGGAATCTAGCTCCGATGCTGGCTGTGTTTGGCAGAAATTGCAAGGCAGTGCAAGGCAAGGAAATGACAGAGAAGAACAAGAACACGAGAGCAAGGGGGAATTTCGTTTTCGACCAATCACTGCATTTGTTGACGTTTGAGGGCCTCGACCAATCAGAATACACCATTACGTCACGTCAATGGAGGAAGCTGTGGAAAGCTGTGGGGAAAACATCTCCCCCGAATATCGTTTTTCTGACAGTGGTTATCCAACTTTGGACGGAGTTTATTAGTTTACATCAAAGTTTAATAAATTTTGAAACTTTCTACCGCTGCAATTTTCGATTGATTGTTCTCCTCAAGAGAAATCGTTTTTTAAATAACACTAAAATTCGAGCCTTCGATGGGAATTCCATCTCCTTAGGCCCTATGTCAAACATACGGCTTTTCGCCCTCTCTACTGCCCTCTCTGCGAAGAAAATTCGAAGATTTTTTGAAGTTTTTGCAACGGCGACCCAGAAATGCAAATTTTTTTGATATGTTTTGATCACAAGAGCTAGTTTTGAGTCCCCTGGGATGGTGTGATTGCTTGTTTTGACAATAAGGAGGAGAGTCTCTCATCTGCAATCAAAATATAAACAAACTCACTGACACCACTGGCAGCCGATGACCACTAAATAAAGGCAGAGAAATTCTTTCAGAGCGTAAATAAGGCAATGACTATGATGTTGTTACTAGAGAAAACAAAGTAAAGATCTATCATCTACGCTGCCAAGTACAGATTGGTTCCACAACAATGCGAACGTAAGCGGATATTTCAGAATTTTCCTCTCGCTCCAAGAAGAACGTTGTTTATTTCTACCTTCTCGATATCTGCTCCTTCGTCCGCTTCTGTTTCATCGTCGCCTTCTCCATCATTACCAACATCTTCATTACTGTTGTTTGCTTTGAAGACTGCCAGAATGTACAGTCTTTGCAAGGGCACTCATTTTAGTCGGCAGAGTTTCTAAGTAAACGGAACAAAAAATTGGAGGGCATATTGGATGGGCAAGTTACCCCCTAAAAAGTCTTGTGCGGATTTGGAAACAATCCGTTTGTTTTCAAGGAAACCCTACAAGAAATTTTCCAATTTTTTTTCAAAAATCTCGTGCACCTACGTGTAAGAGTGAAATGCCCAGAAATTCTCTTGCGCAATAATGTTTTTGAACTTAAGATCAGTCTTGGACCTAATTTTCCTGTTAAAATAATTGTATATCGTAAAATCTATTGACTTAATGCAGCCAAGAGTAATGACTGAATAATGCAAGATGGTTGGAACCTCCTTTGCTGCTAGAAAAATTTCTTCACACGTATCTTTTTATAAGTAACAGTTTATAGGAAACGTAACTCTCAGATCGCCAGAAAATCAAGAAATTGCAGTACTGGGAAACTAAAAGTTGGGAGAAACCATTTATTTTGATAACGTAAATCCTTAGCATATTTTTACATTACTTTCACCTGTTTCTTGGATCATACTCAACCCGGCAGTTACTTGAGTAACGTCTAAACATCGGAGAAGCTTCAAAAACCTTGTTTTCAAATGTTCACGAAGGAACAGGTCGTGAACACCAAGATTCTCAAGGAGCTCTGAGAAACTCATAAGAAACTCTGAGTATTCAAAATCTGACAATTGTAAGAAGCTCTCAGCACCGGCCGAAATTTTTAGTTTCCTATAAAAGATACGTGTACTCAGTAAGAAGGTTTCTTAAAATTTACCTACTTGTTTTATCATTCTCTGTGATATGGGTTTGGAAGTTTCTTGAAACATGACATCTAGGCATTTATCTATTCCTCGGTAAAATTTAGCGCCGCCAGTTCATCCCTCCTTTTACTTTTACAACTTGATCCTGGCCTCAGCTTTCAAATTCGCAGTATGATTTGGTATCGCCTGACTGTTCTTCGTGAAAAAAGTTTCCACACGTTTTCTTGAACTTTGGCATGTTTGTTTAACATGAAAAGCGCAAAAGACGACTGACTAAACTAAGCAGTCGAGATTTACATGGAGATATTTTCCCGTCAACTCTCTCAGAACAGCCAATCAAGTAAGAGAATCAAGAGAACGCTGCTGAGGAAATTGATGAATGAATTTCATCCTAGTCAAAACAATTACACCAAACAATCAATCACACCATCCCAGGGGACCCACAACTGGTTATTTTTATCAAATCTCAAAACAATTTTCGTTTTTATGTAGCAATTGCAAAAACTTCAAGAAGTTCTCGAATTTTCTTGGTAGAGAAGGCGAAAGGTCGAGGGTTTAAAATAGGGCCTAAATGGATGTCATTTCCATAGAAGACTTGAATTTTAATAAAATCCGTCCAAAGCTGGATAACCAATGTCAGAAAAACAATATTCGGGGGAGATGTTTTCCCCACAGCTTCCCACAGCTTCCTCCATTGACGTGACGTCATGGTGTATTCTGATTGGTCGAGGCCCTCAAACGTCAACAAATGCAGTGATTGGTCGAAAACGAAATTCCCCCTTGCTGAACACGAGTAAGTATTCCTTACATCATTACATATTGATTGCAAACTGAATTCATAACGTTGGTCTCAGTAATCACTGCGAGAGAAGCTTAGGCCCGACCCAATCTTTTTGTGTCCTGTCGCTCATGAACTAACCAAGCTCTATGGTAGACTTATGACGATGAGTCTCTTGTTTCCCTGTGCTCTTTGACTTGGTGATGGCGCTTCAGTCAACAGAGACTCATAATATTGCTCTGAAAATCCTGGCCCTTATTTAGGCCCAAACTTCGCAATTCCTAAAGTACCAATCAGATTGCGAGATTTGGTATAGAACAATGTTGTCAAGCTTTCAATTCGAATGATGCAGTTGATGTAAGCTTGGATGCAAAATCAATCTCCAACTTACTTATGAAACCGTCTTATTTCGTCCACAGAAACGATATCTGACAAAGATAAAGAGAAGTTTCAAAATATGATGGCATATGGCAGGGAGGGACTTAAATCGGAGCACACGAAAAGGAGAATTGTTAAAGATCCAGAGGAAGATTTTGAAGTTGATCGATTTGAAGAGGGTAATGGTTCCTTTTATATGACAAGGTTTACCAAATGAAATATAGATTTTTAGAACGAACATTCTTCCGTTCTTTTGATTCTAAAACTAATAATGATATAAAGATTTTAAAATTCTACTGAGTGAGTCGAAAGATAGTTAACACACTCAGCGGGCCATGGGAGGAGAATAATGCCACCGATAATTAAAACTAAAATATTATTCTATCAATCAAGGACTAACTCAGACGACAAGATTTTGTTTGATAAATCATTCATCATTTAGACGTAGAAATTAACCCTATAGTGGTTGGGCTATCTGATACGTCCTGTTTTGGTTGGGGGGAGGCTAAACCCCCCCCCCCATCTATCTGACTCTTGACTGGTAATAGGTAGAGCAACCAAATTTGCTTTGCTGATAGCATCAGGCATGTACTTTCTGAAAATGTAAAAATTAATCTAAAATCAGTTTTCACTTTTGCTCACATCAGCATTTTCCTTTTCGTGGTCAAGAAAAGCGGCAAAATTGGCCAAAATCAGGAAATCGCGATAGAATTAAATTAGGAGCACAATTTTCATCAAAACATGAAAATTATGATAGAAGACATCAAATATTACTACACTACAAAAGAAATTGGCAAATCATTAAAATTTTGCTACTTTTTTTCGCGATAATTGAGATATGGGAATTTTTGATTTTTCTAGGGTCAGTCCCAGAAAATTGCCTCCCCCCTCATTTTTTAAAATATTTCAATGAAAGTTTCTGAGAGGTTGCAAAATAAGTAGCTGCAACAAATCAAGAAGTTTCGTGGCCATAAAATTTCTCCTAACGAAGATATTTAAAGGTTCGTTTTTTTGTCCTTTTACCATTGCACACTCGCTTTAAACCGTCGTTTCGAATAGATACAACGAGGTAAAAACGCCTATACGCTACCAGGGCCGCCGAGAGAGGGTGGGCAGGAGGGGCGATTTGGGGTCTCAGAGGCCTCATAACTGAAGATTTTTAAAATAATGACTGCAGGAAATGTTTTGAAGTGCATTTTGAGCCAATCTAAAGGGCGTAATCGAAAAAATATTCGGCTTGCTTCACTCGTAGGGGGCCTCATTTTACAGTTTTGTCCCTAGCCCTGCAAAAGCTCTCGGTGGCCCTGTTAGCAGCTACTAATGCTTATCGTTTTTTTCAAATTCCTTTTTCAGTAATGCTTGAAATCGAGGATCGAAGAAAGTTCTTAGATGAAATGGAATCGTTAGGACAAGGAGCAAAGTATCGTACAATAATAACAACAGAAATTTCACAGGTGAGCATTGAGTTATTTTAATGATTTGCTTCTCTAAGACTGCGTTCACACGATGCCAGCACATTTTGAAAACGGTAAAATGATTTGACGGATAGGCATCCCGTTCACACTAAAACGGCACATTTTTGCTAGGAGATTTCGAAAACGGTAGATTTTGAACTCTGACCAACACATTTTTGAAACAGCAATCGTGTCTACACTGGAAAATGATGAAAACCGAACTTTCTTCGACGCTTTTGGATAGAGATGCATTAATTTTTAGGGTGCGGGTATATTTCTTCGGCATCAAAGTCTTGCATCGACCTTTTACGGTCAAATTTTCTACTTTTCAAATTTTCAAATATTTCTTGCTGGAGTTTTTGCTTTACTTCGACCATTTGGGTATACAAATCTCCAAAATAATGTTCTAATGCAGATTTTATTGTATGGTGATTAAAAATTTCCCGATGAACTAAATGAAATAAACTCCCGCTAACTCTACAATTTATCCACAAATCTGGTCGATTTAATTAGATGCGCACAACGTTATATGCCACACAACCACAACCACCATATCCCATTTAAGTAAACGTATGTTTCTTTTCTGTATTTTGTTTTTCTTTGTTTTCTTTTACTCGTATATTTAACGTCTGTCTCAAACTAGATGCCACACATTATTTACGATTATTTTTAAAAGGGGAAGTTCGGTCAAAAATCAAAATTTCCAATTTAGCTTGTTTTGGGGTTAAAGAAAGCAAAACTAACATTTACCTGCGATTTTATGCCGTTATTTTGCCGCTTTTTACCTTCAAATCTTGCTTCTTGACCGCCGCCATCTTGCCCGACAAAAAGACTGGAGCGAGTGTTGCTGTTTGACGTCATCACGTGCAGAAAGCAATATGAGGCACACTGTACAGTAGGGAATCCAATCATAAAAATTGTGCAAACTCAGCTATGGGTATGAAAATTGGTAGAGAGGGGCAGTTTGACATGCTGAAAAAGATAGAATGTGAACCAAACCTAAATATGCCCCCTGAGGCTATTTTTAGACAGTGGGGCTGTGTGGGTGCAAGTCCTTAAATCAGTTATTCCTATAACTTTGTCACCAATTGTGGCACCAACTTAAAACTTTGATTTCTAGGTAAAGTCGACCCGCAGAAAGGAGAGGATATGAAATCAAATCGCAAAATGCCTCCTGTTCTATTTTTAGACAGGGGTACTAGGTTCCAGTCCTCTAAGAGTGTAATTTTAATAAGTTCGTTGCAGATTGTGGTACTGACATGAAATTTGGTTTTCAGGGGCAAATTGATACGCTGAAAAAGATGAGATGTGGGTATGGATAAGAAAATGCCAATGTGCTATTTTTAGATTGGGGTACTAGGTTCCAGACCTCCAAAGGGGCTATTTGATACACTTCTTCGTTGCAGATTGTGGCACTGACATGAAATTTGGTTATCATTGGCAAATTGAAACGCTGAAAGATATAGGATGTGGATCTGAATTGTAAAATCATCCCTGTGCTATTTTTAGACTGGGGTACCTAGTCCCAGGCCTCTTAAAGGGTTACTTTATTAACTTCATTGCAGATAGTGGTACTGACATAAAATTATGTCTCCATGGACAACTTGATACACTGAAAAGGTAAGATATGGGACGAATTGGAAAATGCCCCTGTACTATTTTTAGACTGGGATACTAGGTTCCAGACCCCTAAAAGTGTAATTTTGATAACTTCATTGCAGACTGTGGCACAGATATGAAATTTGGTTTTCAGGCCAAATTGATACACTGAAAAGACTGGATGTGGGTATAAATCGTAAAATCCCCCCTGTGCTATTTTTAGACTGGGATACTAGGCTCCAGACCTCTAAAAGAGTGATTAGGAAAATGTAAAGAGTTACGAAAATGAGCATATTGGACATTTTACAATTTAGATCAACATCTTATCTTTTTCAGTGTATCAATTTGCCCTGAAAAGCCAAGTTTCACGGGCATTGCCACAATCTGCAATAAAGTTATTAAAAAAACCCGTTAAGAGGTCTGGAACCTAGTACCCAAATCTAAAAATAGCATAGGGGCACTTAACAATTCATATCCACATGATATTTCTTCCAGCGTATCAACTTGCCCCTGACATCAAAATTTCATTTCCATGACACAATCTGGAACAAATATATCAAACTTACCCTTTTAGAGGCCTGGGACTAGGTACCCCAATCTAAAAATAGCACAGAGGCGATTGTACAATTTAGATAACATCCTATATCTTTCAGCGTATCAACTTGCCAATGATAACCAAATTTCAAGTCAATGCCACAATCTGCAACGAAGAAGTGTATCAAATAACCTCTTTGGAGGTCTGGAACCTAGTACCCCAGTCTAAAAATAGCACGTTGGCATTTTCTTATCTATACCCACATCTTATCTTTTTTAGTGTATCAATTTGCCCCTGAAAACCAAGTTTCATGTCCATACCACAATCTGCAACAAATTTATTGAAAGAACCCTTTATGGGGCCTGGAGCCTAGTACCCCAGTCTAAAAATAGCACAAGGGGCATTTTGTAATTTGATCATATCCTCTCCTTTCGGCGGGTCGACTTTACCTAGAAATCAAAGTTTTAAGTTAGTACCACTATTGGTGACAAAGTTATAGGAATAACTGATTTTAGGACTTGCACCCACACAGCCCCACTGTCTAAAAATAGCCTCAGGGGGCATATTTAGGTTTGGTTCACACCCTATCTTTTTCAGCATGTCAACCTGCCCCTCTCTACCGATTTTCATGCCCATAGCTGAGTTTGCACGATTTTTATGATTGGATTCCGCACCATACAGTGTGCCTCATATTGCTTTCTGCACGTGATGACGTCAAACAGCAACACTCGCTCCAGTCTTTTTGTCGGGCAAGATGGCGGCGGTCAAGAAGCAAGATTTGAAGGTAAAAAGCGGCAAAATAACGGCATAAAATCGCAGGTAAATGTTAGTTTTGCTTTCATAACATTGTTTTAACCCCAAAACAAGCTAAATTGGAAATTTTGATTTTTGAGTGAATTTCCCCTTTAACTGCCCACGCAAAACTACTAGTTGTTTCGATCGCGGACCCGTGGCATGTAACTTGAGACAGACAGTAGTTTTAATCTCTATGTTCAATAGGCCTCGGGGTAGTTATAGTCTTCTGCTCCTCGGGGTATCGTTTCCAGTAGCATTGGATAACTGTAAAGTACAGTAATCTTGTAAAGTAGTGTAGGTTGTAAATTCATATTGTAATCTTTCAGTGGATATATAAAAGAAAAATTTTCTACCGTTTTCAAATTGTGCCGACATCTTATTCAAAACGGTAGCTCAAATTTTGCTACTGTCACATTTTCACTGTTTTCAAAATGTACAGGCATCTTGTGAACGAGGTCTGAATGCCTTGTTTTCTCAGAATTTGACGGTTGTAGATTAGCC
Organism: Aurelia sp. 3 sensu Dawson et al. (2005); assembly: GCA_964020215.1. Lineage (NCBI taxonomy): Eukaryota > Metazoa > Cnidaria > Scyphozoa > Semaeostomeae > Ulmaridae > Aurelia > Aurelia sp. 3 sensu Dawson et al. (2005). Next base: position 17,080,035 of record OZ026589.1, read on the forward strand.
TTACTCCACGGAAACCCTCAACTTCGCTCATCTCATAAGATACTGCCATTAACATTTAGCCAGAATACATTAGACCTTTTAGCTATTCTGAAAAAGAATCTCAATTGAACAATACTTTGCTACATTTTGTATAATTTTCGAATGTGCACAATAGTGATAGAACCTCTAACGCCACTCGATCGAACCTCGTGTATAAAAATGTATGAAAATAACGCTCGATCCAGGCTCTTTTGCTGAATGGCTAAAAGGTCTATTGCCTGTTTCAGTATTATTGAGATAGTATAAAATATGAAAACAGTAAAGTAGTATTATTAAGATAGTGTGGTATTTTAATTATTGTTAAATTAGAGATCTCCCATTTTATTTCATTTTATTCATATCATTTATTTTATCATAGCTTCTCTTATTTTATGTATTTAGATGCTATTGTATCAAAGTTTTTTCTCGAATTGAAATAAGATGAAACACGTAATTCAGAAATAGGTTGAAATGGGTGTATGACATTTGAATATTGCCAAAATATCGAATGCTCTGTGATATTGTAATTTTCTTTCAGAAAATCCGCGAACTAGAGCTAATAGACAAACAGAGGACGGAAGAGCTGGAACAGAGTCTCAAGGAGCAGAATGATGCTCCGTGACATAAAGAACTCTATGTATTGTAAGTCTTTGTTGTCTTTTTGTCTTTACATTGTGTATGCACATTTTGTAAAGGCCGGTTTACACGATCATATTTACGTAAAATTTGCTTCACATTTTTTATGTGATCACAGAATGTGATCGTGTAAACGGGCTTCACAAGTTGCTTGAAGTTACGTGAAGCAATTATAATTAATCACATTTAATTTGCCATCACAGATGTTTCATTTGACCAGCCTTCAAATGAAAAATATGTGGTGGCAAATGAAAGAAGGAGATTAATTTTCGACGCTTCACATAACTTCAAGCAACTTGTGAAGCCCGTTTACACGATCACATTCTGTAATCACATAGAAAATGTGAAGCAGATTTTACGTAAATATGATCGTGTAAACCGGCCTTAAAAGATAGGAATCAAATATTTTAGCCGCTTATTGCTCGGGACCCATGGTCGAAACCTCCAAAGTCTCATTTAGACTGACCAATCAGACGGCGAATAATCGAAGAAGATAAAAGAAACATGTGCATTGGAAACACTATATCTCCTCGAAACAATGAGGTATCTAAACCCTCATCCAAGCTAGGATGCCCGAACACCTGGAGAGTAGATTTATTCGAACAATTTCAGGAAATTTGCAGCAGTTTTTCTTCCTGGTTGTGCTTTATGAAGGTTGGTAAAGTTTAGCGAAATCTTCACGGTTTTCTCTTGTCTTCTTCACGTATTCACCGTTTTGATTGGTCCTTGAAAATGAGACTTTGGAGTTTTTCGGCAATGAGTAATAATGACTTCGTAGAGAAACAAACGGAAGAAGAGATATTGGTGGGTTTTTAGGAGAAACTTGTGGATTCACCCCCTCCACCAAAATCTGTGCAGAACGCAATTGCCACGTGTGGGCAACAATATAGATTCTAGAGATAACAGGTTTGTTTACGGTGACGTGACCCTGCCCCTTTAAAGGCGTAGAGGGTCGCGTAACCGTAGACAAACCTGTTATTTCTGTCATCTATATTGTTGGTTGAAGCCAAAATGAACTTATATCCAAAAATCAACCAATATCTCTGCAGTCGTACAATATATCAGTGTTTCGTTTGTTTCTTCACGAAATTCAAGAGTCTATCTTCAAAATAAGATCTTCATTTTGAGAAAAGTAGTTGAAAATTTCTGTGATATGGCCTATCAAGAATACTGCAAAATCGTCGTTTCGAAAGAAGTTTATTTACACACGTGACCCTGCCCCTTTAAATCAATGTTAGAAATCAGGATTTTGCAAATCCGCTAAAAATTCACTGACGTAAACTAACGTTCAATCCTAAATTTGACGCGATCATACACATTTTGACAACCAGGTATAGAGGAGTTAATTGTTTTCTCTTCAGTTAAAAGTGAATTTAGTTGTTATGCATTTACATGAGGTAGCAGTTTACTTTCGTAGATGACAGTGGCCAATGTTGCATTTGTCGGATTATTACGATGATTCCATTAGTCAAGGCTGTTTTAGATTCTTTGCAGCAAAAGCAAATCATTTGTTTGCATTCACTAATTCACCTTTTCAGCTAAGCGGCCTCGTTTTGGAATTTTTCGAAGCTTCTTTACCTTGCCTTGCGTCAAATGAAATTTCTGACCCCAGATTCGCGTCCAGCACCCTAATTTTTTAATCTAATTGCAAATTTTCATTATCTTAGTGTTAGTGATTTTGTGAGGATAACAAATTTCAAAATTTCTAAGGGATTTGACCGTGAATAATGACTGAGGGTGCAAAATTGCACCCCGAACGATTTTCACGGTCAAATCCCTTATGAATTCTCAAATTTATTATCACAATTGAAATTATGGACTCTAGGAATATGAAAATTTGCAGGTAGACTAAACTTAGAGTGTTGAATCCAAATTCGAGGTCAACAATTTCGTACTAAGAAATTTTCAAAAACTTCAAAAGCGAGGCCATTAGTTAGCCTGCATGCAAACTCTACAGTCAGTGCGGAGGAGTGAAAAGGAGAAGAAAGCTCCCTGTAGAGTCTGCACAATGGCGACCAATTCTGTGTTTTGAGTTCTCAGAGTTTGTTGAACCATCTGGGATTGGCTGTACGATTTTTAACTATTGTCCGTACTTGTGTTCAGCGTATTTTGCGTGTAATAAACATTATTCTAAAATTTGTCACAAGCAAAACACAATGAACAAAAGCAAGAACACAAGTAAAATCGTGCAGCCTATCACAGATGGTTCCATAAAATCTGAGAACTCAAAACAGAGTATTAGTCGCCGTTGCGCAGACTCTACGGGGAGCTTTCTTTTTTTTATTTTCATTGATTTATTTAAAGTAGGCAGCATACAAAATAGCTATAAAACAAGAGCTAACTCAGGCCTACTATCTAAAGGAGTAAAATTAGTAAAAAGAAAAAAAAAAGAAATCAAATAGAGAATAGTTATCTACAAATACATCTTCTCCTTTCAGCTCCTCTGCACTGACTGTAGAATCTGCACGCAGGCTACCATTAGTTGAAAAGGTGTATTTTATTGTTTTATTGTGAATCAATTAAAGACAGTGGATACCGTTGTGGAAAGGTCTTATCGACGTTGCTAGATAGAGAATAGCATAGTATTGGTTTGTAGATATTGATTTCAGTAACTTCTATCATTTCTCTCACAAAATGATTTTTAACCAAATATATATTGCTTTTTTCTTCGTTCACTAAAAAATTTAAAATTCAGAAAAGATCTAATTTGCTAAAAAGTAAAGACTATGGCATTACTTTTGGATAAAAAATCAGTTTTTCTTAAAGGGGCCTATTTTTCGGAAAAAGGATAGGGAAAAAGCTTACCTTTTGACCAAAAATCGGTATTTTCAAAATGGTAAAATTTTTCGGAAAAACCAAAGGGTATAGCCTTACTTTTTGTCCGAAAGTGGGTATTTCCAAAAACGGACTATTTTTCAAAAAAGGCTAAGGGTATCAAGCCTTACTTTTTATCCAAAAATCAATATTTTCAAAAAGACACTATTTTTCGGAAAAAGCAAAGGGCATAGCCTTACTTTTGGACCAAAAATCGGTATTTTCAAAAAAGGACTATTTTTCGGAAAAAGCAAAGGGTATAGCCTCACTTTTTGACAAAAATCGGTATTTTCAAATAGGGACTATTTTTCGGAAAAAGCAAAGGGTATAGCCTTACTTTTGGACCAAAAATCGGTATTTTCAAAAAGGGACTATTTTCCGGAAAAAGCGAAGGGTATAGCTTCACCTTTTGACAAAAATCGGTATTTTCAACTAGGGACTATTTTTCGGAAAAAGCAAAGGGTATAGCCTTACTTTTTGACCAAAATCAATATTTTCAAAAAGATGTTATTTTTCGGAAAAAGCAAAGGGTATAGCCTTACTTTTTGGTCCAAAATCAGTGTTTTCAAAAAGGGCCTATTTTCGCGGAAAAGCAAAGGCTATAGAATTACTTTTTGGTCCAAAATCAGTATTTTTCAAAAGGACCTATTTTCGCGAAAAAGCAAAGGCTATAGCCTTACTTTTTGGTCCAAAATCGTTATTTTCCAAATGGGCCTATTTTCGCGAAAAAGCAAAAGCTATAGCCTTACTTTTTGGTCCAAAACCAGTGTTTTCAAAATGAGCCTATTTTCGCGAAAAAGCAAAGCCTATAGCCTTAGTTTCGCGAAAAAGCCTAAGTTTTTGGTCCAAAATCAGTGTTTTCCAAATGGGCCTATTTTCGCGAGAAAAGCAAAGGCTATAGCCTTACTTTTTGGTCCAAAACCACTTTTTTTCAAAAAGAGCCTATTTTCGCGAAAAAGCAAAAGCTATAGCCTTACCTTTTGGCCCAAAACCAGTGTTTTCCAAATGGGCCTATTTTCGCGAAAAAGCAAAGGCCATCGCCTTACCTTTTGGTCCAAAACCAGTGTTTTCCAAGTAGGCCTATTTTCGCAAAAAAGCAAAGGCTATAACCTTACTTTTTGGTCCAAAACCAGTGTTTTCAAAAAGAGCCTATTTTCGCGAAAAAGCAAAAGCTATAGCCTTACTTTTTGGTCCAAAACCAGTGTTTTCAAAAAGAGCCTATTTTCGCGAAAAAGCAAAGGCTATAGCCTTACGTTTTGGTCCAAAATCAGTGTTTTCAAAAAGAGCCTATTTTCGCGAAAAAGCAAAGGCTATAGCCTTACTTTTTGGTCCAAAATCAGTGTTTTCAAAAAGGGCCTATTTTCGCGAAAAAGCAAAGGGTATAGCCTTATTTTTTGGTCCAAAAATGGGTGTATTTTTCAAAAATGGGTGTAAAACGAATTTAAGCGTATTTTTAGATCTAAAAAAAGCCTTTGATACCGTTGACCATGATGTTCTGTTGTCGAAGCTATCAGCCTATGGAGTCACCGATCTTGCACACGGTTTTGTTGGAGAGATGAGTTCAGTGCCAGCTTCAGCCAGGCTCATGGGGTCTGGTACCGTACCTTGTCCGCGCAAGCGTAGTAGCGTAGCAGGTTGAGGCTGACAAAATAGTTGTTGTTGTTGCTCTCAGCCTTGAATTTCTTGGAAAGAGCTTGGAGACTTGGAGAGAGGAATTGTCGACATGATAAGAGAGCGGTTTTTTGAGAGTTTGAAATGGTGGTGTTTACTAATGGCAAGCAAGATGAGAGAGATTATCCCATGGTAAGGATCAAAGGCTACTTTGATTTGATACAAGCAATGATTTCAATCCTAAATTTCAACCAACCGTAAGGTAGGCCTATGCTTCTCTATGGAGGCCCGTTCTGGTCAAAATTACCATAATTATTAATGTAGTATAAAAAAATTATTTTATGTAGTATAGATTAATGTATTATTAATGTAGTTAAATTAATGTAGTATAAAAAAATTATTTTAGTCACAGACAATAAATTTATTCTTGTTTTCATTTCTTTAGTTACTTATTGAATTAATTTTCTGGTAGTGACATTGAATTAAATATTTTGTAGTGACATTGAATTAATTTTTGTCATGGCGTTCTATTCATTTTTGTAGTGACATTGAATTAATTTTTTGTAGTGACTTTGAATTAATTTGCAAATCCCATAATGCACCGGGAATTTTTAACCACATCCCACAATGCAATTTTTCGCGGGAAAATAGTTTGCCTCAAAGCACACTCCACACTTCGAAAATGGGCGACTCATCACGATCAGCACAAATACAATCTGTTGCAAGGATTGCCATTGAGCGGATCAATGAACTGGTTGGTCTCATTGGAAACAATAACCTTGAACAAGAAGTGTTTAGCCTTCAAGCAACTGCAGGCAGAGTTTGCGGCCCATCGAACAACACTAGTATGCAAACTCCCTTCAAATGCTGCAAGAAGATGGAGAAACCTCGCAGGTTTCTCTCCCTGAATTGGTGTCTCCGTCGCCTTGGCATGCTTGATACTGTGAAAGTGTGGAGTGTGCTTTGAGGCAAACTATTTTCCCGCGAAAAATTGCATTGTGGGATGTGGTTAAAAATTCCCGATGCATTATGGGATTTGCAAATTAATTCAAAGTCACTACAAAAAATTAATTCAATGTTACTACAAAAATAAATAGAACGCCATGACAAGAATTAATTCAATGTCACTACAAAATATTTAATTCAATGTCACTACCAGAAAATTAATTCAATAAGTAACTAAAGAAATGAAAACAAGAATAAATTTATTGTCTGTGACTAAAATAATTTTTTTATACTACATTAATTTAACTACATTAATAATACATTAATCTATACTACATAAAATAATTTTTTTATACTACATTAATAATTATGGTAATTTTGACCAGAACGGGCCTCCATACTTCTCTCTCGGGTTTTCACCAAACCAATCACGAAGCTGATCTTCAGTTGTTGCTGTTGCTCGTAGCTACGAAGGAGCATAAAAACTCAAGCTCTGATTGGTCAAAATAAATCGTTAGTTCGCATGCGCACCCAAGGTATGGCTGACGATTGGTTAGCTGGTATTGTTTTGCAACAAAAGGTTTTACAGCTCATCTCTCCAACAAGTTGGTTCACTTCATACCTTGCCGGGAGAGAGCAGTATTGTTATGTAGAAGGTAAATCGTCAAACAAGCGTTTAGTACAGTGTGGAATACCACAGGGGTCGTGTTTGGGTCCCTTACTTTTCATCATTTATATGAACGATTTTGAAAAATGTTTGAAAAAGTCTAAACCAAATATGTACGCGGATGACACGAGCATTTCTTATGCCTCCAATGAGATCAACGAGCTTTTTAATGAGATAAAGGGCGAACTTGATCTTGTTTCATCCTGGATGAGGCAAAACAAACTTAGCCTAAATGCTGAAAAAAGCGAATTTATGTTGATAGGGCATCCAAAACAACTGAACAAAGCCAAAGATTTCCCTGACCTCGAAGTAGAAGATCAAAAATTATGCAGAGCTCAAAAAACAAAATATCTTGGTGTCATAATAGACGAAAGTATGAATTGGGAAGAACAACTCAAAACCATAAAGCGAAAGATAAAAAACGGATTAGGGGCGATGTTTAAACTCAAAAACATCCTCTCCCAGAAACAATTGGCAACTGTTTATCGAGCATTAATTGAAAGCCATCTGAGATATTGCAGTGTCATTTGGGGATGTCTGTCAAACACAAAACTGGAATCCCTACAGAGGCTGCAAAACAGGGCACGCAGACTAATTGAATGCGCAAGGCACAAAGATGGCTGGGTATGCGATTGGCTCGATGTACGCAATCTAATAAAATATGACCAGCTAATTACTACATACAAGATAAAAAATGGACTCTGCCCAGAGAACCTCAAAAATAAATTCACTCCTAGGTCGAATATTTCGAAATATAACACAAGAAAAATTGATGATTTCGAAATTCCTCGGCTTCGTCTTGAGTACTGCAAAAAGTCTTTTGGATACAAGGGAGCAAGTGCCTGGAACGAGATCCCAAAGCAAATACGAGACTCTGCCTCATTGAGCTCCTTAAAAGTAAGACTGAGGGAGTTCTTGAGGTAGAGGGACACAAACACAACCCCTTGGAAGAGCAGCTTTATTTTTTCATGATATTATCAACATTTATATTTACTTTGTTATGCTGATAGGGTATTGTGTATAAATAAGAATAAAATAAAAAAATAAAATAAAAAAAAAAAGTGTTTATGAAATGGGTCATTTTCGCGAAAAAGCAAAGGCAATAGCCTTGCTTTTGGTCCAAAATCGGTGTTTTCCAAATGGGCCTATTTTTGCAAAAAGCAAAGGCTATAGCCTTACTTTTTGGTCCAAAATCAGTGTTTTCCAAATGGGCCTATTTTTGCAAAAAGCAAAGGCTATAGCCTTACTTTTTGGTCCAAAATCAGTGTTTTCCAAATGGGCCTATTTTCGCGAAAAAGCAAAGGCTATAGCCTTACTTTTTGGTCCAAAATCAGTGTTTTCAAAAAGAGCCTATTTTCGCGAAAAAGCAAAAGCTATAGCCTTACTTTTTGGTCCAAAACCAGTGTTTTCAAAAAGAGCCTATTTTCGCGAAAAAGCAAAGGCTATAGCCTTACGTTTTGGTCCAAAATCAGTGTTTTCAAAAAGAGCCTATTTTCGCGAAAAAGCAAAGGCTATAGCCTTACTTGTTGGTCCAAAATCACTGTTTTCAAAAAGGGCCTATTTTCGCGAAAAGGCAAAGGGTATAGCCTTATTTTTTGGTCCAAAAATGGGTGTTTTTGAAATGGGTCATTTTCGCGAAAAAGCAAAGGCAATAGCCTTGCTTTTGGTCCAAAATCGGTGTTTTCCAAATGGGCCTATTTTTGCAAAAAGCAAAGGCTATAGCCTTACTTTTTGGTCCAAAATCATTGTTTTCCAAATGGGCCTACTGTATTTTCGCGAAAAAGCAAAGGCTATAGCCTTACTTTTTGGTCCAAAATCAGTGTTTTCCAAATGGGCCTATTTTCGCGAAAAAGCAAAGGGTATAGCCTTATTTTTTGGTCACAAAATAGGTGTTTTTGAAATGGGTCATTTTCGCGAAAAAGCAAAGGCAATAGCCTTGCTTTTGGTCCAAAATCAGTGCTTTCCAAAAGGGCCTATTTTCGCGAAAAAGCAAAGGCTATAGCCTTACTTTTTGGTCCAAAATCAGTGCTTTCCAAAAGGGCCTATTTTCGCGAAAAAGCAAAGGCTATAGCCTTACTTTTTGGTCCAAAATCAGTGTTTTCCAAATGGGCCTATTTTCGCGAAAATGCAAAGGCTATAGCCTTACTTTTTGGTCCAAAATCAGTGTTTTCCAAATGGGCCTATTTTCGCAAAAAGCAAAGGCTATAGCCTTACTTTTTGGTCCAAAATCAGTGTTTTCCAAATGGGCCTACTGTATTTTCGCGAAAAAGCAAAGGCTATAGCCTTACTTTTTGGTCCAAAATCAGTGCTTTCCAAAAGGGCCTATTTTCGCGAAAAAGCAAAGTCTATAGCCTTACGTTTTGGTCCAAAACCAGTTTTTTCAAAAAGGGCCTATTTTCGCGAAAAAGCAAAGTCTATAGCCTTACTTTTTGGTCCAAAATCAGTGTTTTCAAAAAGGGCCTATTTTCGCGAAAAGGCAAAGGGTATAGCCTTATTTTTTGGTCCAAAAATGGGTGTTTTTGAAATGGGTCATTTTCGCGAAAAAGCAAAGGCAATAGCCTTACTTTTTGGTCCAAAATCAGTGCTTTCCAAATGGGCCTATTTTCGCGAAAAAGCAAAGGCTATAACCTTACTTTTTGGTCCAAAATCAGTGCTTTCCAAAAGGGCCTATTTTCGCAAAAAAGCAAAGGCTATAGACTTATTTTTTGGTCACAAAATAGGTGTTTTTGAAATGGGTCATTTTCGCGAAAAAGCAAAGGCAATAGCCTTGCTTTTGGTCCAAAAATGGGTGTTTTTGAAATGGGTCATTTTCGCGAAAAAGCAAAGGCAATAGCCTTACTTTTTGGTCCAAAATCAGTGCTTTCCAAAAGGGCCTATTTTCGCAAAAAAGCAAAGGCTATAGCCTTACTTTTTGGTCCAAAATCAGTGTTTTCCAAATGGGCCTACTGTATTTTCGCGAAAAAGCAAAGGCTATAGCCTTACTTTTTGGTCCAAAACCAGTGTTTTCAAAAAGGGCCTATTTTCGCGAAAAAGCAAAGGCTATAGCCTTACTTTTTGGTCCAAAATCAGTGTTTTCAAAAAGGGCGTATTTTCGCGAAAAGGCAAAGGGTATAGCCTTATTTTTTGGTCCAAAAATGGGTGTTTTTGAAATGGGTCATTTTCGCGAAAAAGCAAAGGCAATAGCCTTACTTTTTGGTCCAAAATCAGTGCTTTCCAAATGGGCCTATTTTCGCGAAAAAGCAAAGGCTATAACCTTACTTTTTGGTCCAAAATCAGTGTTTTCCAAATGGGCCTATTTTCGCGAAAAAGCAAAGGCTATAGCCTTACTTTTTGGTCCAAAATCAGTGCTTTGCAAAAGGGCCTATTTTCGCGAAAAAGCAAAGGCTATAGCCTTACTTTTTGGTCCAAAATCAGTGCTTTGCAAAAGGGCCTATTTTCGCGAAAAAGCAAAGGCTATAGCCTTACTTTTTGATCCAAAATCAGTGTTTTCCAAATGGGCCTATTTTCGCGAAAAAGCAAAGGCTATAGCCTTACTTTTTGGTCCAAAATCAGTGTTTTCAAAAAGGGCCTATTTTCGCGAAAAAGCAAAGGGTATAGCCTTATTTTTTGGTCCAAAATCAGTGTTTTCAAAAAGAGCGTATTTTCGCAAAAAAAGCAAAGGCTATAGCCTTACGTTTTGGTCCAAAACCAGTGTTTTCCAAGTAGGCCTATTTTCGCGAAAAAGCAAAGGCTATAGCCTTACGTTTAGGTCCAAAATCAGTGTTTTCAAAAAGAGCCTATTTTCGCGAAAAAGCAAAGGCTATAGCCTTACTTTTTGGTCCAAAATCAGTGTTTTCAAAAAGGGCCTATTTTCGCGAAAAAGCAAAGGGTATAGCCTTATTTTTTGGTCCAAAAATAGGTGTTTTTGAAATGGGTCATTTTCGCGAAAAAGCAAAGGCAATAGCCTTGCTTTTGGTGCAAAATCGGTGTTTTCCAAATGGGCCTATTTTTGCAAAAAGCAAAGGCTATAGCCTTACTTTTTGGTCCAAAATCAGTGTTTTCCAAATGGGCCTACTGTATTTTCGCGAAAAAGCAAAGGCTATAGCCTTACTTTTTGGTCCAAAATCAGTGCTTTCCAAAAGGGCCTATTTTCCCGAAAAAGCAAAGGCTATAGCCTTACTTTTTGGTCAAAAATCAGTGTTTTCAAAAAGAGCCTATTTTCGCGAAAAAGCAAAGGGTATATCCTAATTTTTTGGTCCAAAAATGGGTGTTTTTGAAATGGGTCATTTTCGCGAAAAAGCAAAGGCAATAGCCTTGCTTTTGGTCCAAAATCGGTGTTTTCCAAATGGGCCTATTTTTGCAAAAAGCAACGGCTATAGCCTTACTTTTTGGTCCAAAATCAGTGTTTTCCAAATGGGCCTACTGTATTTTCGCGAAAAAGCAAAGGCTATAGCCTTACTTTTTGGTCCAAAATCAGTGCTTTCCAAAAGGGGCTATTTTCGCGAAAAAGCAAAGGCTATAGCCTTACTTTTTGGTCAAAAATCAGTGTTTTCAAAAAGAGCCTATTTTCGCGAAAAAGCAAAGGGTATATCCTAATTTTTTGGTCCAAAAATGGGTGTTTTTGAAATGGGTCATTTTCGCGAAAAAGCAAAGGCAATAGCCTTGCTTTTGGTCCAAAATCGGTGTTTTCCAAATGGGCCTATTTTTGCAAAAAGCAAAGGCTATAGCCTTACTTTTTGGTCCAAAATCAGTGTTTTTCCATATGGGCCTATTTTCGCGAAAAAGCAAAGGCTATAGCCTTACTTTTTGGTCCAAAATCAGTGCTTTCCAAAAGGGCCTATTTTCGCGAAAAAGCAAAGGCTATAGCCTTACTTTTTGGTCCAAAATCAGTGTTTTCCAAATGGGCCTATTTTCGCGAAAAAGCAAAGGCTATAGCCTTACTTTTTGGTCCAAAATCAGTGTTTTCCAAATTGGCCTATTTTCGCGAAAAAGCAAAGGCTATAGCCTTACTTTTTGGTCCAAAACCAGTGTTTTCAAAAAGAGCCTATTTTCGCAAAAAAGTAATTACCATCGCCTTACTTTTTGGTTCAAAATCAATGTTTTCCAAAAGGGCCTATTTTCGCGAAATAGCAAAGACTATAGCCTTACATTTTGGTCCAAAATCTGTGTTTTCAAAATGAGCCTATTTTCGCGAAAAAGCAAAGCCTATAGGCTTACATTTTGGTCCAAAATGGGTGTTTTCCAAATGGGCCTATTTTCGCGAAAAAAGCAAAGGCTATCGCCGTACATTTTGGTCCAAAATCAGTGTTTTCCAAAAGGGCCTATTTTCGCGAAAAAGCAAAGGCTACAGCCTCACTTTTTGGTCCAAAATCAGTGTTTTCCAAATGGGTCTATTTTCGCGAAAAAGCAAAGGCTATAGCCTTACTTTTTGGCCAAAAATCTGCGTTTCAAAATGAGCCTATTTTCGCGAAAAAGCAAAGGCTAAAGAATTACTTTTTGGTCCAAAATCAGTATTTTTCAAAAGGACCTATTTTCGTGAAAAAGCAAAGGCTATGGCCTTACTTTTTGGTCCATAATCGATGTTTTCCACATGGGCCTATTTTCGCGAAAAAGCAAAGGCTATAGCCTTACTTTTTGGTCCAAAATCAGTGTTTTCCAAATGGGCCTATCTTCGCGAAAAAGCAAAGGGTATAGCCTTACTTTTAGACCAAAGATCGGTATTTTCAAACAGGGACTATTTTTCGGAAAAAGCAAAGGGTTTAGCCTTACTTTTTGACCAAAATCGTTATTTTCAAAAAGGGACTATTTTTCGGGAAAAGCAAAGGGTATAGCCTTACTTTTTGACCAAAGATCGGTAGTTCCGAAAAGGGACTATTTTTCGGAAAAAGCAAAGGGTATAGCCTTACTTTTTTACCAAAAATCGGTAGTTCCGAAAAGGGACTATTTTTCGGAAAAAGCAAAGGGTATAGCCTTACTTTTTGACCAAAAATCAGTACTTCAAACAGGGACTATTTTTCGGAAAAAGCAAAGGGTATAGCCTTACGTTTTGTCCAAAAATCGGTATTTCCAAAAAGGGACTATTTTTCGGAAATGCAAAGGGTATAGTCTTACTTGTTGTCGAAAAATCGGTTTTTCCAAAAAGGGACTATTTTTCGGAAAAAGGAAGGGTATAACTTTGTGTTGAAAAATCGCCATTTCCAAAATGGGACTATTTTTCGGAAAAAGCAAAGGGTATAGCCTTACTTTTTGTACAAAAATCGGTATTTCGAAAAAGGGACAATTTTTCGAAAAAAGCAAAGGATATAGCCTTACTTTTTGACCAAAAATCGGTAGTTCCAAGAAGGGAGAATTTTTCGGAAAAAGCAAAGGGTTATTATATAGCTTACAGTGTTACTTTTTGACCGAAAATCGGTGTTCCCGAAACGTGCCTGTTTCTCGGGAAAAGCAAAGGACAGAGGTCCTTCTTTGGGAGAAGTGAGGATGCTCGAAAGCAAGGCCTTAGCCTGATTGTTTTTGAAGAATTAGGACAACAATGGACGAAGAAGATGTCGGAATTTAAAGGACCCATAAGACGTTTCAAAATTAACACAAGGTTAATAGTGCTGTAAAAAATTTAATTCGAATCAATTACAAAATTTTGTGCAGCTTATAGTACTTAGGAATTTAAGACATGGTAAAAACTGTGTTTCACAAAAATACATGGCTATATTTGACAATTATAGAAAATGTATTTCATTCGTAAAAATGTCTCTAGAATTTAGCAAAAGATACCACTACTTCCAACAAGGACCATAAGAAGAAACTGCGTGAGTTCCAGCCAGTTGTAGGTGAACGGGAGCAATATTTAAGAATTAAATTCAGTTGTGCAAACGATGCGATTTCTTGTACCGCAGGAACTCTACACTTATTGGGGAGTCAAGATATGCTTTGCCCAAGGAAACTGATGTGTCCTCCCGTATAGTGGGTTAAAGCTCGCGCGCAGTAGCGTTTTGGAGTTGAAGCTCTGACGAGCGTATGAGCTTTAACGTAGCACGGCGGGGGGGGGGGTTAGCAATGTTTAACGTAACATTGCAGTAGCACGGGGGGGGGTTACTAAGTTTCCTCGGACAAAGCGATCTCGTCTACCCAGCAAACACCCTATCTATTATGTTGCAAATACACACAAAACTATTTCATGCGTGGCTGAGATCAATGCGCGCTTTTGGGATTTAAATTCACATTCAATCGAGGCAAGTGATGTTCCTGGAAGAATTTCAAAAGAACTGACGTCACTGTGAAAATGGTCTAATTTCGACTCAGCAGCATTTTCCTAGCGTGGGGATGTTTACAGAATGAAATATCGCTCAGCGATAATTTCCATTTTAACTTTAGAGGGAGATTTCCCTCGTAAGCAGTCAAATTTCCGCTTGCTGTAAGGCAAAATGCCCCTGAGAGGAAATCAGCCTTAACACTACAACTAGTGGAGCAACAACAACAACATCAATTCAATAACATGAGCGTATCTTGAGGGTTCTTTAGTTTTTAAGCCTCGAGGCAAATGAGACGTTTTTGTATGTTAGTTTAAGCATGTGTTTGAAACTGAACAACAAATCTCACCTCACAGACTAAATTCAAGCCTCAGCGAGACGATGAATGTTAACATTTTACACGCTGGTAGCATGCTTTCAGAACCAATTTTACAACAGCGGATACATTTTCCAAAATCACCCATCAAAATCAATTCTTCCAGGCATAAGCATGAAAGCTTTGCAAAAGTTTTTAAAGGACAAGTCCGGGGTTGATATGACAGATGATAAAGTCCAAGATTATACTCAATTATACTGCTATAAATGGTGCATCATACCTTTTACCACTACTTTTCGCCTTCTACTCGTGAAATAAGTGATTTGAGCGAAATGACGGTAGATCTCTCAAACGAAAACATGGCTTTTCCATTGTTTCCTTGCCTCTTAATCGATGCTAGCCTCTTTATCGTGTGCTCATGCAAGAAAATGGAGACACAGCGGCCAGACATGACCTAAATTATCAAAATGTTTATCGAGCTGTCAGCCCTTGGAAAGCTCAAAATGTGAAACAAAGGTAAGAATTCGAGTCAATAGTTAAGTTTGTTTTGCTGCATTGATCATACCATGCCATACCAGCCCCGGACTTTTCCTTTAAAATGATATGTGTAAGATTTATGCCCCGTTCTCTCTACTGAATTGCTTCAAGGGAACATTTACCATGCCCATAATTCCAGAGACAGCAATTCTGATGCTTAGCTGCCATCATCATCTCAAAATTAAAGCGCTTTTAAATTTTATGAAAGGTTGTACGAGAGGAGATATCTGAAGCTAACGATTCCATAAATCTAAACTGATGGAAGAACAAGAAATACTCAGATTTTAAATGTCTACCACATGGTAGCAAGCAAAGCTTGAAGATTTTTGTGAGTTAGGAATTTAGAAATATGATGACGTCGTAGGTTAAACACCAACAGATGCTGTGATTGGTAGACTGCGTTCACACGATGCCGGCACATTTTGAAAACGGTGAAAAAGTGACGGCAGCAAAATTTGAGCTAGCGTTCACACGATACCGGCACAATTTGAAAACGGTAGGAAATTTGACACTAAAACTCGTTGCAGGACTTTCACGCTAAGGAAAAGTACCTACACCCTAAGAATTGACCAGTCTCGATCCAGAAGCGTCGAAAAATGTTCTGTTTACATCATTGTCAAGTGTTCACACGATGCTGTTTCAAATTTAGACCGGTTAGGTTCCGTTTCAAAATCTACCGTTTTCGACATCTGTCGGCAAAAAATGTGCCGTTTTCGTGTGAACGGGAGACCTATCAGTTACATTTTTCACAGTTTTCAAAATGCACTGGTATCGTGTGAACGCAGTCCTAATCGACGATGATTTAACAAACGCCCTTTCAGGGATGAAAGAAAAATACTTTCCGTTGAAGGAATTCATTTGAAACAAAGGGCATGAACATTTTATACCATCACATTAAGGCCCTGCATTTATGAAACCACCAAAAAGAAAATTTTAGGCTACAGTGAGGCCCTGCATTCAAGAAATCACTTTTTGACACCTTAGCCAAAAAAAGTTTCTTATATCAATGATACTTGTCATTTTTTGGGCTCAAGTTTCTTAAGTTTCTAATTTTATTCTGGAAAATCCTAGAAAAACAATTTACGACAGAACGGGATTTTTTTTAGATTTATCAGCTTTATGTGTATGCTATCAATGATTTTCAAGAACATCAATCAAAATTTAGGTAAAAATCTGTTAAATCTAACATATCTTGGTAGCAATTTCTCACGAACCCTGCATTAAGTGTAATATTTCCGGGCCCTCAGACTAACTTTCCGGACTAACTATCAATCAAAATACAAGAATCTTTATTTCACATGTGAACCTTAAAGGTAATGTGTCCATGTAAGTACAGCAGCTCTGCGGGGGGCATGCCAATTTCACGTGAAATTTCATGTGATCACTCAAGCAAAAACAATTCTGCGACAGCGAGATTTAATACAAACAGACTCCTTACTTACTTGCGGTTGCTTTTCCAGAACTGAACTACGTTAGAAGCCTCGTTAAGAAATTTGACTTTTAATTTGCATGTGATCAGTTAAGTTCTACCAATCACAGCGCGCTACTGGACATTTCTTCGTCAGCGTCTTGTCAGCATATTTTGACAATCTGTATACACAGCTGTACTTACATGGACACATTACCTTTAAGAGTTTCTACCAAGAAGCGGGCTAATCTTTTTTCATTAGCCGAAAAGTTTCTTTTAGGTGGTATCTTAAATGCGGGACCTTACTGCACTGAAAAATATCTAGTCCCTATAGTTATAAGAAACTCTTGAGGCTGACGCCCAAAATCAAGTTTTTTGTATTTTGATTGACACTACGTCCTGGTCAAGAACTCAAATTTCATGCTGCATTCACAAGAAATTTCTATCAAGTTATCTCATGAGTGTCAGGACACTATTAGGTTGAATTAGATTGTATTAAATTCGTTGCCTACCTTGAAATGCCATAAAATTCTCTTCCTTGCCATTAGCAGCCTTTCTCAGCTATACTGCCTCACCTTGAACTGAAGAGCTCCATCACATCTGCTACCGCTGCGTAGGTAAAGTAATGCGCAGGAAATGGCAAAAAGTCATTTAGGCCCAAACATTTTGAAAGCACACCTTGAAAGCACATCTAATTCAACCTAATGGTGTCCTGACACTCGTGTTTATCTTAGATTTAATAGAATTTTACCTAAATGTTAATTATTTTCTTGACAATCATTGATAAGATACACATATAAATAATATACAAATGAGCCTATTCTGTTAGAACCTATTTTTTCAGCAATTCTCAGAAAAGAGATTAGAAACATAAGAAGCTTTCAGCCTAAAATGGAAAGTATCACAGATATAAAAAATTTCAGGCTATGGTGTGCGGGGCTTACCGTAAGTTTAAAGTTTTTCCAAGAATCGACGGCTGATATGCTGTACTATCAACGTTTATTTCATTCAGCTTCAGATGGTCTTCTTGACCGTAACTTTGACTTGACTCTAAGACCACAATCTAGAACATCAAATCCGAGGGAAACCGCAGCATCGTATCTGTCCCGCACCATTGTGTTCCACACGCAGAGCTTCCCTTCCTGTGACGAAGAACCAGTTATAACATGTCCTTCATCCGTCAGGCATATACAAGTCACTTTATCAGTATGGGCGTTTAACTCTCGGTCTTGCGTGTAATCTGAGTGATCAAGGACAAACACCTTACCATCTTTGCAGCCAATCCATGCTTTGTTGCCGATTGGCAGCACACTGCTTGCTTTCACATCATTGTCAAGAGGGACCTGTTTACATTCATATGACGTTGTGTTCCAAACAAACAAGTCTCCTTTCTGTCTTCCAAACCCCCAAATTTTTCTCTCTTCTACTAACCCAAAACATTCCATGGGTATAGGAATGCCAATGTCATCCGTTCTTCGCAGCTTTCTGATCAAATCACCAGATTTGGCATCAACAACCAGTAAGGTGTCCGAGGACCCACACCAAATGCGATCTCCTACAATCATTAACTTAGACAAAGTCTTTGTATATTTCTGCAGAGAAATTTCCTGTTGTTTTTCACGTGTTTCCGGGTTCCATCGTATGACTTGACCACTGAAACTCGCACTCCAGGTGACATCTTGTGAGAGCCCCGTTTCCGGTGTAGCCTCGATACAGACAATATCCGACACGAAGTCTGTGTGATTCTGAAGCTGCTGCTCTGCTTTTCGCGTGTCCGTGTTTATCACATAAATGACAGAATCAAAGGAGCCTGCCCATACCATGCTCTCTCCAACCGGAACAAGACAGCTTATGCGATGTTTGGCATATCTAAAAGGCAAGAAGACGGCAGTGTTTGAATAAGTAAATGAATGGATAAACAGGGCCGAAGGAACCAGGGGGTATTTGGGGGCACGTCCTCAGGGTTTTGGGATAATAACGAAAAAGTGCCCTTTTTGAAGGTGTTGTGGCGCCGTGGTGTAATCCTCTGACATTGCTGTCAGAACAGTCAGGCGGAGTGGGTTCGAATCCCGGTAGGGCCCCACCACTTGAGCGTCATGACGAGGGGTCGCGGACTCGATTAGGTCTGCTCTATTTCTGCGATCCTGCGATCCTAGCGCTTGGCGCTGAAAAACGCAACTTCACCTTCACCTTCACCTTCGCCAATTTAGTTTTGCGAAAAAGAAGTGTCGTGCCTCCTCATGTAAAATGCTTCCTACGGCCTTGGGATAAATGAATGGACGACGGGATCTTTGGAAGCAATCAACTACAACACAATACATCAACTATAGAAAAAAACCAAGCCATTTTCTATCGACCAATCAATTAACCAGTCAATCAAGCAAGCAAACATACAAACAAACAAGAGCGCAAGCAAGTAAATTAGCAAGCAAACAAGATACAGATTGATAACTCAACGAATGGCCTGTCAATATAGGAGAACACCTCACCTGTCAGATCAGGGGCTAACAGAGATACCACCTTCCCACAGAATTGTTTGCAGTTTTCATTCCCCCTTTAGATGACGAACACAACACCAACAGAACAGTGAAATTTCATCTCACTGGATGAGGCACCACCTGCGTGGCGAGGAGAACTGATTTATTCATTGATTCTTACTGGTTAATTCGTTCTGATTGCAGGGAGTGAGACTTTCCTCCACATCGCGCCTCAGCCCAGGAAATGTCTGCGCTTCCAATTTTAAAAATATTCAAGAACAACTCTTGCAACAGAAAATAGCAAAGGGGCAAAAGTTTATCTACAATAGCTGCAGGCACTGAAAATTGTCAAAAAAAAACTGGAAAAAGTAGAAAATCTCACCTCAATTCTGAAAGGCAGGTCCAGCCGATAACCTCATAAACAATGATAGTGCCAGATCCTAGTCCACACCAAACAGTAGATACCAGGCCTGTCAGTGTATTACCCGGAACATACGTCACACATGTTACTGTAGTTCTGTTGGGTTCTTTGATGTTTGGATCAAGCCTCCTTTCCAATACTTCTCGGGTTTCATCAGACAGCTCTGCGCGGTCTGTGTTTCGTTTTCGTGCAAAATAACATACTTCATTAGCTATCCTTCCTGGGATATCCATCTGCACAAGGACATTTACTAATGTGACATTATTAGCGGCTTGGTAGATGATCTTTGGGTCTTTTCTTGAATGTGCTAAATCATGTCCTCCTGCCATTTCGTTGAGAATTGTAACCCAGAGCTCTCGATCTTCTTTGAGGCACGCAAAGAACGGGTAACTGTTGGGGTCTGGAAAAGAAAACGACCATGATAACTCTTCCTAAAAGCCGGAAGTAATAAGTACTGACCTTTATTTTTTTCCAAAGTGACTCGAATATATGAGCATGTCCGCCCTTTAAAGGGGCAGGGTCACATAACCGTAAGCAAACCTGCTATCTCTATAATCTACATTGTTGTCCACACGTGGCCATTGTCTTCTGCTCTGATTTTGGTAAATGGGGTGATTCCACAATAATGTTACTTCTAAAAAATCATCAATATCTCTGCGATCCTACAACATATGAGTCTTTGGTTTGTTTCTCTACAAAATTCAAGAGTCTATCTTCAAAAAAACACCTTTATTTTGAGAAAAGAAGTGGAAAATCTCTGTGATATGGAGTATCAAAATTACTGCAAAATCCGGCAAAATCGTCGTTTCGAAAGAAGTTTGTTGACATTACGTGACCCAGCCAGTCTAAGTGCAACAAGAAACTTCCAGTGCAACGCAGTTTTGGTCATACAACAATCAAGGTATTGAGGAACATTGCAAACTGGGTATCAGTCAGAAAAACATCAAAATTTAATTTGATTATAGGCACACTGTCGTGGCACTGATTGGGTAAACAAGACAATCAAGAAGAAAAGAATTAGGCAAGGTTCAGTAATTTCGATGTACAGTGAAATTCACGAAGATGATGATGATGATCTGATTCCCTTTATTCTCGAAACAAAGTATAATCCAACACCACAAAGGTTTGGTAATTGCGCAAAGGCCAGGGCTTTGTTATTGATTTCAACATCACAACTAGCCAATCACAACGACGACAATGTGCCTTTAAGGGGATTTTGAAATTTTCGATTCGTATGGGCAATTCGGAATGCAAATTGACAACTACAAAATGGAGTGGTGAAAGTTCCATTTAGCCCCCATCGCTAGTCCCTTGATATCAAAACCAGTGATTTCCCGAGATTTTCCATCTAATTAGCTAAAAAAGTTTGCATGTTGAAATGGCCTGGGATAAAAAGTATGTCGAATTTGAGTATCTGAGTTGGTAAGATCGTATAATGATTTTACAAAATATGTGATCAAATAATCATTTCATTTGACACTGTGAATAAGCCCCCTTTCCAATAAGCCCACCTCTCTTATAAGTCCTCTCTCTCGAATCTCCAAAATCAAATAATTCCCCCCCCCCCCCGGTGGCTCAGTAGAGCTTTACGGTATCCTCTATGCTTTAGCTTCATATAAATTGGCCAAATCGTGTTTTGTCTCATAATATCAGGGACAATAATTCCACTTTTTGTATCAAGGTTTTAAAAGAGAGATCTAAAAAAACTTTTGCCCATGAGCAACAAATTGATCGATGAACCTTACCAATACTGACAATTCGCAATGCAGGGACACCAGGGGGGAACACCACATAGTGTTGGTATTTGATAACCTCCCTAATGTCACGCAGCCTCGATATGAGAAAACTTTCACGTAATCCATCACCAACAAAGAATAACTGATGTGTGGTTATAATCAATCGTCCCACGCCTCTCGTTGTGTTGATAGGTGGAGAGCAAAGAACACGACTCTCATCATCTTCCAGTGTGACCCCCGGTAAATCAACCAATTCTATCTCTCGTTCCATCTTCGTGAAAGTGTTGTACAGGAGGGCGAACTGCTCTGGAGTGACTGTGGGATTTCGCTGGTGTGTTAGCGTGGCAAAGAGCCTCTCAGCAGTCTCATCACTGATGGCTATTTGCAAAGCTTTGACTCTCTTTTCGAACTCTGAATGTTCTAATGGCGAGTTAGGCAATTTGCGGGTTGGGCGACCTGTGGTTTGCTCCTCCGTTTTCTTTTTAAAGATCCTGAAGATCGCAGCTCTTTTGTAGAAGTCTTGCTGTTCAAGCAATTCCTCCGTGCTTTGGTCAAGATTCGCAATAACATCCTGCACATAATCTGTGGGAAATAGCTCCTGATTGGCTGAGTACAGTGCATGGAAATCATCAAGACCTCTGATTGGTTGATTGCTTGCTAAATACAGCATTCCACGCAAATACAGGTACGACGCCTTGAGTGCGATGTTCTTGCTCTTTCTGCTCTCGATCTCTTCTGTAAGCTTATCAATGCAGCTCTCGTAGTATTTACCCGTATGGAGTCCCTCATCGAGTAACGGGGGCTGTTTAAAGACCGCTTTAGGGTTGTTTACTGCAAGACGGTAGCTAGAGGATGTTCTATGTACAACACGTGTCATGTTCGATGTGCTGCGTTTCCTCGTCATTGAATTACTGGAGACGTTTACCTGTTCCGCAAGGACAGCAAATGTGTCTCGTTTACTTGGATTTTCAAGACGGTCATCAACAAATCGGTCAAAAGCATCCGATGCACAAACTTCTTCGAAAAACCCTTGATCTTCATCAAATTTCGACTTTATGTATCCGTCCTTATCAAACAACCTCTCTCCTACTCTCATGAACAACAACACGTCAGCAAATAGGCTCACCATCATATCAAGGCAGGCAGCTTTGATGCTTTTCCTGAACTCATGGATAAAGTCTGCTCGATGACGTTTCGCTTCCATGGCATCATAGAATGTAGGAGTCTTCATGAGCTCCAAATCATAATGATATTTTGATAAACGCAGCCTGACAACAAGTGCTTGTGTGACGTATTGCGGCAGTTGCTCGATCTTCTCATTTGGGCTGACTTCAACGCTGCCCTTATCTAAATCAACGACAACAATGCTTGGTATTTCTTCCATGCGGATCACTTGCTTGATGTGGCTGCGAAGGCGACTATGACAACCCATGATAAACGGGCCTGGGGCTTCTATCAAGTCGGCTAGCTTATGTGGTAATATGGGTACGTATGTTCTTCTCCATTTAAAGGGTTCCACAAAAGTAAAGAAGCATTCGATAACGAGGGGAATCAGGGCCTGACTTGAGCAGATGAATATCAGGCGTTGTTCAGCTAGGATACATGCAATGACTTTTAATATGTCATCAACAGAAAGCATTAGCAACGGGAGATGTAAATCCAGATCCATTACAGAACCATCCAATTCATCAGCCGAAGGAACGATGACATTATTGCCAAACAGTTTAATCTCAATTGATAAGTCACCGGGTGGTGGGACGAGGATTGAGGCGACGTTGGATGCGAATTTCATGATAACAGGCCACGGATCTCCTGAGGTTTTCAGCGTTATAAGTAATGACGATAGCATATCTTTCATTGTGTTGAAGTAAGGCCATTTGGAGATCAAGCAGACACAAAATGGCACATAAAGATGGTCCCTGTCCTCATTCTCCACTGCTTCCCGATCAAGTTCATAGCCACCTGATAGTTGGTCTCTTTCGAGAACACTAAACTTTCGGGTGATTATCAATCCACAGCCATAAGTCCGACCCCCGTCCAAATTCGTCAGCACAACGTAATGCATGTACGGTTTTAATGGTCGTTGATACACTAAACCTCCATCAGGAAAGTAAAACGGGGGTAGACTGTGCACGACTTCTGAAGAAAATGGCATTGCAGTTGGTGCAAATGACATTGATCTTCGCATCTTCCTCTGAGTGCCAGTTGTGACATCCGATGCCATTGGACATACAACACTTGTCTCTGGATAATACGGTTCACCTGCAATAAACAAAATGGTCTCTGTTACTTCAAATATTTCATTACAAAAAGTTCCTTCGGTATAAAACTGATGAAATTTTGGGAAATGTGAAATGACATTAATTTTGGAGGCATCAAGTTTCACTTGGTATTTCTTCACGGTCTAATGGATTTCAATTTATGGTGACCTCCCTAGTGGCAGACTGGCCCACCAGCCCACAAGCCCATCAACCCTTGACTGATTGTGCTCTTCACAAACTGACGAAAATGGCCCATTCTTTACAAGAAAGGGACTCCCTTTCTACCTATCTGAAGCTTATTTACCAACGAGCGTCGTTCTTCCCTTATTCTGTTTCATATGTCGCTGTTTACACATCAATCCATTTTCGGATGATCTTGAAGCATTACCATTATCTGCTTTTGGCAAGATGGCAAATTTTTGTCTGCAACCCCCAGTCATGACGTTCAAGTGGTGGGGCTCTACCTGAAAGTGTACCCTGTCCGCCCGACTTCTCTGGCTACGAAGTCAGAGGATTACACCACTGCACTGCCGCAATGCTTGGTCTCTTTAATTTTCCGAACGTTGAAAGATCCAAAACGTATCCATTTGATGTATTTGGAGAAGTAAGCTCAGGTCCACTCAGGGCGCTACAGAAGTGGTTCTTGTGTTATCCTTTGCCAGCATCAAGATCACGTTTCAACACTTGGTACCTAGTTTTTGGTTTTCAAAATTTAATAGCTGAATGCAACATAATAAAGTCATTTTTTTTGAGCGCCTTTGCATATAGTAAAACCACACACATCAGGATCACTGAGCAGAAAATTGCTTTGGGGTCGGTTTTTTTAGAATGTTGTTGGTGTCCTTTTTAGGGGTGCCTTTTTAGAATGTTGCAAAATTATGGGGACGCAAATGGACGTGTTTCCATTACTCCATCTTCATGTTTTTCATTTCCTTTGGGTGGATAAAAAGTTTGCTTTGTTTTTAGGTGCTTAGTCGGTTGTTATAGTTTAAAATGACCCCGTATATGGCGTATTTTCATTTCACTCATTGATCATATCTTAACACAAACCCCTGCAAACTGGAATGGAGGCAAATCCAGGCAATTACAAGTGGGTAGCTGTCTGGAAATAGGGTGGTAGATCCCTCTCGACCAATAAGCTGTATACCCTCAGGGCATACCCGTTCAAAAATCAGACAACCAGCCAAATTAGCAGTCATACTTAAAATATGAATTGTTCAATTAATGGAATCTTTCGTCTGTTGATCAAACTCAAAAATTTTGTTTTTAACCAAAGGGGTGCTCTCCTCAAGTAGTTTACCTTTTGAGAGAGATCCTCCTTTAAGAAATTTTCTGGACATATGTAGAATCCCTTTAAAATACTCTTATTTATTAGTTTGTATTTCTTTAATTGCAATGTGTTGTTTTGATCAAGTATATACATTGTAATTATTTTAATGGCACTTGTATGTAGTAGAATTTCAAAATGAAATGTACTGAACCTTTACTTCATGAATATAGCACCAAAACGTACCTGAAATTTGCTCTGTATGATGACATGGGAAAAATGCCATTGTACCAGTAAAAACACCAAGGACATTGATTTGAAATGGTCCAAGTACATTAGAGACATTAATATCACTGTAATCACTACCACCAGAAATCTTTGGCAGAGGCAGCAGTCCTGTCTGTTCATCCATCCCCACTACCACACAGGCATCTACTAATCTATTGTGCAGCATAGTCGCCATTCTTTCAGATGATCTTTGCATTGGAAGTTACTCTGACAAGAAAAATTTAAAGATCTTTAAAGAGGCTGAGTCACATACAGTAAACAAACTGAAGTTTGTTTTTATAGGGAGGGCCCCTTGAAAATCAACTTGTTCAAGAAGGGCAACCAGCCTTAAATGTATAAAATGGAAATGAAATGAAATAGGCTAAATCAACAGATTTTGCCACAATTTTTCTCAAAATGAAGTACTATCTTGAAAACGGACTCTTGAATTGAATTTCATAAAGAAACATAGAAAAACCCCATATGTTGTAAGACTGCAGAGACAGTGGCAGATTTTTCAAAGTAACTTTATTGTGGATTCACCCCATCCACCAAAATGTGTGCAGAACATAAAAGGATATGGGTGGGTGACAATATAGATTATAGATAACAGGCTTTTTTATGTTTACATGATCCAGCACCTTTGAAATTGTTCTAGAGTACCATTGCCCTGAATCGGCACTTTTCAGATAAATCACCTACAGTATTATGAGCGTTATGATAGGGACTTAAAATAATGATTTGCCATCAGAAGATTCTTCAGTTCATACTGTATCACTTCATCAACTTAATCTTGCCACTTTTTGAAGTACAGCCAGAACTTGAAGGAGCAACGGTGAAAATCGGCCTAAATGAATTATATCGCCCTGAACCGGCACCCCTCATTTTAACGCAATCAGCTATCCCAAAAGAAAGTTGTACTATACAGTCAAAACAGCTATTTTCTAGGGTCACATCCCCTATGTAATTAATTTTCATTGCATTTTGATCAGATGGAAAATTAAAGCTTTTCATTTCTCCCCAGTTTTAACCTTTCATACATACTATCGTCATTACGTTATTCCAAAAATGCTCCTCTTCCAGCTCCACGAAAGGTCACCAAGTCAGAAATGTGTTCCTAGAATCAAATTTTATTTACTACCTGTTTTTATTCATAAAGTCGTCTAGAGGAAAGGGGAGAGGTCACTATGCACTACACCATACCATTTTCAGACACTATGCCGATTCAGGGTGATTTTTAGCAAATCCACTTGCTTTGGAAAAGAAACCCCCAAAACAAAAATGGAAATCCACAACTTGAAGGACTTTTCAAATATTTCATTAAAGGGGGCAGAAGAAACTATTGAAACAAGTTATTTGACCATTGCCGGTACCTTATGAAAATGAATCAAAATAAAAACATGGCTTCGAAAAATGAATGGAGAAATGGACGAACGCTTACCACCACTTTTCAGGTACGTTGAAAAACTTCTTTGTAGCATGTAATCAAAGCCAAGGAAACAAGCAAGAACAGTCAGAGAGCAAGAATATGGTGTCAGCAAACCATTTTCAGGCTTTATTTTCATATTCAAGTCCCAGACCGTTCCATTTTAAAAGTTTTGTAAACAAGCCTAAATCTCGGAGAACGCGCTAGGGTGCCGATTCAGGGCAATGGTACTCTATTTCATATTTCAATTCATACTTCTAAATATTTATCAAAATCAGGGTAACCATTCAATTCAAAACAAGCATTGGCTTTTCAACAAGCCCTCCTATGAAATACAAATTACAATTAAACCAGTCAAACTTGCACAATTTGAATCAATTTTGAACAAATGGAATAATCAATTTTGCGAGAGGTCTGATTTGTGCAAAGTCCAGTTAGACTTTTCTGACTAAAGCAGGGATGGCTCACTTGAATACTGAACTGAAGTTGGAGTTCCCCATGCTACATGTAGGCAGGACCATCAAGAAAGAGGGTAGAGGGGGTAAACGGTCCAGGGCCCGGGCCTTGAAGGAGCCTGTAAATATTTAGTGCCATAAAATTTTGTTCTTGCTATAAATCTTGGAGTGGATTTTTATGACAATTTTATCTGCTGTTTGCAGAACCACCGACTTTGATGACAGTACACATGTCAGAAACCAAACCGTCGTATTGATATTTCTATATTACAGAAACTGGTTCTATCCCGGCCAGTCATGAAGCCTGTGATGAAAAATGCCAGGCCGCCACTGGAAAGACTCCTCAAAACTTTTGCATATATGTTCAGTTGCCTAACTTTTCTGGAGAAGAAAGGGGAACAAGACTGCTTCCTGTTGCCTGTTTGTCATGAATTTGATAGCATGCTGAACTGTCAAGTGCGAAACTGCCATACTCTGCACATTTGAGTTAGTTAAAGTGACATATTGTATGGAACAATTTTGACCCACATTTGCATTTATAAACCTTGATCGCATCCTTCTGATCCAATGTTTTGTGATTTAAAGATCTTACAGTAAAGCTGCATGATCTTTTTCAGTCGAAATTGCTTAGCTTTGTGTATGAGTCTGTAAATAAACTCTCTCCTGCCCTGTTTTCATACTTTCTTTGAAGTAGCGGAACATGCTCATCAATATGGTACACGTAACGCATCAAGTCGAGAATTATGATACTTTCTTAACTCAAAAAAATACCTTGCAATATGGCCTTAGGTCAGTATTCTCACTGAAAAGTATTAAAGGGTCTGTTTCATCCAGCATTCCTTGGACGTGTCGTCTCTTGGTTTGCCTTTGTCGTCGCCATTTTCATGGCCCATGAAAATGGCGACAACAAAGGCAAACCAAGAGACAACACATGTAGGGCATGCTGGATGAAACAGACCCGTTAAGCCTGATTTCCACTCAGTAGAATTTTCCGATTTGACAGTAAATCTTTTGTTTATGTGTGAAAATGTTGCTTTGAATTTGAATAGAATGTTATGCTTGACTAACATTTTACTCTACTCAAAAAATTCTACTGAGTGGGTTTCAGCCTTTAACAAAGAAGTTTTGTCCATATATCTCAATCAAGTTTTATTCACATGAATCAACTGATATGAATCTAATGAGCAATCAATTAGTTATAAAATATTTATGAAAAAGGGGGTGCTCTCTCCTCGATTAGTTTTTAACAACCGAGAGAGCACCTCCAAGAAATTCCCTGCATACAATGTTATACTTAATTTATATTAATTTTTTTATATCATTAGTTGTATTTTAGTTAAGCCATATTTAATTTTTCGTTTCTTTTGTTGAATATTAATGTTCTATGTAGCGGAATTTTAAAATAAATGATGAACTGAAAAAAAACTGAGCCCCAGCAGCCCAATGAGCTGGTGAGCTCTGGTGAGCTGCCCCGCCATTAATCAATCAAAAATACTTACAAATCCTTACCTTCTTAATATTGCTCTCACAAACGCGTGTAGGATTTGGCAGGCATCTTACCCATATTCACGACCAAATTTTCTGCAATTCTAACGGTCTCTTTCTTTAAATCTTCGGTTTCTCGTACAGACCAAACGTGGCACATTGCATTCATCTTGGGGATCATCTTCTCTTACGCCCTAAGCTAGCCTCGATCTCGATGTAGTTCCGCTTTGGCAAATTTGCAAAGATGAATAATGAGTTTATGCTAAAAAGAAACTGGTTTATAAGAAACTAATACTAAGATGGCCAAACTTTTAAGAAACTGTAGTACTATGTCTGAGAAGCATTAAGAAACTTTTAAACGTTAAAAGCATGGATATATATGTCAAATATGTCATTGAACCCTTGTTCTTGACTCATTTGACATATATTTCTTCCTCGCCTCCTCTCCGCATCGAGGCTCACTGTGCTTGCACAGTTTATTACTTTCTGATTCTGATAGGAGATCGCTTCCGATCACATGATCCAACCGCTATTTAAAGAGACAAATAACAATGGTCCTACGACGGTATATAAGTGCCAACGCCCGTATTCCACCTCAATATTTCTGAGCGCATGTTTCCATCCGCTTACAACACATTACTACGACGATGAATTCAGGGCTCCTGTTGACGAAGACGACAATTCAACGACGCCAAAGCCCGATGACGTGTCTGAGCCTTGCCCAAGGAAAAGGAAAGGGGTAACTCGATCAGAGTTCAACAATCTTCAAGTTCAGGTGAGCTCGGTCACCGCCGCTATAAACAATTTCGGCGACATGCTCAAATCGTTCATTGGTGACGGTAAAAAACCACGCTTCGATGACGAAGTTTTGGCAGCTCAGTCTGCATCTTACCCAACTCAGGTTGCTACATCCGCGGCTCACGCTGCTACCTTTTTGGGGGATCACACAACTTTCGCTCCAGCTCAGTCTGGCTCTGGTCCCGATAACTTGGCGCCTTCATTTGCGCTTCAGTCGCACCCAAATGAAGAGGCAGCACATTTTACGCCTTTTGCCTCCCCTGGCCATGAAAGTCTTCTCTCAGTAGAAGCCATGGAAACGGGGTTTAACCCTGTGTATCCAGACCCTGATTTTTCTCTGGTAAATGTGGCGCTTCAGTCGCCCACAGCCCAGGACACTCAGTCTCAAGGAACACCAGCATCACCAGCACACGAAGAAGACATTCCACAAATCGCATATGAAGGCGATGAGGCATAGGGCCCGGATGTCTCTTCCTCTTTGGCCACTTATGTCGAAGGCTGTGTGACAAAAAAGATCAAAAAGGACGACATGGAAGCCTATCTGAAACGCTTCCCCGCACCTGGCAACTGTCCTTCCCTCCGGTCTCCCTTGATGGACAAGGAGGTTTGGAGAGCAATGTCCCGGGACCAACGTCACGGGGACATTTCTCTTCAGGCTGCTCAAACGAAAATTGCGAAGGCCATAACAGTAAACCTTCGCTTAAAAGAGGCTTTGGTTGCTCAAAAGTCAACCCCAAAACCTTTACCGGAGTTTTTAAGCTCCCTAAACCAGCACATCATGACAGCTATTCCGATTCTGGGGAACGCTTTTTTGGATGTTCATAACTCCCATCGTCATGAGGTAAAATCGAAAATATCGGACAGCTACTGGAACATTGTCCAACCAGGCCCTTTAAATGGGCATGTCTTCGGCGGTAAAGTCGCTGATTCTGTGAAAGAAATGACTGAGGGAGCCAAATTCTCCCGCATGATGTTGAAAAATTTCCCCCGCTCAAATCAGGGTCGTGGCCGACAATACAGCAACTCTTCCTGGCAAGGTCAGGGCCGTGGTCGTGGCTTTCTTCATGCCAAGTCTTTAAACTGGCAGGGCCCCTCCAACCAATACCGGAGGGGCCGATTCAACGGCTACAGCCGACGTCCTCAGCGACAACTACAAGAGGAGAAAAAGAACCAATAAACAAGGTAACAGGCCGTACTAGATATTTCTCTCATAACTGGGCGACTTGACATCTAATAAATTTGTTTTAAATCTAATCAAAGGCATTGAACTAAGGTTCATCTCGCCACTGACACCTTCACACCCTCGGCCGTTTCATTTTTCCACCGAGGAAATGCTGTTAGTTGATAAAGAAGTTGATACATTGATCACCAAGGGTGCGGTAATCCAAGTCTCGCCCTGCGAAGACCAATTCATCTCAAATATTTTTCTGCGACCAAAGAAAAATGGCAAATTACGCCCTATTATCAATCTAAAAGGCTTAAATTTGCATTTAGGAAAAATCCATTTTAAAATGGAGCACTTACCTTCAATTCTACCGCTCATTTCGCCAGGAACTTGGATGACTTCAATTGATCTCACTGATGCATACTTCTCGTTACCTATTGCAAAAAATTCACGCAAATATTTGCGCTTCCAGTGGCGCGACATGCTCTTAGAATTTCAATGCCTTTGTTTTGGGCTCTCCCTTGCCCCGTTATGAAACCAGTATTTTCTCAACTGCGCAGAGAAGGCATTTCTTGTACCTTCTATTTAGACGACTCCCTGTACTTGAGTCGCTCTTAGGGACCTGTCATAAAGTATCTACTACAGGGGGGCGGAGGATATTACACTTTGGCCAAAATATTTTTCAAAGCCCCTTTTGAAAAGGAGTGAAAAATTCTGTGGCCCCTTCTGAAGAGAAGAATAATTTTCGTGGCCCATTTTAATTTGAAGTTTTGAAATTTGCCCATACCACCACAAGATGAAATTTCAAATGGATAGAGAAGAGCATCTGGAGAGAGAAGAGCATCTTCTCTCTCCAGTTCATCTTCAGACTTTGATTATGATATTAATATTGTTCTCGTATCACAGACCTAACGCTATTTTATACTGACCTACTGTGCATAGCATAACTGTTCCTACTAACTTAAAGGGGCTTAAAGCTAATTGTGGTTTGGTTCAGTGCTTGAAATTCATTGCAATGTCATTACCTGTAATTGAGTTATCATGGATACTAGGCAACATGTCCACTCTTCATCTTTATGATTGTTGCTCAGCTTTGTTGATAAAGCAAAGAAGCAAAGAATAGATAAAATTTAAAAGAACAGCCTTCAAGGAATTAGCCTCCAAACTTTGAGTTTGTTTTCACCAACCTCAATGCACTTTCAGCATTCAGCAAAAAAAGGAAGAATTTGCAACTATTTTGTGTCGATGGGCTGATACAAGGATTTGAAGAAGTAAAACAGACTTCAGAAAGGGAAAATCTGCTTATGCTTTGAAAACAGTGAATGAAACTGGAAAGTTGAACCAGTGACTGGATTGGATTCTGACTGCATAACTGATCTGATTTTACTTTTTTTTTGAAGACTTACGAATTTTCTCTCGCATTAAGTTCACAGTATCTTAAACATTTCAAAACGCTTTTGTACGGTTACTCACCAAAACATTTCATGGCCCTTTAAAAATCTGCAAATAGTTTCTGTGGCCCATTATCAAGCTTGTCAGATTTTTGGTGGCCCCGGCCTATATCCTCCGCCCCCCTGTAGCAGATACTTTATGACAGGTCCCTTATGAAGAGGCAAAGGCCAACACACAACGAGCCATAACACTCCTTGAAAGCTTGGGGTTCACAATAAACCATGCAAAATCTCATCTCGAACCCACAGTTGAAATAACTCACCTTGGGTTTAAAATCAATTCTGTTTCGCAGATTATTTCCTTGCATGATGAAAAAGTTGCCAAAATTTTACGCTCTTGTGATGAGCTGTTGACTGCCACTTGCATAACTATAAGACAGTTGGCGCAGACCATTGGCCTACTTGTTTCGTCTTTCATGGCTATAAAACAAGGCCAGCTCCATTACAGGAGCTTAGAAGTACACAAAACTCAGTCTCTCCAATACACTGGTTCTTTCGATGCTCGAATAACCCTTGACCCCCCCTCCAGGCAAGAGTTGCTTTGGTGGCAAACAAATATCAGGTCGAACAATGGCCGTAACATTTCTGATGTTATCGGTATTTCAGAATATCAACTCGAAATTTTTACCGATGCTAGCAACTCCGGCTGGGGGGCCGTGCTTTGTTCCCAGGGGAACACGATTTCAGAGACCGGGGGCCGCTGGTCTCAACACGAAACAGAAATGCATATCAATTTCCTTGAGCTGAAAGCGGTTCAATTCGCTTTGTTAGCTTTCGAAGCTCGGGTTTCTAGGGAAACAGTTAGAATCAACACAGACAATACAACGGCCATGGCGTACATTAATAAATATGGAGGCTGTCATAGCCCATGCCTCAATAACTTGAGCAAAGAAATTTGGTTTTGGTGCATAAAACGAAACATCCATATAACCGCTGCTCGTGTGCCGGGAATTGATAACATTTCTGCGGACGCTCTCTCTCGCAAATTTGTTGACCGGGTGGCACTACATATATTTTGGGTACGGGGTCTAGAATTTTCTTTTCTTCCATTAAAATTTTTCTTTCATTGACACCTTTGGAGGGACCATTATGGAATCAAAGTCGCACTGACCTTTTAATGCTATCCCTGCCATTTTACCTAAGGGTGTTTTTAATTTAGATAGCTGTATTTATTTTAATATCACATGCCTGT
Organism: Aurelia sp. 3 sensu Dawson et al. (2005); assembly: GCA_964020215.1. NCBI lineage: Eukaryota > Metazoa > Cnidaria > Scyphozoa > Semaeostomeae > Ulmaridae > Aurelia > Aurelia sp. 3 sensu Dawson et al. (2005). The sequence goes on from OZ026589.1 coordinate 17,112,614, forward strand.
TATTAGATTTTTCTTTTCTTTTTAAATAGATTTATTTTATTTTAATATTTGATAGTTTTTGTTTTTTGGCGAAATTATACATACATATACATACATACATACATACATAGGGAGGTGCCATCGGGAAGGGTATCGATTTTGGTATAAAGAACGGTATCAATTTTCATAATTTTGGTATAAGTAACGGTACCGATTTTCAAGGCTTTAGGATATACTTTCTCGAAAAGTTGGTATAAGACCGGGGGGGGGGGGTACTTGACTTGACGGGATGTGCCGCTCAACAGGATGTCCTTTTGTAGTAAAAATTATGAGACAGGGTGTCCTTTTTTAATAAAAATTATGCGACAGGGTATTACAATTGATAAGAAAATTATGCGACAGGGTATCATGTGGAAGGACACCTTTTAGAGTTCTCAAGAAACAATGGATTTTAGCAAAATTTTTATGCGACAGGGTAGACTTTTGGGCAATTTTTTATGCGACAGGGTACAGAGTGTTGAGCGGTTTGCCACAAACCCCCGTCACTTCCCTAGTCAAGTACCCCCCGGGGTATAAGGTCAAGTATACTTTTTCAAAAGATTGGTATGAGGAACGGGTATGTTTTTGAACCTCGATGGCACGTTCCCGAACAAAATCTGGTCAAGTGCACCCCCGGGATATATCCATGCTTTTAACGTTTAAAAGTTTCTTAGACTGCGTTCACACGATGCCGGCACATTTTGAAAACGGTGAAAAATTCGACGGATAGGCCTCCCGTTCACACGAAAACGGCACATTTTTTGCCGGCAGATTTTGAAAACGGTAGATTTTGAAAACGGAACCGTAACCGGCATAAATTTGAAACAGCATCGTTTAAACACTCAACAAAGATGAAAACAGAACATTTTTCGACACTTTTGGATCGAGACAGGTCTATTCTTAGGGTGTAAGTACTATTCTTTGGCATCAAATCCTGCAACGAGTTTTTATCGTCAAATTTCCTACCGTTTTCAAATTGTGCCGGCATCGTATGAACGCTAGCTCAAATTTTTGCTACCGTCACTTTTTCATCGTTTTCAAAATCTGCCGGCATCGTGTGAACGCAGTCTTAATGCTTCTCAATCTTGAGCAATATTAACCATTAACTAACCATTTGTGTTTTCAACATAACAGAACACTGTTTATTCCTATATGATGTTTTGAATATCAAGAAACATATCTGTAGCAGTGTTAGCGACCACCTTGATAATTCTACAATCAAAAACAAGAAACCAACCAAGAAATTTTTAGTACTAAAATGGACAAATTTCCTGTGATATTAAGAAACTTTTAGTATTATGGCCGGATCCTAGTTCCTTATAATAAAAGAACATGTAATTGCAAAGAAGCTGCTGGTAGTTGATACTGTGAAACAAGGGATGAAACTGGGGGTAGGCCTGAAACTAATCTATAAAAAATCATAAACTGAAAAGATTGAATCTCTTTTCAGAGAGGTTTCTCCTCCAGTAGAGTGCCAGGGGAAACTTCTGTTCGCATGTGACGGGGGGATCAGACACAGTATATTTTTGAAAAACCCAAAATTTACTGAATTTAGGACTTTCAAGAGCCACAAATCTCTGGTTACTCTGTTTACCATGGGGGCATAAATTCACACCAACCTAGAAACACTGTAATACTTTTAATATTATTGTCATGCAAATGAGAAATTTGAATCTATCAAATCACAGACAAGCTTGTTACAACCTCTGCAAGACCCCAACCTTGGAATGGTCTTTTTGGAACATGAAATATGATTATTGTCGCAGTCCTTTTACTAGGTCTTTATGATATCTTGGTGGAGGCCAACACAGCAGTCTCCTACCGCCCATGCCCCAAGGGCTAAGCCCGCTTCTTTATGGCCCTGGACATCCAGCAAGAAGTATGATGTCAGAACATACAGTAAATTATTTTCATTGATACAGTGGCGGATTTAGGGGGTAAGTGAGGGCAACTGCCCTCCCCCCTCATGATGAAAACTCAGCTGGGGCGCCATCTTTTAAGCGAGAAGTGGGCCCCTCATCGTTACTTTAAGGCATTCTTTTTTAACTGTTTCGATCAGAATGTGAGGGGAAACATGCAAAGCAGGACATCATTTCGAAGAACACCAAAGAATTTTCTAAGATAGCAGTCCAAAATTTTCTCGCGCCCTTGCTGCGCATGTTTTTGATGGCATTTTTTGGCGCCCAACTGCAGGTTGCCCCTCCTTCAACATTTGGTTGGATCCATCCTTGCATTGATTACAAACACAGAAAGTTGCAACAAACAATATCCATCAAGCTTTTCCTAAAAACGTACTTCTTCCAAAAACAAATGTTACTGAGTAGAAACAATCAATAACTAAAGACGCTCCCCGCAGTTCGCATAGCGTCTTTAAGTACAATTCACTCTCATTTTATAATAATAATTTGCTACACTAGAGCGTCATTATAATATGAATTACAACAATAACAATCTATAAACAACCTAAGAATATAACACTACACTACAGAGCTATCTACAACAAAAATAAATAATGGGTGGTAAGGGACAGCGCAAAATTTGTTATATTACATGGCCGGAGGAGAAGAAAAATTGTTGCAAAAAAATCTGCTCGCCCCGTATGAAATCATTGCAAAAAATACAACTGCCCATTGCCAATTAGCCAAAGACCACAAGAAATCTCTATCATCTCTATCAGAGTCTTTGTCAATGACTGATGAATCTTCTTGAAAGAAACTATCAAGGAAATTTTGCGTCATTTATACACATCTTTGCATGCCTTTCTCAACTTGCATGATTCACAATTTTGTACTCAAGGTGAGCCATTTTATATTCAAAGGGAATACAAAGACCAGCATGCTTTGCACAACGTCAGCGGCTTGCTCTCCACAGCTTCCCAAATAACTGACTGTACGAAATTCACAAAAACAAAAACAAACGATCGCAAAGGCTGCTGATCTTTGTTCTCCCTTTAAAAATTCATCTTACCTTGAGCTCATAAAAAGTTAATGCCCCGTTCAAGCCCGTTCATATTTGGTTAATAAAAAGTGTTGACCCAGTTGTGTACAAGCTCGAAAAAAGTAATTGCCCCGTTACGTTTTGCACCGGCCATGTTAAACTTTGCACTGTCCCTAACCAGGTCATGTGCAATTGACATTATCATCCGAACCTTAAATTTCAATAGAAATTTCCAGAAATTTTAATACAATACGATACCCATTCAGGGCCGTCGCTAGAGGTGTCAAGCTAGGGGGGTGCTAGCTCTCAGTTTGCCGACTGGTGGGCATGGCTTTGGAACGTTGCTTTTTTGTCACACACACATACTCCTTGTTGAGGGGCTCAAGTTCCTCTCTATCAGTGGCGTAGCCCGGTTCCTGCCTTTAGAGGGGGTAAATTGCGAATGAAGGGGGTGGAAATGGGGGTCCGGGGCTTGCTCCCGGAAAATTTTCTGGAGTCCACATCCTTTAGAATGCTGTAGACCCTATTTTTTAGCCCAAGCCGCCCAAGAACCATTTCAGAACCTAAGGATAGAAAGGCCAAGTTCAATGAACTCGTCGCTAATATCTAGCGACTTGTACGTGCCCAAACTCTTAGGAACAACAAGAATGTGCCCAAAGGAAACAAGAAGACGAACTTGAAATTTGGCTTGTTTTAAAACTCTGATCAAAGTCTAGAAAGAACAACGATGCTCATGCAAGGGGAGAGTGGCTTTTAACTTCACTCTTCCCTTCCATGAGCATTTTACTGAATACCTGGAATACGAAGAGAATGCGAGCGAAGCAAGCTGAAAACTTTTAGAAGAGCACAAGCACACAAAGAGTTCCCCCGTACTCAATAGTTTCACTACATTGTTGAAATATGACGTTATCGTAAAAAAGGATACAATGTTGATGAAAGTTTAGGAAGGTTTAAGTAAGATGCATAAATTTTTGGAGAAATATTTAAAGAAGACCTGTGGCATCATGTTACCAAGTACACATAAAAATCTTGACAGAAGTGCGAGCGAAGCGAGCAAAAATTTTTTTAAAAATGATCAATTTAATCTATATAATGTGCTAAATAGAGGAATACACATAAAAAGTTGAAGAGATGCCTAAGTCAGAATCATTGGATCATATGATTCATTGGATTTAATAAAGCTGCGTGCCTGCACATCATAGCAAGATAGGTGGTACTACGATAATACATTGACGCATCAGGCCTTTTCTTGAGGAAAGTTGCACGAGAGTGCCAGAACGCTCCCGTAATTTCGTTTGCGCGAGCGATCGCTCAGGTAAAGATTCACAAGCACTGTTTATTCCTTGGAAAAGATGAGAATGAGGATGATTCCTTGTCTTCTTGAAAGACTTAAAATTTCCTCCGAAAATTGGTTCCCTTCTTTTAGCATTTTAGGCCCCGTTCACGATGTTGAAGTTCTCTAAGTTATATTTCCGTTGCTCTTAGAACCAATGTTTGATTAAATCATCTCCCCTACCGATCCCAGTAAGATACTTTCCAGCTTTAACTCTGAGCTTATAATGTAGTTATTCTAATATCAGGTTTCTATCGCATGGTTATACTACTGTATTTCGTTTTCCCGAAAAAGATGTTTTCTTGAAGTATGATCATTTCCACCTGAGGTCAAATCCATTAATGCCGTTTTTCACAACTTAACAGAAGATTTGTTCATTGATCAAGGAGAATCTTATCCTATTGCAATTCACAAGAAATTGTTGAGAGCGATTTCCCCTAAAATTGGCAATTTTGCGAGAGCGATAAAGAGCTCGCGTGATCATGTTTGCGCGAGTGCTGACGCGATCGCGAGCGATCGCTCGCGTAAAACGAAAAGGCCTGACGCATGTATCGAAATGCGAGCGAAACGAGCGGAAAAATTTTTATACTCTGTTGCCTTAAATTAGGATTTGTAAATTGCAGTTCAAATGACTTGCCGACTAGTTTGTGCTAAATTAACGTGCAGATTTCAGGAATTTTCTCAATTTTCCGACTGAGTGTAACTTTCTCTTGATTTGCCGACTGAGATATGGCCAGGGGGGGGTGCCGCACCCCCTGCACCCCCAATGTAGCTACGGCCCTGTACCCATTTGATTATCTGCAGATCCTCACACGACATCATATAAACCAATTTTTCTTCGGGTGTGAGAACCTGGAAGTTTATGATATGACAGATTTTTCAATTTTATCGCACAGTTCAGCCCCCCGGGAGTACATTACATGACTTGCGGATGGACGGGGGTCTGCCACCCGGTTTTCAGAAAGGTACCGTCTTCGAATTACCGAAACTTGCTGTCATACCCACTTTTATGATGAATTTTGGGGGAAGACGACCCATTTTTGGCTATTTTTCGCCAATTTCTGGATAACCCACCCATGTTTATGTAAAATTACCCTGGGTACCAGAGCCTCAGGTAATGGAAAATCTGCCGAAAAAGGACCCTTGTCTAGAGAAGTCTGGCCCAAAAACCAACCCATACGGGTGGCACATACCCGTATCCTCAACATATCATGTACCTCCCCGCCGGGCAGTTCAGTTAGTAAACTGTGATATTTGAGAGAGGTAGTCAAAGGAAATGTTGTTCATCTTCAATGATGTTTTCATTACACATTAAGCATACTCCGTCCTTGGCTGGATGCAAACCCTTCCATGAATATAGGGGGCTTTCTTTCCTCAGGGAATGTCAGGCTACAATGTGTCCTGTCACAGTAAAAATATAAATGATTTACGTCTAGGGATAGTAGGGCCTGACAGTTGGCAGTTCCTAGCCTTTTCTAGAACGGTTTTACGGTTTTACGGCTTTTGGCGGCAATAATGACGTATTTACGGTTCCTTTCTTTCTCGGCAGTTTGTGGGTTTCTTGCTTCTTCATCAAGCATGATCAATTATAAAGTTACGTGTGATGGTTCTTTGTGTCAATGACCCTTTCACTTTAAGATTTATAGATAGTACTTTTTAGTGGTTCAAATTTTTCATGTAAATCCAAGATGAATCACTCAACAGTATGGTATGAAATCTTGAAATGGGGTGCCAAATATCATCAAACTTAGCAAATTGGAAACAAAATAGTTCCTATTTGTCTTGAAAATTCTTCCACCACACCTATTAAAAGTGACAACAATTTTGGGAGAAAATCCTACCAATTTTCACTTTTACCAATGAATGCGAGGCATAGGAATATATAATGGATTTATCATAAGGCTTCCTCCCCATGTTCACTTTCACTGTCTTGGTCAAATAAGGGTTGCCCTGGCACATATTGGAAGTTCTTCTTCTCTTCCTTCTGTCCAACTTGATCTTGAGTGGGAATGCAGCTGACACTTGAAGAAGGTACCAACCGCAATTCAGTTTCTGCCTCTGTCTCGTGAACATGATCATTCAGCCTCTCTTGCTCCACAGGAGGCACATCAATCATTTCAATGTTCTCACCGTTTTCAGCATCCCTCTGCCTTGCACACCTTAAGTGGAGTCTCCATGACTTCCATCCTAATAAAAGGACAATATCACAATTCATTCTATCCAGAACCAGAGGTGGCTCACCAGGACATTAGTTGTCAAAGGCGGTGAGCAATACTTTTAACTTATGAGGTTATGGGGAGTTGATGGCAGGAAAATCATAGATTGTGAAACCTATCAATCAATCAACATTCACAAAGTCAGGAGAGAAGAACATCTATCTATAAATAAATAAATTCATTAATCTTCCCATGCTAATTTTACCATCAGTAACCCATTTTACCCTCCAGACGACCAAAATTAAATTTTCATTGAAATGTTCTAAAATTCAAGATTGAAGTAAGCTCCCCCTTGACCTGAGACAACATCTCACATCTTTAAATTGATTCATACCCGCAAACTTAAGCTGGACTTTCCCAGGGATGTAGGAAAGGAAGCAGGTGCTAATAACTTTGAGTGGCACAGCTGGCTCTCAGAAGTACACTTTTTAGAAGTGGAGGAGCACCTTTTTAAAGACAATTATGACAAATCCATAGCATCTTTTATAAAACAGAGAAAGATAGGCGCCTGCCATCATCTGTCCAACTGTTTTGATAATTTCTCAAGATTATCAAATACAATGGAACACAATAGACTATTGCCTAAGGCCCCTGATTTAAGTTGCCTTATAACTCAGTCATTTGTCTTTAAAACCTACAAATCTGTGACAAGAATTTTATTCTGGTGCTGCACATGAACCAACAAACATAAAGAACTGCAAGGAGCAACCAGGAACTGATACAAGGAAATCTGCATACTTAGACAATCCAAATGGGCCAGTCATATCCTAATCAAAGTACTTACGCTTAAATGCAAAGTAGAGCAATGAAACAACCACCACTAATGATGTAACTGCAACAACTACAAACAGGAAACTTAAAGCTGTTTGCGACAAATCAGCTTGCATCTGATGTCCTCTTGTGGAAATAAATGGTGCTGTGAAGACAGAAAAAGATGATGAGAAACATGATGTGCATCACACTTTTTTGCATGAAACTATTTACACCCGTACCAAGAAAACTGGTGGGTGTAAAGCCCGAGGGGTACTCCCATACTTGACTTGACGGGATGTGCCGCTCAACAGGGTGTCCTTTTACGGTAAAAATTATGTGACAGGGTGTCCTTTTTGGATAAAAATTTTGCAACAGGGTATTATAATTGATAAGAAAATTATGTGACAGGGTATCATGTGGAAGGACACCTTTTAGATTTCTCATGAAACAATGGATTTTGGCAAAATTTTTATGCAACAGGGTATACTTTTGGGCAATTTTTTATGCGACAGGGTACAGGGTGTTGAGCGGTTTGCCACACACCCCATCACTTCCCTAATCAAGTATCCCCCCAGGGTGTAAAGAGATTTGTGGGAATACCAGAAGGCAATCCTAGGATTTTCTGGTTAGTTTCTTGGGGAAATACTTCTAACTTCCTAGGATTCCTTCCCAGGCCAACCAAAAAACCATACAGCAAGGCATTTTGTTTACAAGGAACTCTTAACAAGAATTTAACTCTCAGATCACTAAATGAGGGCCATGAGCCTTGGCTGAGCACATACATATTTAAGAACCTTTTTTATTTTGCCTGGGAAAGTGATGAGCATACAGTACTTCCACTGTGGCTGCAAAAAAACTTACAAACAGCAAAGTAATGCCTACAAAGGCACCTATCATCACCTATCAACAGAACAGATGCAATAAAAATTTTGAAGAGGATGGTCAGAAACTATTTGGAAACTGCTGAACTGAAGACTGATAATTTCAACAAATTACAAAAAGCCAAACGACTTTCAGCACTAGATTTGGGCTCTTTTCTTTTTCTGTTATTGAAAATACTTATTGTTTTTCTACTTGGCTGATCAGTTAAATTCTTAGAAAATAGTAGCATGGTCAAAGCCAACAAACAGCTTTTCGAAATTATTTGGATGGACTAATTACTGCACTCAAATATTTTCAACTAAGCAGCCTTGTTTATGAATTTTTCAAAATTTCTATAGCTTGTGTCCTATGAAATTTCTTACTCAAGATTCACACTCAGCACCCAAATTTTAATCTAAATTGCAATTTTTCATGATCTTAGTGTTACTGATTCAATTTTAATTTTATGAGGATAACAAATTTGAAAATTTATATGAGGGATTTGACTGTAAATAATGACAGAGGGTGTAAAGTTATACCCTAAACGATTTTCACAGTCAAATCCCTTATAACTTCTCAAAATTACCATCGCCATACTATAATCAAAAGCGCTAACACTACGAATATGAAAATTTGCAATTAGCCCAAACTTGGGGTGCAGAATTCAAATCTGTTAGATGGTTATCAATTTTTCCCCATCTAGAGAAACTTTCAGTAGTTTCAAACTCTCAATCCCCAAAAACATCCCCAAAACAAGTTTTGACTACGTACTTATTTGAAGGCATACTGTCGTGGTTGTGATTGGCAAGTTGTGATGTTGAAATAAAAAACAAAGCTCTGGCCTTTGAGTAATTACCCAGCCTTTATGCTCTTGGATAATACTTTATTTTGAAAATAAAGGGAATGAGATCATTATCATCTTCATGACTGAGCGTCATGACAAGGGGTCGCGGACTCGATTAGGTCTGCTCTATTTCTGCGATCCCAGCGCTTGGCACTGAAAAACGCAACTTCACCTTCACCTTCTATGAGAATCTTTTACACTGACACTAGGCAAACCTGGCAAATACAATGTTCTCATTAAACATTCAAACCTTGAATTTACTAGCAAGTAAATCAGCGTTGAATCTGACTTTGAATAGGAAGATCCATAAGCGTACGGGAAGAAAAAATCTAGGGGGGCTGACCGACACAAAGCTCACTGTTTGCCAACATTTTTGCCCGACTAAGGGCAAAACTTTGCCCGAATGGGGCTGATTTTTGAAATTTTCTCCAAAGTTGGGGGGCTACCGCCCCCCCTCGTACGCTTATCGGAAGATCACAAAATAGATAGCAACATGAAAATAATGGGATGTATAGACATTCGCAAATTTCGCAGTTTTGACTACAACTAAACAGAATATCCTGTCGCCGTTTTACGTTATGTGAAGAATAAGCAATAAGAGAAAGAAACTAGGAAGTGAAATACATAACAAAACGGATATTTCGCAGTTAATTAACTGCGACAACTCCATTCCGTTTAGTATTATGTGTCCTATCATGTAATGAACTGGCTTTTGGCGATCAACCAAGATATCTGCGATATGTCCATATCGTTACGCAACATATATAACAAAACGGATATTTCGCAGTTAACTTTCGCGAGAACTCCATTCTGTTATGTATTATGTGTCCTATTATACTATACATAACAGAATGGAGTTGTCGCAGTTAAGTAGCTGCGAAAGTTGCGTTTAATTACGTATATGAGTATAGGTACAAAGGTATAAGATATAATATACATAACAGAATGGAGTTGTCACAGTTAAGTAGCTGCGAAAGTTGCGTTTAGTTACGTATATGAGTATAGGTATATAAGGTATAAGATATAGTGTACATAACAGAATGGAGTTGTCGCAGTTAACTAACTGCGAAATGTCCGTTTTGTTATGTATTTCACTTCCGTAGTTTCTTCCTCTTATTACTCATTCTTCACAGAACGTAAAACGGCGACAAAATATTCTGTTTAGTTTAGTTTAGTGTCTCTGATATGCTACAAGATCTTAACTGGCCAACCCTTCAAGAAAGGCGGTATATTGCAAGGTCATGCCTCTTCCATAAGGCAGTAAATGGTAATATTGCGGTAAACATTCCATCCTACATAATGACACCAATGCAGCTCCAAGGAAGAGGTCAGCGGCAGTTTATCAATATTGGCGCAAATACCAACACATATTTGTATTCATTTTTCCCAAGAACTATCAGATGTTGGAACATATTACCAATTGAATACAGGCAACTTAACCCTATTTTGGTTGGGGGGGGCAAATTTGCCCCCCCTAGCAGATTTTTTTAAATAACTCTGCCAGGAAGAATTTCATAGCCATGAAACTTCTTGACTTTTTGCAACTACTTATTTTGCAACTTCTCAAAAAGTTTCATCAAAATATTTTGAAAAGTGAGGGGGCGGGAGACAATTTTCTGGGACTGACCGAGGAAAAATAGCAAATTCTCAAATCTCAATTATCGCGAAAAAAGGAGCAGAAGTGGAATATTTTGCAAATTTCTTTAGTAATGTAGTGTTATTTGATGCATTCTATCACAAGTATCATGTTTGGATGGAAAATATGCTCCAAATTTAATTTTATCGCGATTTTCCTGATTTTGGCCAATTTTGCCGCTTTTCTTGACCACACAAAGGAAAATGCTGACGTGAGCAAAAATGATGGCTATTTTTAGGTTAATTTTTATATTTCCAGAAAGTACATGTCTGAGGCTTTTAGCAAACCAAATTTGGTCACTCTATCTATTACCAGTCAAGAGTTAGGTAGGGGGGGCTTTTTTGCCCCCCCCCAACCAAAATAGTACTATCAAATAGCCCAACCACTATAGGGTTAAAGAAGAGACATTTAAGAGAAAGCTTCAGAAAGAAATTGAATTGAAGAACATAAACGTTGTAAATCCAAAGACGCACATTGTTCACAGACAGGTCAAGGGATTGCCTTTAACTGTATTTTAGATTTCTTTTTTTTTCACTTCAGTTGACAAGTAACTTTTATCATTAATTTGCACCTGCATTAAACATAGATGCTACTGACCAATCCATTACCACAATGCCCCCTTGTTCCCTTAAATTTCCAGTCTCTTTTTGATTTGGTCTTGATGACAAACAAAAATATTTCAGCTTCTCATTTGACATGTAAATGTTCAATCTAATCATTGATCAGTGGCATCTTCCAGCACTTTTTATTAATTAATTTATTATTTCTTGCACTCTGAGCATTATACCGATACTCGGTCCTGCTCAGTATCGATGTAGATGTAGATAGATGTTAGTTGTAGTCGAAACTGCGAAATTCGCGGATGTCATACGACCCAAAATAATGAAAAAGCAAACCAACCAGTAGTTGTCGATGAACAACATCTTTCGCAACCAAATTCAGCATGTCCTTTACTTCCACAGGTGTCTTCACTGCAGATTAATTCCGCACCACCTTCAGAATAAAACCCAAGTTTTCCATTAAACATGGCACACTTAGCCATCATCTTCAGCTCGACTTTTGTCAGCGCAGAGTGATGAAATAAGCAGAGAATCAGGTAGGCCTGCTTGACTGCTTTTGTTAGCGAAGTGACTTCAAGCCTTTTTAGGCCCTCGAAGTCTCAGTCTTGCTCCTGCTGTGGTAGTCTTCTCAGTTTCACGGCACACTTTCCTTTGAACTTCAAATGCTTCCTCACAGTTTAGCCATTGAAGAGATTTGACGTGCAGAACTCATATTGGGGACATAAGGGGATGTCCCGCCATCGCACCCCTTCCATCGCTTTGAGCCATATTTTTGAACATGACGTCATTTACTATTTTTGGAATTATGAGCCTCGAAATCATATCCAGGATTCAGATTTTTCAGATTCAGATTTTCAGATTTTCATTCCCAATCAAAAGCCTAGTACATTGTTTTAAATGTATATTTAATACAGCTATTGACGGGTAGATAACAAAACAGAACAGAATATCATTAACAACAATACAAAAAAATATAATAATAATAACAAAATGCAGCATTAGACAAAAGTATAAACATAATCAAAATACTGTCATGTTAGGTGACTGCTTCGCTCTATATGACGATTTTAAGCAGTTTTCAATGAATTTATTAATGGCGTGATTTAGTGGTGTATTTGTCTCATTCATAAGGTATACAAATTTGCTCTTTGTGTCCAAACAGTTGAATATTGGTTTCACTGATGATATTTGCGCGCGACGAAGGAGCGTGCTTACTAATTGCGAGGTAGTGAATTTTCGTTTGCTGGCCACGCATATTTGTTTTGTCTATTGCTTCATTGCCGCTGTTCAAAACGTTCGCATACCTACAACTTTCCTGATTACATGCATTGATTGGCGACGACGCAGCAAATCGAGCAAATAAATGCTCGTCAATGGGATTAACTCAGCACAATAATCTGTTGACCCTGCTTTCATCACCCTCCTTCTAGTCATAAAACATGGAATAGGGAATAATGGAACAATTAAATCCAGTTCAAGGGAACAGCAAAAAAGTCATTTACGAATTTAGTGTGGCTTTATTTGAGTTCAGAAATATCTTAGAGTGCGCGCAGTTGACCCGGGGGGGGGGGGGTACTTCACTATAAATTCATACGGGGGTGTGCGCCGCAAGGATTTCTGTTACGACCCAATCCCAGAAATTTGGTCCGATATTGATACCCAATCCCAGAAAATTTGTCAGATATTGATACCCAATCGAAGAAGTAACAAAAGCAATTCGACGTCAAAAGGATAAGGGATAGAGGGCTGGGAACGGTTATTTTGGTTCCAAGTGGCCATTGGAACGAGTTTCTGATCTGAGGACGTTTTTCAACACAAAAATACTTGAAATCAGTTCACCTGAAACTTACCACGTGTTGCTCGAAAATTTATCCAGTTGTAGCTACTTTCATTCAACACCCATTACAGAATTTTGAGTAACCCCCAATCCCAGAAAATTCCGAGTGAAAGTATACCCCAATCACAGAAATTTTCCAGTAAAAGGATACCCCAATCCCAGAATTTTCAGGCCAAAAACTACCCAAAACTGGCGCACATCCCCGTCTTACCCAAAGTGAAGTACCCCCCCCCGGGGCAGTTGATAACTTTTAGTTACTTCTAGTACATCAAATAGTTCTCTCCTTTCCTCACTGTTCAAGTTACATGTCATTTAGACAATGTATTTCATCCTCCATGGTATTACAAAAGGTACATATTCGTTCTTCTGGTTTTTTAGGTGGTCTAAAGTAACGCCCAATTTCGATTTCTAAGAGATGATCTGACAACCTAAATTTGCTAACGATGGTTCGTGTTATAATGTTTGCTTCGTGCATTAGGTATGATTCCATCTTTACATTATCTTTAAATAGACAGTATGTGCGCATTTTGGTTGGTTTTTTAAACTTGTTAATGTGTTTTGATAGCTACAATCAATAATACGTCGGTGAATAATATTTACAGTGTTCATAGGCATTGTAGACTGGTTGTGAATATTGTTTGATGGTAATAGCCATAAGTATCCTAAGCCATGTTTACTTAGAATATTGCTAAATGTAGTGGTCCAGTTGAGTTTCAAAATAATATTACTGTTGTAAACACTGCGCAGAAGTGAAGTTTATCCAGGGCTCTCACGCTCCAACGCTCTCACTTTGCGTTTTGCGTCGTGTAAAATTCCTTAAAATGTCACGAAAATTGCCTCAGTTTCCAAGAAAATTCCTTAGATTTGCAAATCCCATTGTTTTTGTTCTTAGAAAGTGTGATTTTACCCTTTTTTGATAAAAGGTGTGGTGTCGACACATAAGATTAAACTCCTCCTTTCGCAATTGATAAGTTTACAAAGCATTGACAATTTGGTTGCATCGGGGGTTGCATCTTTCATCTGGGGGCATTTTGGCCTGATGTGATAGCGTAGGCTATCATCATAATCTTGTAATTTTGGGCGAAAACTGATTATCATGCTAAAGAATTGGAATATTGAATAGCCATTCTATAAGATGGATAATCAATGACTTACTATCATGAATTACCTTGTGCTGTATTCAAACTATCCTATTCTTCTAAATTTTCAAAATTCCTTAAAATTTCCTCGAAAATTCCAATTTCTTAAAAAGTTCCTGAAAAGATCTTAAATTCCTCATTTTAAGGAAAGTTCTTTAAAAGTGAGAGCCCTGATCATATCGACGCAAAAACTTGAAGAAGCGAAAAAAATTGGCTAGAAAAAACTTTAGCAAGTTGAGAATTTTCTGCAATTTCGCGAGCAAAAACTTTCGCGAATTTTTAAATTTAGCTTACTGTTGGTGTATTAACTTTCATGATTTTCGCGTTTTTGGCAATTTTCGCAAAAGTTTCTGTCAAGGCATAACCTAAATTCAAAATTCGCCAAAGCTTTTGCTCGTGAAATTACAGCGAATTCTCGACTCGTGAAATTTTTTGTAACCAACTTTTTCGTTTCTTCAAGCTTTTTGCGTTGCTGTTCGTAAATTGTCACCGTGACTGTGGGTAGTACTGAAAATGAAAAGAAAATTGTGTTTTCCCCCTTACTTTTTTCAGTCGCAGAAATTTTTTCAAGAAAAAATGCATCTATCTTTTTTCTAGATCGCGAAAGTTTATGTCGCGAAATATGCGGGAAAAAACGTCATTCGCGAAAGTTGCTGCCCTTAATTTCGTGATATACTTTTCTCGGGAAACTTTCTGCCCGCGAAAGTTTCTGTCCCTTATGCCTAGAAAGAAACTTTTGCGAAAAATGCCAAAACACGCGAAAATCGCGAAAGTTTCTGCCCTTGTCTGAAACTAGTGGTAGCAAGTGTCCTAAAATCTAAGAAGCAACCGAAGAGCCGCGAAATCAGTTCTTGCATAGCCACAGATTTTCTCCGTGGTTACTTGAAAAAATGAGATACCACATATAGTAAGACGCCGCAGTTGTGCCGCAGCATCGTCCTTCTGCGAAGGAAAAAATTTACTTCGAGACCTCCTTCGCAGAAAGCATAAATTTTCCTCCGCAGGTGCACATAAACTGAAACATAACTACGATGTCTAACTACCCATGCTTTAAGATGCAAATCAATACACAGAATATGCAACGAAAGAAAAACGAGCATTTTAAAGCCAGGTATCTCATAGTTATCATTCAATTAATCTGTTCAGATTTCACCTCTTTCTATTCTTCTCTTCCAAACAGAGAGGGGACCATGTTCAGGATAATATTTAGCGTGAACACCAGATGGATAGAGTCTTCCATCAGCACGCATTTTCACGTAATCTTCGCGATCCCATTTGGTGAATCCCCATTTTCTTGACACGTAGATCTAAAAATTGAAAAAAAATATTGCTGTTAAAATCTCTCAGACTGCTTTCACACGATGCCGGAACATTTGAAAACACAGCGATAAATGTGACGGATAGGCCTCACGTTAACACGACAACGGTACATTTTTTGCCGGTAGATTTTGAAAACGGTAGATTTTGAAAACAGAACTCTAACCGGCACATTTTGGAAACGGCATCGTGTCAAAATTCGAAAAGGATGAAAACAGACCATCTTTCGATGCTTTTGGAACGTGAATGCTTCTTGATTCTTAGAGTGCAGGTACACTTTTTTGGCATCAAAGTCTTGCAACGAGTTTTTTACGGTCAAATTTCTTACCGTTTCAAACTGTTCCGGCATCGTGTGAACGCTAGCTCAAATTCTGTTACCGTCACATTTTTCACCGTTTTCAAAATGTGCCGGCATCGTGTAAACGCAGTCTTAGTTTCAACAAAGACTCTAAAAGTTTGTACATGGACTTTATATAAAAAAATAACGAATTTCAGCCCCAAGAATTTCATTGATCTGAAAGCAAACGCATCAACCTCTAGATGAGGTACGGCAGAGCAATACGAGCTACACATGAATTGTTCATTAGAGGAAACTCCAAAGCTTTTAGCAGTTTTCATGGACTGACGGGGCTACCGTCCCCAAATAAGTAAAAATGAAATAAAATGAATCCATTGCTGGGAAACTGTAGCTTAAGAAACAATTTATCCTTTCACGCAAAACCTCCGATGAACGTTTGGGGGGGGGGGAGGGGTAAAAGGACCGGACGTTTTCAAAATTTTTGTATCATCGATATTTTTTCTGCGAATTTTATACGAGAAGCTTTATCCTACAGCTTTCGTTCGCAGTATGTTTGTTAGTGCGAAAGAATTTCGACAGCAGTGAAAATATTTTGTCCGTTTTTGTTGAGTCTGGTCATGGGATCCACGTCGCTGATGACTTCATAATTCGATTCAATTCAATTTTCTTTTAGAAACTTTATTCTGCAGTTCGCAGCAAAGATTTGATATGCAGCAAACAACTGTATGAAATTTTCTGGCGATCGGAAGAGTTACGTCGATTTCCAATTGGACGTTTTTTTTTTGGGGGGGGGGAGAGGGTGGGGGAATTTTGAAAACGTCCAATGGACGATCACAATGCAACAAAACTTTGCTTTCAAATTTTCTCGACGGAGGGGATTTCCCTCAGCGTAAGGGTGCCTTTCGAAGCCAAGGATCTGAGTCACTGAGTCATCATCTTGCCAAAGGTAAAGGCTAATCCTTTTGTGGAAAGCCTTGATGAACCCTTCCTCGAAACAGGGGCGTCGTGGGTACCTATTGACAGGGAGGGCATAACTTGCTGATTTTCCGACGAACAATGACGTCAAAACTAATGACGTCATCATGCGCATGCGCAGTTTTCTTGGGAGGAAACGTTCCGTTTGACGTCATCTGTTGTGCATTCATCATATCATAAAAGAGTTTCAACAAATCATTTGCTGACCGAGAAATCATTTACAGGTAATTGAGTCATAACTGCAACAGCGGCGTGGCGTCGTGGCCAGGGTAAATTAAGTGGAGACAGCGAGCTGTGGGGGCTTGGGGACGAAGCCCCCAGAAAATTTTTGGGGCCACGCCCTTTACTTTGGCTTAAAATGCATCTCCCAACATAATACTTGCCAATGGGGATGAGAAAATTTTGATAATTTTGTGACAGTTATTCGGTAATTCCGAGTGCGAGGAAAATCTTTGAAGAAACATCCTTTGCTTTGGCTTTCAGAGCATGTCCCAATATCATGCTTGCCATTTGACGCAGAAGACATCTCCGAACATCATTGCCATTAGTGACGTACAAGAAAATTTTGATAATTTTGTGACTGTTATTCGGTAAATGAGAGTGCGAGAAAAATTTTTGAAAATACTTTATTTACTTTGCCTTAGAATGCATCTCCCAACATCATGCTTGCCATTGGCGACAATGATAATTTGTTTGTGATACTTATTCAATGAACAAGAGTGCGAGGAAAATTTTTGAAGAAACGTCTTTTACGTTGGCGTAGAAGGCAACCCCTGATTCCATATTTAGATCACATTTCAATTATTCGAATCAAATGCAGCGTTACAAAATGTCATCACGAAATTCTACAACAGTACGCAATCTCCTCCTTGCTAGGAAAAAAGTCATACACCACCAACGTACAAAACTTCCGCAGACGAAAATATCAATGAATCGTCCAAATAAGTAATACCGTCCAGTCAGTATCCCAGATGGAATGATTCGTTCACAGGTTACAGCGTATGATTATATAGTAGTAGAATAAAAAATTGTTATACACAACCTTTATTTTCTTTCTTATTGTCATTCTCCGAGTTATGAAGCCCGTCATGTCTTCTACTCTCCACCAAAATATTAGGCCTATCAGTCGACCACAAGTCAGACCCAATCCTCCACGAAAAAACGTTTTTTCGTGGAGGATTGGGTCTGACTTGTGGTCGACTGATAGGCCTAATATTTTGGTGGAGAGTAGAAGACATGACGGGCTTCATAACTCGGAGAATGACAATAAGAAAGAAAATAAAGGTTGTGTATAACAATTTTTTATTCTACTACTATATAATCATACGCTGTAACCTGTGATTCGTTTCTACGATCTATGAATGAAGTTTGAAAGAGTGGAACGACAAACACCTAGTTTGTGCTTTGCGCCAAAAGCCAAGGAGATAAAGAATTTCCGAAAAATTTCTGAATTTCCGAAAATTTCCGCATTTCCGACGCTAGGGGGGGGGGCAATTGCCCCCCTGCCCCCCCCCCCCAACCACGACGCTTCTGCCTCGAAATCAGTGCTTGAAATCTTGCCTGGATTGCAGAAATATATCTGTCACAAGCAAAGGTAGTGGCATGGACCGTTCATTGTTTTGCCAGGGAATTTTACCCAACTACGAGCAAATGCACATTTTTTCGTATCCAACACCAAAACTAACCAAGATACTAAGAAGATCTACAAACATTCATTCTGAGATCTACAAACTACAAAAGATCTACAAACATTCTGATTCACAGTCCCTTCACAGTAAACACAATGATATTAAACGATCTGCAATATTACTTGAAATCAGGCCAAAATTTTTGCATCTTTGTGGTACTAAAAATGGCCCAGAGCTAAAGAATAAGTGGCAGCTTTTTCACTCTATGTTTGTTTGCAAAGAAATTTGAGTCCCCAATCTTCCTTCCGTGGAGTCTCACCCATTTAATTTGTCCCAGGCTTACTCGACACTCCACATAGCACGGTTTTCTGAAACTCTCGAGAAATCACGCCTACCCCTTCTTATAAGCAGTTTCCAGTAAAAAGAGTGTCCTGGACATTTCTATAGACTTGCCTCAAGTCTACTCTATTTCGTCATCAAAAAAAATTGGGAAAGGGAAAACAAAGAAAGTGAAAAGCGAAATTCGTCCTTCACTGTTTCAGGCAGACTTATTACTGATGACGAAATAGACTTGGGACAAGTCTAACATTTCTACGGTTTGCATTTGTTATGAACTTATTGTCAAACATATATTTAACCAAAGATCTCAAAGAGTTGAATTTGAAAACTGAGGGGAATTTGAATTTTGAGCCAATGAAACAAGGTTGATTCTCTGGAAAGTTCTAGCAACCTTTTTGTTTCAAACTTATATTAATCTTGTGTCAACAGCTTATTTCATTTTGATTCAATGATGTGATACAATTTCTTATAAAGTCCATCCTTTTGAAAGTCTTTACCAAAATTGAACCCAGGTGTAAGCTTCTGCCTTGTACTTTCTTATCACAAATAATGTCATTTTTGCATGGATGAAACAAGATGTTTTTCACTAATGGCTCTTCTTCCTGATTCCTATGCCAACAAGGATATCCTGGGTCACACAGGGTCACGAAATTAAAGACGAAAAACTTCAAGGCACGTCATAAACCACACAGCACATGTTATGAATTGACTTTGGTAACAGGTGTAGGACTGCTTAGTCATCATGACAACTCAATTTGATCTGGGTAAGTACCTGTGAATTTGGAACACTTCCAAGTAGAATGTACTCGCAAGGAACTTTGATGTCAAAGATTTCTCAATAACTGAATTGGATTACACAACTCTAATTTGCATTTTGCACCTTAAGCAGTATGATAACAATAGGATCTACTGCACCTGACCGTACTAGGTTATGCGATTAGTAGCGTTTTAAGCTTTTAACTGTATTTTCAATGATAAAGGGATATAAAAGTTGCAACCCCCTCCTCCCCCATCAATGTCGTTCCATAACACATGCAATATTCAAAGCATTCGACTGTAATCCTCCTCTTGATGTTCGTTCTGTGTATCTTGATATTTCTAAAGCATTCGATAGGGTATGGCATGATGGTCTTATTTATAAACTAAAACGATGTGGTGTTTCAGGACAACTTCTTACTCTTATCGAAAGTTTTCTTAAGGTTCGAAAACAGCGAACTGTTCTGAACGGGCAATGTTCTAATTGGGGAAATATTTTAGCAGGAGTGCCCCAGGGCTCGATTTTAGGACCACTATTTTTTCTTGTGTATATAAACGATCTCACTGCTGACTTGAAATGTAGCGTAAAACTTTTTGCCGATGATACGTCCTTATTTACGGTTGTCCGAGACCCTAATGCAGCTGCAAATGACATGAACCATGACCTGGAGCTAATAGGCCAGTGGGCCCATGATTGGAAGATGTCATTTAATCCCGATCCACAAAAGCAAGCTGTTGAATTACTTCTTTCGAAGAAAAGAACTGGAATAGATCATCCAGTGGTCCTTTTTAATGACATACCCGTGAAAAAGGTAGAAGAACACAAACATCTAGGTCTCATTTTGGATACGAAGCTTTCCTTCTCAGCTCATATTAAAGCAGCTATCTCAAAAACGAGAAAAGGTATTGGTTTGCTAAAGTATCTCTCCAAATATCTACCCAGGCATACCCTGAATGAACTTTATAAGCTTTATGTGCGACCCCACCTTGACTATGGAGATGTCACCTACCATATCCCATCGAAAGTATGCGAATTCACTCAAAACATATTTCTGCCAAGTTTAATGGCAAAATTAGAGTCTGTACAGTATTCTGCTGCGCTTGCTGTAACTGGAACTTGGAGGGGAACGTCGCGGGAAAAGCTGTATGCCGAGCTCGGCTGGGAGTCACTGAGTTCCCGAAGGTGGAGTAGGCGCCTTACATTGTTCTATAAGATTATAAACAACCTCACCCCCTTGTATACAAGGGATCCCATTCCAGCACTTCATCAGTCACAATACTCTCTTCGTAAAGGCGGGTTTCCACTTGTGCGAATGTGGTCGCGCGACCCGTGTGATCGATCGACAGCAGTCGCGAGAGCCAGTCGCACGACTGCGCGACCAATGGCTTGAGCATGCGTATTAAGCAATTGTTGTAGAATAAGAGCAATCTGATTGGCTCTGTTCGTGCTGGTCGCAGAAAAGTTGAAGTCAATCCAACTACCAAAATCAGTCGCGCGAACGCCGAAGACTGGGGGATCTTCTTCTGTAAAACGAACTACGCATGCCCAGACGACTGGTCGCGCGATCGTGCGACCAAATTCGCACAAGTGGAAACCCGCCTTAAGCAGGATGTGGTTGGGCGAATCGGGGCAAGAACAGAAAAATTCCAGTCCAGTTTTTGATTACAAAGTCCACTTTGTAATCTAAGAAGGGGCTTCGATGTCAGTCAGAAAGAAAGAAAGTAAGTAACCCACTTCCGCCACGCTCGTTAAAGCAATTGATCAACGTTTTATCTCTGCTAATTGGCACTGAAATAAAGAAAGCGCACATAAAGCGCATACAAGACAGAAGTTTCCCGCGATCCTATAGCAACATTTGACGTCGGCTTATTTCATGTTAAACAGATTTGACACCATAAGATGGATAAATTACTAGGATGTTTACCCTGGCACAGCAACAAATTTACCCAGAATTGGCACGTTCTTGACTTCATTAGCAGCTTAATTATGTCAAAACAATCGTTTTCTAGAACGAACGAATCATTAGCCACTTATTGATAGTACTCATTATGCAAATAACTCAACTTTAGAGGATGATGTAACCGGCGGCCTGCACAGAGGCTAGCATTTGCAGCATAACCAAAGGTAGAAGGACCCCCCTCCTACACAGCAACGGATGCAATCATCGCAGGTGAAGTTGAGACGAAAGGTGCAGAATCCCAGCAAGCAATGGCGCCATGGACTGGGGGAAGGGACGTGATCACACTGAACCAAAACATCTTCATGCATATCATTCTGCACAGAGGAATCTTCGTGACTGCTTGTCTCAAATTAGATGCCCGCGAATAGCAACAACTGAAACGTTCTGTACGGTTCTGCATAAGTAATTTTGCGTTATCGCAAATCTCACATGACATCTCATTTGACACAGATGCACCAATAGTTTTGTGCACGAACTATAAGCAAACTAGGGGTAATGACTTTTGATTTTTGCGTATCATTCTCGTTTGACATAAAGACCAAAATATTGCCTTTGACCTTGAGGCGATTCTTGTCCTTATACTAGGTGCTCGATTTTCCATTGAAGGCGACTTTAGCAGCAACACTCATCTCTCTGACTGTAGCAAAAAACAGAATCAACGATCATTTGGGGTTATGAAGAAATCAATAATCAGATATTCTAATGCTTGTTTAGCTCAGGACGGACTTTGTAATCATCCAAAAGGATCTTATGTTTATCCTAATTGCATCTGTGAGTGGAACAAACTTGATCCTGAGATCAGGCTAGCGCCATCTGTTGCAGTCTTTAAGGCAAAGCTTCTATCAATAATTCGTCCTCCTAAAAAATCTGTCTTTGGGATTTATGACCCAATCGGCTTATCGTATCTCTCGCAGATAAGAGTCGGCCTTAGTAAATTGAATTTTCACAAATTCAAGCACAATTTTAGGGATACTGTAAACCCGATGTGTCCAACTAATGATGGCATTGAGGATACGGAACACTTTTTGTTGCTCTGTCCTTCCTTTGATGTCCAACGATGAGATCTTCTCGCTGAAGTTTCGCAATTAATAAGACCGTTTGTTCAAATCAACAGTCTTTCAAATGTTGTTCTGATAAACCTTTTATTGTACGGTGACAAAGACCTTTCGGATAACATGAATAAAAATATACTCGAACTGACCCTAAATTTCATTCACAAAACTGGTCGATTTGACTAATTAAGGTAGGTCACTGGTCGAAAATCTCATGAATCAATTTTCTGTTGAGATTACCTTTGAACATTCGTTTAAGGAACATATCTTTAAAGGATATGATTTAAGAATTTCGACCAGTGGCCTGCCTTACGCAATTTTCAGAAATTTTCCTTCGTAAAAGTCACAAAGTCCTCCTTGTTCCTTTCAGAATGTTTTACGTCTGCTTCGCAGTTGATTTCAGGCGTCACAGCTGACCTCCAATATCCAAACTTTACTAGCACTGGCTCAGTGTTTTGGTTTTCTAAAATTTTCGAATTTGATAACTCGACATCAACTGCGAAACAGGTTTCTTTCTATTAGTTATCGGTAAATTGGTTGTATGTAGCTTTTTGTAATCGTATATTTAATTTTAGTTTAGTTCTATGTCTTTTATGGAATGGCGTCAGGGTAGTCAGGGTATTATGCTCCCCGGGGTATCGTCTTTGTAGTGTAGTAAATTGTGTTGTAAGTAGTGTCTTAGGTAATTCATCTTTGTAAAATTTTTAAATTGAGTATATAAAAAAAAAAAATGTCGTTAAAAAATTGACAGCCAATGTGATCCAGCCTTAAACTATATTGATACCGGTGGAGGGGGCACTTTGAACCCACGAAAGCTTCAAATTGCTGGGTTGTCTCATAACGTCCTGATTTCATGGGATCCTTGTTTGAAGTAATGAAGGATAATTTGGCTTTACTGGAAAACTGTTGAAGCATTTACGCTTTACATGCACAGCTACAACCAACATTTTGTGTCAAATGACATGTACAACCCAGGGGGAGGGGTAAGAGGTGTGTTAATATGGAGGTTACAGGTGTGGGGTGCCCAGATAGGTGGGGTTTTGGGCCCAAAGTTCTCTAAGAAAGGGTCAATTTTGGAAGATTTACTGTAAAAAAAAGGATTGGTTTGGCTAAAATCATCAAAAATATTTTAAATGGGTAGTTTTCTCCTAAAGTTCAAGGAGGGGATGATGGCACAGTTTGGCAACAGAAAAAAACTTGGCTAAGATTTGTTTACATCTATTTCAAGTCATGTGATTTATCTCTTGACAAAATTTCTTTTCATTACTCTAACATATTTCGTGCCAATGCAAAGTTTTGAGTGCATGAGTGAGTTCATGACTATGAGTGCAAAGAGCAGCAACCAAAACTTGGTTTCCACTTGGCATTAAATCACATTGCTTCAGTGTGTTAAATTATGAAAATTATCAAAGTGCTAAACTGCATACTAGTTTTTATCCTAAGACCAAGCATTAAATTGTGATAAACTGCATCAAAATTTCTGTCTTAAAGGGGCCAGGTCACGTAATGTAAACAAACTTCTTTCAAAACAATGATTCTACTCTGTCATCAACTTCATTTTGCAGTATTTTGACAGTCCATATCACAGAGATTTTATAAAATCATCAAAAGAAAGATTTAAAAGAAAGATTACCTTTTGACGACCAGGAAACTTGAATTTGGCTCTCCTCAAGGCCTCAATGGCAACAGCCTTGTGGTTCTCCTTGCATCGCACAGACATAATGGGCTGTCCAATATGGACACGAGCAACAGTGCCTTGTGGCTTGCCAAAAGCACCTCTCATTCCAGTTTGGAGCCTAGGGGTGTTAGAAAAGAGAGTTACTAGAAAGTGAATACAGAATATCTCTGACGGCATAGAGACAAGAAATCAATCTATATTTTGGTACTGTACATAAGTTTAAAAAAGTTAGCCTGCAGTTTCTTATATGTGAATATGTGGAACCCAGTTCTATTCATTTTCAGTTACTTCCACAGGCCATTTTCAAATTGTTTATTCGCCATTTTCCTGCATGAAGTGCCAAAATACAACACATTGTTGCTGTTGCAACTAAATTGAAGTCATCTGTTTAGTGTATTTCCACTTACCCACATGTAGGTGGGTTAAAAGATACTGTACTTGGGTTAAAACTGATCCACTCTGAGACACGCTTTTAAACTTGTCTGATTATAACTATGTTTGTGGGAACGCAATACAAAAACAGATAACTTTTAACTGCGTATTGCTGTAACCCAAGCTATAAAGCAGAAAAATATTTCTAACATACAGTGGCGTAACAGAGGCAGTCTCTTAGGGATTTTCCACTTGAGGCCCCCCAGCAAAAGCATTTGTAAATGGTGTGATAAAACACACAATGCTTGGTCCACTTTAAACTTGAAGTAAATTAGTTGTGCAGGCAATGATAAAACATTTGCAATGATTTTACTGTGAAAAGTGCATAACTTTACAATAAAATTCATACGTCCACATTTTCACAAAACAGAAACCTTAAAAGCTTCATTTCCATACAAAGCACATTTGTCAGTCTACCATTACAGAGCACATTACAACTGCTGGTAAATCAAGATTACTTTCCATTCACTTAGACTGTCATATCTTGCAGGCCTGAGGCCCTGTGGTCCTTTTAATCATAGCCACAGCCTCAGCTTGAAAATGGGTAACAAAAGAAGTTTTTGCCAAGAGTTCCTTGGGCCCCTTTTGGCTGAGGGCCCTTAGTTTTTGAGCTAAGGTGCCCTAAACTGCATTACGCCAATGCTATCATACATACCTATCAGCTCCGGCACATGACAACATCTTATTGATTCTCACAATGTGAAATGGATGTAGCCTGATCCTGATGTGAAAAGCATCCTTTCCTGCAAACTTGATCAAGTACTTGTTGCAACAGATACGCCCAGCCTCAAGAGCTTCACTGGAAAGCTGTTCCCATTCATCAGACACCATATGGATGCATAAAGGGAAATCATCAACTGGCGCCTTTTTACGGCCAAGATCAAAGATGCGAATCTTTGGGTCTGGATAAAAAAAATGATGGTTACAATGAGTTAAGCTCCAATACCAGGTCAGGAGTTTCATCTGTACATACAGGGGAAAATATTCCTAAATTTGGTCTTCACATGTCTCATACAACAATGTGTGAAGAGCACAGAGGCTTAAAACTAAGCAAACATTGCAGGCCACTGTGGAGTGAGGCTAGCAAAGGGTATCACTTATTTTCCTTGGCTTGGCAAGAAGTCCAAAAGAACAATGTATATAGTCTCTAACATAGGTGCAGACATAAATATTCCTTGAAATTCAAGACATAATTTTGGAGTAACCAATGCTCTATCATGCTTAAAACATAAATGGTTAGTTAATGCTACGCAAGAACAGGGGTTCAACAACATATATATTTGTCATGATATCACTGCATTCAACTTATAAAGTTTCATGATACCTCTCATTTGGTAGTCTTAGTACTATTTTCTAATAACTAGTTTCTTATAAAAGCATGTGTATCTGCCTCAGAATTTAGGAAGCATCAGCAAATGTCAGATATATGCTTGTCAAATTGATCATCATTGACAGATACAAAACAAGTTGGGATGCAATGCATAGACTGTGGTGTGGTAGAATGATATCCACCATACGAAGCCTAAATTAAAGCCCAGCTAACACTATGCTGGTATGAATCCAGGGTGGATTCCATGTAAAACCTATGCTGAAGTTATGCCAAGCCCTGTAAGCTTTTGTGCCCCAGGTATTTTCTGGGAGAGAGAAGCTGCTAAAATCAGAGCATATACTCCAAATCTGATGATTTTAAGAAACTTTCAGTACTGACCCACTAGTTTCTTATAAAAGAAATACATGTATATATTATCAAAGGATACTGCTAAAATATTGAGGATAACTCCACATTCACGCCAAGGTAAGTTGATTTTCAAATGCTGTCATGCATGGAACGGATTCTATTGAAGAAATGACACTGCTAGGCTGACTAAAAAGTAAGCTCTGCACCAAAGATCTTTGGGCCTAAGTGCAAGGAATGCACCCTGGGTATGAATTTTAAATCGAATCAAAATAAATTGACAACAACAACAACATATTCATTTTTTACTAGCATAAATGTATTGTCTATTTGTGAGAAACCCATTCTGAAAATCAGTTAATCTTAAGAAGCTTTCTGTATTGGCACAGATACTTAAGTTTCTTTTAAAAACATAAATGTGCATTGTTTACATTCGCTCACTGTTGCATTCATAAAACTACTCTCTCCTCTCCAACTTTTTTTTCTCGTAATGGATTTAATCTCTGTCAACGAAAAATGCTTGCTCACGCCAACTAAAAATCTCAAGTCTTTGCCAACTAAAAGTGCTTACATTAAAATTGAAAACTTCCGGACCGAAAAGTTTTGGCAAAAAAACTTCACACATAAAACTTTCAGACACTTTTTTGGGAATTTTGGACAAAAAAACTTTTGGACAAATACGACATTACAAAGCAGGGCATGAAAACCCACCCGACCATGCGACCGCCCGGTCGCAGGAAATTTCTCATGCTTAAAGTCCTGCAGGAAATTTTTCAAAATATACCCCGTCGCGCGCAGCATCGTTTCTCATAAGTTCATAAAGTTGAAAATAGTTTGAAGTTAAATAAAAGCAACTTATCTAGATTGTCTCTCATGTTGAATTTACCAGATCAAAAACATACTTTCTCCTAATGCTTTTCACAAATCATATTTGATTTCCTATATGGATAGGGTTCTGTGCTGTATCTTTGTCAATATTTTGTTTAAAAGCCATGGATATGGGGGTTTAAAACCTTTCAACTGAATGTGTCCTAATCATTTACCCATCTACATCCCAGTGTTTTTGCTCTCAGAATTATGCTGCTGGAGAGGCGATGATAATTAGGGTTAAAGCCAGTTTCCTAATGCTGGCCTACTTGATCCTTAAAAGGAAAACCATTTTCATTTTTAATATGACTTTTCAATGTCACCGAATTTAATTAGGACAATCCTTTGTAGTATTAAATACTAGTTTTATCTGCATAGAACTGTAATGTCTTCTGAAAAGGAAAATAACAAGCTATGTTTCTACTCACATCTGACCTTTGGCCTTGATCACTGGCATTATGCAGTTATGCATGGAAATGGAAAGCACAACAAAAAGCCTGTTGTGGTTTTCTAAATTATGAACTGACTGATAAACATATTGACTTCACTATTCTGACTCTGGGTCGTCTTTCCATAATGATGACCTAACAGGTAACAGCCTTATCATTTACCAACACAGGATGCCGCCACGCCAGAGGGCCTAAATTTCACTTGCATCAATTTGCTTGGTTTCTCTTCTTTCTTGGTTTCATTAGCTGTGTTTCTTGTTGTGATCTTATCAATTGAATCCATCCTTAAAAATACAAGTATCCTCTTTCTTGAATTCAAAGTTTTTCTCGTCCTATCACGTAAAAGTTTTACACCAACCGTTCACAAAAACGAAGACTTCGAGTCCATGTCAATGTCACTTGCTTTGCTTGTGTGGGTGGTTGTTGTTGTTGTTTCGTTGTTGTTGCAGCGAAGGAACGAACGAGACCGAGGCTGGTGTTTTGACAGTATTAACAATATAATTATATTAAAATTTTTCAAGAACAACATAGCGATAATACGACATTCTCGGTAGATTCGAAACGCAATGCCGGTGCTTAGTCATGTACGAAAAGAAAAGCGCTTTCATCAGTAAAACTGCAAAAGTTCGGTGCAGAAATTGTAAAGAGCTGCTGCTGAAGCAAAATTATAAGACCCATTTACTTCGTCAACATGAAGGAGAGGAAGATCCAAATGACCTTCGAGGATTTGAGCAGCAAGCAATCACCAGTTTATTTCGGAAAGGACAAAGCTCTGCATGTTCTCCATTGAAAAGAAGTACCGAAGGTATCAATTCGGACAAGGAAGATAAAATTCCTCACAAAGTACAAGTGGCAGAGGAAGATGTTGTGGAAGTTGTGCCCCAGCAACCACATCAAAGTGCCATAATGACTCAGATAACAGTACCAAGAGAAGAATCTGCCACAACAGCCATCGAGGCCACTTTACCTGCAAGAAACAGCCCCCATCTCCATGCCAAGATCGACAAAATTTTACACAAAGTTGAGCATATGGAGGGTCAGTTAGAACGACTTGGTTCCAAAGGAAACCCTCCAGCCCATGATGTGATAAGCACTGGGACAAGCACTGGGACCGCAGCAAGCACTGTCAATCCTATCCAACAAAAATCAAAGAGGCAAGGTCTGCCAAGCAGCTGGAAGCTATTGGACTGATCTATAACGCCGATAACAACCTGTTCTACTGCAACAAATGCGTAGACCGAAAAGCAGGACTTTCAGCAAGTGGAACGAATGCAGTGGGAATCTTTGCGTACAATTTTGGAAATGGAATCGAATTCACCAATGAGCAACAGCTTCCAGAAGAGTTTCGCAATGTTAAAAAGCATAAGCTTCATTTGGAAAGCAAGTATCACAAAGAAAAGGTATCTAGTCTTGAGGAAAAGGAAAAACATAAAAAACTTACTTGGAGCAGAAATCAAAAGACTGGCATGTTAATTGGGAGGACTTGCTACCAGCTGTTTTTTAAAGGAAGGCCCTTCAGTGATTATGAAGATCTACTCCTCCTTCAGTCTCAAAATGGACTTGACATAGGGGATATAAACCACAGCCAGAAGTTCCCAGCTTCATTCCTTCCTTTCGTTGCAAAAGAAGTCCACAGCAGAATGAACAGATTTTTATCAACTCGATTGCCGCGAACTGGTCATCTCCCCCCTCTAAATATCACTGCTGATAAAGCGACGTATAAACATCGCACTCGTCAGTTTGTAGCCGCAACAACCGTTGTTCCAGATAGCGAGAGCTTAATTCAGGTCATCCTCCTTGGTTTACCACCTGTGAAAGGTCATCATGGTCCCGACATCGCTGCCAATTGGAAAGAAGTGCTTGACAGCCGAAAAATCAAAGCCAAACAGCTTGAAGGGGGCACCACGGATGGGCAATATTTTCATCTTGGTGTCCCTGCCTGTATGGAGAATCTGTATGAACTGCCAAGGGGAGCTATTCATTGGGGTTGGGACTGGATGCACAAATGTGGCCTTGTTGATAACCACTTGCTGTCAGAAGGTCAATTCAAGTGGACAATCAAGGTATTAGATGTTTGCCTGGAGGTATTCAAATTGTTTAACTGGGGCCAGAATTACGAAAAGATTATAGAAGAGTGCATACGCTTAAGGCAAGAGTACAGCATCCTCGCGAAAACCTGTGACACAAGGTTTGCGAATAGCAAGAGATATGTTTTTATAAACTTGCTAAAGGATCTCAAGCCGGTAATCAGTTGCCTCGAAGCTACTCAGATAAAAGCAATTGATGGAAATGCTAAAGACAGACAAAAAGGATCGGAAGCTGCTGCTTTATCTGCAAAGATCTCAAATGCAAAGTTCCTTTTTCGTTTGTCATGCTTAGCAGACCTATACAATCAGTATGGAGTGATCGTTAACATTGTTCAAACGGTCAACCTTCTTCCTCATGAACGACAAGAAATGTTTGATGCTGCTGTCCAGAAAATGCGCCAGATGGCAGCAGCTGTCGATTCACATGAATCATGCCCAGATGATGAAGAGCAAAGGAAAATCTGCTATTGGCCCTTCTATCACTCTGCCCTGCAGACCTTCGAGAAGAAGTCGGAAATCCACGGAGTTGCAGTGATAGATAACATCGAGGTGCAAGGAGCCATTGGTGCTAATCAAACGCGATCCACAACACAGCAGAGAAATAAAGCTGTTGATGAGGACGTAAAGGAGACTGTCGAAAAGCAGGTATCTGTCTTTGCGAAAAGACTGGCAGATGGGTTGGAAGAAGATGTTCTAGACCAAGAGGAGAGAAAAGTTGTTGCTAAATGCAAAACGATCACCGACCTGAAGAGCCTATTGATTGATGTCAAGGACAACGGTGCACTGAAAGTTACAGCAGCTCGCAGCCATCTGTTCGTGAAGGCTATAAGAGAGTTGCCAGTTAGATCTCTTGACAATGTACCCGATGAAATCCTCAAGGCACAATTTAGTCTTCTTTTACAGCGGCTGGAAACACTGCAACAACCATGCACTCTTGCTGAAAATATTGATGCAAAAAAATTGATATCTTTGTTGTTGAAAATGAAAGAAGCGAGATATGAAGGAATGGAGATGGTGATGCAAGCAGTTGTTGCTGCAAGCACAAAGTTTTCGGTGGAGTCTGTCCTCGAGTCAATTGTGAGCAGATATGAAGACCATTTTGACAAAACACGTAGCGTTGGAGAGGAGGTGGCATTAAATGAAATGGAGATATCAATAAATGGTCCAAGTATTGCTCATTGCAACTCTGTAGTGCGAGCTGCGATGAATTTGTACTGGATTGCAAAGAAAAAATCAAAATCATGGTATTTTGTTAGATCATCTGCGACTGTTGACCATGTGCAATTTTGCGTTTCAAAAGTGGTCGATCGAATCTCCAAGAAGCCATCAAAGTTTCCGTTCATGGACATCTGAGAGCCACATACGCTATTTACAGTAGTACTTGACCCTATTCTATTTGTTGTAAAAATAATCGAGAGGTAGCAATGGGGATTAGAGACTGCTTAAAGTACCAGTTCAGTTTGCTGTTACTTGAATGGCAAGCTTATTGTCTTGCCTAAGTCCGAGCCCAACTTCCGTAATATTTGGGATTTCCTTGTTGGATCAAAGCCTAGGTACATCAAGAATCTTCTACAATATCATTGTTCAGAATCATATTGAGGTTAACAGGCTTATGCATTTTACCTAGGAGATGCATTATAAATATATTGACAAATGAGCAAGTATATCATGATATCAATATCAATATCAAGTATAACATGCTATCATAACGATATCGTAAGACAATGGCAGTTCTTGTTCCTGTTTTACCCCTATGCTACAGAGAATGCAAAAGCTGGTAGAAAGCTTGTTTATAATTCTTTTTCATTTCCTCGATTATAATTCTCAGGTCTCTTCGTAAATGTGGAACTGCCACATACAACGCAATCTTCTCCACTTGTTATCAAGAGATGTGGCATTTTCAAATATGACTATGACAGAAGGTTATATGATCCATCTTTATAGGCTGTCATTTATCGCCCACCAAACATAACTGCTACCCCAAAGCGACCTGCATTTGTAGTTATTTAAGTTCGTTAATGTCAACTTTAATTTTCAAATTGTAAGTATTCACGCCTGTTGGTAGGTTAGTATCGTAGCTGAGATCATACTTGAGATCAGATCAAATATTGATACATAAAAGAACGATTTTCGGTTAACAAGCCGAAGCAAAATGTTTGTTGTAGTTATGAAGAAGTAAAATTGCTTTAGTCCTTTTTAAATATAGCTGACAGAGTTAAGTTAATGTTGCACAGAGAGTTGTTTATTTCCATAGATGTCTTACCTACATTTATATAAACCAGTATCATTATTGTTGGAAAGTGACTCCTTTTCATTTTTATCTTTCCAGTCTTGCAGGAAATTTAAGCATGATTTTTGTCCGGTCGCAGGAAGGAAATTTTTTTTTCATGCCCTGTTACAAAGCAAGCACAATACCAAAAAGATGTCAAAACTGATTGTGATTCTATCATAAATATCAACTTACAGAAGGTACATGGTGATCATTACATCTACAAGGACATTTGAATGTAATTTTTGTTAGATTGAACAATTGTTAAACCAGCTGTAAACAAAATTTAAAGGTGTTGCTATGCATGAACTATTTTCAAGAAACGCTTCAAGGTATATATTCAAGAAACTTAAGTGCTATTGCCAAAACATTGATTAATTAACATTCTATGTTACGCTTCTTTGTTCTTTTCTATTTTCAATGAATTTAAAACTTTGGGATGAAAAAACTTTTGCACATCACCAGGGTTCGGACAAATAAACTTTTGGACAAGATTTTGTCCGAAAGTTTGATCATCCGAAAGTTTTCAATTTTAACGTACTCAAGGTCTTCCCAACTTGAGTGGAAAACAATCATTCCTGATAAGGTAACTGGAAGTACATAATTTTCAAACTTTGAAAATGGGCTAAAGGTGTATATATATTTCAATTTTTTATCTCTGCTGTGATACAATTACAGGTATAGATATTAAAAAATAAACAGTATATGATATCCAACCTGGTACACCTCTGCAAAATCTTGACTTTGGATATGGCTTGTTTTTGCAATAACGATAACTAAAAAGACAATCAAAATGTTCAGTTAACATCAGTTTAATGCCAGATTGGAAAGTTTGACATGCATGGGGGATGAACTCCCCATACATTCTTAAAGTTCACAAAGGTGGGGTAAAGGGGGGGGGCAAGCAGGAGGCTCCCGAGTCCACGGAAATGTCTGTGTCTTGTCCGTGTACTTTTCCGTGGCAAAATTTATTCAGAAAAATCCACGGAAAGAAGTCAATCCACGGACAAGCTGCTGTGTCCGTGACCGTCCGTGGACTTACGATGCAAGTCACAGATTCGGGCTATTGACCATAGAACTTGCTTCTTATTCATTGAATGTGCAGGTTGTATGTGATATTTGTTCTTGTCGTTAGTTTTCCGCTTTTCGTTTGCATATTTCTGCCAAAAAGTGACAATTTCCCGTGGCCTTTGATGAAAGTTTCTAAAGAATCGGCTTGTGCGCCCTGCTCAACTTTCACGTCAAAAAATGGCTTATGATCTTCAAGTTTTCAATAATTGTACAGACTTATTCCAAAGTTAAAGCTTTTTCTACAAATTTCTTTTACGCTAATATCCATGATGTAACAAACACTCGAATGGCAACGGCTTCTCTAATGTTTTTCTAGGCCCACTCACAAATCGGTGAAAACTGCGAATGCACGGAGCACGTTGTTGTCTAATGTATGTGTCATGGCTAGCAAGTAGGCTGCCTCGTTTTGAGTTTCAAGTGCTTGCATATTAAATGTTTGCCAAAATTAGCTTGAAAGATATGACATAAAGTGAAGCAAAGTTAGGAACGGAACATCGAGAGATCGACAATGTTTGCTACGAATTAGTTGCACTGCAATATGTGTTTGTAAAGGAAGTTGCAGACATGCTGTTGCTTTCCAAAGTATTCAGTGCTTAGTTTAAAGGTAAAGAACATTTTGTCCGTGGAAATAGCAAACCAAATTTAAACACGGACTGTGTCCGTGGCTGGTGGTGAAATTTTAATTCAAAATTTCCACGGACGGTCACGGAACTGTCCAAGGACAAGACACGGACATTTCCGTGGACTTGGAACCCTCCTGGCCAAGCAATTGGCAAATGGCAATACAGTTCAAATGCCACTCTGATTTCATGTGGACTTAAGAATGACCCCTCATATATGGCTGCATGCTGCTTTTTGCCACTTATTTCATTTAGAAAACAAAATGACAACAACAGACAGATAATAACAAACATCAGCTCAATAATTAATTACATTTCAATGAATGAAGATGATATCACTGGCAAGATACTGTCTATCTATTTTTCAAAACAACATTACGGAAGCAACTATGCTTACCATCGTGCTGGTCGGCGACCCATGGTGATCTACAAGGGAAGAGGAGACAGAAATTACTGGACGGGCCTAAACTCGAATCTTAAACCTGCAAGAACTAGAAACTCCTGTTTCTTCTAAAAACAACCGTTGTGTACAAGATAGCTACAAAAATACGATGCTATAACATTGAATTATGAGACCAATATTACTTTGACGTCTCTTTTGAGTCAGTAATTGTGATGCTGCGAGATTTAAATGAAGGACATTGTGGCCTACCTACCGCTTTTATATTCACCGAAGAGGATTGCACCACAGCGAAAGCTTCGAAAGCATGATGAGGCAACCTCGTATTCACCATTTTGCCTCCTTCCAATCTAAATTCTCTGACGTCACGATCTGGTTTCTCTGCGTTTCTTGAAACATCAGAAGGTCACTTTCAGTATAGCTTGCGTGCAGGCTTTGCAAAAGTTATTTCTCTTTCGTCAAGTCTGAAAAACCAGCGGAGGCTTCTGGTAGGACAAACGCAGCACTCGTTGTCCATTTGTCCTCAACGAGTGTCTCTATAGGATTACAGTACCATCAAGTTGGTTTTGAGAAGCTCGTGCTCAGGGGAACTTTGAAAGTTGAATATAACCATCAAATGCATTCAATCACTTTTTACTGGGAGACCGCTAATAAGAGCTGTAGTTGTCTCTTCTAGAAAGTTAAGAAACTTTACAGGGTGTCTCAAAAAATTTTTTCGGCGTTAGTGCTAAAATAGCGATATGCTGAATGGGCACTTGATCCTTCCTGAGATTTTAAATTAATTTTTGACACAAGAATCTTGCAGATCCGCTAAAAAATCACTGATTTACAAACCTTTTGAAGTTCTAGGTATTTTGTGCGAAAGCTGAAACCGGAGGCCTCTAAAAGGCATTTTTGATATAGTCCCATGGGCCATCATTTCTTTTATTTCTCAATCATCAATCTTCAAATTGAAACTTGTTTCTTTGTCAACTTTTTTTTATTCAATTCTTGCCTAGCTATACATACATATATACAACTAATCTAAACGTTAACGGAGTGACTGATTTCTGACAGTAAAACTTCTAAATAATTTGAAATGTTGGCTATTCAATCAGACTTTGCAAAATATTGTTTCTTTGATATTTAGAAAGCAGCAGCCATTCAATTCGTAGTTTTGAAGAAGATTCTAGTCAAGAAAAGGAAACATTTTAGTTGGTTTGGAATTTCATTCATGTAACATGCCGGAAATCTTTCTACGAAGCACATCATTCAAATTCAAAGTCAAAAATATGCAAAAAAACGTACTGTTTCATACTTTTACATTTGCACATGACAAACAGTAAAAAAGAATCAACAATCTCACATTTTGGCTTTGATTTCGAATATTCCTGTTTGATACATACTAAAGATTTTCATGACTATGAACCACAGGGTGTTTCAGCAAAAAACGCAACAATTTAAATAATTGAAATATCAATAAATAATTAAATTCAATAATTTAAAATCTTTAGAAACTGACAAAATTTGAGTAGATGTTGCGTATACCATCTGAAAGTACAATCTTTCTCCTGTCTAATGGTATGCAGTCTGGATACATTAATGGAATTATTTATCATTAAATTGATACTTTCTTATGTTTGGCCAATTTCAAATGCAGCATGCTGCAAAATTAAAATCAACCCCTTTTTCCGGTCAAAAATTATGTAAAAAAAATTTCCAAAATATTTCAGGCCTGGAAGCACATGAGGTGATGCCTAGCTTGAAGAGGGAAAAAGACAATTTCATTCTCATGAGATGCATTTGTAGATAATGATAAAATATGCTCTCACAAAGGTGGATCACTCTTTCAAGCATCTAAAATAGGCCATACGTACGAAAACGTCAATTAAGCAACGAAAAATGAAAAATTCAATTAAACCACCAAACCTGGATATCATTGGAAATAAGATAGATTGTTCTTTCAGATGGTATGCCTCATATTGATTCAAATCTTATCATTTCCAGGAGAATGAAAGCGGGTTGCATTTCTTCTGTAACACCCTGTATAAGAGACCAATATCATATCATTCAATGATATTTATGCACTCCTGTTTTGTACTCTCATATAAACTGATGTTAAAGGGCGAATATGGACCAGCATTCTTTTGCATGAAGTGGTCCCTCTTATTCCTCACAGTTCCATAATGTCTAATTGTCGAAAACTACGTGTCGAAAACTTCGGCTGATGCAACAGTGGATGTAACCTGGACGATTTTTGGCATCGTGGTTACTTATTTCACACAAGAGCATTGTTATTCACTTTTTTTGGACACCTGGAATTTAGATCCTGCAAGCCTGAAAGACTTTCGAAAGGAGCCAATTTCAACAACAGGAAATCTTCAACCACCGACTTTAGACGGACACTAATAAGAGTTGCTCAGAAGATCTATGAAAGATGCTCTACAGAAGCTTGCTTTAGCAGTAGTTCGCCAAAATTCCTGGCGGTCATTTTACACTCAAAAATAACATGAGCCTCATAAACTACTGCAATTCTTTGGCACTCGGTTTCCGAGTTTTCTGGTATTCATGACTACAGCTAGCAAAATTATGTTTTTCCCCCAAACTGACATATCTCTACACAGAGAAATATTAGGCCTTGCCGTTGGATGATTAGATCTACTCCATGACAAGAAATGAGATGAAAACTGAAATGATCTCTATTTTGTCCAGAATTCACGATCGTATCTTTTAGCAAATGCTGCAACGCTTTGATTCGCCCATAACACAAAGATGAACTGATGAGCAATTACATCTTTGGTTTGAAAGAATCCTTCTCTTTTCGCAAGGCACCCATCGCTGATACAGCATCTGTTGTATTTGTGTGGCGTTGAACATTTGGGTTGCTGAAAGAGATCAACAAAAACATGTTCCAAATCTTTATAAAAAAATTTGCGTTAAATTCTATGATCTATTTCTTTGAATTGAATGGCTTAGAAAACTTTCAGCCAATTTGCTATAATTCTACGATTAGAATTTTCAGAAATCTTCAATATTTTTCGAACAGAATAGCCTTACGACTTTACGTTTTTACGACTTTACGTTTTTACGACTCTTCAGCATTGTAGGCATTCATAAACTATGGTTTTGTTGCAAGTTAAAATGTGTTTTCACGAAGAATTTAGAAATTACGACAGTTTTAAGTGTTTTCAAGCTTTCTCTTCAATTCTGAAAAATTGAGGAGAGATATTCTAATAATAAAAATATTGAAGATTTGGGAAAAGCCGAACAGTATAATTGTAGAAACATAGTAAAAGTTTCTGTGAAGTCATTCAGGTCCGAGAAACAAG
Source organism: Aurelia sp. 3 sensu Dawson et al. (2005) (assembly GCA_964020215.1). Taxonomy (NCBI): domain Eukaryota; kingdom Metazoa; phylum Cnidaria; class Scyphozoa; order Semaeostomeae; family Ulmaridae; genus Aurelia; species Aurelia sp. 3 sensu Dawson et al. (2005). The sequence continues at coordinate 17,149,930 of OZ026589.1, forward strand.
TCATCGAATTTTACATTGACCGTTTTACGATTTGGCAGCTTTGCTAAAAATTACATGTTTAAACTCTTTCAAATGTTGTTGTAAAGTCTATGACCTATTTGTTTTAAATAAAAAGTGTACCCAGATTTGTTTGCAACATTTTTCAATTACAATTTTAGCCAAAATCATGGAGGAAAGTGGAATATTTACCCCCTCATAACTACTGGCTTGACCACTGCAGTAATGAAAAAAAAAACGAATACGAACTTGACCCTCATAAAAGGATTGCATTTCAACTCTTCTGCAATTGTTGAAGGTATCGTTGGTAGATTGCTTTCACGTCGATTCTACAAACAATCAAACATATAAATTCATAAAACAAGAATTTGTACCAAATAATCTTTGCGCGGCAAGTTAAGGACCTAGAGCACACACACAATAACAACTACTGGCAGTAAATATGGTCGACAGAATAACTTGTTTGCTGCGTAGCAGCATCGAATCTTTTTCAATACTGAGGCATTAGCCTGTCTGGCTATGTAGATGGTAGCCTGTGAACGGCTAAAAATGGCTAAACGCAAAAAAGGAGGGAGAAGAAGGGAAAAATTCCCTTTCCTTCCCTAGTATTTTTCAGCGCTCCTCCACAGTTCCCCAGTTGTTTTAATCTTTCCGGCCGTTCAAAGGCTATGTAGAGGGGGCATCATCACTTAACTCACGGCTGCAGTTCATGGTTAGCGGCACATGCTGGTGTGGATTGAGTAATACTGAGGTCTACAGGTCTAATGCACCTCATCTTCAATCTTTGTGATAAAACAAATAATACCTCCCCACTAAAGCGTGCAAACCTATTCTGTCTCACTGAAACCTGTTATATAAGAAGCTCCTCCAGTGTCAGCCTCTGAGAGGTTCTTATTTAGGGGATTTAAAAGATTGAATTTCAGCGTTAAGGTTCTCATAAAAACTGGTTCTTTAAGCGGGTTTCTACCGGAAATATCTGTTTTTAACAAAGATCGATTACCTTAGCCCATGCCATTTTCTCTTGGATATCTTGATTGTCAGGTTCCACATGAAGCGCATATTTTAGATTGCTAACCGTATACTCATGTCCACAATACACAGTCTGAAATTGAAAGAAAGAAAAAATTATTACAAGAATAGGTTCTCCTCCCGCAGCGACGCCTTACAATTCTCTACCTTTAAAATTGCGAACCTCCTTCGCACTCTCCATATCGTAGCTATTTGAAAGATAGCGACTGAAAAACTGGTGAGAATATATCACTATTACCAACTGCAGTCACTGGGATTTAAACGGCTGAGTAATCAAGTCGCAGATGTAAGCAAAGCCGAACGTTATAAGTCACCTTTAAACACTAGTGGCTAACTCAATCGTTGTGCACGCGAAAAAGGGCTTTAAGTGGAGAAGTGAGCAATGTCGAAAGAAAACAGATACTTCTAAAAATATGTTGCCTTACTTTCATATACTTAAGTAAGAAACCGAGCAAGGAAGTTTGCAGTACACATAAAAACATATGAGATTAGTAATGCTTACTGTTCAGCTTGTGAATTAACAGAAGAAACTTGTTTCAACTAAGATATCACATGAAAATACTAGCACTAACGACGACTTAAGAGTTCTGCATAAGGAATTTCGCACGAGATTTCATTTAAATTAGAAGCATAGTCTTACCGTATTGGCCGGCAGTGAAGCCAATACTTCCATTAATGCATGGTGCATTTGTTCCGCAGTTCCTTCAAAGAATCTGCCACATCCAGACACGAAAAGAGTGTCTCCTACAAGACAAAAATAACATAACGGGTGAGAAAATAGCACATCCCAAGTTGCAAAGAGTTCTTTCATTTTCATTTCATTTTATATTCTTTACACACGGTAATCCCGTCAGCAAAGTTCTCAAAGACTTCTTCTAACAAAAGGTGCTGTAAAGACCTATCTCCACTGCACATCTTTTTCAACGAACGTCCTAAGAATTCTGAAAAAGTATTGCTGTCTTCGTCGCGAATACGCGAATATGACCTTGAGCAAAACAAGACAATCCTGCAATTCCATTGGCCAAAAATTCAGTGAACAAAATCGTCAGATGAAAAATAGCAACCATTTCTACCGTTTGCCCGCCGATTTTGAGACTACTGCATGGGACAATAATGCGGTTATAAAGGCGATTTAGACATAAACATTTCGAAAGGCACATGTGACGGAGCTCTGCAGCTCAAAGTAAGAAAATATGTCTTAGAATGGCTGCCAAACTCAAGGAAGAGAATTTCATGGCGTTTCAAGATAGGCGATGGATAAAATCCTATCTAATTAAACCTAATTGTGTCCTACTACAAATGTTCAGACGTTTCTCGTTGTTTTGTTTGGCTGCATCTCTCGAAAATGAAATTGATGCTTTTCGTTCACTGTAGGCTGTTTCCCAGCTAAACATTTAAAGAAATCGCTCGCAATGTACGAAGTCGGCGGCCGAGAATCGAACAATTTGTAAGTACTTTTGAGACTTTGCCTAGCGTAGCGTAGGTATCATGGCCTGTCAAAATTGGATTCCATTTTTCTGATGCACCCAATATTTCTGTGACACCTACCAGTGAATACACTAGGAGGCAGCTGTCCATCGCCATCTATGTAATAACAGATATGTCCTGTAGTGTGACACGGTGTAAATAAGCAGGACACATTGAGACTTCCAACTGTCAGTTTATCACCATGCTTCACTTTGTCTGTAAGAGCACCAATCCTTTCATCACCACCAAAAACTTTCAAGCCATCAACTTTCGAACACAAATCAACGTTTCCACCAGCATGGTCCCTGAGAAGTAAATTTTACAGTAATTTTTACCAGTGGCGTCGCCAGCTCTGAAAATCCGAAAGAAGTCATGGGGAGATTTTGACGTATTTTTTGAATCTAAAGGTATGCCCAACTAATTTCAAGCCACTTTTCTTTGACAAATTTTGCCAATTTTGAGATTTGGGGGGGGGGCAAGTCCCCCGGTCCCTCCCCTGGCGCCGCTACTGATTTTTACAGTCATGAGGAAGCTGATTCTCCTGCATGTCGTTATTGAAATAGGCAACAGAACTTTCAGCCATTTTAGAAAAGAGTTTGAATCGAACGATCGTAGCTTTTGTAGAATATCTTTGAATGATGATGATTTTGATGAAAATATTCAATCTGATGTTACTGTACAAAGTCAAAATCAAAGCATCTTTAAATGGTCCATCACAATTAGCCCACGTGTAGACCCATTATTCCAAAAGAAGAAAAGGTCTACGAAACAAAGGGAAAAGGCTTGCTACGGCCACTCAATTAATTATTCTAATCCTCTTTTCAAATTATTTGTGAAGTGCGTCTAAACAAAGGCTGCATAAATTAAGTTTCCAGAAATCCAGAAACCTCGTAGCAAGCATTTGCTCTTTGTTTTGTAGACCCTTTCTTCTTTTGGAATAATGGGTCTACGCGTAGGCTAATCACAATCAGATCCAAATAAGAAACAGACATTTGAAAGAGTCAAACGCTTAAATGCCTAAAAATCTTGATAAACCAATAAACATGTCATATTAAGATCTTACCTACCAATGATGATGAGTTGTAAGAACTGTTGTTAATTTCACATTCTCCTCTTGAACTGCAGCCAAAACCTGTAACAAATTCAAAATAAAATAGTCAAGCTTGTCCCTTGGTCTTTAAATGCTTGTAAGTCAGTGAATTTTCATTGGATTTCCAAGAATTTGGCATCTAGAAGTGGATCTTAGAAATTAGGTGATCTTACCATGGGCCAAAGGAGACTACTGTGGTAGCCTAAAAATGCCTAAATTGCCTCATTAAGAATTATATTCATTCATACTTACGATGCTGTGGTTGTCTCTTTCTTCTTCATTGTCTTTACCCAAATATGTGAAATATATGCACAGCACGACTTCGCCCCATCACAACATGCGCATGCGTAGAATCAATGCAATATGGCGGCCATAGGCCACAGTCGTGCTGTGCATATATTTCTTTTATTTGGGTAAAGACAATGAAGAAGAAAGAGACAACCACAGCATCGTAAGTATGAATGAATATAATTCTTAATGAGGCAATTTAGGCATTTTTAGGCTACCACAGTAGTCTCCTTCGGCCCATGATCTTACCATGGAGCCAATTCATTTGATCTGTATTTGCAATTTTTGGGACAATACTTTATATGTGGCAACAAGATAGGATTAATCTTCAAAACCTTCAGTTACCCTGTAATTCTTTGGCTATTCTTTCAGATCTTCCATCTATTGTTTTGTTACCAAATTTGGGATCATTTCTATTGAGCAAGCATGCAGTCAACAATCACGAAGTTTTTATTTGCTGTCTAAGGGTAAAAAGTTGGAAACTAAGCAGCTTACTTTGATATGCAGCAACAGGGCTTGTACTCTTTATCTTACTCATTAACTCACAGTGGACTGGACCCATTGGTGGAAATCTTGCCAAAATGAATTTCTTATGAAGTACAAAGAAAATTGGTCATATTTTCTTCCATGAAATATGAAATTTCCAAAATCAGCGCTCTGGACCCATTGTGCATCTCAAGGTTTCAAGAACAATGGTGGCACCAGGGGAGAGCTGGACAAGGCTACGACCCCTTGTCAGAAGAATCTAGCCCCCCTCCCATTGGAGGAAATTTTGTGTTCTTGTAGAAGGAAAGTTTGCAAAATGACATACAAAAACTGCATTTTGTAGCAATTTTAGCCCCTCTGTTAGAAGCTTCAGCCCCCCTGTCAGAGGGTTTCTGGTGCCATCCCTGGCCAAGACCATGGTGAAAACAACATGAAGTCCATGCTGAAGGTTTCTTCAAAAATTAAAACTGTAGGTCAAGATATTTACCTTTGCAGGTTCAACTGGATCAACGATTGCGGCATCATTTGTCTTCTCGTCAATGAGCAAGTACATATAATTATCATCTAATGCTGGCAGAAGTTTTACTCTCATGCTGCTGGCAAATACACTTGTAGTCTTGGTATGATAGGCTTGTAAAGATGACAAAAATTGATAAACAAGCATGAAAATAAAGGTTTTTGTTGTAACAGCAATAAAAAAGCAAGGAAAGTTTGATTACTGTACGTGGGTGAGTTCAGCTTGGTTCTGGTTTATTTGCTGCAGCTTGCATTTACATGGAACATTACCTCTCATAGCTCATAACTCGAGCCCAGTGGCAGCCAAATTTAAAATGGAACAGCTAATGTGGTGCTCGAGAGCTTTATCTGGTATTTTAGCTTAAAATTGTAGCATCAGTAACTTTTGATTTGAGTCTCATATCCAGAGACAAATGCTACCTGCAACGAAAGTGTTCAACCCCTGTTGAAACATCGCATTTTGCCCCGTCCTTCTATTAAATGTTGACTGAATGGCAAAGAAGTTTATTTCAAGTATGCATCAGGTTGATTAAAAAATCATTCACTAACGCAAATAACATTGCTGTTGGGGAGGGTGGCCAAATTTTCCAAAAAATTATCTTTCCACAGGGTACATGATTGGGGGAGCAATTGTTCTTGAAACAAAAAATCTAATTAATGCTTGTGATGTTGCACCATTGTTTCAAAATCATTGGGGGGGGGGGCTAGAGCCCTATCTGCCCACTTCCAACAGGCCTCTGCATTCAAGGCAATCATATGACCATTGGTAAAGTCTTGGGAACTTATGACCAGTGCTGAAAAGTAACATCATGGGCAATCTTTACTAGCTGCAAGACTTTACTGATTCTTGGTACAATCTACTTACAAGCTTGACAAATTCCAAGCACCGGACTTCCATATATGACACTATTCCAGACTGATAACTTTGCAAAGTGCGCACGGAAGATGCGTGCCTGGCCATTGTTTTTAAACAATGAACCATTGTTCTTCCTAGAACTGTGCGCAGAAGATGGATCTTCCAAAGATCTTCCACGCGCACAACATAGTTAGCAGTCAGGACACTATGCATCACCTATAAAGACTGATTTCACTTCAGTGGAATTTTCCAAGCTAGCCAAAATTATTTTCTTTGCAAGAGAAAATGTCACTTTGAAATTGAATAAATAGTTACAGCGCTGTAACTAGCTGAGCAACCTTTTATTGTCTAAACTTTCCAGTTCCACCCAACCTGAAAACTTCCACTACTGATGGGTTTTGAATTTGAACCTCAAAGATCCCTAAATGTGGATCTCACAGAATGTAACTTTTCCACAAGAAACGGGCAGCTCTTTGAACTGTGACAAAAGTTGTTGTCACGTTTTCAACTACATTACATACATAGAGTAATGTCGCCCCTATCAGACCACCATCGATTCCGTGTTGTGCAACGGCCTTGAATAAACTGTTTAAGTTAAAAGGGAGCTTGGGCCTAGCTAATCCAAAAAGCGCGCGAAAGTTGTTTGCTGATGTCATCTCTTTGATATTTCTTCATTTTCGCTGTTTTGTTTTGCTCAGAAGACTTGCAATAAAGTTTTGAAGCTGACCTACCTGCCACGAAGGTGTAAGTACAATTCACATTTCCTTTGATGTTTCCACACACCTTGTCTATTTTCTGTCGTTTCTCGATATCTCTTTCAGTTAACATAGAATAGTCTTCATGAATGTTTCCTCCAACTCTTCTCGTTTCATATCCAAAGAAATTTCGAGAATCACACACAAATTGCGAGACCTAAGGCTCCTTTTGGAAGAGCACTGCAACTGACATTATGCCGCCCAGGTGCGTCCACCACGTGAAACCCTTTAGTTTTGTAGACTTTTGACACATCGTGTGGTTAGAGTTGACTGAGGTCAAGGCTTATTAGAGAGTTAAAAGCGGGAGTGAAATTAACAATATTTTGAAATCATTTTCAATCAAATTAGATTTGGTCATGTAACTTTCTGGCTTTCTGGGAAAGCAAAAAATACTTTGTTGAACTGTCAACGGCCTTGAAAAGATTTGATATGCTAAATTTATCGTTCTTCTACGGTGGTCTGATAAGGGCGATACGGCCTAATTTATGCGTTTCAGACCTGTCCGTATTTGTGTGGTTCCCAGCATGACAACAAGGAAACGGATGGAACAACTCTCACTTTGAGGTTTGTAGCAAGACTTGAGAAGCCTATTCAAGGTGAGTTCTCTTCCATAACTTCTTTGACCTCTCCGAAAATCTTAGTTTTCTGAAAAGTGGTCTGATAAGGGCGATAGTGCTCTACAGAGTTTTTTTTTGTTCTCAAACTCGTCGGTTGCATGTATCTTTTAATCATAATGACCAAAATACTAACCCTTACACTGAAGTTTGTCAAATGTTCTAAGAAGAGTCGTCGGCAATGATGAAATATTCTTGAGAATGCTTGAGATTCTTGCAACAGTACAGGTTTGCATCCCTATATGCAATGCTATGCTAACACAGCTGCACAGAAGCACGACAGATTTTGCTTTTGCCCACTGCTTTTGCCTAGGCCAAAACGGAAAACGAGGTTCCTTTAAAATGGCTGCCACAACATGGGAGAGAGTCAGAAGTCAAAGGTGAGAGGTTATTTTCCAGTATGGAAAGAAAGCGATGTGCACCGGACATGTCCGTTGCACAAAGCAAAAATTGGTGCACAAACTGGTGCACAAAATAGTGTAAAAACCTTGTGGTGCACAAGTTGAACTTCTTTCTTTTTGATGCACACATATTCTTAAGAAAAAAAGTCATGAATTAATTCTGTCTGTGGGGTCTCTTTGGAGCTGTCCACTGGTCTTTCCTAATCCAAAAATTTGCTTCCCTTGGCTGGTGCACTTGACAATTGTATCTCAAGATTTCTAATACAAAATAAAAGTTTTCCATGAAAAATTCTTTGAAGGGTGGTGACTAGGCAATTTTGATTTTTTGCCAAATGCAAAAATTTTTAAGAGGATATTGATTTATAGAGACACTGTTACAAATAGTCAAATGTTCTATTTTAGCACCACCAAATATGGGATTAGGAAAAGCATTCTAAGCCAAAGTGGAGGGTGTGTCCTCAAACATTTCCTGGGGGCTTCGCCCCCAGACCCCATCATCTTTCTACCCCACCAATTAATTTGCTTGTATGCAATTTTTTACAATGGTTCAACATATTACACAAAATATTATGGAATCCATGCCCCATGATATTTGTCATTCATTTAATATTTGCCATTCACATAGTGAGTGGGCCCTGCAATGCCCTGCATTCTATAAATTGCTTCCAAAGGCAGTTTTTACAAAAACTGATAAAACTCTATATCTACCCCATATATATATATATTTCAGGAAATCAGGTTCCTACCAACTGCCTTGTAGAAGAAGAGCAAAATTTGGTTGTGTTTACGCCATTCTAGAGGTTGTAATTGCAAAATTTTTCTGGGGGAGCATGCCCCCAGACCCCCCTAGATTGATGCGCCTCTGGCGCATGCGGTTGGCTGCGTCACCCGGTTCACAACCATTGGTGCACACTGATCATTGACAACTTTGCTGTCTGGTGCACCACATTCCATACGGGGTTATTTTTGACGCATCACAAAACACAACATAACAATGACTAGCTTCAGTTGTCTTTGGTTTCTTGGAGCAGGTTTTTCATGCTCTTATAACCAAATTAGATGTTGCGAAAAGTAATTCAAGATATTAGTACCTTACTGTGGACGATGTGTACAAATCCATTAACTCTTCTGCCTCTTCTCAAAATCCTTGCCAAAATCATTCTATCGATTGCCTTGGTGGAAAAAGGCGGGTGTAAAATTCAACGACTTATTTCTTTAAACTAAATGAATTGAAAGAAACTTAAGCCACTTTTCTATGACTCTCCCGTTCGAATTTTCAGAAATCTTGAATATTTGTTAAAATCACAGCCTATTTTATATTTCAGCTCATTTTATGATGTGACGTCATCAAATTTCTAAATCACAAACCAGAAGAGTGAAAGAGTTTTGCTTGATATCGTATTGTAGGCATCCATAAACTATGGTTTTCTTGAAAATTATTCGATCTTTCGTTAACAGGTTTAGAAATTAAGATAGTTTTCAGTTTCTTTTGAAATCTCTTGAATTCTTAAAAGAGAAGAAAAACACTGTAATTCTGAAAATATTGAAGATTTCATAAAAGTTAACAGCAGCATTACTGTAAAAAAGTTCAAGTTTCATTGAAGCCGTTCACTTCAAAGAAATAGGTCATAAAAGTTTGCACCCAGCTTTTTTTTAAAGATTTGGAAACTATGCCATGTTTGCTTATGAATAAATACCACGCTCAGGAAAATTGGGTGTACATGCCCAGAACTCTTATGTGACGGTTTTCCCTTATTCAAGCAGCTAAACCAGTCTATTAGTCTGCGCGCAGACCGCAGTCGATAATTTTGCTCAGCACATGACCGTCGGCATCCATACGAAGCTTTGCATGCATGGAATTTAATATTGTTTCGATTTGTAACTGGTACACTGAAAAAGTAAAGTTTGTCTGATGGTTAGCTGGTTTGATGAACATATCTCATATATCCCTCATTCCCAGCAGTTACGCAGCCAATGAGTCACTCATTCTCGACGGAAACATTTATAGTGCCATGTATGTCAAAGCGAAAATTGTAACAAATCTATAGACTGGTTTGAGCAGCTTGATCGTGGGAAAACCTTCACCAAAACGTTCTAGACGAGACTAAGTTGCTCTCAGATCTAACACATTTTATTGTCACGCGATTTGATCGCAGGGAGTATGTCCTTTTTCTGATTGAATGAATTAAAAGAATATTGCCGTTGAATTTAACAGACACTTGCAGTTTATACCAATACGAGAGGTACATTGAATAGTGTGTTTCAAATATCTCGGCAAATGCAAAATTTGTGAGGAGGTTGGTTCAAAAGTTCTCGAAAGAAACAGAATTTGCACCAGAACTGCTTTGAGACAAATGTTGTTTCTAAAACGAGTACCAAAGACAGAAAATGGAAATCAAAGATGGGCCCTTTCAAGGTCCTCTCTGGAGCAATCCTCTTACCTTGCACCCAGAACAGTCAGACGGAGTGGGTTCGATACCTGGTAGGGGCCCCACCACTTGAGCGTCATGACAAGGGGTCGAGGACTCGATTAGCACTTAGCTACTCCTGTAATCCCAGCGCTTGGCGCTGAAAACCACAACTTCACCTTCACCTTCACTTAGTAGGTGAAATACTAAAAGTTTGGAAGAAGATGGAGACAAAGAAACACGACTTTTCAACCATCAGCACACCTGGGTCTTTCAAACTTGTTTTCTCTCAAAATGGAGTTGGGGGAAATGATATTTTCAGCTAAACACAAAGTTCCATCTCAAGGAACCCCCGGTTATAACTGAAATTTGATGTCGTGCTTTGAACCCATGCCCAAAAATCAGTCTCGCCCAAGAGAAAAAGACAGCTTAGCAATTATTTCTGACACCTTGCTCCGGATTTAACGCACCTTGTTGACAGGATCTATACTTTAAATTCGTATGATTTGGATCAGAGCCTCAGTTTAGACATAAAATTTGAAGAAAGGCAAGCTACAGACTCTTCGTTTAAGTCCATAAAAGATGCATCAAACATTCTTAGTCACTGTTTTTGTGGTGCTTCTCTTTGAAGCTTGCTTCTCCGAGCCTAAAGACCCAGGGACGCAAAGGTAAATTAATGTTTTAGTTTGTTTCATCATTTCTGTCACAAGTAAGTTTTTGCTCAAGATTTGGCGAGGCATTTGAGATTAAATCGATTTTGCATTTCAAAATGGGAACGTTGTGGTATTATTGTCTTGTTTCCTAGCACCAGGTAGGACTGCTCACAACTTGTTAGGCAATCAAGTGGGGGTCATCAGGGTTTGTGGAACTGCGGAATTTAAAGAAAATTTGTCGTGGAATACGGACTTCTAGCAATTTCTCGGCGGAACGACGGAATTCTTTACCCCTTCAGGACGCGGATTTTCTCGAAAATGACAAGCGGAATATCCATGGAATTTTTATGACATTTTATGGATTTGCATATCATTCATCTGTTGTCTTGTAAAAAGAGGTCGTGGTCACATCTTTGTTTTTTCTGGTCAGCTCTATGAGAATATTTTCCAAGCTATGCACGAGAATTTTAACTGCCATTCTCCTCCTTTTTCCACCTGGATAGATGAAAATGTCGGATAATTTCCAACAATACTAATTGTGCCATCATTTTGATAACGAAGTGGCGGGATTTTTCATTCAAGTTAAAGCTGTCCGCCAAAAGGAAGAAAACTGGCAAGGTGGCGCAAACTTTTTTCGTAAACTACCGGTTCTGGACCGAGGGGCAAATCACTTCTCAAAGTAGCGTACGTGATTTTTGTGATTTTGAAATCACATGATTTTTTTCTGTGACTTTATTGTGATTTTAGTGATTTTTAGTGATTTTTTCGTGCGATTTTTCAGTAATTTTTCAGTGATTTGTGATTTTTGGTGCTTCCGGTATGTGATTTTTTTGTGATTTTGTGATTATAGTATGTGATTTTTTTGTTATTTCAAGGGAGGTATACGAGAAAAAATCATTGATTTCCTCCTCGTTCTGGACAAATCATTCCCAGGAAAGATCATCAATTAACTCCCAATGTGACATGACTCTTTACTTGCGAAAGGAGATTTTGCATGTCTCATTTGAATTTATAATTTTGTTCCTTCAGAAGGCAAATAAAGGCAGCGACATGCCAAGATGGAATGCAGATGGTTCATCGATATCTAGAAACAAGCAAAGTCGAACTCATCAAAAATATTCGAGCTGCAAAGATGATTCAGTGTAGTTTACAACGTAAGGCATTTTGTAGATAAAACCTACTGCAGATATAATAGTAGATAGTACGCATTTTGTAGATATGATGTCTTAACTACTGATCGTCGCTAACATGGATATGTCTTTACCACTGGATTGTCGATTGTTCTACTTGGATTCGTCATTACTAATATTACCTGGATACGTCGTCTTTTCTATCATGTCATCCTGAGGGTTAATAAAATGAAACTGTTCGTCGTGACACTTGCAATAAAATATATATAACCTGTGACAAAAACTGCGATATTGAATCATGGCGAAGAAATATTGATATTTCTCGATACCATGATGATATTTCTCGATACCATGGCGAAGAAAGGCTAGTTCTGAAAGTTTCTTATTTACAGAGGCGTTGGTACTGAAGAGAAATTTTTTGGTTCGAAAAGTCTTGTTACCCAACTGAATAGGTGACTGAAAAAAGATAAATCCAACAATTTTCAGGCTGAATAAAATTTTACCCATCTCCCACCTATAAACATATAAACCTATCTCTTAAAATGAGAAACGTGGCAGCGTGTTTCTTTTCATTTCAGAATGGAGAAAAGTGGACCGTTCAATGGTTGCACATTCACATTCAAAAGGAGTTACAGCAACATTAGGTAGTGACTCCAGTGGAGGCCTACTAGTCAATGCAAAAGTCACTAACAATGGATGTGGAAAGGGGCCTGGGTCCTCGTTTCTTTTTCATATCAAAGGTAAATGGCAACAGATCATGTACACACAAGTCTTCAAAGGGAGTGCCAGCTGTTGGAGAATATTCGGCCAAGAGTAAGTTTCCGCAGTTTTGTTGGGTACACTAAGAGCAAACGATTTTGGTTGCTAATGTTCTAGAACATTTCAAATGCCCGAAATATTTAGTCTCCTTAATATTTTTCTGCAAGGAAGGATCAAACAAAGCATTTTACTGTCAGTAAACTGATTCTCTGGCTTATGAAAAATTTTTTATAGAAAAGGAATGCGTCCAAGAGCAACCGGGTGTTGGCCCGTGTTCCAAACCCCAGTTCCGAAAACGAAAGGGTCCGGACCATAGGCTACGGGGTGTCCCAAACAAGAACGAAAAACTACTCAAGTAAGTGTTCCACAAACATTAAAACTCAATTATCAGACCAACCTTAAAATTTTCCTTCTCATCTCTTTTGTCGATGATCCAAATATATTTGAAGATTAATCAAGCTTTGTTTTAATCACTTAAGGATGTATATACTGTGCAATTAAAAGCTGAAAGATCTTTGAACTTTTCATTATTCTCAAGTCTAAAGTGATGGTTTCTATTTCTTTCTGACATTTCTGACAGCGTCAACAGTGCTTCAAAACCAACCAGTCAGCCATAAAAGGGCTAAATTTTCTAATTTTGGAACCAAAAAGTAAAATTTCCTACAGCTGGTAAGATAATCAGGTCTTTGAGCTACATGCTAAATAAAGGAATAGACCTTTTTGTAATTTAGAGAACGGACTGAGGAGAGCACGGCCCCAAACCGCAAGGAGGCGACTCCCCTTACTTCCTGCTGTTGCCAAGGCTGTCAGAATGGGCTGCGCTCTCCTCAGTCCCTTTCTCCAAATTGTGAAAAAGTCTATTCGAAGATCGCCCAAGTAATCAAATGTGAGTGATTTTTCAAACAGGAGTACTTTATTTTCGGGACACATCCTGTAATTTGTAAAACATAATAGTGGTTTTTCAACAAAATTCACCTCACCAAACTTTAGAGTGTGTTGAGTCGAGTATATTCCCTTCTTCAAATTGAGGCTTCTTCGTACTTCCTTCGATGATGTTCACATTATTTTCACAGTGTTCCAGAGAACGAACTAACTCACAAGACTGGCATAGAAGTATACAATCCTACAATGGGTGACATTATTTTTGGTCAGAAAAAAATGAGATCGAGCAGTGGTAGGTCTTTTCGAAGAGGTATTAAATTCTTGTTGCTGGAAACAGAAAAAGAGTTGTTTTGATGGAGGGGTTCATGCATATGAAAGTACCTTGTACATAATGTCACAAAACTTTCCACATGACATTACTTTAGTTGATTGCTTGTTTTTTCATTTCTTCTTTGAAATAGAATAGAACTGCAATTCATAGTTTCCATGTTTTCCTGATTTGTTTATGTCGGTAGCCTGTGCTGGCCTGTGGACAGGCTTTACGTCAGAGTTTTGTGTTGGAGTGTCTTCAGTCAAAGAGAGCAGGGAAACTAGAGACCTGTGTTGTGATTACATTGTACCAAAGGCATTTTTTTCCTTTCAGACGATCTATTCGATGGCAGAACGGTTCGCTGTGACAATGAAAAGGATAATTTTTGGCACACAAATAATGGCGCAGGGGAACGTCAAGCAACTGTCATGTTGAGGCGCAAAGTTGGCGCAAAGCATTCTGGTATCTATACCTTTACTTCATGCGGATCACCAGAATATATTATCAAGGACATTTTCGTTTTGATGTGAGGATAGTTCAAGACTCTGTTTGGAACATTTTTATTTCATAACATTTTTCTCCAACTATTTCTGTTATTTAGCTGCAGAAGTTTCCCTTAAATATAACACATTATTTTTGTAAAAGCTTCATTTAGATTTTCAACTTGTTAACTCTATTTCTTGCCCAAAATTTGCGTTTCGCAGGAAGAATTATTTTGGATCATCTGCAAAGAAATGCGATACTTCGCCTCGTCCTTCCTTCAGCTTCCTATCATCTCCCGTTCGCAGAGGAACAAAAATGTTTGTTCATGTAAAAGGTGAACTAGGTATAAAACATATTTGGAGTACAGTAAAGTCCCGCCTTTAAGAAACTGCATTATAAGAAACTCAGGACTGATTTCGCTGACAAAATACCTCTCTACAAGAAACTATCCAGGCTGATTCATGCTTTGTTTCTTTAACGATGGTACATGGTAATATTTTATGGCGTATATCTGAATATGTCACCAATAGGTCTCTGTTTTCCAGAAACGAAATGGAAGTTTTAAGCCCAAATGGTTATAATTTCAAGAAACTTGCAGTACTAAAGCCTAAACTATCAGTTTCTTGTACAAACATAACTGTGCATATTTCAAAACTGTTTTCCTAACAATTTTGATAGCTGTTTGGAAATATAAAAGTGTTTACAGAGCACGATTATTTTGGCAGTATGAGGAATCTTGCAGAATTTTCAAGTCGTAATTTACCTTTACATTCCATGTAGAAGTTAAGTTAGAAAGCATTTGTAGAAATAGATGATTCCTTTTCTGATTTGAGCTCTTCATTCGCAGTTCTTGTCTTGTGCTCTTTTACAGGCGTATGATACAACTGTTCATCGGTTTATTGTTTTTTTGGCAACATTGCTCTTTGGCATCGGTTAACAAATCCTAAGTTCCACGCTCGAAAAGATCATCTGTTGGAAAAGTTGGGATTAAATTGGGCTAAATACAACAAACAAGGAAACGTGACTTACCGCCTGATCTGATACCTGTAGGCCCTAAATGAGAGGCGTTTTAAAGTTGGATAGACTAGACTTCTTCGGCCCTGTTTATATGCCGGATGCAAACAGGCACTTGACGAGAATCATTGCAAATATTCTATCGCCAGACAAACTTATAATTTAAGATTTAAAAAGAAAAGTAAATTCTTGAAAACGAGCTTATCTCCCAGGATAGATGGAACTTTGTCGCACCAAGGCGAGCTGGCCTGCTTGATGCAAGCAGGCCCTGGATGACAGGCGTTTAGAATTGAAGATTTTAGAATTGAGGCGCTTCGGTTTAGAATTGAGGCGTTTAGATTTATGGATTGAGGAACTTCTCAGTTCTGCAGATATGATCAACAACAGACAAACAGTTAACTAAAATCTAGAAAAAAACTTCCTTACGGGATTTGGCTGCACTAACTTTGATGAAGATTAAACTTCGTTCGTCCCACATAGGTGAGCTGGCCCGCCTGATACAAACAGGCCTTAAGCGAGAGGCGTTTAAAATTGAAGATGGCAAAGGCATTAACATTGCACAAAATGAATAACTCTACCATGATCAATTGATCGATTGTTGTTTGTTACTTGGTAAAGTTTGCAAAATATTTGTTGTTCTTCGTCACCAGTAATCTATCATTCACAAACAAACAGCTAAACCAAACATCATTGATCCTCTTTCTTAATCCAAAAACTAAAACAATGAGAACCAAAAGATGGTTATGAAAACCAGATAACGGAAAAAAAGAAGGTTGTTGTTGCTGTTTCTTATGAAATTGTCCCCCAAAGATCTATAACACCAGTCCCCTGTGGTCCTTAATGAAAAGATAAATGGTTTCTTGTCCTGCAGAAATGTTGACGGAACGCTTTATCCCCAGAGATAAGATAACTGGAACAAGTAAACAAACAACATTAATTTGACGGGGTAAAATAAACTTAATAACTTTTCCAGCGGTAAATAAAATAGGGTGCAAATCCACTAATTATCATAATGGGGGCAATGGGTATATATATGTCCCTCTCGAAGAGGACGCGTCAGTTGCCTGCTAGCTGGGAAGTCGGAGAGGCAACTTACGTCCAAAGATGAAGACAACGTTTCTGCTTGTGTTACTCCTTGGCTTGCTTTCATCAGTTCACGGTGAGAATATTATGTATTGATGATACGATCTTAGTTTCTTTTCACTCTGCTGTGATTCATATGATTGTATTCCTGTTGCGTAAAAGAAAGGTAGCACTTTTGGCAGGCTGTGGAATAAAAATCACACAGCCGATATTCAAAACTGAAAAGTCGATCTACTCGTCAAAGGGTATTTCAGGTATGAAAAATTTTGTTTGGGAATATAAAATCACCTAGACCTCAGACAAATGCTGGTAAAGAGGGGAGCTTTGGCGTTTCACGGGTTGCGGGTTTGGCAAATTTTACCCTGGGAAACAGAGCCTCATTTTTCTTTCTTTTATTTATTTTTTGAGGCTCTGGTACCAAGGGTAGGCCAATTTTAGCTCTCGGGTTTTGAGATCTGCGTTGTTTGAATCGTACGGGTTTTCGGATTATGAGATGTGCTACGGGTTTTGCCATTTCTATACTTGGGTTTCCAGTATTTCATTCAAACTTCCTAGTTTCTCGGATTTCGAAGTCATACAGTCCATGTACTGAGCTGAGATTGAAAAACCAGCTTTCGAATACTTAAAACGAGGTACAGAAAGTCAGTGAAAACGAAAATGCTGGAAATAATTGAAGATTACTGACGAAAATCGAAGATTTTTTTCAGAAGTGCAGTTTCGGGTTTTAGCATTGTTTGCTTGCGGGTTTTCGGATTTTGCTAATTTTGGCCCGGGTTTGCGGGTTCTAGTACCCCCAAAGCCCCCCTCGGTAAGGACTACATGCGAACGAGAATTCCACGTTCAGTTCTTGGTCCATGATTCACTTGTCATTGAAATTTGAAATTCAGTTTCTAACACTGATAATGGCATTGAATTTAAATCGATGACAAGATATAGTCATGGAACAGAATCGCATGTGGAATTCTCGTCCTCACACAAACTTCTCACCGGCTTTTTCCTAATTTCTGGGTCTGGTTTAAAAGACTGCGTTCACACGATGACGGCACATTTTGAAAACGGCGATAAATGTGACGGTAGCAAAATTTTGGCTAGCGTTTACGCGATACCGGCACATTTTGAAAACGATCCAAAATTCAACAGTAACTAACTCGGCGCAATCTCTCCAAGAAATTGATGCAAAAGAAATTTAGCTAACACCATAATAACTGTTTAGCCTCATTTTGAGGGCGCAGAAAAATGTCCCATTTTCGTCATTTTCGAGCGTTAACGCGATGCCGGTTCCAAAGTGTGCCGGTTAGAGTTCCGTTTTCAAAATCAACTGTTTTAAAAATTTGGCAGGAAAAATTGTGCCGTTTTAATCTTTGAGTGATTAACTGAGTGAGTGATTAATTTTAATGAGGTATTTGACTGATTAATTAACTGAAAAAACGTTGAAGAATTCGGCTGGAAACGAGCAATCAATTCAAACGATCTCTTATGTTCTTTGAATTTAAATCTTTAGGCGCAGCCGTGAAGGATATATCGCAAGAAGCTACAGCAAAAGCAGTAAAAAAAGATGCGAAACCTTCCAGACCGTCAGGGTCAGAAATACCATCAAAGAAAGTTGAGAATGAAGAGGCGACACAAAATGTAGAGGATTTAGAAAATGAGGAACCTGAGAGTAAGTTGCTAAATTTTCTCAACATGTTTCCAGTTCTTCTTTGGTTGCTCCATTATTGGGTAGACGCCGATGTTTTGTAGCAGCTTTTGTTCTTTTACGGAGGAAAATCATTACGGAGGAGCAGTGTCCAAAATCTCTTCCGCAGAAAGACAAAAACGTTCCCCGCAGGAACATGTATGCTGAAACAGAACTGCGGAGTCTAACCACCCATAGACTTGTGGGTACTGCGATGCAATTCTACATCGGTTTCTGGCAGTCTGCCTCAAAGAGCATAGTACTGCGGTTTTCAAATTTTCATTGGTGATCAGTTTCAACTAACTTTGAATACAGGGTAGAAGTTTTCTATCAAATTACAAAATTGTGAGAAAAACTCCAAAAAATAAACAGTATCTTGTCAGTTAAAATTCTGTATTGTATTGTCTTGTATTGTCTTTATATTGTCTTGTATTGCATTGTATTGTCTTGTATTGTGTTTTATTGTATTGTATTGTATTGTTTTGTATTGTATTTTCTTGTATTGTCTTTCTATTGTCTTGTATTGCATTGTATTGCCTTGTATTGAGTTTTCTTGTTTTGCATTGTCTGGTATTGTATTGCCTTGTATTGTCTTTTATTGTATTGTCTTGCATTGAATTGTATTGTCTTGTATTGTTTCCTATTGCACTATATTGAATAGAAATAGAATAGATTGTTAATGTGGTCTAGGGCAGTTTTTAACCATGTCGATCTCCTTCTTTTAGATTTGGAAGAAAAGGCAGAGAAGGGCACTCCGAGTTCTGACCCATACCACGTCGTTCTCGTCCCAACAAGAAGGCGGCATTTCGTAACAACACATGTGGTTTGGAAGCCTCATATTGTCAAAACAACATACGTAACGTAAGGGGACTTAATTACACTGATGGGGGAAGTTAGTATATTTTGCTGACGGGATGTGCACTCCTTTCCGGGTATCCTTATCGCCTCCTCTTTCTCACGTCTGGTATCGAAAGAAGGGAACTTTTCTGCAGCCGGTTGTCAAAAGGAGTGCTTTGTTAGAACGGGTTGCTATGTCATCGTTTTTCAGTGCTAAGTCTCCGTTTTGGAGTGCTTTTCAGCGATTTTTCCCAAAGCTGGCTATCATGTGGAGGGAAATTTCCATAGCTGGAAACTTCATCTTCACCTTCATCTGAATCACTGCTTTTTAAAAACCATGTACGACTCATAACCTCAAGGATAATGTCCAGTCTACAGAACTGTCCTGACAGAATTTTCATAGACTTTGAAAACGTAGATACAATGACAAATTCCTTATAAGTAATTGTTGGCTGAATTTACATTTGATCATGAAATTGTTTTGTTGCAATTAGTGATTTTTTTGTTCGCAGGCTCCCAGTCTTCTCAAGAAGACGCCGTACTTATCGGCTCGTGGTGCTTGGTGATCAAGCTACGAAAGATAAAGCTGCGAGTGAGACAACTACGAAGAAGACAGTAATGCAAGATCAAGAGGAACAAGTAGCTGAAGATGAAGCAGATACTCCAGATACCAACCAAGAAGAAAACAGTGAGCGCAGTTTTGCTGAAGATGTTGAACCTGAGGCCCTTGAGGCTGACGCCCGTGAAGGTGAGCTATGAATTCCGGGCCAAATGACGATATTTCTGTGGCCTCTGAATTAAGTGGCGCTGAAATAATGATGGCTAAGAGATTGATTACCAAACGGGGCCGATACCAGCCATGACTGCCTAAGGGGGCGAAAGACCATACTTTTCAAACGAAAAACCATCAACAACAACAGCAACAACAACAGCTGTAGGAACATATGACCGATCAAACTCCTCAGCAAGTAAGATTTGGCCACGTTTTGCAATCCAACGTTGAAATCAACACAATTAGTGAATATCAGTCAAAAATATGCCATAAATTCAATCATTTCTGTTGGAATTTATGTTATAACACTAAAAAATTCATGTTTCTATGAATTACCTCTCCTCAAAATCCTCCAAAAGCAGTCATTTAAATCACAAAAATTCCGACAGGAGAGTAAAAGTTTCCGACAAATGGTCTCCTGGGAGGCCGCTCCCCCAGCCACCACCCATTGGCTTCGACCTTGTTACAAAAAGGTGACTTATGCAAGTGAAGGCCAATAGTGCTTTCTCTGCTTCTTTTTCTCCTGTGAAGGCTAACTCGAAATGAAGCAACTGCAGGTCGCCATCCGTCAGAATGAGATTGTAATGGCGACCAGACCTAAAGCTGCCCTGCTTTGAGCTGGCCTTCAAACAATCTCCAACCTTCAAACTGGAGATATTTTTGGAACGGTGCAATGTTTTATATAATCTGTTATATATTGTTCATTGAATATATAGTGTTAGCTACAGTTTTGAATCGAACCAAAATAAATTTAAAACAACAACTTCATTAGGATACTGTTGTGGCAGCATTTAATCTTGTTGTGACATGAGATGAGCGAAACCGTTGTCCTCAGGGCCTTCTGTCATGTGGGGTCAGAAATTGTTCCTGGGGACAGGGTCGGAACGAAGAAAAAGCAGCATTATTTAGCGTTCCTCGTAATCCCGCCAAAGCGAAACAACAGAGTGAGTAAAACATAGAATTTTGATAGGCTGCATCAACGGTGTATTATTGCCGGTGCCTAGATAATCTTCCTTTTCATTTGATCTTCTTTCAGATTTGCTAGAGACTGATAC
Organism: Aurelia sp. 3 sensu Dawson et al. (2005); assembly: GCA_964020215.1. Classification (NCBI taxonomy): domain Eukaryota; kingdom Metazoa; phylum Cnidaria; class Scyphozoa; order Semaeostomeae; family Ulmaridae; genus Aurelia; species Aurelia sp. 3 sensu Dawson et al. (2005). Next base: position 17,170,490 of record OZ026589.1, read on the forward strand.
TCCAAATTCTGATGCCAAGGCAATCCGCTTCAGAAGTAGGAGCGCATGGAGATATTACAGAAGATTACACACTGGAGTTTACAGAAGACGGTAAGCTCCGGCGCCTGCACTTCAGTTATTTTGTGACTTCATGCTTATCTGCTATTTCTCTGAGAAAGGGGTATAAATTCAAATCCTATCCAAGACATAGATTTCAGAATTAGGGTAATATTTTAGAAAAAGCAGTCAGAGATTCCCAGGAATAGGGCATCAAGTTTTGTTTGTGATGTGACTATTAAAGTAAATTTCAAGATAATTTTCTTGTAATACTACGCCAGAATTATTTTAACATTTTGAAAATGCATACATAGAATTTAGATCATAGTATCCGGTCACTTCTGCAATATCTGGTGGAGAGGTAGGGTTCTGAACTGAAGAGGTAAATGGGTACACGTATCTTTTTTATAAGAAACCAAGAATTTGGGCCAGTTCTGAAAGCCTCGGAGTTTCTTACGAGTTACTTGAAGGTTCGACAACAATCTTCATGCTCACTACCTGTTTCTATGTGATCACTTCAGAAAAAGGTTTTTTCAAGCCTTTCCTATCATTAGACATTACTCAAATACCTTCCGAGTAATATGATACAAGAACAGGGACGTAGGAAGCATCTCAAACTTGAGGGGTGGGCACGACGCCTCGAGGGCACTTTTTTCCTCAAGAAAAAGGGAGAATTTTCTAAAATAAAAAAGGCACTTCTTTGTTTATTGCAAAGTCTTAGTGGGGGGGGGGGGCACGTGCCCTCAGTACCCCCCGTTTCAAACGTCTATGTACAAGAAACAATGAAAATAAAGTGAAAATGTGCGAGGAATCTCCTTTATCAAATTAAATAGTTTCTTAAGTTAAATTTTCCCAGTACTGGAGTTTCTTACTTTTTGGACAACCTGAGAGTTTGAGTTTCTTACAAGCAATTTCTTATAGAAAAATAGGTGTAAAGTCGTGTTAGGGCATTGGATAAGTTTTTCAGCCATTCTTGTCTTTGCAAAAATGAATAGTTTTGAATCTTTGTTTTTGAGCTACATCACAACGTTTGGATCTTGAACAGAAATGAAGTTGAAGTTTTGAATGCTGATAAAAGATAAGTCAGTACACGATATTTACCCAATTCTACACGTCTCTGTTTAGATAAAAATAAGAACCATCACAGTACCTAAATTGATGGAGAAAAGAGATCTTACTTTAAAGCAACTATTTCCTTCTTTGCTTGACATACCGGGTAAGTCAATAAAAACGCCCGGCGTTTAAAAAATCCTGCTCCCTGAATATCAAAGCAATGATATTGAAACATGTCTTGTTTTATCCTCGATCTGTCAAATTAGGTTCAGTAATTTACCCGGCTTTAATCGGCCAGTCTTTCCCGTCGAAATAGGAGATTTTCTGCAGAAAGCCCCTTTCGAAAACCTGCTGGCAATAATGACTCTTGGATGCGTTCATGTACTTTGACCTCATGGAAGAAAAGAATCCCCAGTGAATAAGTTATTCACACTAGGGGGAAGACTTTTCAACCCCATAAAAGAAAAGCCTTAGCTAAAGCGTGCTGAAAGTCATCGCTGTGAGGTACATTAGGGATTCTTGCTTGTAATTTTAGCACGTTTTTTAAGGTTTCTCCAAGGGAGGTTTCTCATTTTAGAAAATCGTTTACAGAATCTGAACGGAGTGACCGAGTTTAGTCAGAAAATTTCTAAAAATAATTGAACATGTCAGCTACAGCTATTCAATTAGGTATTGCAGAATATCATTGCTTGTAGACTCAGGGAGCAGTAGCCTTTCAAACGCCGGGCGTTTGTTTACTCAGCAGGTATATAATTCTTGGATTGATAAATTTTTTCGTTAACAGGATAATCCGTGAAAAGATATTCACATTTAGACGCCGTCGTAGATTATATGGTGATCAAACTGCAAAGGATAAAGCTACAGAAGACCAAGTTCTAGTGGAGCATTCCGATACCAACCAAGGCGAATATGATAATCCTCACGAGCATGACTTTGGAGATCAGCTATCATCAGATCAACAACAGCAAATGGAACAGACAGATGCAGCTGCTGACCCCCGTCGGTATCGATATCGATATCGTTATCGCCCCAGGTCTTATCGTTATCGCCCTAGGTCTTATGGCAGCCGATATCGCAGAGCATATTACAGGAGGGGAAATCGCTATAATAGGACATATCGCCCAAGGAGGCTTTACGGGAGAACTTATCGCACGAGATATGGCCGCAAGGGGCGTTCATACAGGAGGATTGCCGTAAATGTTCGAATTGGAAATGGGCATGGATCTCGTCGCCGAAGTTATGGATATCGCCGACGTGGTTATGGTGGATTTGGATCTCGCCGACGCAGCTATGGATATCGCCGACGCAGCAATGGATCTCTCACTCGCCGCCGCCATGTAGGCTTCAATGGCTCAGGCTATCGCCGACGATTTAATCAAAAGGTTGGCGTCAGAACAAGAAGCACATTTGTCCGTAAAGGTCATGGACAAGGTCAATGGCATACAAATGTTTACAAAATTGCAAGGAAAAATGGCAAGATAGTGACCAGAAGGGTCAATCGGGTTACTACTGCACCGAGCGGTGCAAGAGGAATCCGCAAAGCTGGCAGCAATGTTAATTATAGAATCACTAGAAATCACCATGGAAAAAAAGTTGTAACAAAAACGACTCATGCGTGGTCGCGATACAGAAGAGGGAAAAGGTATCACACAAGGAACACTGATAGATACGTGGTAGGTGACGAAGCTGTCAAGCGAAGAGCAAGGCCCAGTAAAGAGCAACGAATCGAAGAAACAAATTCTGATGCCGAATCTAATATCAATCAAATGGAGAGCAATGGAGCTATTGACGAAGCCAGTAATGACCTAGCGATGCAAGATCCAACAAATGCTGACAACAATCAGGATGAGAACATCACACCTATTAATGAAATAAATCACGATGAACAAATGCAAGGAAGCGAGACAGATGCAACAGAATCTGATGAAAGCCAAGATACTATACCTGTTGACAACTCAAATAACGACCAGCCGATGCTAGCTGAACAGACTGAGGCAATAGACTCCAACACAAACCAAGATGCCATACTTGCTGACATCGCAAGTCACGACAAGCCCATGCCTGAACAAGAAGAGCAACCAGAGCAACGAGATGCTGATGCCACACAAGAGGTAAACAGTGAGCGTGATGAAGAAGCTTCCAGCGATCAGCCAGCACCATATATGGAGCAACAAGCAGAACAAAGGGATGAAGAAGCTTCCAGCGATGAGCCAGCACCAGATATGGAGCAACAAGTAGAACAAAGGAATAACCAAGTCATGCGAGACATGTACAACTTGCCAGCCGATGATACTTCAGACGACAGATAATGACCTTCTTCAGGTAGATGACATTAAGTACATTTATTAGCTGATCATTATTGTTGTTGTTGTTGCAAAGCTTATGCAACGTAAAATTATATTTTACCTCATGGTTTTTAAGCCCTTCTATTTAATAAGTCCACTTTCACAAATGAGTTCTTTCCTAGTTATAATTCTAGTTCTTTCCTAGGTCTTCCCTAGTTCTTTCCTAGTTCCTTCCTAGTAAGAGACCTGCTTTCTAAGAAACTCAAAAGGCCCGTACTCCCCTTGCGAGTTTACAATCATGGTTTCGTGTGCATTTGTTATTCTTACTTTGGTAGCAGGCGTCTCAAAAATATTCTCTTTTGACTAGATAGAGGAACGAAACGATGAGATATCGGGACTGTCCCAAAAATAGCTACAATTGTAAACTTCCAATCGAGTGCACATCTTGCGTTTTAGAGTCATCTACCGTCTACCAAACACCGCAGATACGAGCTCATAGAGTCAAAATTTACAACACACCTAAAACCAAAAAGGTTTTAACAAAGGGCCTTGCCGTATGATTTACGATGGTTTTGACTTTTTCAAATTTTCCAGGAATTCCTTCAAAAATGATTAAAATGCCGTCATTTTGAAACAAACATGATATCAAAAAATTTCCACAGCAGTTCCACGGCAGATTTACAATTAAATGCCCTAAGTTCCTGCCAAGCCACTCACTTCAAATAAAAGTGTGATAGAATTTACACCCACGATTTTGATGATTTACAAAAGATCTCAGCATTGCGCTAGGCAGCTCACGAAGCAAATTTGATGTAATCCGACCTCGAAACTTCGCTTTACGCCTCCTGTATGCTTAGAGATGTTTCAACAGTCTATAGGACTTTGTTAGAAACTAACGGATCATGATTTGACATCAGAAATTATTAATGCATTTTAGAAGGACAACCAGGTGAGCCAGGAAAAAGTTTCAACTTTTGATAATTTATAGCATCAAGAGTACTTCGCATATTTGAATGAGTTAAATTCTTGTTAGAAGCCGAAAGATTGAAGTATTTTGTAATTTTTCTCGCTGTCTTATCAGCAATAGAAGTATTTGTGAATTTAAATTTATAAAACTTTTATGGTTGCTAAAAGAGTGAAAAAGTGCCTAAAACCGAACGGCATTTCACTCCTAAAAAATCTCGTACACTTCTGGCAAAAATCCTTTCGTTCTCAAGAAAAATCCATCCAAAATCCGTAAAAATCCTTTCGTCTTGGAAAATCTCGTACGCTCTTTCGAACGAGTGAAATGCCCCTCGCCTAAAGCATTGATCAAACTGTAACGACTCTCCTTACATAAAACATTACGCAATAGGCATCACCTCTTTCAAGAGTTATATGACATCAATTTTCAAACAGATACTAAAGAGCTTCAGTCCCATGCTAATAAAGCTGTAGTGGATATCTCTCACCCATGAACAACTGCATTTTCTTCATTGACCTGTGCTAGGAGTCCATTGTGATTTGATCAATGTTTAAGGCCATTTTCAGTCATTTTGCAAGCATGAAATTTTACAAAGTTAAATTCACCGATACTTCTAATGCTGGTAAGACAGCAAGAAAAATCACAAAAATGCTTAAATCTTTCGGCTTCTAACTAGAATTTGAATCATTCAGATCTGAGAAGTACTCTTGATGTCATGAATTTTAAAAGTGGGAACTTTCTTCTGGCTCAGCCGGTATATTCAGATATGAAAATTTGATGAAATAGAAAATTGTGTGTTTCTTTTGACTGCAACACTGAACATGGCAAGGGCATACTGGATTGGGTACACCCAAAGAAAGTATCTATTTTTCAGGCAAACCTAACATTGTATTATACAGCTTTTAAAAATTGATGACATGATCTGAAACAATAGTTTTCCAATTTTTCAGTCAAACTGCGTGCGGTTTTTCTGGCTCACCCACTGGGTAATTTCGACTTTACGAGCTTCCTTGGCAGCGAAATTTCTGAAAAAGACCTGATACACTTGGTGAATCGTAAGGAAAGTCCACACGATAAGTGAGTTCATTTCATCTGTCCACTATGATCTGTCTTTAAAGGTTAAGTTATAACAAATAGATTTTCAGTGAATACTGATTTTTTCAACGCAATGCAATGGCAATCCATCAAAAATTGTTTCATTGTTTTGTGCGAGAAGTTTCTTTATGATTTGATCAAGTGTGTTACAGTCAAAACGGAAGAAGCGTGCCATGTAAATTCAAAGATTATTTGAAAATAGCTTTTCATGATTGGATAATTATCTAAACATTGCTTTATTCTATGCCTCCGTTTTATTCGAATATTGCTTCCGCTGGGTGGAGCATGGTAGACTACAATGGGAGTTCTTTCTCCTGGAAACCACAATGAGTAGGATTATTACAGGATTTTGTCATGCAAAGAAACAAAGTTCGATGAAGATACGGTTTTATTTTGAACAATGAAAAGTAGTTGAAAATTCATATCACGTCACGTTGATTCAAAAATGGAACACAATTATCTCGCATATGCTGACTGCGAACATGAACAAACTTTTGAAATGTTGTCACCAAAAATTGGTCCAAATACCACACTAATTGGCACAAACGAAGAAGGCTCGAAATCACACCAAATCGCTTCAAAATTGGTGCAGAAGTTATTTCAGATATGTTAATCATAGATATGAGCCTAACTATTCAAAAATATTTTCACAAAAATAGTCCAATTGCATACAAAGTGGCCTACAGAGCATAGGGTTCAAATCTTTTCAAAAATTTAAAATTAAATGTGTAAAATGTCATTGCCTAATTCTTGCAACTTGTAGATCGAAGCAAACTTTAGGTCGTTTGCCATAATTCCAGAAATCGCATTTACGATACCATCATCATTTTTAGAATTACAGCTTTTCTAAGTTTTATGAAAGGGTGTACCAGCAGAGGTCTCTGGAGCTTTGAAAAAGACTAAAAGCACAACAAATTGTAAACTGATTGAGGAAAGTCAAAAATAAACAATAGAAGAAATACTCAGTTTTTGAAGATCTCCAAGATGGTGGCGAGCAGAAGTTTGTAGCTATTGTGGTTTACGATTTAGCAATTTGATGACGTCACAACTTCAAAACTAGCAGAAATTTCTCAATGCCGAAACTCTAAAAATATTGATGATATCAAAAATGCTCTTTCTGGAATTATTACGAATGGCCTAAGGTTCCCTTCGATTCATTAGAACTAGGGAATAACATTTTACGCATTTGATTTCAAAGTTTTTGCAAAGATTTGAGCCCTATGCTGGCCTACAGGATACAGGAGCTATTTAGAATATGCTGGTTACAAATAGGACGATAACTTTCGAAGGTCCAAATAAAGCTTGATCAAAAAGTTACGAAGCTGTTTTAAAAGAGGTAAATGTAAAACAGCACTCATCAATGACATTAGAAAGAGACATTCTTCGGACACGTCATGAGACGACGAGTCGCTGCCAGCCACGATCCTTTGCGACGACAAATTCGACTTTTGTGTGGTTGCACATCACAAAGAACAAGCGCAAAGCCTTAATGCAATACAATCGTGTCTTTTGTTTAAAACAAAACACGGGATCGAGGCTGAATTTTTACGGCAGTAAGAATTCATGAATCAGAAATAAAGTCACAAAACAATGAAATTCCATTCCAAACTTCTTTGTTGTACTAACCAATTGCTGACGCGACATATGTCCTTTAACAAAAACGGGGAAGATCAATGGGAAAGGACCCGAGGACGACGACAGCGCACAAAGATGCTGGATGACCTCACAACGGGGCTTGGACTTGTAAACAAAACACCGTCATCAGAACAACAGAGGACAAGGAGATAATCCTGATCTTGAAATAATCCTCCTTGCAACAAAAGCTCACAAAAATTTTTCCTCCTCTTGTCCTTTGTCCTCCGCTTTTCGACCCTTTTCTTTTGTACAATGTACAAATAAAAGCCCTTGAATTGAAGTCTGAGCAAACTTTCATGTGTAATGAGCGTGCAATCATCTTGCTGTGATTTGGTTTTGAGCCGATATTTTCAAATCAAATTCTGCTTAGGTACTTGTTTTACTACTTATTCTTGAATTTAGTTGAATTCACATTTTCTTGAAGTTGAAATAAAAATATATTTATATCCTATTGTGTTTCTGACTTGCTTCTTTTGCTTTGCAGATAACAGGAAGTCATGAAGCTGATATTGGTTTGTTTTGTCTTTGGTATTTGTGCCTTTGCATTTGGTGAAGTAACGGGTGGGTAGGAAAGTTTCGTTGCAAAGTTGCAAATGCGTTTTGACGCAATTTCGGCATTACACTGTTGACTATCTGAAAGTATAAAACCAAAATTTCTACAAACGCCTTTTCGTTTTTGAACGAAATTTTTGGTGCAAATTCTGAAAATGGCGACAACAAACAGGCGCGGATCCACGGGGGGGGGCCGGGGGGGCCATGGCCCCCCCCCCCCCAAACGGTAAGATTTCAAATGGCGAAAAATTGACGTTAAAAAGACATTTAACACATAAATAGACCAGTAAATGATTGAGATCAAAACTTAACCATAACAGTATAACAAGAAACTAGTTGTATACATAACTTAGAAACCAAATTCTGTTTCACATTACATTTTAGGTGAAATATTCGCGGATTAAACAGTCAAAAACCTTGAGTGAATAATTTTGTGGAAATCGAAAATCTCACCTGATATCTCATTTATTTACAAAAGAATCTGGAAAGAAGCTAATCAGAACACAACTCTAACTATGTCAAGCATGAAAGATATCTAATTCATCTGAAAATCTGAGTGATTTAATTCTTCCTTGGAACTTTTTACCTTCGAAACTTATTCATCCTAGATTTTGCTCTTAAAAAGGAAAGGTTGGTTAGGGCCTATTATTGTATGCGCTGGTTTTCTGCATGAGAGGTGGTTTCAAGGTATTTGCATTGCACAAAAGGTGCCGCACACCTTATATTCTATTTAATTGATCCTTCAACTATTACATATATATGCTACGCCGAGACGATTAAACAAGCGTCTTAACAAACAGAGTCCATGAAAAGACCTTTTATCCTTGCTAAAAAAGAATCTGATTCGAACTATGGTTTAATACACTACGTAGAGTTTTTGATTGAGCACAATACTGATAGAAGCTCTAGCGTTATTCAATTGAACCTTTGTGGTGTAAACATTTATAAAAAGATCACTCTATCCAGACTCTTTCCTAGAATAGCAAAAAGGTCCATTAAAGTCCTCTAAGCTTGAGAAAGAGAACATATATGTTGAACTAATCGTACACTTATCCTCTCTGTATAAAGGGTTGAAGTGTTAAAAGTGACCATATCGTAGTAAAGATTATTTTGCCAATCTTACAACTATTTACAACTTTAAAGTGAGTCGTCTTGATTTCGTTGCTGCGAATGAATCAATGAGTTTCTGAGTCGTTGGGGTTCTTTCACGGTGAACTTGTAGAAGAAGTAGCGATTCTAGTCTCTCCTCGGACATGGTCGACCGGATTGCTGTCAGGGTGCTATTCAACTTTGAAAATAGTCTTTCAGGCTCTGCAGTTGTCACTGGTAGCGCAGTGAGAATGTTGAGAAGTGTGTGCACATTAGGAAAGACGTCAGCCTGGCAGTTGCCTAAGGCACCGATAGCGGTATTGGCTACTGGACTTGCTCCACATGACTGCCACTGCTGCTTCCATATTTCATACTCCCCTTCAACAATGCTCAAAGGATCTAAAAAGCTTGCATATTTTGTAACTGCAGGCAAAATATCTTGCCAAGATGTTTCTTTTACAAAAGAAGGCAGAATTCTTGAGAGCGTCGCGATCTTCTGTTGATGGAGACCAAATCTTGCTTGCATATCTCCGACAACTTCATGAAGGAGAGGGAAAAACATATTGATACGATTGTATTCAATCGCTGTTTGGTTGGCTCCACCAGCATTGGCTCTGAACCTGGACTGACTGACTACTCGAGGAATTGCATGCATCTCTTCTCTGGTCACTCCAAGTTTTTCACCAAGAAGCACTGCCTCTTCAAACATTGCAGCAAACTCATTTTCCTCGTCCTTACGCCACGTCTGAAGCTTTGACTGTGTGGCAGAAATCGTCGACATTGCTTTCACAAGATCGCTTCCAATTTGCTGCAAAAAACGGGACACTGGGTGCAGTACAGCAGACACTTTCTCGGACAATACCAGTGCGACGAGGAACTGAGGGTCTTGTACACTTTTGAGCAATCTCCTGGCATCTTTTCTCGTGTCTGGTGAGTCCCAGGTGAGCATTTCGTTGAGGCACACAGCGATGCAAGGCAGTAGCTGTTTTGCAACCAAAACTGATTCATGTCTTTCGACGAATCTCGTTTCGCAGAGGTTCACCAATTGTCGTCGCTGCAAATTATCGCATGATTCTCGTGCAATGACCGTTTGCAAATAGCTGTTTCTTTTGGCATGCTTGAAAAAATTGCTGATGTCTTTGATATCATCCATGCAATGTCTGATGGCAGGTATCTTTGTAGCTCGAGAACAACTCAGGTTTAGGGCATGCATGCAGCAGTGGAAGTAGTCAGCGAGTGGCGCAGCAGTTTTGATAGCGGAGCAAACACCAACTCGCTCACTCGACATCGACGCCGCACCATCATATCCCTGGCCAATGAGGTACTTCAGATCCAAGCCTAGCTCATTTATGTGACGGAGCAGAGTTTCCCCTATTGCTTTGCCACTAAGCTTAATTTCGCTGTGCTCTGTCGCATCTGATTGATCACTGCTCTTAATGTCAGCAATCAGATCTAAAATAACGACGGGCTCTTCCTTGATTATCTTTGGCTCATTTTTGGTGTCAACGTAACGAATTGCAATGACTAATTGTTCTCGTTTGGCGCGATCTTGCGTTTCGTCAGCCATTATTGTCCAGAATTTGGCATCTTTGACATCTTTTATTATGTCTTCTTTAATCATATTTCCGGCGCAGGCAATTAGTTCATTTTGTATTGTCTTGCTTACCAAAGTAGCATTGCATTTGCAAGATACCAGGTGGTCTTTCAAATCTGTATCCCCTCCCCGTACTCTTAAACGCAGCAATGCCCTAAAGTTTCCGTCATTGTGCATGGGTTCTTCTCCTGTTGAATCCACTGGTCCATCATCACGATGACCTCTCAGTGCTATGTTTTGCCTAGCACATGTTAGCAGGGTATCGATGATAGGAACAAGTGCAGCCCTATTTCGTTCGATCTCTTTCTGCCTTTCAATGTCAGTTATAGATCGAACGTCTTTCTCACATCCAGGTGTTGCACGGCTCAAGAACTCGGTGTACTTAATGACACAGGTCTTGTGAAAAGACGTTTCTTGGTGGCTAGTGAGGGCTCCATTCTTCCCCGTCAAGTCTGAGAAGTCCACAAGGGGCTTGTTAACAAGCTTTCCCATTGATTGGCCTGCTCCTCCTCCATATTGTGCTCCTCTTCCGCCTCCGCTCTCAGATGTCTTGAATAAAACGCAGTAAGCACACCAAGCACCGCAATATTCAGGCTCTCTGCTAACAGCTAGCCAGGGGAAAGTTTTCAAGTGATTTTCGCCCAGATAACGCTTTGTTGTCAAGGAATTTCCACTAGTCAGCTGCTTCTTTGGTTTTTTCTTTTCAGAATATGGATATTCATCCTTTCTCTTTGGCACTCATCTCTGCGATAAATAAGTTTCTCGTTCATTGTCTGTCAGTTGCTCTCCCCGTTTTGTTTTTCTTACGGCTCTACCGATGTCATATCTATCAGATACTACGACCTTTGCTTGTGCTGCAGTGCTGGCGACATTTGGGTTTATTTCCTCTTCAGGAGCGTCCTCGCCTACATGTATGTCGTCGAATTCTTTAAAACTAGACTGTGATTTAAGTTCCTCTTCGCCAGTGATACTGTCACTTGTGCTCGATTTTTCAGGATTAGATCCCACGGAACTGGTGCGGCTACTTTTTGAGAAGAACGATTCAAGAGTTCTTGGCTTTTTCGGCGGACCAGACATTTTATTCAAAAATACAAGTCAGCTATACTCTCTCGCTTTCAATGAGAAGATTGTTTGCAACTGAAACTTTCTCTTATTTTATTAGGATAGCGGAATTGCGTGAAAACGTTTAAAAGTCGTTAAACTTGAATGATTCATCGACAAATCCTGCATTTCAGAGGAAAGAATGCAATTTGAATCATAATAGCTAGAAGAAGCAAGTAAGTAGGAAATAACAGGAAAATTATGCTAAGCCTGAAACTATACTTTTATTCAAAATTAAGTGCGACAGGATCCTGAGGTTGATGAGAATTGTGTTGTGACTGCGTCATGAATCAATGACGTCTTGAAACGTCAATGGTTGCGAAATATGAAACTACAGCTGTTCTTCAAGAGAAACTGCTCATAACCACAAGAAACTCAACTCTCAGATCACCAAACAGTTATAAACTCCAGTAGTGCAAAAATATGACTTAAGAAACCATTCATTTTTACAAACAAAATCCTTATTTACCATACCTTCACTTGTTTCCAGTCCCATGTACTTGGACGGTACTTTAGTAATGTCTAAACATTGAAAAGATTTCAAAACTTTGTTTTGAAATGCTCATGGGGGAACAGGAGGTAAACATGAAATCTGTTAAGGAACACTTAAGAAACTCGTATGAAATCCCGAGTACTTAAAATCTGATAACCTCAAGAAACTTTCAGTGCTGGCCCAAGTTTAGTTTCTTATGAAAAGATACGTGTACTAACTACTGGTTACAATTTTAAATTTTTTCATCATGTGTCTGCGTTGTGGTACCCAAAAAGCGACACTACTTCCAATAAAAGCAACAACTTATATGTATTAATTACTCAGTAGTCACAGTTATGTTGCGGAAGTGACTGCGATTTTCGGAAACTTTAGGTTCAAAGTAATAGAGCAGAGTAGATGAAGAGAATTTAGTCCCATATGAATTTTTGCTTTTGTACAAAATATACGTGTCTTTACAAGAGAATAAGAACAATAACTAAAAGTCCTAAAATTCTTACATTTGAGTATTCAAAGTTTTTGAAACTTTAAACACTGTGATCTTTGAAAACTTGTTGAATTTTCTGTCTCAGTAATGAAGTTTCTCGATTTTGAGCTTCACTTTCAAGTTTCAGGTTGGAAATGCGTTTGGATAATCAGCTAAATGGTGTAACTGAGAATGTATTAAAAACGCCAAAAAGGGCGTTGCCCACGTTCTCCGAGAGTTTGAAGGGCGTGGTCACTGAAAATTTTTCTGGGGGCTTCGCCCCCAGACCCCCGAGATCTTTCGTAAATGGCCCTCCCCAAACTTCAATGCTGGATCCGCCCCTGACAACAAAGGGAAACCAAGAGACGACACGTGCAAGGAATGCTGGATGAAACAGACCCTTCAAACGTTTTACATAAAAATCATGAAATTCGTGGTAATATGAGATCTCATGTTCTACATAAGCAGAAAAACAATAAAGGGAATTTGATTTCAGTTGGAAATATTGACAGCGATGCAGATGTTGGAAATGACGATTCTCCTGTGTCTGACGAAGATGTTAAAACATACCTGGCTGATTTGGAAAAAGAAGAGCTGATCGACGAAAACAGTAAGTACATTCGGGGAATTTGGGCAGATTTCGCAAAGAAGGACCAGAAACCCGGACGCTATTGTTCTGTTGTCTTAACTAACCATGAAACAATAATGATTCAATAGTCACCCAAGCCGAGCAACAAGGGCTCGTCGCTGTGAGGGCATTTCGTTAGGGTAAGTTTGGGAGGCGGAATGTTGTTGCAGTTCAGTTTGGATTCAGAATTCGAAACTCGGGCCTAACCAAAATTCGATATTGTAACGGAACACAAACATTGCTTGGCTTGGGTGAGTATTGAATCATAATCGCTTCTTGGTTAGTTCTTGGTTAGTTATTGTGTGCAAATATTGTTAGCTACAGTGTTGAATCGAATCAAAATGAATTTACAACAACAAATACATTTGGATACCGTCTTGGCGGCATAATCCTTGTCGTGGCAAGAGAAAAACGAAACCGTCATCCCAAGGCCCTTTTGTCATATGGAGACGGAAAGGGGCCTTGGGACTGGGTCGGAATGAAGAAAAAGCAGCATTACTTAGCTTTTCTCGCAATCCAGCCAAAGCAAAACAACAAAGTGAGTTTACAGTTTTGATAGGCTGCATCAACAGTGTATTACTGGCCGTGCTGAGATTATCTTCATTAGCTCCCTGATTTCTACTTAATCTTCTTTCAGATTTGCTAGAGACTGATACACCAAATTCTGATGCTAGGACATTCACGATAGGTTACAGAAGACGGTAAGCAGACTAGTCATATTTTTGTTCAGCAATCAGTCAAGCAGTCGACGCATTTCGCGTGTCCTAATAAATTTGTTGCTGTAAAAGCGTCATTTAACCCTTACGCCCGGCTAAAATCAAGCTTAACAGGAAAACCAAATGTAGGTCGTCATTTTCCAGGGGGTATCATAATCAGTGATTCAATAAGCAATAGATAAATGCAATGTCCATAACCTTTCAAATCAATCAAAATTCTAAAAGCTTTACCCCCTGAAAAATTCGCAGTTCTCAATGAATACTGCTTGGCTCTATGGCCCTTCCGGGGGTGAAAGGGTTAACGCAGTTTTAGCTCTGTGCTCGTAACTGTTTCAGCTAAAATGCATCTTTGAAAACACACATCAGCGGCCATTGTACTGTTGCTCTCTGATCAATTGATCTTTTGTTCACAGGCGGAGTTTTGGCGCAGGATCCATCGGAGGAGGAATAATCGAACCCTTCTATCGACGAAGGTAAGCAGTGGAGGCACCACAGGGGGACTGGGGACTTTTCCCCCAAATCCCAAAAGTTGGCAAAAATTGTCAAAGAGAAATGGCATAAAATAGTTGGGTATACCTTTAGATCGAGAAATTATGTCAAGAACCTCCACCCTCCCAGCTTCTTTCGGATTTTTCAGAGCTGGTGCCGCCACTGAAGGTAAGACTTGTAATCATTTTCGCCCTACCTTGCTGCATCACAGGAATCAAATTCTCTACTGTACGTGGAGCTATAGGAGAACCGAACTCACAAGCAATCGCAAGAAGTCCCCATGACTGTTAAAGAACAGAGGGAGGGAGGTGGAAGAGATTTGACAGGGTCGACAAAACTACTGCATGGAAAATATTGAGTTGACAAACTATTTTGAATGGTAAACATGGCAATGAAAATATTTGTTCACAATATTCAACAGTTGTTTTCATTACTGTCAGTATCATGTTCGTGTCTCTCTAGATCAGTTATATTGCTCTTCACCTGTTTCCAATACAATGGCAATACGAGAGTTGGTTCTTCATGATTTCTTTTTACTTTCGTGAATTTCGCACAGCCAATTATTCTTGAAGCTGCGCAGTGAGAACAAGTCATTGACTTTCCACAAAGCATGCTGGTCTTTGTACTCTTTTGCACCTTTGAAACTCACGTTGGTAGCCCATGTATTGTTGTTTTGCAATCAATTGATCCTTTGTTCACAGGCGGAATTATGGTGCAGGATCCCTCGGAGGATCCGTCTCCCCTCCAAGGTAAGCATATACTAGACTTGTAGTTTTCGTCCTAGTTGTCACTTATCACTCATACCTTAACTATTCGCCACCCCGTCGCACATTTCTATCACTTGCATACTGAATAACCATATCCCATCGTTTGATGAGTATGGAACAGAGGGGGAGGGGGGATGAATCATGAACGTGAGAAAGGATGCATACATGAATGAATAATTCAAGAGCCCATTCACCAAGGAGATGAAAGTCGAAACGTTTACAAAGTCATAGCATATTTCTGAATTATCCTGAATGTATGTATGGATGTAAAATTCGCCACAAAAAATAAAATATGTACACTGGTTAATAAAATATGTGAAATAGTTACAATACAATTTTCATAACAAAATTGATAAAACAAGTTGAAAACACCCTTGATTATAGTGGCAGGGAGAGCATTAAAAGATGGAGTTGATCTTATTTTCGTAGGGGTCCCTTTAGAGGTATGGCTGCAATCAAAAATAAACAACAAATTTTGCGTGCTTTTGGATAATCCATAATTTAGTATGGCCGAATCATGAATATTAGAAAGGATGCGCGGTTTCAGTAGAACACACATACATAGGTCTTTCTCTCTGTCTCTGTATATTTTGAAAAATTGCCCATGATCTTGTGCTTAAATGAGTTGATAAATTGTGGATTTGAAATTAGAAGATAGGCTATTCCATACTTTTGGCCACAAGTGGGACACACATTCTTGGCCAGCTTTACTTTTACAAAATGGATGGTTTAGTTTAGATTTAGACCTTCGTGTCACTCGGCTTTGGTCGTTTAGTTGGAAAATTTCATCGGCATGACCTGGAGCTGCCCCCCTTTGAAAAATTTCATTATGTTTACACATGTATGTTGATCAACTCTGTTCTTTGTGGGAAGCCAATTTATAGCTGTAAATTTTGTAGCCCCAAATCTGACGAGGAAGAGCCACCAGAACAAGATGCTGATGCCACACAAGAGGTAAACAGTGAGCGTGATGAAGAAGCTTCTAGCGATGAGCCAATGTAAGATATGGAGCAATAAGCATAACAAAGGGATGACCAAGTCATGTGAGACATGTACAATTTGCCTGCTGACAGTACTGTAGGCAGACGACGGACAATGACCTTCTTCAGGTAGATCGCATTAAATACATTTATCAGCTGATTGTTACTGCTGTTGTTACAAAGCTTATGCAACGTAAAATTATACTTTACCTGACAGTCATTAAGCCCTTCTATTTAATAAACCCATTTTTCATACTTGAGTCACATGGCCCGTACTACGTTTTCGTGTGCATTTTTCACTCTTACTTTTGTAGCGGGCGTCTCAAAAAATACTCCCTTTTAAATGGATAGAGGAACGAAACGATGAGGTATCGGGACTGTCCAAAAAATAGCTACATTTGTAGACTTCCAATCGAGTGCACATCTTGCGTTGTAGAAACAATGGCAAGGGCATACTGGATTGGGTACACCCAAAGAAAGTATCAATTTTTCAGGCAAACATAACATTGTAATGCTGCTTTTGAAGATTGATGACGTAATCTAAAACAAATAGTTTTCCAATTTTTCAGTCAAACTACGTGTGTTTTTTCTGACTCACCCGCTAGGTGAATTCGATTTTACGAGCTTTCTTGGCCACAAAACAAGGACAGATTTTGTAATACAATAGCAATGATTGCTTTAATTGACGCCTCATTTCAAAGCAATTAGTGACTGCAGACAATGGAAATTCTCTCAACCTAGAAATCAAAACAAACACGGTCGCACAAGTTGCCCTGAAACCAGTAGGGCAAACTCTCGCATTGTGCAAGGAACATGTGCTTTTCAAGAGAAGTTATGTGCTTATGACGAAAAGAGAAGGGCAAATCTAAAGTTCTGTCTCACAGATGTTGCTTATTTGATTAAGAAGCCGAGCAGAAGGCATCATAATTCGCACGTATTCAGGGCTTAAATGAAACAATTACCAAACAGCTCCAAAATAAAATGAACAAATTCTTCGGAGCAGAAATTTAGATTTACCCATCTTCTTTCGTTATAAGCACATAACTTCATTTAAAAACCACCGTTTACTTGCACATAGCGAGAGTTTTCCCTGTTGCTTTCGGGGCAACTTTTGCAGCCGTGTTTGTTTTGATTTACTGGTTGAGAGAATTTCCTTTGTATGCGGTCACTAATCGATTTTAATTGAGCTGCCTGATAAAGCAACTGCTGCTACAGTTCCTATCATATTACAAGATCCAATGCATCGAGTACTCTTGGTGCTATGAATTTTCCAAAGTGGGAAGTATTTTGGGGCTATTAGCTCTGGCTCACCTGGTACAGTACTACCAAAAACGGGACGGAAAGAGAGCAGCAACTCCATAAAATGAAGTTATCACTCCCTTGAATATAAGGACGTGCTTGACTTCATGAGCATTTTGAGATCAGAAATAAAAAAATGGAGAGTTGAGTTCCCTTTGGAGATAACATCAAATGCTGCCTTATCTCGAGTAATTTGCTGCATGGAGCTAATAGGGCTCAAAATTATGACGTTTTGCGAATGCCTGGGTTGGGTCGCAGTTTCCGCTCTGTAGGATTGATAAAGAGCATTTCTTGCCACACTAAACTCTTGCAGATGCTGGAAAAAACATATGTACCGCAGGCTGGATATCTGACATGATGAACAGCTATGATATAAATTTGATAGTATTATTTTCAACGATTGTACATGGCTTTCTTACTTGATATACAGGCTAGGAAGTAAGCCTAGATTAGCAGCAAGTTTTATATATTATGCATACAATAGCCTACTTTGAAGTAAATCAAAGATGATGATGATGTACCCTGGGTAAATGATGATGATGATGATGATGATGATGATGATGATGATGATGATGATGATGATGATGATGATGATGATGATGATGATGATGATGATGATGATGATGATGATGATGATGATGATGATGATGATGATGATGATGATGATGATGATGATGATGATGATGATGATGATGATGATGATGATGATGATGATGATGATGATGATGATGATGATGATGATGATGATGGATGATGATGATGATTATTATTATTATTATTAGTACTATGATAATGACTCGAACTTTTGTTCAAATATTTTCACACTGTCGTGGTACTTCTTCCTGGAACTTCTTTGATTCGTTCATTGAGAGGAAAGGGCGCAATTTAGCCAATGATTTTAGCAGACATTGGGTGGGGGCGTGTAACCAAAGTTTAAAAACTACCACATTTTCTGATACAAATTTCTCGAAAAAAGATACCCAAACTTCTAAATATTTTCCAAACATGGCCTGTCTATTTGTCCTTTTCTACCAAAATCACAAAACTGGATACCGTTATTTATACTTAAATCGTGAAATCAACATTGTTCATTTATCAAAGAAACTAAATCGTCAACATCGATATCCCGCCCAATGGCACGCCCCTTGTACCCAAAATATACAATGTGATCAGCAGGGATTGGTAGACTTATTACAGTTCTCGCTCGGAACTAAGAGAACGTTTAAATCCACTCATCTATTGAATTGAATTGAATTGCTTTACCTACATATTCCACTGCACTGAATTGCGAACGAGTCTGGATAAAATCGTTGTGTCTTTGGAGCCAAATTTACGACAAATATAGGACAGATCTACAAAGGTTCACTATAAATGCCATCTGAGTCAAGTTTCATTGGTGCATTACCTGCTCTTATTGGTTCATATGGCTCGCTGTAAACATCCTCCAATCCTTGTTCAATTCTTGCAGGGGTATCTGCAGACTCGTACAGTGCACAGCTTTCTCTCATAGATCCACCATGATGAATAGTAGCTGGGAAGGAGTCTCCTGCATAGGGGTCACAATATTCACCTAATGGAGTAGCGTCTTTTCTATTCTTTTCCCATGATGCACCTTTAATCCTTTCTAATGTAAGTGGCTCGTAAATACTGTTCTCCTTTACATACCATGATCCAGTGCTACTATCCAGTGGGGTGTATTGTGCATCAGATCGCCCTGACGGAATACGGGCAAAATCTTGCTCACTGCGTCCACTGTTTCCAGATTGCAAACTATACCCGGACTGCAAACTATTCCCATTGATACCGTGTCTATTAGTTAAACTATCAAAGCTGTCTGCTGACTCATAAAGTTGGTTGATTCCCTCCTCCAGTTGGTGATAATATGGTTCAGATTTTGTTGATGAAGTCTTGGAATATTTTGATGAATTTTGTATTGAAACAGGAACCTTTTCATTACCGTTTCGACTGCCTGATATCATCGTGCCAACAATATCATACATTTCTTGTCCATCTGAAAGACACACTTTAACTATAAATGCCTTTACTAGACTAGTGGAGATCACTGTGTCAAAAATCCTCTCAAAATGAATGTAGTCTATCTTCCTATTAAGTGAATATAGTCTGTCAGCATAAGGTTCAAAACTTTGAAGGGTGGGTGTAAAATTCAATTTCATTTTGCTTTGAATCAAAGAGCCTGAAAGGAAGTTTGGATAATTTGGTGTAAATCTGCCTTGTTAATCTTTTGATTTCTTGATTTGTTTCAGAATGGAGGCATTTCCATTTTGAGACGGGGACGTCATCAAATGTCTAAATTCTTAACTTTTAGAGCTACAGAATTCTACTTGCCAGCATACTGTAGACCTTCAGAAACTATGGTTTCCTTGAAGATTGCATGAGTTTTGCTCAAGTAATTTAAGATTTATGATGATTCTATTTTTTGAAAAGTTTCGATGAATTTTTACAAAAATAGTTGAAATGCCACCATTTTGAAGCTAATCAAGGTATCAAAAAACATCCACGGCAGATTTACAGCAAACTACACCAAGTTCCTTTCAAGTCATTCAATTCATAGAAAAATGTAATGCACTTTTACATCCACATTTTCGAAGATTTGAAAGATTTTACCCATTTTCTGACAGTCCGAAATTATAGGATAGTTGCAACGGATCCTGTGTGAAAATGACTCTTTAAGAATTTCCAAATAAAGATGAAAATACCTGAATCTTTATGCTCTGGTCCTCCTCCACTTATTACGCTACCAACAGCTTCATATGTGGGATTTTCATCACACAGTGTGTCTCCTGGTCCGATGTACCCCTTTTGATATCCCAACGCTTTGCCTTGCATATTCATGTTCGGGACAACATCCGGGTAAGAAGATTTAGCACCATCTAGGAAAGAATAATCAATGCGATTAATGAACTTTAATATCACTATCAATGGTGTGAAATACTGTCGACTTTGTGTGAATGAATTTTCATTTCCCCATTTTGAATTTTCATCAAACTTCTAAATCCGAAACCCGAAGGGCAACATATTTCTGCTTACCACCATACTTTTTTTTCTTATTCATCTAAAAATTTTACAACAAATCTTACATTCTACAAAACTTCCCTAATTACTTTACAGCACTACAGGGACGACACCATGGGGAGCGAAAGACAATGACTACCCCACCATACTGTTCCTATACGATGGTTTTCTTGAAGATCGTTTATCTTGGTATATACGAAGATCTAACTTTTCCTAATTTTCCATCAACCCTTTCCACGAATAGCTATAAAAATGCCGCCGTTTTAAAAACACGCAAAAATATGAAAAATTTCCACAACAGATTTATATCAAGGTACCCCGAGTCCTTTTAAGCAATTCAATTCATTTAAAGGAACATGTAACAGAAGCAATTCAATTTATTGAAAGAAACAGGTAACAGAAATTTACACCCACCTTTTTGAAGATGCTCTACGAAAGAGCCTGGATCGAGCGTTGTTTTTATACACTTTTATATGTTCGATCAAGTGGCGTTAGAACTTCTTTACAATTGTGCGCATTCGAAAATTCTAAAAATATATAGCAAAATATCGTTCGACTTCTGATTCTTCTCAGAATAGCTAAAAGGTCCATTGCAGTATGACTAAAACTGAATGGTCCCAGACACAAACGCACATCAAGAAATTGCTGTGATCGGTAATCTGTTAAATGATTCAAGACTTTTCAAAAACTTCTATTTTAAGGCTCACTCAGCGGCAGAAATTTTTACAAATGTTAGTCCAAAGTTCAAGAATCTAGAAGTCTCTAGCTGTGATGACGTGAGTTTTACAGAGATCTTACCTTGATATGTGTTATTTTGTTTTGAAGAATGATCCCTGGATGCAGCTCCGAATCTTGGCATATTCTCTGGTAATCTCGATTTTCCTCTTCGGCCAAACATCTGCAGGACTTTCTTTCTGCAAGATAAATAATATATAAATCGAAATCAAACTGGCTCAATTAGAAAAAAGAAATGTGAAACAAGAAGTCCAGTTCTTATCAGACGTTTTGGACAAACAGTTTACCAAAAAATTTTCATGTATATAATCTTTCTCTAATCCAAGTGTTGGTGATTATCTGAAATGAAATTGTTGCAAATAAGTTTATATCTTATCAAAAAAAGACATTTGAACCATTAAAACATTTGTTGACATTTCCCCAAAGTTGCAGCGTCATGAAATGAAATAGACCTTTTAGCTATTCTGAAAAGAATCCCAATCGAACGATATTTTTTTTGCTACATTTTGTAGAATTTTCGAATGCGCACAATAGTGATAGAAGCTCTAACGCCACTCAATCGAATCTCGCGTATAAATTTGTATTAAAATAACGCTCGATTCAGGCTCTTTTGTAGAATAGCTAAAAGGTCTATTGAGGATACCTATCTTCCAAGGGGCAAATTCAAAAAATATGTGATTCTGATATTCAGAAGTATATTGGTTCCTTATCAAAATTTGATACAATGTCATTAATATATACATCATCTTTTATATCATCAATATTCTGTATACATCATTGTAGTCCAGGGCCATGGTTGAGGGTATTCCACTCTCCACCCTAATGGGCGCAGAAACACCAGCCCCAACGCCCTAAACATATATCAATCACCCGAGAGCTGATGTGACAGATGGTAGATCTGTCAAGACAAATACCCCCGTTCCTATCAGACAATTAAGTCACTGGCATATGTTTACTGGATCTTTCAAGCATTTATTACTTACCTATAAATGATCAGCAAAATGATTGCGACGAGCATCAAAGTACCAAAAATCCCACCAATTATTGCACCAATGTTTGTACCTCCTGAAACAAGAACAAGAATAGTAAGCTCAAACAGGAGTCATTATTCCTCTACAACAGGCCTCTTTAACTGAGATTTGTTTGCACCCAATAAACCCTTTAGCTTAGCCACACTTTATAAGGACCCTCCAGTTATGCTTATCTCATTGAGTTGAATTGCTGTTGTTGTTATCGCTCCACAGAGGGACTTATTCCCATAGAGCTGTAAAAATGGCAAAAAATTTCAATCGGCGACGAGATTCTGTCGCCCCGTCGTCTACCGACCTCGGTTTTTGCTTTTGTGGCAAGAATGAACCTTTACCGAAGCACTGATACCTAGCTTTATGATACAGCAGTTCTATAAAACTGATTTTTAAGGCATTTTAGACCCAGTGGTTGTGAGAAAAAAGTAGCAGAAGATTTAGGCCCAATAGATCTTTCAGCAACATTCTAAAAAAGAATGCGAATCGAACAACAGATTGACAGATTTTGTAGAATGTTCGAGTGTACACAATAGTGATAGAAGCTCCAATACCACTTAATCGAACTTTTTGTAGAGCAGCTGAAAGGTTTCATATAGAATCAGTCTGGAGCTTTACCGTGTCTACCAATGTAGGGAAATGAGTCGTAGTTGTAACGATATCAGTCAAGGCAAAAGCAAAACTACGACATGTAATCGAGTCTACCCTTTAGCTAATCTAAGAAAGAGCCTGAATAAACATTTTGATACATTTTGTAGAATTTTCGAATGTGGACAAAGCTGTAAGAAGCTCTAACGCCATATATAAAAATGTACAAAAATATCGCTTGATCAAGACACTTTTTCAGAAAAGCCACAGGTCTATTCATGCCACTATTAGCAAATTTCAGTGCATTTCTACTCTTTGCATTTATGGCATAGGTTCTTTATGGCAATCAAAAGGTGTTTTAGAAAGAAATGATTCATTTGACTTTAATTGGCGCAAACAAACCATCGCAACGTAGGTTAATTTCGAATTTTTCCAAATTTTTTGGAGAAAAGATTTGCGGAGAAAAGATTTTGATATTAGAAAACTTGACAAAGAACTCGTTTAATGTTCTCTTCATTGGGCACACAAAGGAACATGGCTTGCAATAAGTCCCTAAGAGAAAGCGTAAGTGGAGCACAATTGTTATATACTTGGGTGAGCCAAAAAAAGTTTACACGTTTGGTGGGATGCGAAATAAAAAGTATGTGTCCGATAGTCAAAACTAAAATATCAATCTATCAGTCAACGGCTAACTTAGATGAAAAAATTTTGTTTGGTAAGATCGCTCGTCTTTAAGGTACAAAAATTAGAAAAATGCCTGAATGGGAATCAAAAATTCCATATTCCATTCTAGTCCACGATTCATGCTATGCTTAAGTTTACATTGAATGCCACTGTCAGCTTCAGAAAGAGGATTTTAATTTCACTGGCAAGTAAATCATGGAACAGAATGGAACGCAGAATTCTCTGTCCCCAGCATGGCCCTTACAGACATTTTACCAAATTTTTGGGTGTTAAAGATAAGTTATTTTACCAAAAATTTCATATCTAAGTTGGCCTTTTGAATCATAGATTAATATTTTTATTTCGAAGATCGCTTACAGTTAAGCCCGAAATTATTCATACCTACACCCAAATACTGAGTAGTTTGCATTGCTCTGTTTGAGAGCCAATTTTACTGTCGCTAAAGTTTCGACAACAAGAGACATTAAAAGGATCTTATCTTGCAAACTGGTCCAAAATGTAACAATTCAAATTACTTCAAATGTGGCATGGGTATGAATAATTTCGGGATTAACTGTATATACTTTGTATTCCGCAGCCGCCAAATGCGTAAAATTTTTTTGACTGACCCCCCGGTACAAAGAAAGGGATTACAGAAACAACCATGCCTTTTAGCTTTCCTTCCGGTACGAGAACTGTTGTCGTAGTAATCATTGATGTTGTCGTTTCCACGCCAGTTCCTGTGGTAGCAGTTCGACTTGCTGTTGATGTTGGCCCAGTGGAAATTGTAGTGGGAACTATGAAAAACAAATGATACATCTTTCATCTTTTGTTTGTTTTGTTTTTCAATTAGTTTTGAGTGGGCTTATCAGGATTTCTAGCAGCTGAAAGCTAATTTAGGCCCAATGTGCATACCGCGTCCAGGCATGGGACCCCTAGTTTAACGTCCCTTCCGAAGGATGACGAGGTGAGTTGTGAGGTCAGGCCTCCGAGGTCACCCATCCGGAGTTTGACCTCACTCGACCAAACTTAACTTCAGTTACCTGACGAGAACTGTTGAAGCCAATCGGCCACATCTTTCAGCTGACTCAAAGTGATTTAGATCTTCTTAATAACATAAATTCGATATTACTACGTAATGGTATAAATAACTCTTTCAAAAGAAGAGTTGCTAAAACCATCCCCCCTGGCTGTGAACAGTTATCGTTTGATTCAAAAGCAAAACTTCTCACAGCAACACTAGAACATATTCAGGCGTCCAAACGCATTGAATGAATCGGCAATGAAAACTTGTAAATCTCCTCTCTCTTGAAATATGTTCTTTGTAATCAACTAAGTTTTTATGTTTAGTGTAAATTGCCACATTTCCATTGCTCTCCAGCAATGTTAAAATCAAGTGATATTTGTTCTTCCGTCAATTTCAAATCTTCTCTGCATTTGTAAAAGGGTTTGATACTGTTGTATTGAGGATAAATAGCCCTAACCAGTTTTAAAATTCATATTTTTGAATACAGCACAGAATCCTCTCTTTCAAAAACTACTTGATTTTGTCATTGCAGAGAAAGTGCTGCTTTTGAAGAAACCACTTATTTTGCCCTTCTTGTGCTATAAAACAGCAACTACTTGTCAGATTGACTCAAACAAGGTCTCAAACTCTAAATTCATGTCTGACCCAAGCAACTGTGCAAAAGCCGATAAGACTGCAGCTGTAGCTCCTCCGCAACAGCCAAACAAAAGGGGCAGAATTCCTCTTGGAGGCACACCGTGTACATTTTACACTCACCCAGTACTAGCTTTTTAATACTTAAAAATACTGGTAAACTGACTGAATTTACCTTCTGAAATTGGGCCAAACGTAATTGAAAATTCACCGCCATTAACCAACAACTCCGTCTGAAGAATCAGTGTTATAAAGGGGCCCCTTGCATACACAGGACTATAGGGTTTTGCTGTACTGGAGCAATACCTTCCAAACGAGGCTCCTGTAGCTGTAGATCCACCAAAAAGAAACAGCGTTGCCTGGTTACATTCAGCACCTTGGAAACTGAATTTTGTAATATTGAATTGAATAAAGTTGGTTGATGGGACTTGAATGATCCATGTGCATGTTTTGTCGTTGATCCACAGGCTTGAGTTCATACTGCTGTATGTGATTGTTCCGCTTGATTCAAGTATCTTCCATCCACAGCCTCCTACAATGAAAGGAAATCCACGCTGTCCTTAATTATAAAGACAACAAAACGTGCTTCGACCTCTCCCAATAGGGAGTTTACGAAACCACGACGGAAACGGCAAATGCAACGCAATGTTGCTTTTCTTTCAGAACTTTAGATTCAAAAGATTCCTTGTTTTCTGTTCTTATTTGCTTGAAGTTGTCCTTTTTCAATTTCACAACTTGGAAACCCTATTTCTGGCGTTCTGTACTGCAGATCCAGGCCTCCGAAGTAAAACTCAGTCTTTTTGCGTGTTTGTCTTCAAAGAAAAAATATGGTTTTCAGGCATCTCTGAGTTATAGGCGCTAATATCTGCAACTACACCTTCAAACGTGTCTTCATTAAATATAAGATGCCCTAACATACCTTGGATATTACTAGCATTGACTGACTGTGAAACTACGGCAGTACCAGCTTGATTTTCATAAAACATTTGATAAATTCCGTTGAATGCAGGACTTGGATTCTTGATTTTCAGATTTCCATTCGCAAATACCTCGAATAAAGCTGATCTATTCTTAATGATTTCACCATCTTTGTACCATGCGAACGATGCTACATTACTGTAAACTGCAGGTCTCAAGATACCATCTGCAGGTAGCTTTATATTTGGTCTCACTGCTTTGACAAATTTTGGTTTCTCTAGGGAATGAAAGCATCAGAATAAAGAGGAGGAACATAACGGTTTACTGAAAAGAGGTTTACCTGGTAATATGTATACACATATGTATGCATATAAAGTGTGCGATTGAAGACTACATAAGAAAACAGGCGTCACTTTGATCTTTCGTGCATTTAGTTTGTTTCTAGTGCTAACTACAATCGTCGCCAAAAGGTTACTGGACAGCTACTGAAGGCATGAATACAGCCTCTTTACAGTTTTAGCCCTCTGTTGCATTCCAAACCCCTCCCCCCGGTGTCAATGTTGTCGTTTTCCATGACTAGATGGTTTATGAACTGATTTCACGTTCAATCTCTTGCAACAACATTGACATGGGGGAAGAGGCGCCTTTTACTAGCAAATATCTAGGTTTTGATCAATCGTCCAATAACTTTTGGCCATGATTGTAGTTTCGCCAACTGGGGCATCTTCAGAGCAACCGACTAAATTCTAAAGAGTAACCTCTATTTATAGCAGAAGCTAAGTCCATATAAGGTTATGCAGTTAAACTGTATTGTTACTGTCCTCCTAAGGTTGAACAAAGTTTTGTTTCTCTCGTTGTTGTGTTGTGTTGTGTTGTGTTGTCTTCCTGTTCATTGTCCTTTGACGTCAGGTTGTATCTGTGTTTTGTCGTGGTTGTTGTTGCTTGTTGTATATTTATGCATATGTATAGGTTTGCGTTGGTTTAGTTAGTCATACTTTGATTATAACGTAACTTTGAAAGGATTCCGTGTGCAAATTACTTAGACCTTTTGCATCTGCTGTTCTTATACCATAGTATCGTGTCATACTTACCAATAAAACATGGATATTTGTTTTCAGATAATTATCACTGGTTCAGCTAATCTTGTTTTCCCCTTTAACCAATGAAAGGCAATAAAACATTACGCCAAAGATTATTTCAATGATTTTCTATGATGATCCTTTGTGTTCCATGATCAATTGATCGATTGAATCAACCGAGATGCAGATAATCCTGATACAGAGAGTCCTGATACAAAACCAGATGCTGAGAATCCTGATACAAAACTTCCCGCCAGCATCTTTTGCGCTATCGTCGATCCATCCTCTTGCTCGGCAATGAAGTTTGAAAGGATCAACACAGCAACGTTTAATATGTCGCTGGTTTCTTTCTGCTATGATTGGCTAGGCTAATTTATCAGTTAAACAGAGTGGTATTCTGTCGTTTTCGTCGATTATGATTCTTTAAGTGGGTGGTCAAAAGACTTTAAAATTCCTACCTATGACATTGAGTATATAATCCACTGCTATCCTTGGGGCTTCATGGATCACCTTTGCTTGACATTTATAAGAACTCTTTCTAGCATTATATATATCCAATTTTCTGCTAATAACAGCTAGGGCTCCATCTCCATCATACCATCTCATCGTGATCTGCTTACTAAACGAAAAGAGGACAAACTTTAAAACGAAGGTGGGTGACGTGCCCAGTTAACCAGATAGAAAAACCATGAAGGTTCTATTACGCCCCCCCCCCTGGTGGCTTATTCAATGGCGGAGACTTCATAGGAGGCTTAGTAAAGAGGGGGCTTTTTCAAAAAGTCCAATAACAAAAATATAAATGCCCTGAAAATGAAAGCTTTTCAGTTACTTCGCCCAAAATATTATGAAATCAACATATGGTTTTACGAGTCAAATAAACAAAATTGTCACAATTTTTATCCTACCATATCAAAATTAATACACAAACATGTTTGGCGCAATAAACAAAAATTCTTTTGCAAATTCGGTCATTTGATAGAAGAGGTGAAGGCTTGATAGAGATCTAAAGGTCTGAATGGAATTTTACAGTGAAAGAGTTTCAAATGAAGTCTCACGAGGCAAAAGCTGCAATTCTAAGTAATTCAATTCCTGAAATTTTTAAAAAGTACTAATTACAAACACTATAAGTTTTTTTGCATGATTCTCTCCACAGAGTAAAGTGTAATGTCCTTGGGATTTGGGATAAAGTGTTAAGAGATTATAAGTCTATTCTTTGAGTGGGCACAACGAAAAATGGAAAAATGGACCAAAACAGTAGAAACTTACTTGCATCTTTTTGCAACTGCAAGGCATTCAAATGAAATGGTGCTACCTTCAATAACCGTCTTGTTCCTCACAGTTGGAAATGACATCATTGATGGATCAGGACATGCCACTTCAGCTGGTATGATAGAGGCAGTATTTTCAGAGTCAAGTACTAAATGAGTGAGACCATGAAAGAATAATCATAAAATCAGAAATAAACACCCTTGAAGAATGGTAACTTGTCCATCTTGATTGTTAAGTGATACTGAACGCAAGGTTTGTATGGGTGGGTTTTTACCTGAAATTCCCTACATATAGGCCTGTTTTTAACCTTAATTCTGGTAGATGGGTAGCTTTTTCAGAATTTTGATCAAAACTGAAGAAATCTGAATAGACCTAGCATCTTCAAATCGACAAAATTCATAGACGTGGTTATGAAACTTCTTGAAATTCATGCGAAAGGGTTTGGAAGTCTTGAAAAATTCTGTCATACAAATGGGTCTTTTTGTCAAAGTCCAGATTCACGTTGAGTCACGGTCACAATCAAGCACTCCCCCCAGGCCATCTTCATTGTTAACAAAGCTTTCTTCTCCCCCATGGTCTGCACAGCAGACTGCATGCCTTTATTTCTTATTAAGTATGATAACACAAGCATTGATGCAAAGATCCCACAGAATGGAGCTCCAAAATTGACAGGAATTTTGAGCTGCTTCACCCCAAAAACGGGCAATGGCCTAAGCTATGAAATGAAGTACATGAGAGTGATGTCTGCACAATTTGAAATAAAAAAGTTCTCACACTTCCAAGGGTGCGTAACTCAATTTCTTGTTAAAGACTGAAGATCCTAGTGATTTTCAAAATTTGATTTTTGAGATATTTTGACTTAGGCCTTATATATTGATATTGATTTCATGAAAGATACAGATTTCAAAGCAATAAGACGTGCTTTGGTTCATTCTGCTGATTTTGTTGATGGATAAAAGGCTCAACCGTTAGCGAAATAATTAGTAGGTTTGGAGCATGCTTAAAGCTTGATATTAACTTGTTTTGAGTATGATTTGGGTATGTTTGAGAGCTTGATTGGAGTAGGAATTTTGCACCACTTGCGCTACCTTGCAGCGTGTATCTTTTGAACTGGAAGGCAAACTCAATCAAGCTTGATTTTAGCATGTTTGAAAAAGACTTTAGCATGTGATTATTGTCAAGTTTGATCAAGTTCTAATCATACATGCAAACTGGCCAAAATTGTGTCATCATACTCATCTCAAGCTCCTTCAGGCCAAAATCATGCTCCTTTCAAGCTTGCACAAGCTTCTTGCAAGCTGAACATTTTCTCATGGGAAACTGGCATTGGTACATTTAAGATTACAGACATATACTCAAGATTTCAGATGTATATATATAGAAAACTATACAACATCTGATAATAAGTTTCAGCCTGAAAGGTTGTATAAACAAGTATTTGTTTTCAAAAGAAATTGTGCAACACACAGGAGAAGATTTTATTGTATCAAACACTAAGAAATATAAACTAACCTCCAATCTGTGTCAGGGAAATTGAGGCATTATCTGCATGGTTTTCAAATGTAGGGTGATAAACAATGACTCTAAATTCAGTGATGTATTTCTTTGCAAGAGATGGAATGAGCAGATGTCCTTGTGATGTGACAAACAGATCTTGATTATTCGAAGTGTTCACCCATGTCATCCTTCCATTAGAGACTTCTAAGTATTGCCAAACAAAGGTTGGTTCCGGAAGGGCCTTGTAAACTGGTGCATGTAGAAGATATGATTTTCCAAGCAAAACAGACTTTGTTGAATTTACCTTTTTTTGTCTCAAGAGGTCTGGCAAACAGACAGAAAGGGAACCAGTTTGACAGGGTAAAATTGTTTCCTACACAATAGTTCCATACAAAAGTGACCATACATTTTACCATGGCTCAGTAGGATTTTACTTTCATTCATTTGTAAGTGAGAAAGACAGAAAAGTCATCAGTGACCAATTTCTCCAAACCAACAATGTCCTAACAAAACCAAGTAACAAATAAGTCCATATCAAATAAATCCATATCAGCTACATATTTTTGATAAGAACTACGGATTTGAGCCATTACTAAAAGTTTCTTAAACATTCTGACTTTCAGCGTTCACAGTTTCTTACAAATTTCTTAGAATTTCCATGACCAAATTCTTTAAGCCTTTTTGTAATGTTTACATATTGCTTTAAGTACTTTCCAGCAATACGATACAGGAAACTAGTGAAAGCAAAGCAAAAAACATTCTTGGTGATCTGAGAATAGAGCTTGTTGTAAGCAATTTCTCGTAAAAAAATATGCATAGCACTTTCTACTTGGTATGAGTCAAAAATAATCTTCTCAATAGTTAACTGTTTATTTCTTGAAAGAAAAAACTCCTTTGATCAACAGAAATAATTATAGAATTGTATGAAACAGGGAGAACTTATAGCAACCTCTGCCCAATGCTACTTACATGCAATTAGTAATGTGGCTTCTCTGCTTTTTATTGAACCAAGATGTTTAGTGACAGCAATGCATTCATATGTCCCACTATGCTTTGTTCCAGTAACATTTTTGATTTGTAGTGATCCATTTGAAAGCTTGAATCCATCATTGTTGTCCTTGTGTATGAAAGATCCATTAAACTTCCAGAAATATATAATTTCTTTGCCAGTTGCACTTGCATTGCAATGGAAGGTAGCATTCTTTCTTGTGACAGCGACAATGCTCTTTGGTTCTCTCACAAAGAAGAGAGGTCCTGAAATAATTCAAAATGTGCTGATCACTAAAATATGTTTTTACCCAAAATGCTTGAATCAGATTTATAAAATTCATGGTTTTGATCATCCAATGTTCACTATTTCAAAGGATGTATGGCAATTGTAGCCCTGTTTCTTTGTTGAGACATCCAACACAGTGGGGGTGGTAACTCCTTTGGGGGCCGCACACAAATCGATTCTTTCACGCATAACGTCCATTGGACGTTTTCAAAATACCCCCACCCCCCTCCCCCGAAAACGTCCAATTGAAAATCGATGTAATTTTTCCGATCACGAGAAAATTTCAAACCGTTGTTTTGCTGCATATCAAATGGGCCTAAGTGCTAATGAAGTCGTCAGCGACGTGCTTTCCATGACCATGCTCAACGAAAACGGACAAGATATGTCACTGCTATCAAAATTCTTTCACATTAACAATATATACAGCAAACGAGTAGCTGCAGAATAAAGTTTCTTGCAGAAAATTCTCGGGAGAAATGTCGATTAAACAAAATTTTTGAAAACGTCCAGTCCTTTTACCCCCTCCCCCCCCCCAAACGTCCATTGGACGTTTCGCGTGAAAGAATCGATTTGTGTGCGGCCCCTTAGGCTGCTTGGTATGTGCTGGCTGGCCCAGGTTATGGGCTTGATGTTTTGTGAATATGTCCTGGGTATGTAATGGACCCTTTTACAAAAATTGTTCTCAAACTGGATATCATTTGAAGGGAAAAATTCTGGAGCTGGGTAAAATATTTTCTTTCGGGGGCACTGTACAAATTAAGGCCTAGTAGGGCGGGCAAGTACCCACCCTGGATATGTAAAATATATCAAACCTATACAAGAGTTAGTTAGTTACCCCTGCCATTTGCATTTAGATGGGTCTTTCATAAAAAAGCATCTGAATTCTGATGAGAGATGGGCCTAGTGGCCTAAATTAGGCCATAAAGTATTATTTCATTCGACCAAGCGTAAGCCAAGCCCACCAGAGCCCCCTCTGAATATCAAAAGCAAGCACTAGCTAGACAGACTTCTCATTTTCAGAAAGCTGCTAAAACACAGGATTTGTTACAACCAAAATAAATACCTCCAAGTTACCTCCATAATTGTTCTGACATTGACATCTCGACTGCACTTCACTCGGAAGGAGATTCTTGCATTTCTATTTTTTCGCGCTCTTTATTATTTACAGCCTCGATTTCACAACCACAAAGAATGAGGAATGAGGAACGAGGAGCCAAAAAGCGTGACCCCCAACAAAATATTTCCAGCGTTTAAAGCAATGAACAATGCGCGTTTTTTAAATTATAACTAACCAAAAATTTTGGCCACTACTGAAAGCTCCTTAAAATTATTGGATTTTGAGGACTCGGAGTTTCTTACGAGTTTCTTAAAGGTTTTATAACAGTCTTCATGTTCACTACCTGTGCCCTTGTGAAAATTTGAAAAAATGCTTTAAAAGCCTTTCCAATGTTTAGATATTACTCAAGTATCGCCAAAGTAATATAATACAGGAAACAAGTGAAAATTAGTAGAAATATGTTGAGGGTTTCCTTTGTCAAAAATATATAGTTTCTAATGCTTTTTCCAATATTAGAGTTCCTTAATTTTTTGGCGATCTGCGAGTTCAGTTTCTTATAAGCAGTTTCTTGTGCAAAATAAGTGTACTGAGATTCCTCCATCCACCAATCATAAAAGATTATGTTTGGGAATATCCAAGCTGTAGAACTTCATAACAGGACATTCAACAAGCTTGCTTTCAATCAAGAGCATTTGTAAAGAACATGCAGGCATCAATAGTTGAAGGCGTAAATACCTTTGACTTGACATAACAAACATGTCATTTCACATGCACTTTTTACCCATGCAACACCACACCTATTTGAATATCTGTGACAATCTCTTCTCTTGTCTTTGCAGCCTGCAAAAATGGACACAGCGTAGAAAGAACTTTCTGTTAATAAAGTTAAGTATTTGCTGCTGCAAGGCCTGAATATCCCAGGTAAGATAAACTCACAGTCCAGGAACATAGACAGCAGCTGCTATTTGCAGGGGGGCAGGAAGGCAGGGTTTGCTCTTCCAAATAGAGAAAAAGATATCTAAGTAATGATTATGACGTAAACTTTTTGACAGAAGAGCCTGACTTGACTGTCTGAAAGGCTTTGACTGAAATGCTTCATTATTTATTTTCCCCAGTACCTTAAGTTCTTTAATTTTAAGCTATCTGAAAGCTAAGGAAAAACCAGTATAATTCTGTTTTAACTTGAGCTCATTGGACAAAATGGCATCTGTTTATTCGAGGGGCATTTCATACCAAATCGAATAGAGTACGAGATTTTTTCAGAACAAAAGGATTCTTAAGAATTTTTGATGAATTTTCTTGAAAACAAAAGGATTTTCGCCAAAAGCGTACCAGATTTTCTTAGAGTGAAATGCCCCTCGTTTTTATCAGCATAAAACCAATTCTCTTAGGTCAAGGAATGAAGCCTTATCAATATTCAAAGTTTCTGGAAAAGGACAAATGTAATGAAACCCAAGGCTCTTGAGTATGGACTTATCACAGTTTTGAGCATTCCTTCCTTCTGTCTTTTTTTAAACACACCCAGAACGTAAGATACTTTCGTACATCAGACGCACCCTCTGCATTCCTATACCAATATTATCAGGCTTCTGGTTTTCTGAGTTTAAGCATTTCTCATGGCCACAATTTGCATGTCAAAAATGTATGGAATAACACTCTCATGGTGTGAAGTGTGATGTAACATAATTTTTGAATAAACAATATATAACATTTAATATTAGTCCATTTCCTTGAACCATGGTCAATGCAGCAGCCATTTCAAATGCTGATGATGAGCATAAAACTTGCTGACAAAGTTATACCTAATACCATACCTCACAACAAAGATTTAGATGCTTGATCTAAACCTCTTTCTAGTAAGTAAAGTAGTATAATGCTGCTTTACTTTAAAATTCTGTGACATCAAAACACAACTTAATCGATGAAAATTCAAAATTATTCTCGTGATTTGATAGGAGTTACTCTTTCTTATTCTGCTTTTTATTCTGACAGTCTTGTGATGCTTTTTAGCAAGGAGTTTTCAGTTTGGAGAATTTTCTTCAACAATTTGAGAAAACTTTTAATGCCCACAAGGGACCTCACAGTGGTTTGGAACACAGGCTACATCTCTCTCTGCAACCTCGTCCCCGGGGCCATTTGGTCCCAATATGACAAAACTCTAGGGACAAGATAGCTTCTTCGGACACTTCTTATGGTTTGAACGCCACAATAAGGGGAGCGAGAACTAACAATCTCCTTTCGTCAATGTTTCAATGCACTTCGCAGGCATAGTTGGGTCTCCGTGATGTCACCACTCTTGGCGTAGGGGAAGGAGCATTGGGGTCCACCACTCGACCACGAGGTCGCCAGCTGGCACAACTGATTGCGTCATCTGCCCGCCTTTCCAACACTTTCACTTTCCCGGTTTGATTCAAAATCCTGGTCTTTTCCAACTTTGGACCATGCTGATTTCATCTTGACGTTTTTCTTCTTAAAAAGGAGAACGGAAGATCATCATATCTAAGCAGTACCACAACTGGCGCACTGGTGGTGGAGGGTATGAGGGGTTAAATATACCTCCACTTAGTCCACTTAAAACTTAGAAAATCTGGCTAAAATTGTAATTGAAACGTGTAATAAAAATGTCTGGATATACATTTTTACCCACCTTCACGAATCGGCGCACAGAATGCAATTTTATGCTTGGGTAATACAATGTTAGGTATACATCTCCTGGTTCACGGCGCACACAACGTTAGGTATAAATCTCCGTCCGGCGCACGAAAATCGAACATTCCATACTGGTTTGTAACTTTACCCCCACAATTTTTTGCCCGCCTTCGCAACTGCACTTATGGACTTTTTTCATGTGTTGCAATAACGTTTCATCTGTGCATGAGGCCTTAGGCCTTACTACCCAAGAAAATATTGCTTCATCACACCAATGATAATACGGAAGTGCAAGTATCACATTTCAAAAGAACAATTTTCCGATAGAAACATTGCAAACCTGTATTTCCATCGCTGGATTCAAAAAGGCACACGACGAAAAAACTCCAAAGAAGAAGCTTCCACAAATCGTTCATCTTGAAATAAACCAGTTTCATTGAGAAATACACATTTGTCCATCATCAGTCTTCCGTCTTTGAATCTGTGTTCAGTTTCTCCTGCCAATGTTGACAAATTCCTCTTTCATCAACATACAATTGCTTAGCCTGGTTTTCTCATTACGCCCACCGACATGTTGATGTAAGCAATTAACACTGTATTGTTATGCAAAGTAAGCAACTCGTGAAGGAAATCATTTTGCAGGTAAATGGGATTTTAGTGACATCACAGAAAATTGCAAGAGGGCTACAAATTTGAAATATTTATGTGTCAAGTCAACATGAACTGTTTGAATAACCCGTTATTTTGGAAAAGCATTAGGCCTGCCAGAAGGACCAAATTTTTTCCGGTCACTTTTCCACCCTGCAAGTTCTGGACATTTTGATTGATGGAAGCTTCGATGGGGCTTGGATCTCTATTGGGATCGCTAGTCCCTGGGAACTAGTTCTCAGGCTACTTTGTTAAGAAAGCGCGGGAAAACAACCGATCAAAATTTAGGCCAAAAGAAAAAGGAATAAACAGCAACACAGCAGGCAGAAGTGAGCCTGGTAGGTATGCAACATTAATAAAAAAACAATCACCTTTTGTCTCTGGAAACTAGATCTCTCATGCTATTCAGTTTCAGTGCAGGAAATAGCTGGAAATATGTGCTTGAAAAACTTAACTGGCCTAAGTGAGCGAACAGCAGAAGATCAAACGGCCCTAACAAAACAACATAAAGGTATTTTATCAGTCTTAACCCGTGAACAGGCTATATCTGGGAGCCTGGCCACGGGCAATATCATTCTGATCTTGTTTTTGTATGCCGTGCTCATAAACGATATTTGTCGAACCAGCTGCCTGAAATGGCTAGGAATTGATGGACAATTTGGTCTAGAGGTATTTTTTTACAGGAAATTGTTTATACGAAATTCAATCATCAGATCACTAAAAAGTAAGACTGCGTTCACACGATGCCGGCACATTTTGAAAACGGTGAAAAATTCGACGGATAGGCCTCCTGTTCACACGAAAACGGCACATTTTTTGCCGGCAGATTTTGAAAACGGTAGATTTTGAAAACGGAACCGTAACCGGCATAAATTTGAAACAGCATCGTTTAAACACTCAACAAAGATGAAAACAGAACATTTTTCGACACTTTTGGATCGAGACAGGTCTATTCTTAGGGTGTAGGTACTATTCTTTGGCATCAAATCCTGCAACGAGTTTTTATCGTCAAATGTCCTACCGTTTTCAAATTGTGCCGGCATCGTGTGAACGCTAGCTCAAATTTTGCAGCCGTCACATTTTTCACCGTTTTCAAAATGTGCCGGCATCGTGTGAACGCAGTCTAAGTAACGCCAGTACTGCAATTCTTAGCATGTTTCCGTTATTCTTACTGGTTTTCTGTATGTCTTATCTGAAAGGTCTCCACGTAAAGATTCCAAAGGATTAAAAAATCAATTTGAAATGCCCCAAGAGAACACTGGAAGCAAATATGAAGATTGCCTTTGAACTAATTAATCACAACCTTTGAGTATTCAAAATATTATAATCTCACAGTGCTTGCACAAAGTCTTAATCTTTCTGTTGACTACAATGTACTATTAAGTGAGTGGAGTAGTCTTGGACATAGAAACAAAAAACAGAAACTTCAACTGTAAGATGGTTTTATTCTCCAAGACAAAATACATAACATTAGAAAGCCACAACATAGTACTAACAAAGGATGTACAAAACATCCTGGAAACCACAGTGCACTGAAAAGCGAACAAGCACAACAATCTATCATGTATCACATACATAAATAGCACAGAATCTATCATTTTCCATGAATTCTTAAATGAATGAAATATATTCAGTAACTCCTCTCAGTTTATCATAAATCTTCAGCATTCACTAAAATTTTGCTGGGGTTTCAGTTTTTGGATTTTTGTTTTTTTATGGCTTTTAGTGAAGGGTCGTTTTGGTATTATATGTTTTGAATCTGTATCATCATTTTATCATAAAATTCCAATTTCAACTCAAGAAATCTTTTGAAATCCCACCAACTTACTCAATTCAGCATGCAAGACAAAACATCAAGGGGTTCATTTTGGTTAGGATGATTCGTAATCTTGATGAATCACAATGTACATATTTTCAAATCTTTACTCTCAATTTTTCTACGTGTCTTTCTGTTCTAATTTCTACTAACAGAATTCACTTGCAAATCTTTTTGCACGTTTCTGTCAACCTCATCAAATCCATAATTTTTGTGTCTTTGTTGTATGTCTTCAGACAAGGGAAAACTGTAAGAGAGTAGTCTTGGTCTCCAAACGGCATTTAAAGTAATATCAATTTGAAATTTTTGACAACGAAAGAAAATAACTGACATTCAATTTCAAGGTGGTTTGCTATCGAAAACAACACGCTACACAACACAAAAACCATGAGACAAACTAACAAACAGGCAAAACAAAACATCCAGACAATAGAATTACATTGCAAAACAAACATAAGCAAACATATTGGGAACACATTCAACAATTTACCATGTATCAAATACATAATTAAATCCTAGAATTCATTATTTTCCATAAATTTTAAATTCTTAAATAATTCTAAATATATTCAGTCACTTAATTTATCATAAATCTTCTATTTCGATTTTGAGGAAAATTCTCCAGAAATTTTTTTGTTTCAGTTTCTGCCAACTTCTTTATCATCTTCTTCGTTGTCTAGTTTTTATGGCTTTTTCATTTAATGAAATAAAACTTTAAGAGGGTCGTCTTGACCCTTGACCCCAACTGACATCCTTTACTGGGTTAGTCACAAAAAAGCTTCGACATTTGGTGGGCCGTGAAATAAAATAACGCGACCGATATTCAAAAATGAAATGTTAATCTTTCAGTCAAAGCCTAGTTTAGATGTGAAAATTCGTTTGGTAAAATCACGCAACTAACAGACCCAGAATCCAGGGAAAATGCTGGCAAGGAGTTTGCATAGCAACGAGAATTCAACGTTCCATTCTCATCCATGATTTACTTCCAATTGAAATTTGGATTCCTTTTATGAAAAAATTTCAGTGTCAAGCTAACCATGGACCAAGAATGGGACTTGGAATTCCGGTTCCAATAGAAACCCGTTACCAAAATTTTCCTCATTCCTGGGTCTAATGGGCACGTAAGGGAACCAGAATGGAACGTGAATTTTTGTTCCCACTGAAACCCCTTACCAGCATTTTTCTAATTTCTGGGTTTAAAAGATGAGAAATTTTACCAAACAAAATTTTAACACCTACGTTTTCCTTTGACTGATAGATTAAACTTTAAGTTTTGAATATCAGTCCCACATTTTTTATTCCACGGCCCATTCACCGGGCAAACTTTTCTCTGACTCATTCGGTATGATTTGCAAGATGATATATGATCTTCCAACCTGAAATCTCAATTTTTGTTTGTTGTGATTTCTTTCCTTCTTATGCTATCAAACGGCTCAGCGTAAAGTATTTCATCAGCATCAGGTCTTTTTGCTGAGGGAGTGTTTGATGGCGTGGGTGTATCCTCATACCTGTTACCAACTCGTCCGTCTTTCATCTTAATCCCACTTTGATAAGCAGGGCCTTGTGATGAAACAGGTTCCCTGTATCCACCTAAACGAGCAGCATCATTTCTGTTAGCTGGTAGCGACGTTCCTTTCATTTCAGTCATAGGGATCGAATCGTAAGGTACTGGATTCTTTTTATGTTTTGGAGGTAAAGTGAGTCCAGTTCTGCCAGTTAGTCCCTTCGCGGATTCGTAAGCTGGTTTGAACCCTTCTCCGACCTGATGATACACTGGTTCCGGTTTAAGCTCGTGATAAAATGGTTCCGGTGGTCGTGGAGCAGCTTTGGTTGGCTGGGGTGGGAGCTGCGTTGGAGGTGGAATGTTTTTACCAGTTGTTTTTGTGTTTCCTGTATTCGTACCAATTTCATCATAGATCGGTGCTGCAGCTAAAAAGGTAAGTATAAACTTTAAGTATAAATTGATGCATAACACTTTTGCTGCAAATAACCATTTCTAGCAACCCTAGATCTGTGTTTTCTTATTAGTTCTCACAAAATCTAATCTGTTACTAACTGATTCACTTACGACATGCCAAAAAAGCCGTGAGGCAGAAGTAGTTTTCCGCTCCAAATGGTATTGCTTAGTGGTATGGTGCAGTATTTGTTATTTGTGTAATTAAGTACAATATGTATTTTAAGCTTTTAAATGGAAAAGGATAAATAAAATACTCAAACTTTGTCATAACTCGAGAAGAAGTGACAGCATCCAGAAATCTGTTATGTACTTTAACGTTAATGGTTTCATGGTACAAGGACTTGCCATCATTTTTGGGTACCCTTTTTCAAGTTCGTCCTATGTCGGGATCAGTTTCACAACTAACTTCGGGTTGAGGAGATCTTGTGTAGAAATTCTGATACAGAGCATTTTGGTTAAAATTGAACGAAACATTTCACTTTATTTAGAATTACTAAATGTGCTGCTCTTCCTTTCGTGGAAAGTTATCATACCAAATCAAATCAATTTATGATATACTAATATACCTGACGTAGTACCATAACTCCCCGCTGGTTCGTAACATGGATTTTCGTCAACTAGCGAGACCCCGGGTCCTACATGGCCCACGTGTGGGACGTTCGAACGCATCTTTGGAACAACATCAGGGTAAGTAGGTCTTTGACTATCTAAGGAAGAATATAGACAAATTCATTAACTTAACGTCAATTCATCTTTTCTTTATGCTAAGGTTTTGGAAAACTACATAATTTAGTCAAAACTTAATTTCAAGTTTTCTGTTTTAAAACGATGTGCTCAAAACTTTAGGAGCACAAATTTGGAAAGGACTAACAGAATACAAACATGAAACTATGCTATGCTGGATGTCACGTTTGCTGATAATCGGATTTCTTCTTTATTTGTGTAAATTGAACATCAAATTTTGTCAGGAAATTAACGAAAGAAATATTAGCCGGCGCAAGAAAGCCAGCGCAGAATATTTGCAGAACTGTACGATTATGATTTCTGGGACGAACTAAAAAATTGCTCCAAAAATAATGGCGTGCTCCTTGTTCATCGAGGCATAACAACTTTGCAGAATAGAACCGGAATAGGATAAAAAAAGTTTAATAAAGTGGAAAAGAGAAGTACGCTAAATGTACTCTGTGATTTGAAGTTGGCCAGTCAATGAGCCCGCTAGAGGTCTTGCAATTGATATGAACAGCTTCTGAAGATCCCATGTGGATGATGATAGAAAACCGATCGTTTTATCCACACAACCTGAATAGGCCAAAACTCTATCAGATTATTTTGCAAAAATCCTGATGCAGTGTGGAATTAAAATTCAGTTTCCAAACATCCCCTACAGTACCTATGCAACGTATCTGTAAACAGTCTAAACTGTTGAGGCTCTTTGCAAAAAATTTACCTGCGTTGCTTTGTAGTGATCTTTGATCTTGTAATCTTCTGAGACCAAACTTTCTGGAGAATTTCTTTCTGAAGTTGAATGAAAAAATAATGTCGATTTCAGCTAACTTGCCATTTATTTGCCATCTATGGGGATTTCATTTCTGGTCTATGATTTGGTTATCATGAACATTTAAATTCTAATACTGAAACAGATCATTCTATTGAAGTTATATTCCAATGGTGAATGAATCTTGCACCAAAATAGAACATTGAATCCTCATTTCCATACAACCCTCTTACAGCATTTTCCTCATTTTGGGGTCCAAGAGATGAGTGATTTACCAAAAATTTTTTCATCTAAGTTAGCTTTTGAGTGATAGATTAACAATGTAGTTTTAAATTTCAAGCCACGCAATCTCATCCCAAAGTCAACCAACCGTTTTAACATTTTTCCTGACTCGCCAAGTATATCGAGAGAGGAAGCTTTTTATACATCAATGGTAAAACTAAAGCAAAACAAAGCAAAATAAAATATTCTGTGCCGTCCATAACAGAAATAGAGAAGAAGTATTCTCCGTGAATCAAATTCTTTAGATGGAGCGTAAGTCTTATCTAACATGGGTATTCAATGCATCTAATTCAGAAGCTGGCCAATAGGATACAAGTCTTGTATATTTTTTGTATCAAAATACTTAATACTCAGCTTCTGGAGTAGATGAAAAATTAGGCAGCAGATACTGTCGTCTATCAGCCTTCCTTTATATAAACCAATGTATTTTTCCTTAACAAAACCTTAGCATACCCTACGAGCAACTCATTATTGAAATAGCTTCAATGGCATCTTTTATCACCTGATTTGTTGAAATTTTTGGATGGACTAGTCGGCCGTAAAAGTCCCTTTGTTTGCGACTTTGATAAGAATGTCAATCAAAATCAATGGATATCATCGACAGATCAGATCAATGAAGCCTTGTACAGGTCAGAAACACCTGTTGACACAAAGAATATAGAAACCAATGACAGCCTTACCTATAAATAATCAGTAGAATTAATGCCAGTAAGATCAAAACACCAAATATTCCTCCGATGACAGCACCAATAATTGAACCCCCTGGAGAGGAAAAAAATTTGACATTTGCAGTGTAGAATATTACAGGCTCTAGCCCTTGACAATTTCTATCTAACAATCCTTATAACAATACGTATCAGGCTGTGCCCTTCCTTAGTAACGATATTACTGGCTTCATGACTCTCTGCATCTCAATGTTGACAAATGACATATTTTTGCGGAAATGACGTTAACTTGAAAATCAGATGTGAAAACTATATATTCTGCCAGTTTCCATGCAATGTGCCACTCAATTGTCATTATAATATCTCGATATATAACGTAACCTTTCACAGAATGAGATTTTGTTCTTCAGATCGCATGATGACATGAAGATTTCTTGATAAGATGCAAACAAATTGAGGGAAGGTAATAATCATTTCCGCCAAAAAGGAAAGTCCAACGACTTTGGTTGTAACCCATCCTTACAAAAATAACTCTCAACCTATTTGGACAAAATTATCACCCTAGTACCATGCAAGCTTTATTTAATTCATATGGTATGTATCAAATGTTTGAATTTGTGAATCAGTGTACCTGGTCAAAAGAGAGAGCAGTCTTTAATAATAGGAGGGCCCCTTGAAAAAGGGCTTCTGCCTTCCTATTATTAAGGAAGGGCTACCCTCCTTAAAACATTCAAATATGAAATATATATATGAAATTTGAAATAGGAGATCAAATATGCTCACGTAGCGACAACATGCTTAAATCTAGGGACAATTCAAGACATTCGGAAAACAGCAATGCGTGGATTTATTTTACCTTTGCTCTTCGGTTTCTTTGTTGGCACAAGTGTTACTGAAACATCCGTTGTTCCAGTTCTTCTTCTTGGTGTTTTTTTGGTCCTTTCGCTCAATGTCGTTTTGGTCGTTCCAGTCAAAGTTTTTGTGGTGGCACTTTTGCTTGTCGCTGGCTGTTTAGTGGTGGTAGGACTTGTTGTATGGACTGAAACTGAAAAAAAGCGTGACATTACGAAATATCATGAAACCAGTTTTTGTACCTTATATTAGGAATCGTGTACTACTACTTTTCGTACGTCGTTTAGATGCAAATATTAAAACTGAAAGTAAATAGCTAACGGAGATTACGTTCTTGCTTATCTGGAACTATTGACCAAACTCTTCAAAGCAGTGGTGTTATAAAGGTGCTCCGTCTCCAAATTTTGTTTGAAACGACGATTTCGCAGTTGTTTTAAAGGTAAAATCACACTGGCTTTTCATCCTCTTTCAAAATGAAATCGTTATTTTGAAGATAAATCCTTGTACTTCACGGATGAAGAAACTCAACGTTCATATCTTTTACGATTGCTCCGACTTAAGAGGATTTTAAATGGACACTTTTTGA
Organism: Aurelia sp. 3 sensu Dawson et al. (2005); assembly: GCA_964020215.1. Taxonomy (NCBI): domain Eukaryota; kingdom Metazoa; phylum Cnidaria; class Scyphozoa; order Semaeostomeae; family Ulmaridae; genus Aurelia; species Aurelia sp. 3 sensu Dawson et al. (2005). The sequence goes on from OZ026589.1 coordinate 17,213,476, forward strand.
TGGCTTAGATTTATGACGACGAGCCCCTAGCATCCCTGCGGTATACCTTGCTCAACAGTGACTCATAATGAGAAAGTGAAAAAGCTGGCCCTATTTTCTGCATTCGATTGATCGAATCATGATCCAACGACTTCTTTAGCTCTGTTCAACGGTCACTCCTCAGAAAGAAAATGTGATAAAAACTACTTGAGCAGATATTTAATCAACGAAACTTGGTATAAATCTGAAGAAAGAAGTTCACTTTACCTGGTGAGTGCAAAATAAGTCTTTCAACGCTACATTTTCCATGTTTTAAGACCAAAACAATCAGAAAAATCATTGGAACAAACCAAACTAACAGCATCATACGAATTGAAAATTCGACAGCATTGTTCTTTGGAACCTCGCAATCTGATTGGTACTCTACTAGGTAGGAATCGCAGAATTGGAGCCTAAATAGGGCCGCGTTTTCAGAGTGATACCATGAATCTCTGTTGAACAAAGAGTCATAATAAAGTCAAAGAGCACAGGGTAACAAGAGACTCATCGTCATAAGTCTATTGAATGCTTGGGTGAAGAAAACAATGGTTTGTAAACTGTAGAAACAAACTGTAGAAAACAATGGATTAACAATGAACACGCGCCTACAATGATGGTGTTTATAAGTTTGCTTACGGTTTGGCGATGGAGCCTCTTTAATGAAAATGATGGAAACGTAGAAAAGAGGTCCAGGTAAGTAAAGTGTTTTCTATGAAAAAGTACCTGTTTTCCTACGCCTAGACCGGTATGACAATGTAAATCCACCATGACTGGAACCTTCTGCGTGCAATATCATTGTCATAAACGGCTCACTGGCATTTGCTATGAAAAAAGGAGTCGTCGTATTGAAGTAACATTTTGCAAATGGGGCCCCTGAGGCCGTAGATCCATCGTAGAAAGACAATGATGCCATGTTGCGCTGAATTCCTGGGAAACTAAACTTTGTGATATTAACTTGGATTAAGTTGGTTGTTGGGACTTGAAAGAGCCATGTACATGTGACGTCATTCTTTGAGCTCCTTTCTTTGGTGTAAGCGAATGTGCCAGTTGAATTTACTAACTTCCATCCACAACCAACTAAAATGCAAGGAAACATACAAGACGTAATCCACCAGACAGTAGCACAGGTAACGGGGAAACTTAGTGACAGTAAAAAGTACCTCTCCTTTTACTTTTTCTACTTTTACTTATATTTGCCAAATTTCTCAAGTTTGTCCAGATTAGGACAACCATGACAATGTTTGTGATACAAAGAGTTCCCGTTCTCCCTCAAATTTGGCAAATAGTAAAGTAAAAGTGAGGTATTTGTTACCTTTACAATTTTTTCCTATTACCTGTGGCCGTAGATCCTGTAGAATTCTGATTAATTAAAGGCGAGACCACCCAAGCCAATATCACAATGTAAACCCCCTATTAAACCCTACGTGCATGAAATCATCTCCAAAGATAGTTAGATTTGCATAGCCCGAGACTATCTCTTTGTGTCAAAAGTGTTATGGTTCGTGACGTAGTCGGAGGACAGATTACTAACAGTCCGCTTGTCCGCAGCTTTGGTACCTTTTGAGATGCTGCATTGTCACTTTGAGCTATGACCAAAGGCCGTAAGTCCACGTTAGCAATTGATTAATATTGCACAAAAATTGAATGGAATTCTCGTGTTTCTTGTTGATTTCTGCTTCATGAATGTTCATTGCAGTGAAAAATCCAGCCTCAATCCTGTGCTTAGAGAATCAAATGGCATGTACCATTTTTGGGTCATATGACAAATGTCCCTAACGTCAGTTCTTTGTGTAGGCTTGTTGTGAACATATTAGATAGAGTAACGCGTAAACTGACCTTTGCTGTCAACATTGACCATTTGTGAAACTACTTCAGTACCAGCTTCATTCTCATAAAACATTTGATAAATTCCAGTAAAAGCAGGACTTGGATTCTTGATCCTCAAATTTCCATTTGGGAACACTTCGAATGATGACGAGCTATTGTTGATGACGTGACCATCTTTGTACCATAAGAATGATTTCGTGTTATTGAAAACTGCAGGATACAGAATTCCATCTGCAGGTAGGACAATCTTTGCGCTCACAGTTCTGACAAGTTTAGGTTTTTCTAGAATTGAAAAACGCTCCATTATGACTCAGCGTTACCTTTTCTGCAACAGTATGAGCAGCACGAAATTCGCATTGACGTCTAATGCCTGACAGTTTTTGCACTTTCAATAACCAACTCAGACACATGCCTATAGTCTGCAGGAAATCGAAAGCAGACAATATTCTGCGAGATACAGCAAATCATTGTTAAAATCTTGTGCACAAATCACAATCTAATCATTACATACTCAAATTTAGCACAAAATAGTCACTGGTTGGTGTTTATCATTTATCATAATTTTCAGTCACTATTACCTATAGGAACTGTATGGAAATAGAGTTCGAAGGCCTTCAGGCCCAATTTTGGTACTCATTCTACATTTGTTACCGGCTCACAGGCTGTGCAGCATTGTACCTTCTATTGGCTGGGTACGAAAATTTGTGATTAATGATAGAATAATTCAAAGGCAATCACATATTAATTGCTTCAACCAAAACATGAGCCATTAAATATTACTTGTAAGTGTGACACGAAGGCATAGAAAAATATCTTGGCTATGCATTTTGGTACTGAATTTTCAGCATTCTCAGAATTCTGATTTCAGTTCATCCTGAATACTGTTTGACAGGCCATGTCACATTATTTGGGAGTGATGCTGGATACTTTCGAAAGTTTGCCTTCCGTGTAGAAATAGCAGACGACTCGAAAAAGAGGAATTGCTGAGCAAAGTAATGTGAAAGCCAAAAGGAATATTCCCACCTTTGACATTGAGAAAATATGTCATATTCATCTTTTCTCCTTTCCCATCTAATTCTGCAAGGCATTTATATCTTCCTTCATGAGTTTTCTTTGTGACGCCAGTCAATACTAGTCTTCTAGTCGTTTCATTCAACATTTCTTCATAAATCTTTGCTCTTGCCCATTTTGTTAATACTGTTGCACTAAATAAAGGAAAATATCAATTGTGCAGGATTCATAGAAATGGTACTGGTGAGCCAAAAATGTTTACACGTTTGGAGGGCTATGGAATCAAAAGTATGAGGCTGATATTCAAACTAAGATGTTAATCTATCAATCAAAGGCAAACTTAGATGAGGAAATTTCGTTCGGTAAGATCACTCATCTTTACGATCCAAGGATTAGAAAAATGTTTGGTTTGTATGGGAAGGAAAATCCAGAGATCCATTCTGGTCTATAATTTACTCGCTATTGAAAGTAAAATCCTATTTCTGAAACTGACAATAGCATCGTTGTAGCATAGCAATGTCGCATAAATCATAGACCACAACAGAACGTGGAATTATCGATTCCCATACAAACCATTTACAGACATTTTTTCTAATTGTTGGGTCTAATGATGAATGATCTTATCAAACAAAATTTTCTCATCTAAGTTAGCCTTTGACTGATTCATTAACATTTTAGTTTTGAATATCGGCCAAATACTTTTTATTCCACAGTCCATCAAACGAACCCCAGTTCTATGAACCAAATTTTGATGGTCTCATATCTTTGCTATCAGGAAATCACCCATCATATGAACGAATCAATTGAAAGCTGTGAATTTCCGGGCAAATTAAAGAATGCAGATGTCTCGCCAATCTTCAAAAAAGATGGAACTAACAAAAGAACTGCAGGCCAATTAGTGTACTTTCTGCACTTTCAGAACTATTCGAGAGGCAAATCTCACAATAGATGACTCCTTGTGCAAAGACAAAGATTTCTAGGCTACTTCGTGGCTTCAGAGAGAAGGGCTCAGGCAAATGCCTGGATGATGGGGGAGTCGCTAGAGGCCTAGGGCTTCGGCATGAAATGCCTCAGATTTATGCATACCTATCTTTTCGGTGGAAAAAACGAGTGAAAATTGGGTCGACCTTCACCGACTGGCTCTGGCTCGATATTGTATCAGGTATGTCCCAAGGATCTATTCTGGGTCCTTTGCTATTCAACATTTACGTCGATGATTTGATTCATTTGATCCAAATACAGAAATTTGCAATTTTGAAGACGACAATGCCATTTACTCTTGTGGCACTAATTTGGATGGAATTATTATTGACCTGAAAAAGGATCTATGTCAAATGCTAAAATGGTTTGAATCAATCCATCTAAATTCAAGATGATGCTCCTTCGTACCAAACTTAATGATAAAACATGCATTGAAATAAATGGAGCTACTGAATGCCTGTATACACATCAGACAGTGTTAAACTTGTAGGCGTCACAATCGATGCTAGTCTTAAATTTGACCAACATGTCAAAACTTTGTGCCAAAAAGTGAACAACAACTTGAAAGCATAGGGTAGCTAACTTCCTAGATAAGGGCAAGGCAAAATTACTATACAATCCCTTCCTGCCGTCAAATTTCAACAACTGTTTTCTTTCTCTAATTTGATTTTTTTGCGGAAAGCAATGAAATGAGGAGATAAATTGAGTTCATAAACAAGAAATAGCCATCCACACAAATACATACAGAAATTAATGGCAGAGATATATAAATCATTAATTCATGAAAGTCCATCATTTATGGGAGAATTTTTCGTGCAGAGGGAACTGACCTATGATCTACGAATCAACAACGCGCTACAACTCCCGCCTACCAAATCGATATCTTTCGGAATAAACTCACTAGCATTCCGAGGAAGCATTCTCTGGAATGCCATGTCTGATACAATAAAGAGTGCTGAAAATGTATCCAGATTTTTAAAAGGCATAGAAGCCTGGAATGGAGACAAATATGTGCAAATAAGTAGATCAACATTGTAATCTTTTTTTTTCTGGTATGTATATAGTTGGTATTAATTAGTTTTTACATAATCATCAATGTAGGTATATTAACTATCTTCCTACCAACTGTAAATAAAGAGATTATTATTATTCTCATTGTTAAATATGTAAAATTTTTTGAATCACCCAATATATGATCGCTGTCAATAAATATTTCTTTGGAATCGATAATAATGAGCTAAATCCCGAAACCGTACATTGCTCTCAGCAACGCATGAAATAGTTTGTACGTGTATTTGCATTAAAGCAGACGTAGTGCAGATTTCTTGCTTTGCTGGTACTTGCCTCATTTGCCTCGAAGTGACATTACTTGAGAGTGAGTACGAGCTGCCTTCCTGAAAGCAGATGCTATGAACAGAAACAAGACATCAGCATGTAGCTGAAAGGCTTAGCTGTCCTTTGAAAGGTTGGTTGGTTAACCCTATAGTGGTTGGTCTATTTGATAATCCTATTTTGGTGGGGGGGCAAAAAACCCCCTTCCTAACTCTTGACTGGTAACAGGTAGAGCGACTAAATTTGGTGTGCTAATAGCCTCAGGCATATACCTTCTGTAAATACAAAAATTAACCTAAGATTAGCCATCATTTTTGCTCACGTCAGCATTTTCCTTTGTGTGGTCCAGAAAAGCGGCAAAATTGGCCAATATCAGGAGAATCACGATAAAATTGAATTTGGAGCACATTTTCCATCCAGACATGATAATTGTGATAGAATGCATCAAATAACTCTACATTACAAGAGAAATTTGCAAAATATTCCACTTCTGCTCCTTTTTTCGAGATAATTGAGATTTGAGAATTTGCGATTTTTCCAGGTCAGTCCCAGAAAATTGTCTCCCGCCCCCTCATTTTTCAAAACATTTCGATGAAACTATTTGAGAAGTTGTACAATAAGTAGTTGCAAAAAGTCAAGAAGTTTCATGGCTATAAAATTCTTCCTGACAGAGTTAACCCCAACCAAAATAGGGTTAAAACAACCAGTTTCAAAAAGATGGTAATTCATTCATTTCTCACGTCCATACTGAGGTTGACTTGCACACATCATCTTCCAAAACCAATGTGCCATGTACTTGACGAGATGGTTACTTTACAAAGCAACATCATCGAGAAACATAGAAAGAAAAGATACCTTCTCTGTCACTGAAAAAATTCAATCAAATACTACAGCATTGCCTATGTTACGATGAAACTTCAAGAGTCTGAAACTTGTGGCTTTAGTCTTTTAGTTAAAGGTGATCTGAAGCGAAAATTTTTATTGATGCAGATGAATAGCACTGTTGAACGATGATGAATCTCATTAAAAATTTTTGATACTTTGTTTCATCTTCGAGTTATCCACTAAGGGGCGACAAACATATCGATTTTCTCCCCAACAACGTCATTTGATGTTTTCGTTTAGACCCCCCTACCCCCCCCCCCACAAAACGTCCATGACCTAAATATCGATATAAGCGAATTTGTGCATGTTATAGGCCTGGATTTTGCAGTGCATAGTGTGGGGACTGACCCTGCGCTCATATCAAATTTCATTGCTAAGAACATTTCTAACAACAGCAAAATAAATTGCAAAAAGTGAGAAATACAGATACTCGCAACCATTCTGTACTTTAAATTTCTGCATATCAAAGAATAACAGCATCCAGGATTGCCATAAAAAGTAACTGAAAAGTTTTCTTACAAGCCTTTGACATTTCTCAGATAGATGTAATTCCTACAGAGCCCAATTTGAGGGATGTTCCCTGCATACTATCGACTATCGACGGGAAGTCCTTTTTACATAATTGTGAAAGTCATAAATGTCGACGTTGCCGTACCTTAGCCACCAGGATAAGGATTCAGCTGATATCGTACTATTGCTGAGTTCAATTACAAGTTGATTTCATATCATTGTTGAGTTGAATTTAAAAAGATCTTTATATTATGGTCTGAGTGTCTTTTTTGTAGGCCAACTTTTAAAATGAAAGAGTTTAAGATCCGAGCATATTAGAAGGCTTATTTTGACAATGAGAGGCAGCCAACAAAGACAACGTTCAGATTTTACTGGTTGTGATTATTTTTATCAGACCTTTTTTTCGATATAACTTCTCAATTTGAAAACGTCTTGAGCGAAACCCCTCCCCCCAAAGCGTCCAAACGACGTTGTTGGGGAAAAAATCGATATATTTGCGGTCCCTAATTTGTACGATGGGCTGATGACGTCATTTTGTTTGCAAAAGGTACGAGAAAGTATACAAGGTTGACCACGTTTCCAAAGGGAAATAAAGTCAACGACCTTTCCTTCAAATGAAATGCTTTTCTAAAGGTCAAATCAGTTGATGAAACAATGTTTATTGCATTTATTCTGCTCAGCTGAAATGTCTCCTAAAACTGTAACCTTCTAAAGATCAGATACAGCTTCTTTCCATATAGAATCCTAATAATTTGCAAACAAAATGACGTCATCAACAGACACTTAAAATCATTGGATAACTTAAAAACGAAATGAGACATCAAAAGAATTTCAACAGGATTTCTTATCAATCGACAGGGCCATTCGTTTGCATCAATAAAAATTTTCGCTTCAGATCACCTTTAAGATGGCAACAAAAGAGAATCAACTTACGTGCACAGCTTCGAAACGATGAGACAATCAAATGAGACATTGCTTCCTTCAATAACAGTCTTGTTCTGCACAGTTGGAAAAGAGGTCAACGATGAAGCAGGGCATTTCTTCCCAAAACCACCTAACATTTTTCAAAAAGAAACAATGTTCTTTAGTTGAAAGTAAAAATGACGGACGAAAGTTGATAAACGGCAGATGAAAGTGGGATAGGGCTGAAGCGGAAAGAAATAGCAAATTAAACGAAAATCTCTCTGAATGAAAGATTTTGATAAATCTACCCTAGACGGCACAAAGTAAAACAGTGAGTAGAAATGAGTTCATTATCAGCTATATTGACAAAAAACTGAGGCCTTTTGAAGACATGGTCGCAAAATCACTGTAACAAAGTCATTAATCATCAAAAGCAAAAATTGATGAATCAGGTGTTCAGTATGAGTATGAGAACCAGAAGTCTATTCGCTTGAACGTCTCATTCCTTGCTTCCCCCTCTCGCAATTTGTGCAACAGAAACCGTAACATTACAAGGGGCAGCTACAGAATGGGAGGCATGAAAAGGTGATCAATTAAAAAGAGTGGAACCAAGAAAAATTTGCATTTTCAGCAAAGTATTGTGTTACTTACGGATCATATGATTTTATCCCACTAAAGGTAAGACTGATTGCATATTCATAGTTATCGTTATTAACCCTATTAGTACTGGGGGGCGTTTTTCGCCCCCCTACCACACTTTTCTACATTGCACTAAAACGGCCTATAATTTAACCACCAAACTTTGTAACTTTTAGTCAAATTCAATTGGCAATTAAATTTTTGACATTTCATTGTTCTAACTCTGATCACGTGACCACAGTGATACCGTAATTGGAGAGTAGTCAACAAAAAAATTATTAAAACCTCAATAGATTTTGCCTCGTTTTTCCGATTGATCTCAAACATGTACCATTCGATTGCTTTTGATGAGTACTTTCATTTGATATATATAAATTTCATATTTGCTGACATCAGCAAAATTTAATATCTATGACGTCACTGACATTTATGACGTCATTACTCCAATGAATAAATGTAAGATATGAAAAATTGTTGTCTTTTTTGCTTCAACGTATTTATTTGATTACGTCTGAGTCGATAATTACTAGATAAAAGGTCAAGAATTAGAAATAACTGCAAAGAAAATCTGTACATGGAACAAAAAGCTAATTAAAAGCTAATTGTGCTAAAAATAGAAACTGGAAATATCTCAACAGTATGTATTTTAAATTTGCAACATGTTTTCTACAACTTGAGACAAATTTTGAGAAAGTTGGATGAGAGGTAAATTGAATAGAATTTTTCTTGTTAAAAAGGTAAAATATTGCTAATTTTCCTCTGTTCTTTGGTTGCCTAGCAACGAAACACGTGATTAATTAATTGTCATTGTTACATTTCAATAGCCAATTGTCTAAAGAACAATAGGAGTAAGTCTTATTGTTATATCTCTTGTAGTTTCGGAGAAAAGGGGGGGGGGCGAAAAACGTTAGTAAAAAACAAAGTTAGTAAAAAATCGCCCAGTACTAATAGGGTCAATGGACTGGTGGACGCTCCAACTACGACTTATGGACTTTCAAATTGAGAATTGGGACGAAGTTTTCCCCTATCGAAATCATGACTATTATGGAAACCATAGCAACAGTTCAGTGCTCCAGGCAATGGCGCATGGGCCTAAGTTGCCGGCTCGAACCTTCGATGCAAAAACATTTGAAAATTCAAGCTTTCAGTGATACTAGCCATGAACAATAGCCTCAAGTATCCAGATGAATGTTTCTTCAATCCAAGAATCAACAAACCTCACTGTGAACCAGGAGTTCCCAATTTCCAACTGTCGAGGGTTGCTTGCCTTGCTTCTGAGACTACGCCGCAGCGTTGTTCCAGAGGGCACACATAAATCTATTCATATTCATTTCCGTCTCAAATTTTCATATGAAAGTCCATAGGTCCCAGTTTGAGGAAAAATAAAGAAGTTGTTGTTGTTGTCATTGTTGGTGTTGATGGTTGCGATAACTGGGACAATGTCGTGAGTCCACTAAAAGGTCATATTGAATTATTTTTGCACCATAAAGACCAATTTAAATATTCAAACAAAGTGCAAAAATGTCATTTTCACAGAACTGTTGCTGAGCTGTTATTGATGATAAGTGATTTTGTAAGACTGACTTTGATATGACTAGAAAATGCATTGGTTTTATCCTCATTCACAGGAAAGTAAAAAAATTCGTTGTTGGATCCTACCTTGACCAGTGTCAACAGCCAGCTCAATGCGAGCAAAGTCTGCATATTTTCTGTCTGAGGTAATGTGACTGACCAACACTCTGTATATATCGTCGTCCTTAAATCTTATTGACGGGAACAAAAGATGTCCCTGCAAAGTTAGAAGCAAATCTTTATCATAGGAGATATTCAAATATTCATCTTTCCCCTGGCTAGTTGTTTTCCGGCTTTGCCAAGTGAAGATTGGTGCTGGGACAGCATTGTACGTTGGTGCTTTCAAAAGGTATGCTTGTGTGTAATTTGCTTTTTGTACCCTCTTTGGATACGTTTCTCTGGACAGATCTGAGAAAGAAAACATAGTTAGATCATTTCTCTTATAATTTAAATGTTTTTGAAAGCCCCAACTTTTTCACGTATAATTTCAACACCATAATTTTCAACTCCTAAAGAACTCTACCGTTAGTCCCACCCCATCTAAATGTTATTGGCAGCAAATTTGTACCAGCAGATTGATCATCTTATTTTCTTTACATTTAGAAAAAAATTTACAATATTAGTTTCATATAGTAGAATCATTCTACTATACTTTCTAACTATAACTATACGACACTACGGGAACGATACCAAGAGGAGCAAAATAACACGACTATCCCATGGTAAAATGAACCAAAACGAGGACAATACAAGGAACATTACACAAAGAAACAATGAAGGAACAAAAACATAGACGAACAACATGCAAGTTAAGCAAGGCTATGGTATATTACTGTTTCAAGCTTTATATGTCGTATTACTGTATATAGGGGAACAATGGTCCTACCTTTGTCCTAAACCGGTTGCAAAAAGAACTTTGCACCATTTTTGTCCCAAAAAATACAATACTTTCCTTTCTCGTCGTTTGCATTTGTGTCAACCGTTTGAAAACTCTCAATAACCAAATCTTTTCGTCGAATCTCGTTTCTCAAGGATTCGTTTTCCTTTTTCAAAAGAGAGATTTCCACCTTCAGTTCCAGATCCTTACGCCTACTAATGCTGTTCCTTGTGAATTCATTTTTCTCCTCGACTGCTTTCATCAACGATCCAACTTGTTCTTTTAATGATAGAAATTCTGATAATGAAGTGCACTTGACAGCTTCAAATGCAACTATGTCATTTGTTTTATCATTGGTATTCTCTTCTCTTGGTAATTCAGGCCATTCAGAGATATCCAGCACAAAGTAGGAGTCCTCGCCATCTTCTCCTCGGTTTTCGATCTGTTTTCGTTTCATAAGACGTCTGAGTGCATCGTCAACCTCACGTGATGTGCAAGTAAATTTCTTTTTTCCAAGTTTTGTGGTAATCATGCTGCAATATGGCCTTTTCCTATCTTTTCCTCTTATTTCGTTGATTGCACTTATGATTTTAGTGTCCATTCTCAGAAACAAGACACGAATTTGGGCCTTACCTTTTCTAAACTAAACTAAAAAAAGCATCTCCTTTAAACAGCATTCCTGCCAAGATCCTCAAACAAAATGCTGACATTTTTGCTGTCCTCATCCAACAACTTTTCAATTCTAATTTATCAGAGTGCTATATTCCAAAGGAATTGAAAGCTGGTGAGATCTCGTCTCTTTTCAAAAGTCTTGATGCTTTCCTCAAGAAAAATCATAGACCTATAACGGTTCTATCGTCTGTGTCCAAAATTTACGAGAGAGTTTTGCAAAGTCAAATAAAATCTCATGCCCTTAGCTTCCTGTCTCCCCTTCTGTGTGGATTTCGAGAGGGCTATGGAACCCAACCTGCACTTTTACGACTCATAGAAACCTGCAAAAAGACCTTAGATAAAGGGGGTGTTGCTGGAGCACTACTCATGGATCTCTCAAAGGCTTTTGATTGCTTAAATCATGAGCTTTTGATTGCAAAGTTAAGTGCTTATGGTTTCAGTAAAAGTGCATTGCGGTTGATCCATAGCTATCTCAATGAGAGGAAGCAGAGGGTAAAGATAAATGGGTCCTTCAGCACATGGAGAGAAACAATGATAGGTGTACCACAGGGCTCGGTCTTGGGGCCTCTTCTGTTTAATATATACCTCCATGATCTCTTCATGTTTGTGAAAGATGCTGACATATGTAACTATGCAGATGACACAACTATATATGCTTGCGAAAGTAATGTCGAAAGTGTCGTCAAAATATTAGAAAGTGATGCCCTTAAAATTCCAAGCTGGTTTCCAAACAACTGCATGAAGTTGAATGAGGACAAATGCCACTTAATGATATTTGGGGATAAAAGTAATTAAATTTCTGTAAATATCGGAAGGGTAACCATAAAAGAGAGCACGGAAGAAAAGTTGCTTGGAGTGATTTTTGACAAAAAATTATGCTTTAAACAGCAAGGGTCTATTTGCAAAAAATCTGGTCAAAAGCTACATGCTCTCTCAAGAAGTTCTCACTTTCTTGACACTGAACAACTAAAGCGAGTAATGAAAGCATTTATCTTGTCCCAGTTCAACTACTGTCCTCTTGTATGGATGTTCTGCGATAGAATACTGAACAACAAAGTTAATCGTATTCGCGAACGGGCATTGCGGATAACTTACAAAGATATGAGGTCATAGATTTTGATACAATGTTACTCAGAGACAATGCTGTCCCAATCCACATTAGAAATTTACAGCTGTTGATGACTGAAAGTTATAAAACAAAATGGGAGCTTAATCCTAGTTTCATGAAGGAGATCTTTGTCGAAAAACATTAAGATGCTGCCATAATCTACTGTTGCCACAAGCACGTTCTACGTGTTATGGCTTAGAGACGATATCGTTTCTTGGGAGTAGATTATGGCAGGCTCTTCCCAATGACATGAAACAATCAGATACCCTCTCCAGCTTTAAAAGGAAAATAAAAACCTGGAAAGGAGAGGAATAAAGTTACTGTGTAGACTGTGTAGACCTTTCGTGGCTCAGGTTGGGTTCTTGAGTGGATAAATGTCGCATCGAAAATTTTGAAAGAAAACATTTTAATTCTGTAAAAACATGGTAAAAATCTGTGCATATGTATATTCATAGCTATTCATTCTGAATTATAGATATATATATATTTTTTTGCTTTTTTATAAAATTTTAGTTTGTAGTAGCTACGTATGTATATGCCTACTTTAAATAAACAGTTAATAATGATAATAATAAAGAAACACAACTGCAATTTTGCTAAAAACGTTTCGATTTGAAATCTTCGTCAGTTTACTTACAATTGGGGACAAGCCAGGTTTTATACGTTGTAAACAAAATTAAAATTAACATAAAATTTCCATAGGATCAAAATTAGAATACCCTTGATACAACTCGAATTATGAACATACAATACATTACAACGTAAACAAAATTAACAGAAACCTAGGCCTGATTCACACTGGGTCCCCCGGGCCATCAAGGCAGCGCAAAAAAACCCGAAAGACAAAGAACCGGAGTTTAAGTCTCTGTCTCTCGGGTCCCCCCGCACGACCCCAACAGACCCAAAAAACCCAGCGCGAACCAGGCCTTAAAATAAAAACAAGAATAAAATACTACACCTTCCAAACCATAGAGTTACAATAATAATAATAATACAGCCTATCTTTTTGGTTTCTTTACCCACATGGGATTGAGAGTGTCCTCCGTAGCAGAATCCTAATTTCCAAGGGAACGGAAAAAGAGACGCCAGCCAGTAACCCTCCAATTATTAATGATAATAATAATAATAATAATAATAATAATAATAATAATAATAATAATAATAATAATAATAATAATAATAATAATAATAATAATAATAATAATAATAATAATAATAATAATAATAATAATAATAATAATAATAATAATAATAATTGAATGGAGAAAACATGATTAAAGGGATTAACACTTGGGCAGTCTCTTTGATAAGGTACTCAGCTGCCTTTTTAGATTGGACCAAAGAAGAGAAGCAGAGTATCGATCGGAAGACAAGAAAATTAATCACGATGCATAAGGGATTGCACCCGAAGAGCAACACAAACAGACTTTACATCCCCAGAAAAGAGGGGGGCAGAGGCCTTTTGAGCATAGAGGATACGGTTGATCTAGCTAATCTTGGACTGAAAAGCTATGTGAGAAATAGCTGTGAAAGATTACTAGTTGCTGCAAGGCAAATAGAGGATTGTCAAGGAGAAAGTGTGAAAGACTTCAAGAATCGAAAGAAAATTGAAAGGAAACAGGAATGGAAAGTTAAAGCACTTCATGGCCAGTTTTTACGACAAACGGATGATGAAACAGGAAAAGAACGATGGATGTGGCTCAAAGGAACAGGAATTAAACGTGAAACTGAATCGTTAATTCTAGCAGCCCAAGAACAAGCAATAAGAACCAATGTTATCAAGGCCAAGATTGACAACACACAAGAGGAAAGCAAATGTCGTATGTGTGGTAAGGTAGATGAAACAGTAAATCACATTATTAGTGAATGCAATATGCTTGCCCAAAGAGAGTATAAAAAACGCCACGATTGCGTGGGAAGAAAGATCCATTGGGAATTGTGTCGAAAATATGGTGTGGCAGTATCAGAAAGATGGTATGAACACCAACCAGAAACGGTTACCGAAAACGACAGCTGTAAGTTGCTGTGGGATTTTAATATCCAGACAGACCATGTCATTCAAGCCAGAAGACCTGATGTCATTCTTATTGATAAAGAAAAGAAAGAATGTAAAATTATAGACTTTGCCATACCGTATGACAGTAGAGTGAATGCAAAAGAGATGGAGAAAATAGAAAAGTATCAAGACTTAGCACGAGAGGTACAGAAATTATGGAACATGCGAGCGAAAGTAATTCCTATTGTAATAGGTGCACTTGGGACAACCCCAAAGAAACTTTCCAGAAGATTAGATGACCTTGGAATAGGAACACGAATTGTTGAACTGCAGAAGACTGTCATCATCTACTCTGCAAGGATCCTCCGTAAAGTGCTCGAAATTTGAGGAGTCTTGTTGACACCAAGTTTCAAGCTGGTATCACCACTGACAAAGGACAGTGTGCGACACTATCAATAATAATAATAATAATAATAATAATAATAATAATAATAATAATAATAATGATAATAATAATAGTCTGCTTGCTTCAAAGAGACAAAAGACGTTAAAGATGAAAAAGAAAGTTGGAAGTGGCTGGCCAATGGATATCTTAAAAAGGAAACAGAAGGAATGCTCATGGCAGCCCAAGATCAAGCACTCAGAACAAACTGGGTATCGGTTATGATAGATAGAAGACAAGGATCTGCAATGTGTCGGATGTGCGGGGAGAGGGATGAAACTATAAGCCACATTCTCTCGGAGTGTAAAAGCTGGCACAAAATGAGCACAAGAAATGGCGTCATGATAAGGTGGCTGCCGTGATACATTGGCATCTGTGTCACAAGTTTGGATTTTCTTGCGGATCAAAGAACTATGAACACTTTGTAGATAACACAATTGCTGTACTAGAAAATGAAGCAGTTAAACTTCTATGGGATTTCTCTATGCAGACTGAGTCTAAAATAGAACAAAACAGGCCAGATATAGTTGTCATTGAGAAAAAGTCAAAAACATGTTATATAATAGACGTGGCATGTCCCTTCGATACCAGAATTGAGAAAAAAGAAATGGAAAAGAAAGATGCTTACTGCGATCTGAAGTACGAGATATTCAAAGTATATAAAGGTGAAGTCAACAAAGTTTTTATCATTCCAATTATCATCGGAGCGTTAGGCTCAGTGACCAAAAGATTCAAAAGTTACCTAGAGCAGCTGAAGTGCGATGTTCAGTTGGAAGTAGTGCAAAGAACCTGCCTTCTGGGATCAGCAAGAATACTGAGGAAAGTTTTGGACACAAAGTAGAAGAACAGGAAATAACATCAAGAAAAGATTAGTTGAACAGTAGAAGCCTACCTGCTAAAGCCACGGGTAGTAGCCTGCTGACAGGACGCAAACCAGTAAATTACAACAACACTATGAACGAGTACAATAATAATAATAATAATAATAATAATAATAATAATAATAATAATAATAATAATAATAATAATAATAATAATAATAATAATAATAATAATAATAATAATAATAATAATAATAATAATAACAATAATAATAATAATAATAATAATAATAATAATAATAATAATAATAATAATAATATTTTGCGGAATTGTGAAAACATCCTTCTTGTGGATCGTGAGCATCGCAGGGTTTTTTCGGGAAAACTTTTCGTTTCGTTTAGAAGGGCCAAAAACTTTAAAGATACCTTGGTTCGGGCAAAATTACAACCGGAAAATGAGGAGTTGGTGGAAAAAGGTACACATAAGTGTAATGGTAGAAGGTGCCAAATATGCCCGATGATGCAAGAGGGGTCCATGTTTTATAATGCAGATGATTCTCGGTTTTTTAGGAACTTTTCAGGGGCGTATGACTGCAACTCGGTGAATGTGGTCTACTTGCTGCAATGCACATGTTGCAATAAAAAGTATGTAGGCAGTACGAAGACTAAATTTCGCCAGAGATTTAACGTCTATAAATCGTATTTTCGGACATACAAACAAAAGCGTCTAAGTGGTAATCTTCATACGGGTAAGCCTGTCCCACAGGCAAGCTTTTTCTCTCACTTTTTTGAACAAGATCATCGGGGTGAATTTTCTGTAAAAATAAGCATCATCGATGGTGCAGGTGACGTGTATTCGCTTCGCAGAAAGGAGTTTTTTTGGCAATATAAATTGGGTGTATTTTCCCCTAAGGGCCTAAATGAAAGGGTGGCAGATATCGAGTTGGATTTGTTTGCTTGTGGGAGCGCTTAATCCTTCTACCTTTGCACTTATATCCCGAGGGAGTGGAAGGAGATGCTGGCCGGTTAACTTCGTGTATTTTGCACGTGGTGTTGGGGTGGAATTCCCCATCGGGCTATTCGGGATTTAGCAAATTAAGCAAATCCTTGGAGGGTTACTGGCTGGCGTCTCTTTTTCCGTTCCCTTGGAAATTAGGATTCTGCTACGGAGGACACTCTCAATCCCATGTGGGTAAAGAAACCAAAAAGATAGGCTGTATTATTATTATTATTGTAACTCTATGGTTTGGAAGGTGTAGTATTTTATTCTTGTTTTTATTTTAAGGCCTGGTTCGCGCTGGGTTTTTTGGGTCTGTTGGGGTCGTGCGGGGGGACCCGAGAGACAGAGACTTAAACTCCAGTTCTTTGTCTTTCGGGGTTTTTTTGCGCTGCCTTGATGGCCCGGGGGACCCAGCGTGAATCAGGCCTAGGTTTCTGTTAATTTTGTTTACGTTGTAATGTATTGTATGTTCATAATTCGAGTTGTATCAAGGGTATTCTAATTTTGATTCTATGGAAATTTTATGTTAATTTTAATTTTGTTTACAACGTATAAAACCTGGCTTGTCCCCAATTGTAAGTAAACTGACGAAGATTTCAAATCGAAACGTTTTTAGCAAAATTGCAGTTGTGTTTCTTTAATAATAATAATAATAATAATAATAATAATAATAATAATAATAATAATAATAATAATAATAATAATAATAATAATAATAATAATAATAATAATAATAATAATAATAATAAGGTTACCCTTTGCTGCAACTACCTCCAGGTCACCCTTGAGCAAGGTGTAGTACCTGTCAGCTCTCCCCGGGACCATGAAGTACCGGGTTGGCGTCCGGCGGGGGCTAGTCTGTCTCATGGGTAGGGGGGACTCTTTAGTCTTGGTCGACAACCCCCCTAGAGATGGTGTCTCAATAAAAATACCCGAGGGAAGGAAACCTGGATAAAACCACTCTCATAATATCAAATTATGATGCTTAGATGTCTAATACACAAATTAGATATAACGACGTGAATGGAACTGGAACCGACCCAGGTGAAGGGTCCTCGTCCGGCAGGGGTACTCGGGGACAGCAGCGAGTCCCAGGTCATCAACAAGTTACTGCTAGAAAGACTTGGAACAAAGAAGTGAACAAGCTTATAATGAGATGCTTCATTGAAAGTAATCCATCAACTAGGGGATACAGTAAGAGAATGTTAGCCATATGGAAGGAGATTGGTGTCTTTGATGTGACAGAGCAAAGATTAGCAGATCAAGTTAGGGCAATTAAGGTGAATCGGTGGCTTTCTGAGGTGGAAATAGAAGAGATCCATAGGAACATTAAAGATAAGCAGAATGTTACAAACGAAGAAGATGTGATTACGAATGAAAACCCAGACGTTTGAGTGAATACAAGTCCAGAAGGCGACAATGGTGAAGGAATGAGTGAAATTTTGAATAGTAGCCTATGTCACCAAGAAACCAATGGACAGAATCAGATAAATGAAACAGACATGAGTGATGAGCAACTGGAATTAGCAGCAGCAATAAGGGCAAAGCTATTAGAAGAGAATAAGTTACCATCACAAAATCTTAGAGCTGTAGATAGAAAGAAACTAAAAGAAGCAACGCAAGCAGTGAACAATGTGCTGAAGAAACTTGATACCAAAAACATTAGCGAAACAAATAGATTGACATTGGCAGGAGCAAATGTTGTGGCAGACCTTCTGCAAATAAAACGTAAACAAATACCGAGAAAAGAGCAGAACAAAAAACCATGGTGGAAGCGAAGAATAATGAAACAGATAATAGAACTGAGAAAAGATTTAAGTAGATTAGATCAGTGGTCGCGAAGCATTCTGAAAAATAAAGATAAAATGGAATACTTGGAAAGAAAGTACCATGTAAAAGCCAAAGGAATGAGTGTGGTACTTGAGGAACTAAGACAGAGGGTAAGAGCAAAAACAGCAAGGATCAAGAGATACGAAGAGCGAAACAATGCTTTCATACAGAACAGGCTTTTCCAAAGTAATCAAAAGAAACTGTTCGAAATGATCGATGGCTATGACAGAGAAAATGAAGTAAGGCGCGATGCTAACGAAAGCAAGAAATTTTGGAGTGAACTGTGGGATAAAAATGTGACTCATAATGAAAACGCTGAATGGTTGACCACCATGAAAAGAGAATATCAGAATGTCGAAATGCAACCAAACCTCAATGTCACAGAAGATAAAGTGAAAACACAGATAAAAAAGATGCCAAAGTGGAAAGCTTGTGGACCCGATGGAGTTCATGGATATTGGTTGAAGGAGTTTACAAGTTTGCACTCCAGGATAGCAGAACAACTTGATGAATGCTTACAAACAGGACAGGTAGCTTCACGGATGACAAAAGGAAGAACGTCTTTGATTCTGAAAGACCAAAGCAAAGGAAATATTGTATCAAACTTCAGGCCAATAACCTGTTTACCACTGATGTGGAAGTTGTTAACGGGGATTATTGCCAAGGAAACATACCAGCATCTGCAAAGTAACGGGCTATTTCCAGAGGAGCAGAAAGGCTGCAGGAAGGAAAGCAGAGGTACTAAAGACCAACTCATGATAGATAAAATGGTGTTGAAAAATTGTAGAAGGAGAATGACTAATCTATGCCTTTCTTGGATAGATTACAAGAAGGCGTATGATATGGTGCCCCACTCATGGCTGATGGAGTGTACTGCGATGCTTGGAGTAGCACTGAATGTGAGGCGGATGTTGAGTAAGTCAATGAAAAGGTGGAAAGTTGAACTGACATCAGGAGGGCAAACACTAGGGGAAGTTAACCAGAACGCGTTCTTCTCCTTTTCGCTCCTCCGCACTTACTGTAGAGTCTGCACGCAGGCTATAAACTCGAGGGCAGTGTCAGTCATCAGGTATGGGGCGGGTATAGTTGATTGGACAAAGAACGAATTACAGGAAATGGATAGAAAAACCAGGAAATTGTTGACCATTTATCGAAGTATGCACCCCCAGGGTGATATAGATAGGCTGTATATGAAAAGAGTAGCAGGAGGTAGAGGACTACAGAGCGTTGAGGAGACAGTTGAATTGGAAGAAGCAAGTTTGGCTTTTTATTTGGAGACTAAAGAAGAAGAACTGCTGAGAGAGGTCTCACGAGAACAAATTTTGGAATTCAATGGAAGCCCTCAGGACAAGAAGAAAACAATGTTAAAGGACAGACAAATGAAATACGAAAGTAAAAATCTACATGAAGCATTTGAAAGAAAAACGAAAGAAATAAAGGACAGTGTGGAAAGTTGGACTTGGTTGAAGAAAGGGTATTTAAAAAAGGAGACAGAAGGGATGCTAATGGCGGCCCAGGATCAGGCAATTAGGACAAGATGGGTTCAGAAAAATATCGATAGGATGGATATCACTGAAACTTGTAGGATGTGCGGAGACAAAGAAGAAACCATCAGTCACATTGTCTCTGAATGTAAACAATTAGCCCAGAAAGAATATAAAGTTAGTAGACATGATAAGGTTGCTGCTATACTACATTGGGACATTTGCAAGAAAAATGGATTCGAATGTGGTGATAAAAGTTATGAACACGTCGTAGATAGTGAGAAAAAGGTTTTGGAGAATGAAGATATCAAGGTTTTGTGGGATTTTCCAATTCAAACCGACAAGAAATTGGATCATAACAGGCCAGATATCACAATGATTGACAAGAGAAACAAAGTGTGTTGGCTAATTGACGTCGCATGTCCATTTGACACAAGAATAGACAAGAAAGAAAGTGAAAAGATAGAAGCGTATACAGAGCTGAAATATGAAGTTCTGAAAATATGGCGGACGGAAGTGCAGAACGTCTTCATAGTCCCAATCATCATTGGAGCACTGGGATCAGTCACAAAAAAGCTTAGAAAGAACTTAGAAATGATCAATTTTGTCAAAAGAGTGGAGCCATTGCAGAAAGCTTGTCTACTGGGAACAGCTAGAATGATCAGAAAAGTGTTGGACTTTGGAAGCTAAAGAGACAAATGACTTGCTATCTAAAGCTGCGGGAGGTGGCCTGATAGCAAGATGAACCCAGTTGAATTGTATGAACTGTGAAGTTGCAAATAATAATAACAATAATAATAATAATAATAATAATGATAATAATAATAATGGAAACTTTTTATTCCCTACAAATACTACTATACATGATGACACCCATCACTCTCAATTAGGCATGATGGGGAAATTTACAAGTTCTAATTAAAATGTTCCTTAAAATAAATTGAAAAGTATGCAGCTAATACGTTCGAAATATAATATTTGTCCACATCTTGAAAGAAAAGAATTTAAAACGTTAACAGTTCTGGACTTGTCCACTCACTGTCTCTCTTACAAAATATGTAGTACGTACAACGTACACAGATTTTTATTATTTTCTTTTCCAGGTTAAGTTGTTCTTGCTTACTAGTTGATAAATTATGCAACATATTCATAAACGCTTTGTGTCCGTTAATGCCGATTGTTCCTATTTCTCCCATCGATAGATTTATGTATTCCACACGCAAGTATGAGGATGAAAGGTCTTTCAGGAGATTTTCGTAGCGCTGCTTTTTATGAGCCTCGTTATTTCCAATGTTTGTTTCGAAGCCAACAGACAGTTCGAGAACATATAATACACCCTCATTGATCACAAGGAGATCTGGACGCTTGCTTTTTCCAGTGATAACAGCTGATGGTCTGAAGCCTGGAATGTCATCAGCATAGACTTTAACATTCCTTATTCCTGTTAAGAAGTTGCCAATCGTCAAGAGGACAGAGTTGTGACGCCAAGTATATCTTTTCCCTTCAAGCATGGATTTACAACCAGAGACGACGTGAAGAAGGGATTGTGGGAGTTGGCAGAAGTTACACAACTCGCTTTCGACTCTGCCCCAAAATTTCATATTTTTCTTTGTAGGCAAGCTATTATTCAAGTAACGTACAGAGAAGTTGAAGATGTTCTTCGGTAGAAGTTTCTGTGCCTCACTCCAAATGCTTGTTATTTTATTTGTAGTGTGCTCAAGAATAGCCTTCAGTATAAGGCCTTGTGATGACAATTCATGTGTGATCCTGTGGACTTTCTTCATTCTATTTTCTTTGATTACCTCCTTCCCATTGGCGTATGTGTCATATTGCACATTTTTATCACGACTAGTTACTTTATGTAGTGATTGTATGTCTCCATTCGGGGACTTCTTTAAACATTTCCTAAGCGAAACTTGGCACTGGGAAAATTTCGTAGACGGGTCAATAATTCCTAGCCCGCATTTTTCTTTCGTAAGACTAATTATATCCAATGTTCCACTGATTGGTATTTCAAGCCATAATCTAATGTACCTGTGCGCTAGTGAGTCTAGATTTTGTTTGACCCACGTGATGTCTAAGTCGGCAATTGTCAAGTCCCAAGACACTTTAGACATGAAATACGTCGAATAGAGAAGAATCTTGTTCTTCGGATGAAGTGGTAGCTTACTTATTGCTTCCAGCAGCAGATTAGTTGTCTCCAGTAACTTTTTCTTATGCTCTTCGTTGTCCATTTTAAAGTTAAAACTTCTACCAAGGTAAGTGAATGAGTCAGTGGATAAAACAGGAGGGATTCGCTGGTTTGAGACAAACACCTTTGGGCTAACTTGACTACAATTTGTATTGACTTTCATCATGCCGAATGCTTTACATTTGTCTGGCCTCGCTTCCATATTTGCCCAAGAGCAGAAAGCTGTGAAACAGTTCAGAAGGATCTGATTTTCATATTCTTGGCCGGTTATCACGCATGCGTCGTCTGCAAATTGGAGCCAATTTCTGGGCCTTAAGAATGCATCATGTTTATATCCTAATTGCGAGTAATCTTCTTTTCGTATAAGTTGAATGAAAATGTTAAATATCATGTTGAACGTAAGAGGGCTTAAAGGCTCTTATTCAACCATCATGCCTTGCACGTTTCATCTCTTGATTGACCTTTGTCCTCGCCATTTTCATGGCCCATGAAAACGACGACAACAAAGGCCGACCAAGAGACGACAAGTGCAAGGCATGATGGTTGAATAAGAGCCTTTAAACAATCACCCTGAAGAACACCTTTAGTCACTGGGATAAATGGTGTTGCATACCCTGTGGTAATGACTGACGTTTTAAAATCTGTGTACAAATCCTTTATTAGGTTTTGGATCACAATTGGAACATGATGGAATCTGAGTGTTTCTTGGATGAGATTGTGATGGACCTCTCCGAAAGCATTACGAAGATCGAGTAATGTGATAAACAGAGATCGTTGCTTTAATCTAGCTTGATTGATAAGAAAAGCCATTTGCGCTGTATGTTCATACGTTCCCGAAATTTTTGGTATGAAGCCTTTTTGAATGTTATGTTCAAGATATTTGTTTTTGAGAAGGAAGTCAAACATCCTGTTACGAATCAGGGATGTAAACACTTTCAGGGGCACCGACTCGAGTGTTATTGGTCTGAAGTTTGCAGGAACATTGGGATCACCCTTTTTGTGAATTAGCACCGTTACCGCCCTTTTCCATGCAGAAGGTACTGAGCCAGCTTTCCATGCTTCTACCAAAATACGGTGGATGTACGTTCTGAGACAGGGCATCCTCTGCAAACAAATTATGGATATTTGGTCCAGGGGGCAGGGGGAACCCGAGGTTTTCATTCTTCGAATAATTCTAGTTACTTCCTGGTAAGTTGGTTCCTTTAAGTCAAATTCGATAGACGGCTGATCGAATTTTGGTATGTGATCAGGTACCCTAAAGAGTTTTCTGGGATTAATGACACTGAAGGTCTTTTTGAAGTATTCGATGCAATCAGTTTTTGGAAATGTTGGTAAGATCTCTGATGGTTTCTTGATAAATTTCTTCGCGTAGCTCCAAACATTTTTCTGTACAAGGATATTGTGATCTTCTGTTGTCGAGAAAGGAACTTGATTTTCCGCATTATCCTTAATTTTCTGTCGAAGTAGTTTCGCAACGTATTTAATCTCATTAGTATCGATATTTTCTGGAGGGGAATTTTTCAAAGTTTTCAGAATCCTTTTCAGATCATTTTTGGTTTTGTCTTTGTATCGTTCTGCAAGTTCAGAGGGGCATCGGTCGTTTTCCTTCCCAAATTTTCGTACAAAGTAATCATAGAGGGATCGATTCATTTGTTCTATATTTTCATTCAAGCAATTCGGCGATATCTCCCTTAATGGAAGTGCTTCTCTAAAATGGTCTTCTGCAGCTTTCCATTGTTGTGCAGATTTTGGTAATTTTATCCCCGCCTTCAAGATGGGCTCGTTATTAATAATAATAATAATAATAATAATAATAATAATAATAATAATAATAATAATAATAATAATAATAATAATAATAATAATAATAATAATAATAATAATAATAAGAAGAAGAAGAAGAAGAAGAAAACACAACTGTAATTTTGCCATACGTTTCGATTTAAAATCTTCCTCAGTTGAAAATGAAATGAATGAAATAATGAAAATCAAAATGAAATAATAATAATAATAATAATAATAATAATAATAATAATAATAATAATAATAATAATAATAATAATAATAATAATAATAATAATAATAATAATATATAGAAGAGAAAGACAAATCTAGCTATGGCGTGGATTGATTACAAAAAGGCGTACGACATGGTGCCTCATAGCTGGATTATTGAGTGCCTAGAGTTGTTTGGGATAGCTGAGAATGTTATAAAATTCATGAGTGATAGTATGCGATCATGGAAGCTAGAATTAACATCTTCTGGTGAAAGCTTGGGAGATGTTGATATTCAGAGAGGGATTTTCCAGGGAGACAGTCTATCTCCACTACTGTTTGTGTTATGTATGATTCCACTGACGTTGACCTTGAGGAAAGTAGCAGCTTCTTATGAATGGGGTAACAAGGAATTCAGAATTAATCATCTATTATTCATGGACGATCTCAAATTATTTGCCAAGAATCAAGACCAAATAGATTCACTGGTACAAACTGTTCATCTCTTCAGCGAGGACATTGGAATGCAGTTCGGATTAAACAAGTGTGGAGTGTTGGTATTGAAGAGAGGAAAAATTGTGAAGCAAAATGGTATTACGCTTCCGAATGGGCAAATGATGAAAGAAGTCGATGAAAGCGGATACAAATACCTGGGCATTGTAGAAATGGATAAGATCAAAGAAACAGAAATGAAAGACAAGTTTGCAAGCGAATACAAACGAAGGTTAAAGTTGGTGTTGAAATCAAAATTGAATGGTAAGAATAAGATATTAGCAATTAACACATGGGCTGTATCAGTTTTGAGATATGGGGCAGGGATCTTGAAATGGACAACAAATGAACTAAAGAGCATGGATAGGAAATCGAGGAAGATTATGACAATGCACGGTGCATTTCATCCTAAGAGCGATGTAGACAGGTTATATGTGACCAGAGAGAAAGGAGGGCGTGGACTGATTAGCTGCGAGGGTTGTGTTCGAAGTGAGGAGAACAATTTGGGATGGTATGTCCGGAATTCCGTGGAATCATTGATTCGAGGTGTTAGGTTTGCTAAAGTGGTGGACACTGATGATGTTGTAAGTAAGGATGAGTTCAAAAGGGGATGGATAAATGAAAAAGAACAAAGATGGAAGGAAAAAAGAATGTACGGGCAGTTTGTTAGAGAGATGCCGCAATCAACAGATGAAAACAAGACATGGGAATGGCTGAGAAAAGCTGATCTTAAGATACATACAGAGTCACTTTTGTGTGCAGCGCAAGAACAGGCTATCCGAACAAATTATGTTAAACACCATATTGACAAATCAGCAGAGTCACCACTTTGTAGGATGTGTGAAGAGAAGGGCGAAACTGTACATCACATTGTCAGTGAGTGCAAGAAGATGGCACAGAAAGAATACAAACGAAGGCACGACAACGTTGCGAGGATTGTGCATTGGCATTTATGCAAGAAATACAATATTGAAAGGACGGAAAAATGGTATGAGCATTCTCCTGAGGGTGTAGTGGAAAATGCCGAGGTAAAGCTACTTTGGGATGTGAATATTCAGTGTGATCATTTAATTGAAGCTAGAAGACCGGACCTAGTTGTTGTGATTAAAGGTGAGAGAAAATGCATCATCATTGACATTGCGGTGCCAGGTGATAGTAGGACTAATGACAAAGAAAAAGAGAAAGTGGAGAAATATCAAGATTTGAAAAGAGAAATTAAGAGGATTTGGAACATGAGAAATGTGATAGTTGTACCTGTGATTATTGGTGCACTCGGAAGTATAACGAAGAAACTGGATGAATGGTTAGAAAAACTGGATATCACAGTGAATACAGCACTCTTACAGAAGACGACATTATTAGGAACAGCCAGGATATTAAGAAAAGTACTTGAGTACTAAAGGACAATGACCCCAAGGGACCCTTGGTCAAGGGTATTGACCCGCTTCCTTGGGATGTAAATTCGGTTATTAGAACTGCCAGTGCTTAAAGCAGGAGCATAAGATAATAATAATAATAATAATAATAATAAGAGCAGCGACAGTCCAATGTGTAGAATGTGTGGTAAACGAGGTGAAAGCATACAACATATTGTTGCAGAGTGCGAGAAATTAGCCCAGAGGGATTACAAAAGGCGCCACGATAACGTGGCAAAGAAAGTACACTGGGATTTGTGTAGGAAACACGGGCTTCAGCATTCCGATGAGTGGTATGAACACACCCCAGAGGGCGTTGTTGAGAACGAGGCTGTGAAAATTCTGTGGGATATCAATGTACAATGTGATAACGTCATTCAGGTAAGAAGACCAGATGTTATAGTAGTTCATAAGGAAAGAAAGAGGCTCTGATAGTTGATATTGCTGTACCTGCGGATACGAGGATTGCAGAAAAAGAGTTAGAGAAGGTAGAAAAGTACCAAGATCTGAAAAGGGAAATAAAAAGGTTGTGGGAACTGCGATGTGCAAAAGTTGTTCCAGTAGTGATTGGTGCCCTCGGAAGCGTTACAAAAGATCTTGAATGTTGGATTGAAAAGATGGACATTGTGCCTGAGGTTGGAGTACTGCAGAAGACTGCTTTATTGGGGACGGCAAGAATACTGAGAAAAGTGCTAGAACTTTAAAGGAGAAGGACATCTGTTAGCCCTTAGTCATGTGTTGTGACTCGCCTAACAGGAAGAAAAAAAAACGGCAATAAGACCAGCCAGTGCAGCAATGCTTAAAATACCATAATAATAATAATAATAACACGGATAAAAAAAATGCCTTTTCAAAAATATCCCGATACGTGTGGACTGGGCCTTAATTTGTAAAAATTTTTAGCACAGCCCCTTGAAATTCAATCATTCTGACTGAGGGGCCACCGTGCATAAAAAGTTTCAAAATGAAATGAGAAAAACAAAATGAATGAAAATAATCCTTTCACATGATGGTTCCGAACCGATGCCGCAGCAAAATTTCCTTTCTTATGGCAGATTTTTAAACATTGCAAACAAGCTCGCTTTGACCCAGTCAAGTTCCCAGGTGCTAGCAACCAACCGGAATCCATCTTGCAAATCAATTATGAGATGAGTTTCAAAGCGGCAGCATGGACATAGTGTTCATGACTAGCAGCGGGCGACACCAAAGAAGAAATGAGCACGGATTCAAATTAGACCAAGTGCTGTTTAACCCTATTTTAACGGGGGGGGGGGGCGTTTTTGGCCCCCTCCCGGAACTTTTTTTAATAGCTCCTAAACGATGATAGCTATGGCACTGAAACTTGCTGACTTTTCCTAAAATTTGACTGGCAATCATAAAATAAAAATTTCAATGCCTATTGTTAGACCATGTGACCACCAGATGCCCATATTTGGAGAATGGTCATAAAGAAACTCGTAAAAACTGCTCTAGTTTCTTTATTTTGTGCCGAATCTCGTCAAGATACATACCATACAATTCGTCTGGATGAGTACTTTCATTTGATATATAATTTATCTATATTTGCTGACGTCAGCAATTTATAATTTCTATGACGTCATACATCTTTATGACGTCATATTTCTAATGAATTAGCAATTTTTATATGAAAAATCATGTAATGACTTGAAACATTGATAAGAATATTTGACTTCACTCAAATTATGTGAAATTGATGATGAGGAAACAATAGATGAATACGCTAAAGATGGTGGCGAGGAACTTCTTGCCAAGATGCATTGAGCTCTAACAACGAATTCTTAAACGATTCTATAGGAATTCGATTGAAGAACGTAGTGCATTTTGGGAAAAGTTCCTTCCGCCATCTTTAGCGTAATCGTCTATTTTGCATTGAATCGAATTAACGTTATTTATTTAGTTAATTAATTAGGAACCACAAATATTCATACAAAACTGAATGAAATCTCAAACTAAGGCTATCAAGTAAGTATTTGGATAGTTTTTAGCCTATTTTAGACAGTTATTTAATGTAAATCTACCTGTTTTTCCTGATAGCTCAATTTCGTCAAAATTTGCCCTATTTTTGGTTGCCTAGCAACCAATCACGTGATTAAAAATTAACTGATGCTATTTTTGGATTCTCCTGTCTTTAATTATAAAACAGTGCAAGTTTCATTGTCATAGCTATTATAGTTCCGAAGATAATTGGGGGGAGCGAAAAACGCCCCCCCCGGTAGAAAATCACTTTCTTTCACCCGGTCAAAATAGGGTTAAATTTCAGTCTCCTTTTCAGTCTACGTTCAGTCTTTAGAAATTTTGTTCGTCTTTTTCAATCCATTTAGGATGTTTCCAGACTTGAATCGATCCTTGAAGTCTGTTCTTTTAAGGCTTTTCACAGTATTGATCCACTAGATCGATTGTAACATTCTTGAACATTTCAAGAAACAGTACTTACATGCAATTCGAAGTCTCGCAGCTCTACTCTTAATAGCACCAATGCCTTTAGTCAGAGCAATGCATTCGTATGTTCCAGAATGTTTTGCTCCATTAACATTGTAGATCTGCAACAATCCGTCCAAGGTATGGAACCCATTGTCGTCATTTACATAAGATCCGTTGAACTTCCAAAAATATACAACCTTTTGTTCACCTGCAATGGCTTTGCAATACAAAGTAGCATTCTTTCCAGTGACTGCAACAATATGTTCTGGTTCTTGTGTAAAAAGCAATGTTGCTGCAACGGTAAAATTTTAGTCATAGCAGAAGCTTGACATCTGTGCAAATAAACAAAACGACTAGCTAAAAGAATTAATTAAGGGAATCCAGCAGCCTCTGGGCTAGCAGGGGCTAAAGTCCCTTTATTTCTGAAAGACTTGTCTGGACGTTTACTCACATACAGAAATTCTGGAAATTCTATTCTAGGAGTATAATATGTTTAGACGAATTTAATTATTTGCCTAGTCATTTTTCGATCAAAAATAATGAACGGCAACGATCTTCATATTGTAACATTGAAAACAATCAGCGCACCTCTTACAAGTTTGCTCTGGCATGTCCTGGTGCGTTCAAAAATAGGATGTAATCCAATTTGGCTCAAGAAACAATCTAATAAGAACAGAGTTGACATCTCAGTCAGAATTCGGCTTACAGGAGCCCTTATTGATTTGCACGCTGCCAAGCAGCAATGCAAATATCTAAATGCACTCAGTCTCGTCCCCAGAACGAGGTTGAAATGCACTCGCTCAACTGGATGTCAAGTAAAGTACGTTTTCGACGTCATGCGTTTCTGACCAATAAGAATAGCTAATTTCCCTAAGAACAATAGGGTCACATGATTAGAAAATCGATGCTTGCAGCGATGTTTCTAGGATGTTTGGATACGAAAAAGGCGAGAAAAAATCTGCGCAGGCATGATTGTCGATGTTTGATTTGGTCACAGTGAACCTGTTGTTGTTCATCCTTTAATGGCCGCTATGGCTATTGCAAGCAGTGACGAAGGCATCCAAAGGTGTCCATTTGAACTCATTCTAACCAGGCAAGTGGACTTAGCATTCACATCAAATAATCTAGAATTGGAAAGTTTGGAGGCCAACCAAAAAACCTTACAGCATAGCATGGCATTTCGTTGCATAAAAAACTTACGAACAGCGAAATAATGCCCACAAAAGCACCTATCATTACCTATCAACAGATACAGATACAACGAAAATTTTGAGGAGGAGGATGATCAAAAACTATTCGAAAACCTGCAGAACTGAAGATTGATAATTTCAAGAAATTACGAAAAGCCAAAAGCGACTTTCAGCCAGGCATTAATTTAAGGATTTTTCATAACTGCACAAAATAGCGCAAATTGAAGTTTCTCTGCTTGACAGGGTGTGGCAAAGGGGTGTGGCAATGGGTGTGGTAAAGTTTCTTGTGGCCAGAAGCTGGAGGAAGGGTTAAGAGCTTTTCGTGCACCGGGTAGGATTTGTTCATCAATTGCCGAGCAATGTTAATTAGATGTATAGTAGGTGGTAAAACTACCGGTGAATGCCAGAAGTGTACAATCTTAGGGGTCCAGGGACGAGTATCCCTGGAAAAATTTTGTAAATATGACTTGAATGCTCAGGATGCACTTAGTTCCCATTTTTTCATGGCAGTTTGCCCAAAGCTGATATCCTGAAATATGAGCTAGAAACAGAGAAGCAGGGATCATTGCGAATATAAGTCATTGATATTCTGTTGTAGACGATGGTAAATTTCCAAAATTTTCCTACTTTACAAGGAAAAGATCAGCTAGATTTTGAGTGGGGCATCTTAGTAATAGGGTGTCAAAGGTGCAAGAGAACGAAGAAGCGCGCCGTAGGCGCGCAAGAATTTCAGGCCGCTGGTTATGAAACTTCATTGGTTTTTTACTAAACTAAAGCCCAAAATTAGAGGCTGTGATTCAACAATCCTGACCTGAATCTAGATTTCTAGATTCCAGTTGTGGAATGAAGTAAGAACTACAATATGGGAAGCCAAATCACTACTGAATCTTTCCACACTGAAGCCTTTTGAACTTCTTTTTATGGTGATACTAACTTTTTTTTTTCTATCCAATATAAAAATTTACAATAACGATATTACCCAAAACAGCACTTACAAACTACTGTACTACACTACAAGAACGATGCCATGAGGAGCAGAAGACCATGACTACCCCATGGCCAGTTCAAATATAGACACAAAAACTAGTACAAACACTTTCGACTGATAAATACTAAAGTCGGGTTCACATTGGATGTCGGCAATTGCTGTGTTTTGGATGTATCCGCTAAGTGATTACGTAGGATGGACGCTAAATTTTACTGAAAAATTGAGATTAAAATGAGTTAGGTTGGCGTCGGAATTTCATAACACTGAATTCCCAACATCCATTGTGAAACAGGCATAAACAAGTGAACAATAAAAAACAAGAGAAAGGGATTTTAGTGGCTGAGTGGAGTAAACAAACTTTTCAGATCTATTTAATCAAACCGACCTGTATTGTGGATGAAAACTAGTGTCAGTTCGAGTATACTTTTGTTGATTTCATTCGAAAGGTTTTTGACGCCATACAATAGAATCTGAACGTCAAGAACGTCGTTGGGGAGGCTGTTTATTTCATCAAATTGTTGTAATAGTACCGAAACTCCAGCGAGAAGATGTCGTCGATGAAAGTCAAATGAAGGGCAAAGCAGCAAAAAGTGCTCCGTGTCCTCAATACCGTCATTCGTTGGACACATAGGGTTAACTGTGTCCCTAAAATTATGCTTGAATTTGTGAAAATTTAGTCTGCTGAGACCGACCCTTATTTGGGATAGATATGAAAGGCCTGTTGGGTCACGAATACCAAAGACAGGTTTTGCAGGGGGGGGGGGCGAATTTTTGAGAGTAGCTTTGTCTTAAAAACAGCAAGAGACGGTGCTAGCCTCAAGTTTATTCCATTCAGAGGTGCAGTTAGGATAGAAGCTGGACTGAAATTTTTCTGTTCTTGCCTTCATTCGTCCAATAGCATCCTGGTTGCGAAGAGAGTAGCTCGACTGATGAAGAGGTGGGATTGGCTCCTTTGTGTACAAGGGGGTGAGATTGTTTATAATCTTATAGAACAAAGTAAGTCGTCTACTCCACCTACGAGAACTTAGTGATTCCCAGCCAAGCTCTGCATACAGTTTTGCGCGCGATGTTCCCCTCCATGTCCCTGTCACTGCAAGAGCAGCTGAATACTGAACAGACTCAATTTTTTCCATTAGATTTGGTAAAACGATATTTTGACTGAATTCACACACTTTAGCTGGAATATGATAGATAACATCCCCGTAGTCCAGGTGGGGCCGCACATAAAGCTTATATAATTCATTTAGAGTATGCATTGGCAGATACTTGGAGAGATATTTTAGCAGACCAATGCCCCGTCTCGTTTTTGAGATAGCAGATTTAATATGAGCTGAGAAAGAAACCTTCGAGTCCAGGATAATACCGAGATGTTTATGCTCAGTTACCTTTTTCACGGGTGTGTTATTAAAGAGAATAACAGGATGATCTATTTCAAGCCTTTTCTTCGAAAGAAGTAGTTCAACAGCTTGTTTTTGCGGATCGGGATTAAATGACATCCTCCAATCATGGGCCCATCGGCTTATCAGCTCCAGGTCATGGTTCATGTCCTCCGCAGCTGCATTTGGTTCTTGAACAACCGTAAACAAGGATGTATCATCGGCAAAAAGCTTAACGTTACATTTCAAGTCAGTGGTAAGATCGTTGATATACACAAGAAAAAACAATGGTCCTAATATAGATCCCTGGGGCACTCCTGCCAAAATATCTCCCCAATTTGAGCACCGACCATTCAAAACAGTTCGCTGCTTTCGATCATTAAGAAAGCTTTCGATGAGAGATAGAAGTTGTCCAGCAACGCCACATCGTTTTAGCTTAAAAATAAGGCCATCATGCCATACCCTGTCAAATGCTTTAGAAATATCAAGATAAACGGAGCGAACATCAAGCGGAGGATTGCAGTCAAATGCTTTGAAAATTGTATGCGTGATGGAAATTAATTGGTTGACCGTTGAGTCACCTGGACGAAAACCTGATTGATTAAGGTTAAGTAAGTCACATGAAACAAGATGTGAGTATAAAGAATCATGTATTAGTTTTTCAAGCACCTCCCAAAAATCGGTAGAAGAGAAATAGGACGGTAGTTACTCTTAATATTTTTTTCATTTTTCTTGTGAACCGGCACTACATTTGCACATTTCCATATCTCAGGGAATACACCGCGTCTCAGACAGTTTGTAAATATGATTTTAAGAGGAGTAACCAATGCAACATCGCTTAGTTTTATCATTCTTATAGAAATTTCGTCCCAGCCATGTGCTTTGTTAGGATTAAGCGATCTTATAATTTTCAGAATCTTTTCATCAGAGATGACAAAATCGTTTATTAAGATAGGATTTCTTTGGGTTTCAAGTGGAATTTCACTGCCTGTATCTATTGTCGTGCATTGGAGTATGAAGTAGTCATTAAACAACTGAGCCTTTTCAGCAAAGTCACTTATAAATAACCCATTCTCCAACAGGGGTGGAATTATGGGAATCTTTGCCTTATTAAGAACGGTATTGATCAAAGACCAGTACATTTTGCTAGAGCTTCCAGCATTTGCTAAATTTTGTCCTGTCTTACGAAGGTAAGTTTGTTTGGCATTCTCAATCATTTTTGCACCTTCCGATATCATAATTTTTATTCCCTCAAGCTTGTCATCTGGCTGGCCGTTCTTCACGAAGGTTTTATAGGCATGATTCTTTTTTCTCAGAAAGTTTTTGACAGCTTGTGTTATCCATGGTGCTTGGCGAGGTTTAACCGTTTTAACCTGGTTGGGAATGAAGTTAGAATATATGTTCAAAAGGACTTCGTTTAGTAATTTCACCTGCTCATTTGGACATGAAATTTTATCTAAATGCTCTCGCCAGCTAAACATTTCGATGCTTTTCATAATTGCAACAAAATCTGCTTTATCGTAGTGCCAAATCCTGCGGGTATATGGAGGTAATGAAATGTTTGATACGGAAAGTTTCCCATAAATAATTTGGTGATGACACTGCTCATGTAATGACGTATGCACACCAGACTCAATAAAGAGGTTTGGTTGATCAGTAAAAATGAGATCAATGCAAGGTTTGGGATCGCCCATAATGTGAGTTGGTTCAGATATTAGCTGATAAAGACCAATGTCAGCCGTTATTGGCTCAAATAGTTTTCCTTCGTTATTTTCAATATCATTTTCCCACCACTGAGTTGATCTACAGTTGAAATCACCTGTAATAATCACGCAAAATGGATTTTCAGCATGCATTTTAGATAGCATCAGCTCAAAGTCTATTGTGAAATTATCAAATTCATTCTGATCCTGACTTGGACTTCTGTAGATTACGGCGAAAAAGTACTTTTTCCTGTTTATTTGGATCTCATACACGATACACTCGGGGAGGGTCACTAGGTCAGAACGTCTTTTTGAGGGAAAGGAATCTTTTATGTAGAACCCAACACCGCCTCTTTTCACATTTTGTGGATGGTTGTCATTGATAAAAGTATACCCATTTAGTGCCAGTTTATTTTCGTCAATAGTGCTATCAAGGTGAGTTTCTGCAATCCCAATCAAGTCATAGTTATATACCGAGTTGTATGCCTCGATAAGTGAAACTCTTAAAAAGTCATACGCAGCAAGACTATTTAAGTTCCAAGTGCAAAAATTCAGTGTCTCGGGGCCAGGATTTGTCTCTACATCTCCACTAAGCAGAATTGTTCTGAAAACCAGCCATTGCAAATGAAGCGTGTCGCATGATATGCACCCAATATAAAAATAGATATACAGGAAAAGATAGTGCTTGACAGCCATGCGCTTATATCGAAAAAGGCGTATGATACCCAGCGGGATTCGTTTGAAAAGCTCAAAAGTCGTGTAAATTACTATCGTCGCAAAATGATGCACACTGGCGAACAAAAGCAGGAAATATAACTGCGTTGCCAAAGAATGCACTGCAAGAAAATATATTAATAATGCCAAGGGTAGAACAACAATTGAGACAGCAAGAAAACAAATGGAAAGCCAATAAAGTCTAAGAATTTGAGAAAGAATTGAAAATGGCGTAACAGGGTTACTCAGGGAAAAGTTTCTTTGAAACGATGCACGGAAACACCCTATTGCTGCTCGCCATTGATTGATTTCAACCGCCATCATCGTGAAGACATCTTCCCGCTCAGCCACTACCCAACCACAATTGGCCATTTCTAAGGAACATAAACAAACGTGGAAAATAACTAACAAGTTTACGTTGCACAGACAAACTAATCTACAAAAAACACACGACTGAATTACCATTTGGGATAAATAGAGAGATTTTTCAAGCATTTCCCACTCTCTAGAGGGATTGGCAACAAAAGGGGTTATGAAATATAACTTATTCGAAGACATTAGGAAATGTAATCAGGTTTGATTGCAACGTTTTGTATTCGAAAACGTAGCTTGCAATTTCTTGAAATAAACGTGACTTGGGGATTCATGAAATAAAAAAAATTGATATTG
The DNA here is from genome assembly GCA_964020215.1 of Aurelia sp. 3 sensu Dawson et al. (2005). NCBI lineage: Eukaryota > Metazoa > Cnidaria > Scyphozoa > Semaeostomeae > Ulmaridae > Aurelia > Aurelia sp. 3 sensu Dawson et al. (2005). Next base: position 17,248,559 of record OZ026589.1, read on the forward strand.
TGGCGTCGAAAACTAATATTGATATTGTGGCGTGATACTAACTTATGAACATCTTGAGCAGATTCGTTGTGTTTTACCTTCAGTCTCTTCTCATTCAAGTTCAACTCCCTGCCAAGCTGGTTGGGAAAATTGACACGTTTTTCCAGTATACAACATCTGAATTATATACTTATCCTAGTTTTGAAAAAAAAACAAAAGAAAGATGAATTTGTTTCATTAAGGGGCAGCGGGGGCCAAAACTCTTGTCCAGGAAGGCTGATCAAGATACTGTCCTTGCAAAAGAATATTCATTGGTCAATGGTCATTCTGAAAACCGCCAGAACAGTCACTGCACATTATTCAATTCATCACTGCACATTTTCGATTCATCACTGCACAAATTGGTCATCACTGCACCTTAAATTAATCCTTGCTTTCAGCACTAGATTTGGGATAATTTCTTTTCCTTGATCAAAAGACTGGTATTGGTTTTCTACTTGGCTGAAACAATAAGCATAGCAACAAACAGCTTTTTGAAATAATTTGGATGGACTCATTACTGCACCAAATAAGCAATGACGAGTGGGTTCTACTTCGCCTCCTCTTCGCATCGAGGCTCACTGTGCACAGACCACCTGCACCTCTAGCAACAAATCTCATTCTTTGACAGGATCTGAGGACGAGACTTGAATCAAATCAAGTGAAAGGGAGACTGGGGTATGCTGAGTGGCTGCCGCACCAAGTTTGATTTTATAATTGATTTGATTTTATAATATTTATACAGGGTAAAACATTCAGTTGTACTGTTTTACAATGTACCCTGTTAAAAAATACTTACAAACGAAAAGGAACTATCTAAATTTACATGTAAATCCAAAATAAAGCAGCTATTGACAAAGTGTATACAAATTGTTAAGTATGATAACGATATGATATAAGAGAGAATTAGCTAAATGCATGATTTGCTGTGCTTTTTTGAAAGTTTTCAATGTCGGGGACAATTTTGATTCTAGGCTGAGCCGATTCCACATTGTCGCACCTTTATATGAGAAGAATTTTGGCCATTTGCAGATTTTCGCATGGGAATTTCTAAATCAGATCTAGTATTGCATAATTCTCGCTTACGTGTATCCGAGAGTCTTGAGAACATTTCTGTAAGGTAAGTGGGAGCCAGATCATTGATAGATTTGTAAGAAGTATAGAAGTATGCTCTCTAAAGAAGTATATAGAAGTATGCTCTCTAATCTCAGCCAGTCGTCACTAGCGGTCACATTATTTTCAAAAACAATTTGTGAACATCTCAGTAAGAGATCAAAGTCTACAAACATAGATAATCTCAAAGAGTCTGGTACTGAAACTGTACACAAGAAAGAGGTTTCTAATGCATTATAGGGATGGATTTAGCATATAAGATAGACCGTGCCCACAATCTCCTTCTATCAGGTGACTTGAGCTGAAAGATATCAGGGATGCATCTGCCTACTAGGTCAAATCGTCCAAGAGACTGACAATGTTTCTAACAACTTTATGAAGATTGTGTTGCCTTGTATTGAGAACTTCCTGGCTTCCTTGCTTGAGACACCCATTGACACAAGCCAGTCTCCAGATTCATAAGAAGTGGCTAGAGAGTTATTCAAGTCTTCCAAGATAGAGACAGACTGAAAAATCTAACTGTCTAGACCAATAGCAGTTTTGCATGTCATCTCAAAGCTCTTTAAAAAACATATTTTTGACCAACTTTACCAATATATGAAAGCAAATGATCTTTTTACATCTCACTGACCAGGTTTTCTCCACCTTCATTGTAAACTAACTTCAGATCTTTTTACAATTCGTCCCAGTTTCGGTTTGCTTAAAATGAGCGATGACAGATACAACGGGTTCGACCTTGGTAAGCTTGGTAGGCATGGTGATCGCGTCTTTGAATGTGAATAGCCTTTTACTTCACATTGACGAGATCCGTACCCTCGTAAAGGATCTTGGGATACACATTTTGGCAATCAATGAAACAAAACTTGATGAAAATATTCACGATGATCTTGTCAGTATTGAGGGTTATACCATTAGAAGACGTGATCGCAACCGCCATGGTGGTGGGGTAGCTATTTACATAAGGGACTCTATTTATGATAAATGTAAACTCGGTAATGATCTCCCCGTATCATCTTTGGAGACCAAATGTGTGGAAATCAAGCCAGTGCGAGCCGCCCCTTTCTTCATTTTGGCCTGGTATCGCCCCCCTGATGCATCTCCCGACACTTTTGATGAAATTGAAAAAAACTTAAAATTTTTAGACAATGAGAACAAAGAAATCATTCTTTTGGGAGATACAAATAGCGATATATTGCCTAATTTGAGGAAAGGGGATTGTGCTGGAGCCTGTGCTAACCTTCCTACACACTCGTCTAGATTGTTAGAAGTCTATGATCTTTTTGGATTTCAGCAGCTAATTGACAGAGGTACCAGGGAAACTTTAACATCCAACACCCTCATAGACCATATTGCGACTACAAATAAATCAAATGTAGTCACGTCTGGGGTGCATGAAGCAAGCATCAGTGATCACTATATGGTGTACTGTGTTAGAAAATTTCGTGGAGCTTCTAGAAGGCAGCATAAAAACATTTCTACGAGGCAACTCAAAAATTTCAACTCTGCTGACTTTATAAACGATCTGCTTTCAATTGACTAGAATGGCATTGTCAATAACAACGATGATGTTAACCTTATCGTTGAACAGTGGACCTCTTCGTTCTCACTCATTCTTGAGAAACATGCGCCACTTCGCGAAAGACGTGTCTCAGAAAAGTTCTGTCCTTGGCTCACGAAGGATCTTAAGCTTATGTCTGCTGCTAGAGATAAGCTGAAAAAACAAGCGGTTCGCTCAAACTCTGAAATATTGATGCAAGCACATCGGCAAATGCGCAACAAAGTTAACAAACTTAACACAGAGTCCAAGCGTGAGTATTTTTCAGATAAGATTGCTTCGCATAATGGAGACCTTAAAAACACATGGAAGACCATTAATCTTGTTTTGAACAAAAAATCAAAAAGCACGCAAATAGCATCTCTTGATGTTGATGGAAAGCAGGTTTGCGACAATAAAGCTATTGCAGAATCGATGAATGATTTTTTCTGCAATATTGGCAAAAACCTCAGTGACAAACTGCCACAGACAGAAAACCCCCTTCTTGAAAGTAGGTTCTCTGTTAACGAGCATAATTTGCGGTTTGAATTTCAAGCTGTAAATATTGCTCAGGTAGAGAAGGTCTTTGGAAAATTCAAGAAGTCCTTGGGTTTTGGCACTGATGGTATTGCCAATCATTTCTTGAAAATTGCGCTTCCTGTCATCGGTGAATCACTTTGCAACATTTTCAATCTTTCTATAGCAACTGGTGTATTCCCAGATTGTTGGAAAATTGCTAGAGTTGCCCCCATCTTTAAAAGTGGTCAATCTGATGATCGATCAAATTATAGGCCGATTTCAGTGCTTCCTTTCTTGTCTAGGGTATTTGAAAAGTTGGTTTTTAACCAGCTTTATGAGTATCTAGATAAAAACAAGCTCATATACTATAAACAGTCTGGGTTTAGGTCCTTACACTCCGCTGTCACTTGTCTGCTGAAGTCTACAAATGATTGGTATGTTAATATGGACAAAGGTAGATTCACTGCTACAGTATTTATTGACTTGAAAAAGGCATTCGATACTGTAGATCACGATATTCTACTCCAAAAGTTAGAAAAGTATGGAGTGATTGGCCTTGAACATACCTGGTTTTCCTCATACCTGAAAAACAGGCGGCAGCTTTGTAGAGTGAATGGGGTAGCCTCAAATATGGAAGAAATAAAATGTGGAGTTCCTCAAGGCTCTTGCCTTAGGCCCCTTTTATTCCTCATATACATAAATGATCTGCCATTTGCTCTTAAAAACAGTGAAGTAACGATGTATGCCGATGATACCAGTATATCATATTCTTGTAAGAATATCGACGAGCTTAATGAAACCCTTAACAGTGATCTAGACTCTTTGAAACAGTGGCTTGAAGGTAATAAGCTGTCTCTCAATGTAATCAAAACACAAGCAATGGTTATAGGCTCTAGGCCTAATATCAAGAAGATATCAGATAAATTAGTACCGACCCCGTCTTTCGCCATTGGCAACTCGCATATTGAAGTTGTAGATAATGCGAAATACTTGGGAGTACAACTTGATAAACATCTTGTGTGGGATGAGCATACTAAGGCTTTACGTTCAAAGATTTCTCGCTCTTTGGGATTCCTAAAATATGCTAAGAAATTGCTTCAAAAGCATACCCTGAGTCAGATGTATAGAGGTATCGTTGAGCCCCATTTTCGCTACTGTTGCTCTGTGTGGGGTAGCTGTGGAGAATCTCGCCTTTTGATGCTACAAAAGTTACAAAATCGTGCTGCGAGAATTGTTACCAACAGTAGCTATGATGCACCAGCAGCAAACTTGATAAAAGAGCTCAAATGGCCGACAGTCCACGACATGATCAAACAAGAGACGACTACCATTGTTTTCAAATCAATAAGTGGTCTCGCGCCCACTTACCTCTGTACTTTATTCACGAGAAACTCGACACGGGAAATTGCAAATTTGAGAAATCGTGAGACTGACTTACTTGCTCCACGAATGAAAACAAGTAATGGCCAAAAAGCATTTTCGTTCCGTGGAGCAATGGTTTGGAATGAATTAAAACATGAGGTCAAGCTAGCCCCCTCTCTGTCTACTGTTAAATGTAGACTGAAATGTAAATAGATTTTAATTTTTCATTTATTCTAATTTAACATTGTAAATATTCTTTCTTATTTTAGTAGCATTGTAATTAGGTTTTTTCCACGGCCCCCTGAAAAGCAGCCACTCTTGGTTGATGGGGCCACCGTGTATAAAAAATTTAAAATGAAATGAAATAAATGAGCTGGTGTGATATATATTTATTGGCCTGAAACAGGCATTTGATACCGTTGACCACGACATTCTCTGCAGAAGCCCACCAACTTTATGGTGTTCAGCAGCGTGAGCTGTCTAGTTTAGGTTTCACTGATCTAATCGCGAACAATATTGAAGTATTGACGGAGTCGATTGTGACTTAGCGGACATAGAAGTTGGGGTTTCGCAAGGTTCATGCCTTCTCTTGCTCATATATATCCACATAACGACAAATAATGTCTGTGCTAAATAATAGCAGGAATGTTTTGAGGCAGCAGGAAGCCTTAGGTATTTGTTTTTCATGAATTTGTTTTGAGTGGGCTTTTCAGGATTTCTAGCTACTGAAAGCTGATTTAGGCCCACTGTGCATGCCGCCTCCAGGCATGGGACCCCTAGTTTAACATCCCTTCCGAAGGACGACGAAATGAGTTGTGAGGTCAGGCCTCCGAGCTCACCCATCCGGAGTTTGACCGCACTCGACCGAGCTTAACTTTTAGCGTGTTATTGCTATTTATTGCTACCAAATGCGCCAAAACTCATCCCCCTTTGATAGGCCATGGTAAATCTCATACTGGACTAACATTGACGATTCATGACTTGATCATCCTATAAAATCCAGCACCAGATTCTAGGATTTTGGTAAGTTCTTTGATCTCCTGCTTCTTGAGCTATGAGCCAGTTTCTTCAAAGGGTATTTAATGCATACATTTGCAAAGAGCAGCAAAATCTGAAAAGATATCCCATCCTAAAGTGACGTCACGCACACATCTTGGACAATGGACAGCCACAGAGAAACCGACAGCGCATTGCTTCTGCGACAGAAGCAATGCTCTGTCTGTTTCCTTCTTCTATTTATAGACAATCCTATGTACCATTGTACGATGCCTTACGATTCTAGGACCTCTTTTTTGGTGTCGCTTTAAAGTGAATCGACGCAGTCAAAAGCTGGCCTGCCCGGGCCAAGTTACAAATACAATCTGTGCTACTTGACAATTGTGAAGCGTGCATTTCATATTGTGTACAGAAAGAAACAATGGGTTGTGTTCTTTTGTTCAGCCTGTTCATGGAAGCTACAAGATATAGCTTTGTCTATTCCTTTAACCCCACTTTCCATCGATCCGCCACTGACAATAATGCAAAGCATGCTGACAAGGCTGTTAACGCACCCTTGTCTCCAGTGTTCCAAAGTGATAGAACTAGATTATCATGCAACTGGCAGTTACTGCATTAGTCGCGTCCTTTTTGACGAACGGAAGTTCTGTTTATGGGAGAGGGAGCATTTTCCTGTGACCTTTCCCTTTTTTGTCATGGACTGTAAGGAGTGGTTAAGCCAATAAGAAGCCTTACAGGGAAACGAGGTCAAAACTTGTTGTATATAATACATCTGGAGATGTATGACAATTTGGAGGTTAGCGCTGCAGCGGTTTGAACAGTAGCGAGTGCTGCGGAAAATTTTATCGCAATGCCCGCGCGATAAACTTTATCGGATAAATTAGGTTCATGAAGAATTGATGAATTTTTGAGATGAGAGTGATCGCTGCGGCCGATCTTTGGGCACCTTGAGAGCAGAAACTAGTTGAACTTCCATCGCGGGGACTCTTGAGATCGCTCCCCAAAGAAGAAATTATTGTCGCAGCCAGGTCTCAGCGCTGACACGCTTAAAACACCGTGCGCTCGTTGGGAATCTTAGCCAATACGACGCAGGAAGACTCCGCCATAGCCACATTGCACAAACAACAGCGAAGGAACGAAGGTACGTCTCTCGTCTTTTATCACTAAATTTATCAAGCAACTTATTCGTAGCTGCTTAAAGGCATATGACGGAGATTATAAAGCGACTTAAATCAGGGGCCTGGGCAATCTAAAAATAGCCTATTGTATTCCTATATATTTTATGACCTCAAAAGATTGTCAAAACAATGGGACAAATGATGGCAGGCGGCCATCTTTTGCTCCTTTTGTAAGCTAGGCGTTATAAGACATAATTTAAGACAACTTAAATCAGGGTCCTGGGAAATCTAGATATAGTCTATTGTATTCCATTATTGTATTTGATGATCTCCAAAGATTATATCAAAACAATTGGACAAATGAAGGCAGGCGGCCAAGTTTTGTTCTATTTTTAAACTTGCCGCTATATATCCGTCATTTGTCTTTAAAATCATTGTGTTTTTTGCTTTAACATATCTATTTCAATTCAAGCCTAGCATTTTTAATATTCTCTCCATTTTATTCATATCACGGCCGGTTTTGCTTCAAAGGTAGCTTAGGCTTTTGAAGGGGTAGGCAGCCTGCCCGGCCTGAAATATTTTTATCTTGCGAGCTTTGGTATTCAGTTACTTTTTGAAATGTTTTGCACAATCTTTCGCCTTGATTTTTAATTCTTCTCTATAATCAGCTACGTCACTACGGAATCCCATGAGAAGCGGGCGCATGCGCTACAAGTCATTGCGGATTTTGCTACGAGTCATATCCAGACGTGTTTTCACAAGCTCCGATTTTATGCGAAATTTTGGTAAGTTTCTTAAATTTCTTTCTCTTTCTTATTTAATGAAATTCCACACGAAAATACTTCATTTTAGCACTGTTAATTAAGAAAGTCTTTTTTGAAGTAATAAGCTCTCATGTGCATTTCTATCAGAAAATGTCTGAGTCAGGTACAACTTTTGCTGAGGATGGAACGGTGCGGCTGGAACCTCCGTCAGAAACCACACCTTCCATTGACCCTCAGTCATCTTTAAACAAAGCTTTGTCACACATAAGTACAAATCCAGGCAACATGGCGGCTCTCCTACAATAACTGTCATCGGGCCCTTTGCCAATTAGCCACCGGCTAGGCGAACATATTTCCACCGGAATGCATTCGTCCACCGGACAAATTAACCCCTTGTCCACCGGACTATCTAATCTGCCCACCGGGCTAGCTGCATCATCGTCCACTGGACAAAACCCGACTTATAAACGACAGTTGTCAGACCCTGATGATTCTGAGCCACCAGAAAAATGCTATGTTACTGATTACAATGATATTGACGAAAGCCTCGGTATTTATGCTGATGATGATACTAAATCACTTATCAGTCACGCCCATGATCGTTTGGCTAAAACTATGACCAAGGAAGAATCTGGGCCACAAAATCATGCAAACAGAATCTCAGCTGATTTCTTTATGGTTTGGCCAATGCACTTGACGCCTCCGACGACCTTGGCGTTATTTGTCAACGACAAATTGGCCGAAAAAGTTAACAAGCGATAGGGAAGACATTGAATCCTCTCTGAAAAATTAAAAATATTTTCAGACAGGTATGGAAGGCCACCCTATTGCACTACACTTTATCTCATCAAAGTCAACAAAGGTGCATGGCAACATCTCTAATATAGTATGAAACAGGAGGATCTCCGGTTGGCTAACAGACAACAAGTTTGCCATTTTGTGCAAAGTTGCATTGATACTGTTTGTAACCTACAGACTCTCTACTTGCATAGGCTTCTTTCTCCTAACATCGCGAGGAATTTAACAAACATATATATCCCAATCAGTGGATGCATTTGCACGCTTGGGTCATTTGACCGGAAATATTTCGTCTCATGTACGAAGCATTCTGCAGCCCCTCTGCCTAAAACCGGACCATCAAGCACTTTGCTCCTTCTTCCATCACTGACATTTCACATGGTCCATACCTTTTCGATGAGGACTTGAATAAGACTTGAATAAGCAGCGCAAAAATCCTCAGAAATGTAACAAGGTTGCGAAGGTTTCAAGGTTAATTCGAAAACTCGTTTTTAGACAACGACTTTAAAGCTAAGACTCCAATCAATTTGCGAAACAATCCTACCAAGGAAACAACCGGTTCCAACTAAGAATCCGGTATAACGAAAAAAGAGGGGAAATGATTTTGATTGATCTCGCGTTCAAACTAGTAGCTTTAATATTGACTAGCTATTCTCACTAGTATCTTTACTTTTACATGAGTGCAAAAAACTTTAGAATTGGTAGAGTATCAAAATTAAATGCCTGAGTGGAAGTCACATACCAGTGACCCAGATAACATCTCGATCAAACTCTCTAGGGTTAAGGTGGAATGTGATTTTATTTCCGAACAATCTGTTCGTAACAAATCACAGTTCAATCAGACTGATTTTACTGTTATTCAAGAAGAGATTGACACATTATTATGACACATTATTACATGACACATTATTGACACATCTGGAACCACTATTGCCAGAAGCTGGACAGATATTTTCACCTCTATTTTTTACGTCCGACACCGGACGGAACGCACAGGATGATACTGAACCTCAATCATTTCATCCAATGCGTGACTTATTGCCATTTCAAATGAATGCAATCACTAACTTGATTACGCCTGATTGTTTTATGGCATCATTAGATTTGAAAGATACCTATTGTATTGCCTAATATTGCTCATGAAGACAGAAAATTCCTTAGGGTAAAATTCAATTGGCAATTATTGCAAGATACCTCATTACCAAACTGGTTAAGTTGGTTCGCTGCCCACGTATAATAACATTCTGAAACCGGCTTTGTCCATCGTTGACATCGACGAGCACAATGCAATGGACCATATTGAGAATGCACGTCTCCAAGGAGAGACTTTTGAAGAGTGCTCAGCAACGGTGATTATGGCAATTAAGTTGTTTACGAACTTGGGATCTATTATTTCGTCCTCCAAAATCAGTTTTTACTCCAAGTCAGGAAGTAAATATGCTCGGTTTAAAGCCTTATTTTAAGGATCTGTCATTGTCAGCCCTATATAGGACATGAAATATGGCACAAATGACCACGGTTCAACCCTTCCATTTCGCAAAACACATTCCATTAGGAATGTTGCGCAAGTCTCACGGAAAATAATTGCTTGCTTTCCAGTGGTATTGCTTGATTCACTATTCTTTCGTCATATCGACCATGATAAAACAATGATGCTTCATAAACCATCTAAGGAACTTTTTGACAAAGAAATGTTTTGGTATAGTTCGATCCTAAACTGGAATCGAACGTTGAATTGAAACTTTCCCAGGGCTTGTAAGCCATTAAGACGGCATCATGCACCCATGGAAAAGAAAAACCGATGCATCTCTTTAAAGCTTGGGAGTTTCTTGCAAAAATACCTCCACCGGAGGATCATGGTCATTTGATCAGCAACGAAACCACACAAATCTTTTGGATTTGTATGCTTTCCTAGCATTGAAAACATATGCAAATGACCTCACAGCCATATATATAATATCAAAGTATTGTCAGACAGGGCAACAGCAGTACTTGTCTTTTCTCACATGGGTACCACCCATTCAGTTGCATGTAACAATTTATGCAAAACAAATTTGGCAATTTGCCTTTACAGTGCATTGAACGAAACACAAATATAGTTAACAACTGCACATATTCCTGGAAATTAGAATATTTGAAACAGACAGCGAGTCTAGGTGATCTGCAACTACGTCTGCAGAATGGTAATTACCCCCTAAGATTTAGCATTTCATGTCTCACTGATATAGGTGTTTCATCATCCGTTGATTTATTGCATCAAAACGGTTTGACAAATTTGTCTTTTTTAAACTGGAGCCAGAGGCTTGTACCATACATGCATATTAACGCTTGCCTCGACTGGTTCAAGTTATGCCTATCGCCTTTCATTATGATAACCAGAATCCTCTAAACGATTCAGATAGAGAAAGCAGAGGGCGTTTGTGAGCTACCAAACAGGCTTACACTACTGTGGTATCCCAAAGCAACCAGAGTGATGCAATCTAAACCAATTTCTACTGAAGCCAACTGGCTGATTGCTTCACCTGCCATTGAGCCCGGCTGAGGATCATCCCCTCTGCTACAACCTCCATCTCCTGGCTATCTCATACCAGCTAAAAAATAGGGCCGTCAGTTTTCTACAGCTCCGCTCAAAATATATTGTTTTCATCATGGCAGCCTAGGGCACGAAAACATTTCAAGTCTTACCTTGATTGTTGGCAAACCTATTGCACTCGATATTCAATTCAGGTTTTCAACCCTACGGTCGAGCCATGTATCAAATTTTAACGAGTTCATTTAACAGTCGTCTTGGCTATAGTGCCATAACTACAGCAAGATCAGCACTGTGGTCTGTAATTACTTTGCAACATGGTTTACCCATAGCCGACCATCCGACTATCCAACGAATATTCAACGTCGACTATTCAAGGGTGTATTTGAGATAAGGCCTGCTTTGCCGAAATACAACGCTATATGGGATGTTGATGTTGGGAAACTTTTAGAATATCTCAACCTCCGTAATCCAACTACTCACTTAAGTTTAATGGACCTCACTTGCAAGACAACATCGCTTTTATATCTGTTAACAGGTCAACGTTGTCAACCAATGCACAGCATAAATCTCTCTGGGATCCAAAGTCTCCCAGATTTGTTTTGCATCACAATTTTGCAACCATGCAAGACATCGAAACTAGGTATACACATTATACTTTTGGAATGTATTCACCTACTGTATCAAACCTTTGTATCGTTTCACATCTCATGGAATACCTTAAATGAACAACAATATATTCTTATAGGTTCACCTACGAAACTATTTTCAAGTTACCAAAAACCACACAGCACTGTCTCATTACTCATAAGACACAATATCTGCATGAGTAAAATCAACCATGAAATCGGCTGGCATACATACATGTGGTTTTACCCATCGCTGCAGATCTGCCTCGACTTCAGCAGCTAAAGTATCTTGTCTCTCTTTGAGTGAAATTTTCAAATCTGCTGGTTGGACCAGTGCAACTGCTTTTGCCAGGTTTTATGATCAACTTTTAATACTTTAGTTTTCGGAAAATTTTGACAATCTGTATTTAGTATTGAAGGGCATTATTGAATGGTTTTCTTTTAATTCATCAATATACCTTACTACCAACGTTTCGTTGGAACTGAAAATTCATTCCATTTCTTTGGCCCATTCTTTTCATATTTGGGTTCAGAATTTCAGGGCTTTGAAGTCTCATGGGATTCCGTAGTGACGTAGCTGATTATAGAGAAGAATTTAAAAATTAAACGAGACTTACCTGTAAGTTGAAGTTTGATTGGAATTCTTCTCTATCATCAGCAGGAACGGAGGAATCACATGCCCTCCCTGTTCTGAGGGCCCAACCCTGTGATTCCTTCGTTCATTGTTTTCACATCTTACTTTCCTGAAATTCCTCACGTTTAAGAATGACTTGTAGCGCATGCGCCCGCTTCTCATGTGATTCCTCCGTTCCTGCTGATGATAGAGAAGAATTCCAATCAAACTTCAACTTACAGGTAAGTCTCGTTTAATTTTTAAATTATATATCCACTCAATTATGTGTTCATATTTTTTTCAGAACTGCATGCAGAATAATGTCTCATGGCATGATTACAGAGAGTCAATGTTTGTTGTGCATGGAGATGAATGGTGGTTTCAGACACATGCCTCTTTGGAATTTACAGTCTTATTCTTGATTGCAGATGATGTTGTGAAGAGCTCACTCGAGCTCACTGATAGCAGGATACCAGTGGGTACCAATTTTGCCAAACTATTTCAAAAATTTCCATAGCACAATAGAATTTAATTGAGAAAATGACCCTTCATAGGTGCATTTATTATCCATGGTAATTGATATCTACAAAGCCATTAACAAGAAATCAAGGAATTGCATGGACGGGAGCTGTGCTCTGCAATAACATGAAAGCCAAAAGCTGATATTTACAAACTACAAGTTACTAGTAACTATACTGATATATTTTGTATGTACATTGAACAGCAAGTTGCAAGTTACCAAAGTGGTGAGGATGTCACAGAAATGAAACAGTAAAAAAGAAAAATATTGTTTGGATAACTATCTCAAAAAGAGCTGTTATTGCAATGTATGAACAGCTACTATGTGAACTTTAGAGATTGAAATTGCGCACAACATTTCTCACGAGGAATGCTTTGGTTTCTGATGCTAGAAATCTCAATGAAAGATTGCATATTTTGCAAAGGGTAGAAATATAATACCAGCTGAACAGGAAAAATCCTGGTTTTTTAAAAGCAGCACTCCCTGGATATCAAGGCAATTGGCACTAGTGAACATGTTCAAATAGATTATGAATTTACATGATGAAGATTGACTATTTTCTGTTCTTAAATTTCAAGGAATTTGCCAAGCAAACCAGCACAGAACATGTGGCCCCTTTAGGATAACAAATGTGTCATTCCTTGGAACACAGCAACATTATTCATAGACGTAGAAGCGGGGGTGGGGGGCACTGGGGGCATGTACCCCCAAGATTTTGCAGTAAACCAAGATGTGCCCTTTTTTCAGAAAACGACCCCATTTTTTAAGGAAAAAAGTGCCCTCAAAGTGTCGTACCCCCCAAGTTTGAGATCCTATGTCCCTGATATTATTCCATGCAAATTCTCCTCCCAAGAGGATCGGAAAATTTGCTCATGATTTTAGGCAAAGTTTAAAGGTTTCTTGAAGGGATTTTCTTGAGAAAATCCATCATTATTTCAGAATGAAGTGGCTGATTTCAGCCAGGTAAAGTTGAAATAATGAATTTGAAGCATGGCCATCATTAAATAATGTATTTGCCACAAAGTGCACCACCAAAATCTGAATCAAACAATAATTTTGAATCTTTTGTGGAATTTTCTACCTGCATACATTAATACTTCTGATTCTACAGCTAAATCTACGATTTCAACACCGAAGGTTCATGTTAATGCAAATGAAAAAAAGAATGAAGTGAAGAATAAAGGGAATTCATTTGCTAGAATTATGAAAAGAACAAATAAATAAGGCAACGGATGAACAATACCTTGGCTGAAAATAGCATTTTTACAAATAGCAAAAATGTTATATTGTTCTATATCTCATATGAAAAATGTATGCAATCAAATTGGATATCGAACAAGCTCCACTCACAGTAAAAAATGCTCTGCAACCATACCTATCTGTTATAATCTCTTCATGGCTTTTTTTAGATTCTTGAAATTTATTGTAAGTATTTACTTATACTAAATGGGATTTTTAAAAGATTTGATTGTTGTTGAGTCTATCACTGAATGTCATAACATATTCCAAGCTTTAATTCTCTTAATTGTGTGGGGAAGGTGCAGAAAGTCATAATCATGGAATACTGGATGCCACTGTATCCAATCTATCGTATGAAAAGTGTATACAAATAGCTCGATCTAGACTCTTTGCTGCAATAGAATAAACAGCTTTCCGTGAGTCGCCAGAAGGCTTCCTTTCATTACTGTACTACGCTGGTGAGGCTTGATGGCACAATTTACGAGGCCTAGGCGTTAAACGACCATACCATGGGCCTACTTCCCTTCAGACTGGTTTCATAGCAAATGCGAAACTCTTGTGGAAAGAAAAGAACTGGACGATTGAACTGAAGCCTCCATAGTTAAATCTTGTTATCATATGATGACATGAGTTAGTTAAATCATATTATCATATGAGTTAGATGAAACTAAGACAAATGATACGGAAGTGCAGTGCTGTACGCCAAAAACTTTTGCATTGCGAAATTCCGAAACCTCCCCAAATTAAATCATGACTTACCTCTGCTTCCACAAAAAGAACTAAACTGACATGAAATGAGAAGTATCTCTAGCAGAAGTTTCAAGGAAATCTTAACGTTGAAGTGTATCTTTTCATGAAGCATTATGTCTCTCCCAACGACCCCTCTTCCTTCTGATTCTGTGCTTCATAAGCTTTTTCATGAACTTTGTCGACGCATTTCTTTGATCAAAATTCCTTGACAAGTTACAGAACCAAGCTTCCTCGCCCTTCCCACAGCACTATCAATGACAACGACAAAGTCAATGACAACCCTGTGATGCCATCAAAGTTCTGTTACGTCATCGCCATGGTCATCAGCATCAGAGAACCAATCTGTTGGAAAAATGGAGGGGCCGGACCCCCCAATCCCCCCCCCCCCGTGGCTCCGCCGCTAGAAGGTTGATTTTATTTCTAAGGCAGGACTCGGGGCAAAGTAATTTATCTCTGAAAAATTTGTATTCGGATCTCACACAATGTGACTCTAATTGTAGGGGTCGTCCAATTGCAGCTGTTTTTGGGCTGGTTTGACAGTATTTGGTACCAAAATTGACGGTTTTACGGTTCGTCTCTTTCTCAACGGTTTCGAAATTTCTAGTTCTTTCTAGCTCTTCGTCTTATCTAGCTCTTTTGAGTTGCACTCACCTCACTGAACTTTATTACAGTTTACAAACGTGCCTGTCATGTCAAGCATAAGCGTACGGGAAGAAAAAGTCTAGGGGGGCTGCCCGACACAAAGCCCATTGTTTACAAAAATTTCTGCCCGACTAAGCACAGAATCAGAAGGAAGACAGATCGTTGGCAGAGACATAATGCTTCATGAAAAGATACTTTTGATTTTGATTAGTTTGCTGTGCATATGTTTATAGCCGACAAGAAAAACAGTATTAAATATAAATCGATGTAAAATAAAGTCACAACATTATGATTACTTCTAAAATCAAATAGATCCACAGTGCTGGTTTCTCGTCAAAGAATACTTTGTATTGAGATTTTCAAAACATTAAAAAACTTAATCCAGCATTCATGAATGATATCTTTAGTGTTAGGACTTCAAATTATTCGTCGTGAAATCCGAACAATTTGAATCACTTTTGGCCAAATCAAGTAACCTTTGGTTCCAATAGCCTGAGAGCTGTGGGACCTAAGATATGGAATTGCTTTGCTTGCCAAATGAATTAAAATCAGGCGAGAATTTAAACAGCTTCAAGAATATCGAGAAGAATATGATCAAACAATGGGATGGCCTGACCTGTAAATGTAATGCCTGTCACGTCAGTTATACCATGTAAATCTTGCCCTTATATGCGTTGAATATTTAATTTATGAATTAATTTCATTCATTCCTTTATTTATTCATTTGTATATTCGATTTAGATTAGCTGTATCTATGTAAATATGTATAGCTAGGCAAGAATCGAATAAAAGTAAGTTGACAAACAAACAAACAAACAAACAAGCAAACAAACACAACAACAACAACAACAACAACAACAACAATTCGTACTCTTATGTTATCAAACTGCTAGATTGAAGCTCGAAATTTGGTGTCATAGCGGCTCTTGAAGTTGACATCATCATTATTCAACGTTGATATGATCCCTTTGTGCTCAAGTTTAAATGAGAATGACAAATTGGTACCCTGGGTACCAGAGCCTAAAATTTTTATTAGGCTCTGGTACCCAGGGTAACAAATTGGATGCCCCAACTCTTGATAATAGAACAGTGCCAAGCCTATTCTGGGCCGAAAAATATTGTGCTTATCTCAAAAAGCGAAAATGGATTAAAACAAAGCTTAAAAATAATAGAAGATTATGCTTCCAAATGGAAAATGAAAATCAATACAGATAAAACGAAAATTTTGATTTTTAATAAACCTGGAAAAGTAGAAAAATCTAAATCATTCAAACTCTGTGACGAATCTATAGAAGTTTGCAAGAATTTTAAGTACCTTGGATTTCTCCTTGATTGTAATGGAAACTTTGGCAATACAATGGAATATCTTGCAAAAAATGGTAAGACAGCCCTCTACAGTATTTATAAATTATCAACCCATGATTATGTTCCCATAAAAACAATAATCGAAGTATTCAACGCCACAATAAAACCGATCTTATTATATGGAGCAGGAATGTGGGGATATCAAGCAAAAATAGACAGCAAAATTGAAAAAGTTCAAGTTTCTTTTGCAAAACATATCTTAGGTCTACACCGAAAGTCAACTAACATAGCAGCCACAGGCGAATTAGGGCTGTATCCGCTGAAGATAGAAATGCAAACGGATGCAATTAAATTCCATGATTATCTTAGTCAGTCACAAAATGAATTATTAACTACAGCTCTTAAAATCCAGGAAAGAAATGTAAATAAAAATTCATGGTTTTCTGACATTGTAAATGTAAAACTAAATTGCAAATTTAACAACAATAAGCTAAAAATGCCCAGCTTTGATGCTGATTCTAATGAGCGAAAACTCATCCGTAAGCACAACAATAATTGCTTTAAAAAGCATATTAAAAGTTATTTACAACATCTGTATGATAACGAGTGGCTACAAAAGGTGACAACAGCAAATAAACTAAATTTTTACAAAAATTTTAAAGAAAAACCTTCTCTGAACTCGTACCTTACTTCAATTAACAACAGAATACACATAACAGCACTGATCAAACTGCTAACTAGTTCCCATAAACTTCGCATTGAAACGGGTAGATATCAAAAACTTGAACCTAACGAAAGATTTTGCGAATTTTGTCCAAATCAAGAAGTTATTGATGATGAAATACACTTCATTTTTGATTGCACGGATAACAAGAAAATTAGAGAAGAATATTTTGAAAAACTGGGTTTAGTAGGCAATACCTATCAATCTGTCACCACTTCAGAAAAAAATAAAAATCTTCAAGGATTTATTAAGGATATCTGACGAAGGGAAAACAGTACAGATTCTTGCAAAATTCATTTATCTGTCCGAATCTAATAGAAGGATGTTGTGTCAAAAAACAAGTGCATAAAACAAACATAAGATCCTTTTGGATGATTACAAAGTCCGTCCTGAGCTAAACAAGCATAAGAATATCTGATTATTGATTTCTTCATAACCCCAAATGATCGTTGATTCTGTTTTTTGCTACAGTCAGAGAGATGAGTGTTGCTGCTAAAGTCGCCTTCAATGGAAAATCGAGCGCCTAGTATAAGGACAAGAATCGCCTCAAGGTCAAAGGCAATATTTTGGTCTTTGTGTCAAACGAGAATGATACGAAAATCAAAAGTCATTACCCCTAGTTTGCTTATAGTTCGTGCACAAAACTATTGGTGCATCTGTGTCAAATGAGATGTCATGTGAGGTTTACGATAACGCAAAATTACTTATGCAGAACCGTACAGCAGGGATGGCGCCACTGGGGGGGCTTGGGGGGGCAGGAGCCCCCCCACAAATCTATCGAGCCCCCCCGTCGGCACTTCAATTTTTGAAAAATTTTAAGCGCTGTCGGCACTTTCATAACTTTCACTTCCAGATTCCTTTGTTGCATCGTCATCTCAGTGAACTTGAATTACGACAGCGGAAATGGTGTTATGTTACAGCTTTGCGGGTGGTGGCATGGATCGGAAACCCTCTCTTTTGTGTTCCAGTTCCGACTTCGTTGAAAAACAATGATGAAGGAAATTCGTTGAATGTAAGATATAAAACATTGTTGGGATGCAACGATGAAGACTTAGGCCATGGCCAACATCTCGCTAGCATCATTGATTTTGGCATTTTAAATTTGTATCAGAGATTGAGCGCAGTTACTATGGGAAGAAAGTCAAGAAAGATGCTGAAGTGCTTGGTTTGCCAAGAGGAATATAAATCTGATTACAGAAACGAGCATAACCGAAAGTATCATCACGACCTGTTTGAAAAAAGAAAACCAATACCATTTTGTCAAGCGGGACAAGTAGTGGTATCAAACCCATTTGCAGCAGCTGCATCTGCAGCCAAGAAAAATAAGCGCCTTGCGGAAAAAGCGATTGATGACGAGTTTGGTAACCCCAGCAGAAAGAAGACAAAGACTACAAAAGGGGCAGAATGTGATACGTCATTCGAGAGCAATACAGTTACTGGGGGCATTGCGAATAACGATAATGCCTGTTTTCCTACAGAAACAAATGCAGACACTAGCGCATCCATAGACGACGCGAGCACAAGCAAGGTTTACTTCTGTTTATTTATTGCACTTATTTATTTATCCCGCATTTTTAGAGTGTCGTATAGGGGTTCTGGGGAACAGGGGAACATGCCTAAAACGATTGGGGAACAGGGAACCAACAAAATCTGTACAGGGAGCAAGGGAACAATCGGTTTGCTCCCAGGGATCAAAGAACACTGTAAATCATGTTTTTGGATAGCAAAGCCAGAATAACTGTTGATTTTTATAAAATTTCTTTCTTGGTAATCTATTCCCTTTTTCATTAATTTTTTATTTGGTAATTTATTCTATGTTTTATTCGCTTTCTGTGACTTCCATGATGCTGCGCGGCGAAATTCTACTGTCAAAATAACTGCGGAGGAGCACGAACCGAGGGAGGAAGTCCGCTACGCAGCACAATGGAAGCTACGGAAAGCGATCTCAAAAACTTTTGTTTAGCATAAATTTTGCAGGGAACGTCGTAAAAATTTGCTTGGGAACATGGGAACAAATGATGTTTTATGAGGGAACAGGGGAACAAGGGACCCCCTATACGACCCTCATTTGAGACATTCATTCATCCTACACAGCAAAGTGCCAATGTTTGTTTTGAAAGCATCCTCCCGTTTTCCAGAATAGATAATTTCAAATTGAAAAAAATGCTCTATAGAAAGAAAATGAAAACATCTGTATAGTCAAGCCATCCTTCCAGTGCACAAATCGCAATGTTTTTAGGAACTATTTTGAAATAACATTGATCAGCAAATCACAACTCCTGCGTCACCTTTAAATGGAAACAGCTACAGAGCCCCCTCCAAATTCTATGTTTTGCTCACTTCACAATGATAGTGAAGATTTGTTCAAAGCTTGCCATTTGGCAAAAGAATGATGTATTTCCAAACCTCCTTATTTTAATAGTTTAGTGCATAGACTTGAAATTTAGTTCGAATTTCAGTCTATTTGATTTTGAATACTTCACCTCACGTTGTTGAAATCCCTTGAAAAAGTCAAATGGGATACTACGTTAGACTATTTAGTAAAGTCAATCAATCCATTTTTTATTCATATCAATGTACATTTTAGAACTTAATAAACTGCATGACCTGTTTTGATTTATATGGAAAGATGTGTTGAAATCTTATACCTTCACTTTTCCAACCACTCATTCACTCACTTACTCACTCACTTCACTCACTCGCTAAGTTTTTCATTTATTCAAGGAGAGTGAACATCCTACTATCAGATCAGAACCAATCCTTGGGAAAACATTGACAATCACGAAGGAACTTCATCAGAAAACGCCAAATGGTCCAAAAGATTTGTCACAGACAGTTGAAGATGGTCCAAAGCAACCACTGAAACCTACGTATCCTGCTCACCTGATCAAAGATTCATATCGCCGATTTAACTCTTCGTTTTATCAAAGGCATCAATGGCTAGAGTACTCAGAAGTCGCAGATGCAGTTTATTGCTTTCATTGTCGGCATTATCCGGAAGACTCTCATCAAGAAGTTACTTTTACTGAAGTAGGGTATAGACAATGGAATAGATGTTACGGGAAAGAAAGTAGCCTGAAAAAGCATGAAAGAAGTGAGATGCACCAGAAAGCTATAGAGCATAGCAATGCACA
Source organism: Aurelia sp. 3 sensu Dawson et al. (2005) (assembly GCA_964020215.1). Classification (NCBI taxonomy): domain Eukaryota; kingdom Metazoa; phylum Cnidaria; class Scyphozoa; order Semaeostomeae; family Ulmaridae; genus Aurelia; species Aurelia sp. 3 sensu Dawson et al. (2005). Next base: position 17,268,867 of record OZ026589.1, read on the forward strand.
AATGATATTGAGAAAAACAGGCCAATCCCGGCAAACTGTACTCAACATGCTTGGAGACAAGCACAGAAAGGTTGCTGTAGAGAACCGCCACTATCTAAAAACAGTGTGTGAAGTTCTTCTCCTAACAGCTACTCAGAAGATAGCACAGAGAGAAAGTGGCTCTGTTTTTCGAGATGCCGATTTTGATATTGAGAATCTATCCTATGGTTCAAATTGTGGCAACTTCTTGGGGATTCTTACCTTGGTAGCAAAGCATGACCCAATCGTAGCGAAAAAAATCAAACATGGACCAAAGAATGCGAAGTATACCCACCACAGCATTCAAAATGCATTGTTTGATGTGATGGCTGACATGGTCCGAAAGGAAATTCGTGATGAAATTAGTCAGGCGACATACTTTGCCTTGCTTGTTGATGAAAGCAAAGATGTTTCAAAAAAAGAGCAAATATCTTTTGTTCTTAGATATACCCTTAATGGAATGATCCACGAGGAGTTCGTAGGAATGAAATCGGCTACTCATGGGCTGGATGCCGAAAGCCTTTCAGCATCAATCCTCGAATTTATGGCAGCGTTTGGGATGAACATGAACAACTGTGTTGGACAAGGCTATGACGGAGCTTCAGTAATGAAAGGTCATGTCAGTGGTGTGAATGTTTTGGTACAGAGAGAAGCCCCATTGGCTAACTACGTGCACTGCTTCAACCACAGACTGAATTTAGTCGTCGTTGATGTCTTAAAGAACATCAAGAAGGCAGCTGATTTTTTCGTGATTCTCCAAAAGTTGTATGTTTTTATCAGTGGAAGTGCAGTTCAAATGAAATGGATTCAGCTCCAAAAAGACATGAACCTTAAACCACTACAGATGAAAAAGTTGTCAGACACACGATGGTCTTGTCAGTATGAGATGTGTAGCACAGTCTACAAGCGACTCGGAGTGGTGATAAAGCTTTTGCAGCAAATTGATTCGCATGATAAGGATAGAGATAGAGCTTTTGAAGCACGTTGTTTGCTCGGATTACTGAACGAGGATTTCTGCTTACTTTTGGTCGCAGTGAAGGAAATTTTGATGAATTGTAAGGCTGCGTCAGACTTTTTACAAAATTCGGAGAATTCTCTTGCTGACGCAGTGGATATTGTTGAAAATATGATTGAAGGAATTGCATCATTGAGAAAAGAAAGCTGTTATGCTGAACTGAAATCCAAGGCTGAAGAACTTTGTGAAGAGAATGAAATTCAGGCAAGAGCACCTAAGAGGGCATCACGGGTACCTGAGAGGTTTGAGAACGAAATAATAGATTCTACGATAGGTATGAGAGCACCGCCCACAGATTCTTTCAGGACGGCCATTTTCTATCCTTTGATTGACAGGGCTCTTTCAGAGTTAAATCGCCGATTTAGTGCTGAAAATAAAGAAATCATGAAAGGAATATCTGCGTTAACTCCAAAGTCGTCATTATTTTTGCAATGGGAAGTGTTGCAGCCTTTTGCAAACATGTACAAATGCAATTTGGGTGACTTGGAGCTCGAGGTCCTCAATATGAAGAGAATGCTGACAAGGAGACCGACAGAAGAGAAGCCTAAAGGCCTTTTGGAATTTTCATCTTTGACTGAGCGATTACGTGATGCTTTTTTCGAGTTGAACAGACTATTGACTATTGCATGCGTAATTCCAGTGTCAACTGCTTCCTGCGAGAGGTCTTTCAGCACGTTAAGAGTTGTGAAGAATTACTTACGAAATAGGATGACAGATGCTAGACTAAATAGTTTGATGCTTTTGGGTATTCAGAGCAAAAGGGCAAACTCGTTGAATTTAGATACAGTTATTGACAACTTTAAATGCAAATTTCCGAACTGTAGAATTTCGCTTGTATAATTCACGTAGTATTTTGTTCAGATCCAAGCTTGATTGGTTGCTTTTCTGTTATGTTTTTAATGAAGCGTGGTTCGTAAAAATTTTCTCGGTTCACTCACTGTCGGCACTCTGACATTTCAGCCCCCCCCCCAGCATTTCTTCCCTGGCGCCATCCCTGCCGTACAGAACGTTTCAGTTGTTGCTATTCGCGGGCATCTAATTTGAGGCGAGCAGTCACGAAGATTCCTCCGTGCAGAATGATATGCATGAAGATGTTTTGGTTCAGTGTGATCACGTCCCTTCCCCCAGTCCATGGCGCCATTGCTTGCTGGGATTCTGCACCTTTCGTCTCAACTTCACCTGCGATGATTGCATCCGTTGCTGTGTAGGAGGGGCGAGGGGGGTCCTTCTACCTTTGGTTATGCTGCAAATGCTAGCCTCTGTGCAGGCCGCCGGTTACGTCATCCTCTAAAGTTGAGTTATTTGCATAATGAGTACTATCAATAAGTGGCTAATGATTCGTTCGTTCTAGAAAACGATTGTTTTGACATAATTAAGCTGCTAATGAAGTCAAGAACATGCCAATTCTGGGTGAATTTGTTGCTGTGCCAGGGTAAACATCCTAGTAATTTATCCATCTTATGGTGTCAAATCTGTCTAACATGAAATAAGCCGACGTCAAATTCTGCTATAGGATCGCGGGAAGCTTCTGTGTTGTATGCGCTTTCTGTGCGCTTTCTTTATCTGAGTGCTCATTAGCAGCGGTAAAACGTTTATCAATTCCATTAACGAGCGTGACTTACTTACTTACTTTCTTTCTGACTGACATCGAGTGCCCTCTTAGATTACAAAGTTGGACTTTGTAATCAAAAAGGAAGAAGATCTCGTCAACTTGTATGTTATATAGAAAACGATATTCATGTTGTCATAATTACTACTTACTATTGTTATATTATTGTTACTTCTTTTCCTAGTTTTCGTAGATTTATATGCAAATTATAATCTACTAGTCCTGTAATAGGAGATGAAAATTTTGAAATTGAAATTGAAAATTATAGTTCAATGGTTGACATCCACAATGACCCCCGGCTTTAATTTCATCCAATCACGGTGGATGAGACTCTCCTTTGTTCTGTGGCAATTCATGCAAAAACAACGCTTTTCTACCATTGTTCAGAGTGCGGGAGAAACCATGTCATGGTTGACATTGACAGAAGAACAGTGAATTGGAAGTTGAGGATGGGTCGTTGCAGATTGAGCCATCTGCTCCGGATATTTCTATGTTCACTCTTATGTCACCGCGGTGAAGGAAGCAAAGGTATGTTGATTTGTTTGAAGTCAATCATATCTTCGAGTTTATGTGTGTTGATGCACTTCCGCGTCAATGACCTTCCTCAGTCTGACCCTTGGCCTGACTGATGGCCTAAACCTTTCGATGCAGCGCTCAAACTCTGGTTTGTACGCTATCGTTACGGACTAGCATGCATTTATGCTCCGCTAAAACTGGTTTTCAAGTTCGAAACATACTTTCAAGAGAATGAAATGCTTCTTTCTAACGCCATGAGAAATAAGTTGGGTCTTTACTGCGTTTAGACCAGGTTATACTGGTATTACTGGAAGTAGGTGCCACCTGCAGAGGTGGAGAAATTCTGATAGTCATTTTCACATTGCTAAATGCCCTGGCCTTCCACGCTTAGGCTACAAATGCCCCTGCATTTGGAATTGAAGGCAGGGGCGGATCCAGCCACGATCTTGACCTGATCTTGACCGACTTGCTAACGAGCGCGAAGCCGCGAGCAAATCTGTGGAAACAGCGAGCGCGCAGCGCGAGGAGTCCGGGGGTCCGGGGGCGGAGCCCCCGGAAAAATTTTTGGGACCACGCCCTCCAGATCGCCGGAAAACTCCCTATTATAGATTTTGAGACCTTTATAGCGTCGAATGGGCATAGCCAGCGAAAGAAGTGACGCTTAAGAACTTTACTTCGAAAAAATGGTCACCAATAGCTGTTTACCGTACAGGTTGAGATAAAACTTGTGGATCTCTATTTGAGAATGGAAAAGATAGCGAACACGAATAAATTGTCAGACTTTTTTTTTGATCTGTGTCTAGTCTCAAGACATCTCAAACCAAAGGCCAAACCATCCCATCCCAAGTCCCAAGACATCTCAAACCAAAGGTCTGTGTCCAAAATTTACGAGAGAGTTCTGGAGGGTCAGATAAAATCTTATTCCCTTAGCTTCCTCTCCCCTTCTGTGTGGATTTCGAGAGGGCTATGGAACCCAACCTGCACTTTTACGACTCATAGAAACCTGCAAAAAGACCTTAGATAAAGGGGGTGTTGCTGGAGCACTACTCATGGATCTCTCAAAGGCTTTTGATTGCCTAAATCATGAGCTTTTGATTGCAAAGTTAAGTGCTTATGGTTTCAGTAAAAGTGCATTGTGGTTGATCCATAGCTATCTCAACGAGAGGAAGCAGAGGGTAAGGATGAATGGGTCCTTCAGCACATGGAGAGAAACAACGATTGGTGTACCACAGGGTTCGGTCTTGGGACCTCTTCTGTTTAACATATACCTCAATGATCTCTTCATGTTTGTGAAGGATGCTCAGTATGTAACTATGCAGATGATACAACTATCTATGCTTGTGACAACAATGTTGAAAGTATCATTGAAACATTAGAGAGTGATGCCCTTAAAATTGCAGAATGGTTTCCAAACAACTGTATGAAGCTGAATGAGGACAAATGCCATCTAATGGTCTTTGGGGATAAATGTAATGATGTGACATTAAATATCGGAAGTATAACGATAAAAGAAGAGTACAGAAGAAAAGTTGCTTGGAGTGATTCTGGACAAAACATTATGCTTTAAACAGCAAGTAAGGTCCATTTGCAAAAAGGTTGGGCAAAAGCTACATGCTCTTTCGAGAATCTATCACTTTCTTGATACTGAAAAACTAAAGAGAATAATGAAGGCATTTATCTTGTCCCAGTTCAGCTACTGTCCTCTTGTTTGGATGTTCTGCGATAGAACACTCAATAACAAAGTTAATCGTATTCACGACGGGCATTGCGGATAACTTACAAAGATATGAGATCAGATTTTGACACAATGTTACTCAGAGACAATGCGGTCCCAATCCACATCAAGAATTTACAGTTGTTGATGACTGAAATTTATAAAACAAAATGGGAGCGCAATCCTACTTTCATGAGGAAGATCTTTGTTGAAAAACACAGTACTTATGGGTTAAGAAGCTGCCATAATCTACTACTGCCACAAGCGCGCACTACGTGCTATGGCTTAGAGACGATATCGTTTCTAGGGAGTAGATTGTGGCAGGCACTTCCCAATGACATGAAACAATCAGATACCCTCTCCAGCTTTAAAAGGAGAATAAAATCCTGGAAGGGAGAGGAATGCAACTGTAGACTGTGTAGACCTTTCGTGGCGCAGGTTGGGTTCTTGAAAGGATAAATGTGTTGCACTGTGCATACCAAAAAAAAATACTGTAAAAAACATTGTAAAAATCTGTAGATATGTATTTATAATTAATTATTCCTTATATTAGATATATGTATATATATATTTTTTTATTTTTTAAACAACTTTACTTTGTAGTAGGCTTGAATTAGCTTTTATTTCTGTAGCTATGTTTATACGCCTACTTTAAATAAATCAAAAATAATAATAATAATAATAATAATAATTATAATTATAATAATATAAAAACACAACTGTTTATAAAATACGTTTCGATGATAAAATCTTCTTCAGATAAAATTAAATAATAAAAGGCAATGTGGCCAAGAGCTCCCGCAGTTTTGGAAAGAACAGCTGAACTTATCACATAAAGATATCGAGTTAAGGAAAGGAAAATGTTGAATTATATAAATCATCGTTCATTTTGAGTCAAACCGTAGTTGAGTCATAGAGACTTAACAGTGGATAAGGTCGAATGTACGGACCCGTCATTACATTTGAAATCTCCTCTAAAAAGTCGGGTGTCCCAAAAAATTCATGCGTTTGAAAAATCATGAATTGAATTTCACTTGACATCAGAAGGACTGAAGTAGTTTTGTAATTTGTCTCACATTCCTATGAGCAACTTTTCGAAAGTCCTTTGTTGCAAAATTCTCAAAAACGCCCTGAAACGATCATCATTGCGAAGGGAATATTGTGCAGAAGACCCGGGGGGAGGGGGGGTACATAACATGTTGAGGGTACGGGTATGTGCCGCCCATATGGGTGGGTTTTTGGGCCCCAAATTCTCTAAACAAGGGTCCCTTTTTCGGCAGATTTTCCTTAAACAAGGGTGGGTTATCCAGAAATTGGCGAAAAATAGCAAGAAATGGGTGGTTTTCTGCCAAATTTCATCATAAAAGTGGGTATGTCAGCAAGTTTCGGTAATTAGAAGAGGGTACCTTTATGAAAACTGGGCGGCAGACCCCCGTCCATCCGCAAGTCATGTACCCCCCCCCCTCCAGGGCAGAAGACATCTGATACTTGTGAAAAAATATACTTTTGTGCTATTATGTATAAAGAAGTTTCCTTACGATGTGACAAAGTGTTTCTGGAATTGTTGAAATGATAAGAAAACTGTCACTAGTGATCATCTGTCAAAGAGGTCATCAGTCAAATAAGAACACCTTAGCTGATCACCATAGCTAATTTTTCAAATAGTAAATGTAACCAATGCAACATGACAAATGTAACAAACTGCATTTGATCCATGGATTGATCTGCTAATGACAAAATGAGTCAGACATTCACAGAAATATTCTTCGCAGAGTGCCCTTTGACCATATTTAATCAATCATTTTGCTATTCAATGGAATCTTCAAAGTTTGTACCAGAGAACTTTTACTGGTGCACATCCCCATATGATTTCATGGTGAAGTACTTTCCTCAGGCTAACAAAATATACAGCACAGAGATGAGTCTTTTGTTGATAACTATAATTTTTATTTGAAATTTATCAGTCAAATGGAGACTGACATTGTGTGGCTGTAGGTTATTTTTGGCATGAATATCTATGAAAAAATCCATTTCTTTGGGGTGTTGTCAGTTCAAATGAATAATTGCAAGTAAGTGTGAAGTTTTATATTCTTTTCTTCTCCGTCACAAACTCTGATGATTTGTTGATTTCAGCCACAGTCAGAAATAAAATTATCCTTACATCCTTTAGTTTGAAATTTCATGCTCTGATCAGTATCAGTCAAAAATCTTTCAGTGTGTTTGCTGTTCAAAGCAATCTTAAAACCTGGCACAGTGAGAAGTCTTTCACCATTTTCAAGTCAAATACTGGATGAGTCAATGACATCATAGTCACAATGACATCCATTGTGCAAAATCAGAATCATTGCAAAGAAATCTGCTTTCCTTCAATTTCAGCAGGACGTTCTTGACAACTTACATCTCCAGACATGTGACAATTAAGCATGTGTTTAGGAAATTGGATACCTTTTCAACTAATGAGGGCAGACCAATTATAACGTTCCTCCAGTTCTGGTAGCCCACAGGGCAGGGTTTGATATTTCAATGATCACTTGAATTTCCCTAGTGAAAACTTGCTGACAAGCATGACAGTTTTTTACAATGATAATAAATAAAAGATTCTGTTTCTAAAGTTGAAATGACTTGAAGAAATAAATCTCAACGAAAGAACAGAGAATCCATGGAATCATGGGCGACACATTCTACACCTACCAATTTTACCCTTACTTTAGTTTTCATAACATAAACATTGGCCTAGCTAGCCCAGGGAGGTATACCGACTGGCCCTGCAAAGTGCAAAGTGAAGTTGCTTGGCCTATCGTTATTTGTTGGTTCAAGGACGTTTCCTAAGTGTGAGTGAAGGCTCTTCTGTGCATATTTTTAACAAGAACATAAAGTAACATAAAGTACATAAAGAATGCAGGAATTTATAAGAAAAACAAAATTAGCTCACCCTGCAGGAATAATTCTCTCCTCTTCTAACTTGAAACGATATGAAAAGCCCGCCATAGATAGCCAGCCATTTATGAGGATGCAAGTTTGAATATGAGGCCAGCTCGCTGCAAGTTTTCACGTGGTTTTGACCATGGTCAATGTTTTGACAGACTTCTTGACCGTCTTCCAAAGCTGTTTGACCGACTTACAAACACCCTGTGATCTTGGCAAAATCCTCAAAAACGATGCTTTTTTCATGACCGCGCATCTTGTGATTGGCCGCCTTACCACTAGATTGAATGATTGAATTGAATTTTGTTTTGCGTGCAAACGACTACGAGGCATATCCAGCATGGCTGAGCAGCAAACCGAATACGGCAGTCATCAGGGGCGTCGAAGCTTCGACGAGGGCATGAATCAACGACATTAGCTGGCGCATTAAGTCTATGCAATACTACTGACACTAAGCAAAAATTAGGAACATTTTTATTATTCTCGTTCTTCCTTAAGATAAATGACTTCCCACATTTTTCTTGAAAATCTGACCGACTTCTGCAAGTCTCGTAAGTCGGTCTGGATCCGCCCCTTCAAGGGGGCCATTACCATGCACGAAGAACGTTAATACGTGACAAAGCTTAAATCAACTGAGGGAAGAAGCTTAAGCTTCCCAATTTCCATTGCAAACAGGAACGAGCATATGCTGACCTCAGGTATGCCTGCGAGGGGCATTTTACTCATTCGAAAAGTGTATGAAATCTTTGCAGAACCAGGATGTTTACGGATTTCAATGGATTTTTCTTCAAAACACTAAAAGATTGTGGCCAGAGATGTACAAGAATTTTTGGGAGTGAAGTGCCCCTCGTATGGTTGTATGCAGTCCAGGCTTTTCTAGTTGATAACAAATACAGTAGCTTCTTCACAGCTGTGGCAATACCAATAATTTTTATGAAAGTGCTCGTCTTCAAAGTGTCTTTCATCAAACGGAACGGTACTTTTGACATTGATACAAAGATAACATTTACCCAACCGTTTCCTTGCCTGCGTTGTCATCATTTCTCACAGTGGGTGTGACAAGAAAACTATCCTTCGTTGAATACATCAGCTAGTTTATAGACCAGAAACCTTACCAAAATCAATAAGAAACATTTGCCAACAAAGTGGACTTACAAGAAAGCGTTATTTTCTTTGACAAGTTACTTTTCAACAGGACGAAAACGCAAGGACGAGCTCCAAATGGGGAGACAGAGCTGCTTTTTCTAACAAGGGTTCCTTACTGTGGAACAGGCTAACACTTTCTGCAAAAACGACTGATAGTCGAAGTTCTTTTTGAAAAACCACGAAAGAATCGAAACTACAAGAACGAAATTCATTTATATGCAACGATACTACCTGCAAGAAAAGAGAAAAATAATTCATGTCAATCAAACTCCTTTGCATTCTTCTTCTGTTGTTTAGATTGCTCTCCTTTTCGGCTACATTGAGAGCTGATTTTGATTCGTAGATTAGTTGTTAATTAGATTTATAGCTGCTTAGTATAACTGTAATGTTTTTCCAATTTTCATTTTTATACCTTTATCAATATATGATAGTTAAATGTTTTGTTATGTTCTTGTTTAACGTAGGCGCCCTAGACTAGATAAGCACTGCTTTTTCTAGGGCGTACCCATCGGCAAGTATTTAGTTTTATCTGATTTGTGAATAAAAGATATCATCATTGCATTTCTTTTTAAGCGAAACTACAGGTGACAGTCAAGAATTGCATTGTGGTATTGTTTGTCCACCCAAAGCATGCCGGTTGACCACGGATCTTTAGTAAAAGTACAAAAGTTCTGGGGCAGTCCGTGTTCCTCATACAAAAGATGTAGTAAGATGCATGCACGCAGTGCGCTTTCCATACATTTACTAATCACCCTCGTGTAGTTATTATTATTCTTCTTTGCAACCTTATCAGTTCATCTATGTCATTGCCAACAAATCCTAAGGTTGTGATTTCAATGAAAATTATTTCGAAGTTGTTGCTGTGAATTAGAGCATCATCCTTGAATTCCATGTATCTTCTTTTTTTATATTCTCTTGACTTGATGGAGTTTGTTTCGAAGCATACTGTGAACTCCATTAATAGCCTTTTGTCATGACCCACTTTCCTCATTAGGCCTAAGCGGGCATAAGGCTCAGCTGACCACTTGTCGTAAATGAAACTTTGTTTAGTAGCTGAAAATTCATTTCTCTCTTGGTTGGCGAGAAACGGGGGTCTATTATAGTGTGGCGGTGAGGCGGATACGGCCACATTTTGGATGCGGAATACTGTTGCTGCAAGAAAATCAGTGCGGTATACGGTCTTTGTATTGCTACGCGGTTACAGAATGTTGGAATTTAAACGAACGGTTTGCGGTTTTTCGCTTTACTTCGTAGAACTTTCTACTAGATAACCGTTATTATCTATCAGGCCTTCGACAAATTACCTAAGGATTCCTGGTTCATTTACATGAAATAGCTGTCTTGAAAAGAATATTCATCGTACTGAAGGAGACTGACGGTTGTGGTTTATGAGAGAAAATTGCTTGCGGTTGACGGATAAGAGCGCAAAATTTTGGCGGTTTTGCGGTCTAGAAGCACCCTATAATAGACCCCCAGAAACAGGATCCAAAGGCATCTGCCAATCAACGTTTCAAAGCAGGAACTGCGCAGGAAATTGCTCCAGAGGTCCACCTTTTCCCTCCCTGAATAATTTTCCGCATGGTCCGCGTTTTAAACCTGGCATTAATTAAATTAATGTTTCAATCGTTTCAGAAATGCAGATTTTCACAAGCGAGCCAGAAAGCCAGATCACTTTCACTGGGAGGAACACCACATTTAAATGCAAGGCAACTGCAGATAATGAAGAAATCAAATATCTATGGAAGCTGAACGGCTCCTACATAAATGCAGATACTTGTGATGGGTTCAAAATAATGGATGGATCGCTTCAAATCTACAACATTACTTGGTCAAAACATAACGGTGCATATGAATGCATTGCTTTAACAAAAAGTCTTGGTGCAATCAAAAGTAAAACAGCAAAATTGCAAATAGCATGTGAGTAGTACAAACGCTTATCATTTGACACGCTGGGAAATGAAGAGGCTTCATCAGACTCCGTCAACTTAGACAAAGAAGTCTTTGTAAAACTCTACCGAGGGCCATTTCACTCCCAAAAGCTCTTGCACCTTTGGCATAACTCATTTCGCTTCCAAGATCAATCCACAAAAACACGTAAGCATCCTACTCTATCATATGTAAAGATTTTCGTAATTCAAAGGTTGGAGCTGCAAGAACAATGAGTAATCTGGGACTTCTCAGGTGCGAAAGGCGCTGCAAAAAGTTCAAGAACGGGTGGCATTTTTATTAGGATGACATTTCCTCCAAAAATCGGCAAACTGCAAAGAATGAAATCTTTAATTGTAATGGAAACTTTCGACAAGCTTTCATCTATTCATTTCATGTCTTATAATCTGAGATTTGTCTGAATAAAATGTAGGGAAAATCGTTGGTTTCAAAATTCAGAAATTAAAACACAACAAACTCGGAACGAAAGGTATCCTGTTTCCTAGGATGGATCAAAGATATGCCGTGCATTTACTGCCAAAATTATACTCTTGAATTTTGTGATAAGACTTGCAAGTTGGTTAATTTCTTTTTGGTAATTTCTCGACAATTTTGAAAGATCCGTGAACACTGAAATTTTGTTTCAGAATTTTGATATCAACACAACTTTGGTGACAACACAAAATTTTGGTGTCAGCCTCGTTTTGATGCTAACACAAATTTTTGTTCCAGCCTCGTTTTGATGTCATCACATGTTAGATTTTTCGGTGGGAAAATGTGAGGAATGCAGACAGCAGAGCAGACAAGATGGCTGAGAGAGGAGATGACTCCTCGGAAGCACGAGAATTGTGGCGAATTCTTTCGAGGGCGCAATCCCTCGTTCGAAGACGAGTCAATGTAATAGTAAATGCAGGACGAGTCAATGAAGGACGAGTAAATGAAGTACGACTGTAATAAAATGTATGTAATGATTTCTTTTAAGTGAATAACGGGGCTAAACAAAAGCTTGTTTACAGCCTGGTCCACTAAAAAAATAATCAAATAAAATATGCAAATAAATAAAAGGAAAAATAAATTCATTAAAGGCAATCTAATACTTTCAAAAATTAGGAGTTCATTTACAACTTCGCGAAATAATGTCACTTAAAAAGAAACATTGAAACTTTACAATAACAATAAAATGCTCAGTGCGGCACGGCTCGACTGAAATTGGGTTTATAAGTCGCACCGGTTCGAACCAGTCGATAAGCCTTTGGCGTATGGTTCCACTTAGTTGAACCAGGCGACAAGTTTCAGATCAAATTGAACCAGTTGAACCAGGCGACAAGGTGACAAGTTTAAGGAGTCATGACATATAAAATCTTGCATGACCTCTGTCCCGAAAATCTTCGCCATAATTTCACTGAAAGATCCATGATTTCAGAGTATAGAACCAGAAACCATGTAGATCTGCAAATTCCTAAAGTTAGGTTAGAATATGCAAAGCGAAGTTTCTACTTCTCTGGTGTCAAAAACTGGAATGATATCCCTGACAACATTCGAGAAAGAGAGTCAATCGCTCGTTTTAGAACAGGTCTTAGAGATTATTTTTTGAACCTTTCACAGGACCCAAACACGACCCCTTGGTAGAGCAGCAATATTCCAATTTTTTTTTCTTTTCTCATATTATTTCATAGAAATATTGTTAATAGGATATTAATTTGCTGAAAGGATTTCGTGTATTTTAAATAATGATAAAATGAAAATGAAAAAATGAAATGGTTTCATAAGAGTCGCGCCGTTCCGAATCAGACAAAATTGGTTCAAATTCGCTCGGTTCAGCATGGTGCGGCAAGACTTATAAAACGGGCCTTAGCTATTGAGGTATGTTTTGAAAATCATTTCGGATTGATGCAGGCTACATTCTAGTCGCTAGGGTCGACCAAATCTGTATATTTTTTTGGGACACCCGGTTTATTACGTCACCTTGTTCGTCAAATGGGGCCTAGCCATGAGAATTTAGCTAAAATCAGAGATAATTTCTAAGAGGTTCTTCGATAGTGAACTTAAACCTGTGATAAAGCAAAACACTGCGAAGCACCATGCGCAACGGCGCAGTCAGAAGATTTGACTTGAAAACAAACACACCTTCGGTGAGTGTACATCATATGTTTCTTATTGCGCATGCTTAAACACAGTACTTTGTTTACTTACAATGGTCTTTTCTCAGATTTCTACAAAGACAAAGATGTTTGGAAACGAAGGATCAGATTGAACTTAACGCAAGCATTTCTTCTTATGACACCAACATATAAAGCACTCCCAGCACCAACCATCTCATGGCAGTTATTCAGAGATGACCGTGATTTTGTGGATATCGCTGAAGAGAAGCGATTATTTGTCACATCACAAGGTCATGTCCTCATCTCAGATTTTCGAAATAGACTGGGCACTTATTTCAAGGTTCTTCTCTACCATCCTACATCACCCATCAAACCTGTATATACTGCTTTGGTTCGACTTCAACGGAATAAAGGTTAGTTGCAGATGACGACTCTTCAAAGTTAAGATGATCTTTGTTTTCCTTTCTAGACTTGCATGGAAGTGTTTTATAAGGAACACCAATAGACTTTTCGTGAAATTAAAAAAAAAGTAGAGTTGCAAATAAGAGCAACAATACGTTGAAATTCCAAGACCAATGTCTGAGCAAGGGTGCACTCCAGCTTCAGCACGTTATCGTGAGCCAGCTACATGCAACTTTGTACCAAGAGTAGAAAGAGTGATTTCAAGCCTTTAAAGTTTCGAAAACCGAATGAAAATTGTAAGTTAGGAAATATTAATCACATCAATGAGGCAGCCACTAGGGGAACAAACCAAAACTCAAGTAATTTTAGGTTCACGAAGCTGAATCAGTCTGAGGCTGTGTTGGGAGGAATTTCCTGTAGTCTAATTTAGCTCTGTTTTCCACCAACTATAATGCTGTGCGCGCTCTGTCTTTAATTTGATCTTCGCGGATTTGCCCCTTGGCATAATGAATAGTGGTTCTGCCTGCCCACGTTCTGCCAACAAGGGGTGTGACCCAAAGACTGTGTTACTCAGCTGGATTTTATATCAATATATGCACAGTTCATTTCTGTGATATATTTGCAAACTAGGGTCTCATAGTTTACAATAATATGCGACTTCCAAAGATGGAGAAAGTTTGAAAATCGACCCTATCGCCCAAGCGGTCTTCCCTGTCATCTCAAAAGCTCATTGGAGAACTTTTTTGACCAACTGGACGACTAAGTGAAATGATCTATTCTCATCTGACCAACTGGGGTTTTACACCTTCGATCCATACTAACTCGTTTAAAATGAGCAATGACTGGTACAGCGGACTTGATCTCGACTCGGTATGCTCATGGGATTGGTATTTCTTGGCCTGAAAAGGCATTTCATATTTGATACCATTGATCACGATTCTCTGTAAAAATCTTTAACTTTATGGCATTAAGCAGCGAGAGCTGGGCTAGCTTATTAGCCAGACCCAATTTCAAGGAAATTCTGATCTGTTGAATACTACAAAAAATGCTTGTCCGAAACTCTTTTGAGCATTGCTCAGAATCCAACAATGACATGGGAGCTGGGAGCATCTATATTATTGTAATCAAAGATTTTGATGAAAATTCATGCAATCATCCCCAGGGCCACCGCTGTCACCCCTTTGAAAACTTTGAAATTTTCTGTTTGTTCCATTTTAGAAATTGGATCATGTTCTGACTCATCACTCATATCTTTTCCAACTGTGAGAGCAAGGACAGTTCCAGAAGGAAGCAGCGCCACATTCGAATGTCTGACAGTTACGAGAAGATGCTAGTAAGGCGATCTACTCAAGTTCAATGCTACCCTTTCTTTAAGTCGCACCAGACCCGTGTATGAAGCTTTGTTTTCAAGAATTCTGAAAGCTATTGTGCTAAATCGCAAGCATTGATTAGATGTGTTGTTCTCTATTCTTTTGAGAACAAAGGATCTCACATACCGGGTGTCTCAGAAAAAGTACCCCCTTTTGACTAAACATGGGAAGAAAACGAAAAAATATCGGGACATTTTGATTTAATTTAAATACACATACCTTGTTTTAAAAAATCGTCCACCAGATATGAGTTAACAAAGTCAAAACCTGGACTGCATTTGAAACCAGAGGCTTTGCAAAACGGCCTAGCCATGATTTGATATCACAGGCATGTTGCAAGAGAATTTCAACTTGAACCTTCAGTTGTTTTTCAAAAGAACTACATATACACATATACATTGAACAGTCGAGTCGTTAGAAGGCCGTATCGATCTGGGAACTAGTTCTCAGGTCATGGCTTTCAAATCGCAGTGCAGTTCAAAAAATTTTGGCTATGCAGAACCGTTTATAGCATTCCCGGGGGGGGACTCCCTTACCTTTCCCTTATCTTACGGTACTCCCTTATCTTTCTGTACGGTACTCCCTTATCTGTCTTTCTGTAGGGTACGGTACTCCCTTATCTTTCTGTACGGGGACGTGCCGCTGAACAGGGTATCATTTTCAGGATTCCGACTCCGGGACAGGGTATCATTTTTGTAAAAATCGGCTCCATGACAGGGTCCATATCTGTCATTTTTGACTCCGAAAGGTCGTTTTAGGCCATTTGCACCTACGAATGTGATCCAAATCGCTTGGATGGCAATATTTCCACATTTTTCGATAGATTTCGTACAAATTTCGTTGCAAGAGCACAATTTTATGTGAAAAAATTAAAGGACAGGGTATTGTTTAAGAAAATTTGACTCCGGGACAGGGTATCATCTTCAGGAATTTGACTCCGGGACAGGGTAGCTTTTTAGATTTTCCAGCGGCATCTCCCCTTATGTTCGCATACCCAGGGGGGTACTCTATAACTTTCAATACGGGGGGGTCCATGCCAATATTTGGGGTCTAAAATTTTACGTTAAATCAATATTTGGGGTCTATGAATTACAACATGGACAAAAATTCAATATTTTGGGTCCATAAATCTGAAAAAAGGAAGAATCGTGGAGTTTGGCGTGAGTCTCCAAGGTATTAGACTCAATATTTGGGGTCCCCAAAACATTAGGCTTAATATTTAGGGGTCAGCAACGAAATCGTGGCATGGACCCCCCCGTATTGAAAGTTAGGGAGTACCCCCCTGGGTTCGCATACCAAGTAACCCCCCCCCCCCGGGATAGTATGCTCCTGATATGCTCCTAGACAAGAACGAGAAGATAAACAGTGAAGTGAGGACAAGCAAGCTAAAGAAATACATTTATTAATTAAACATCATTTAGGCCAGGTATTGTGGACACGATCAGTACCCAAATTGTGTGTCCACAACGCCCGTGGTTAGCTGCTGTTAACTCCATAAATTTACTTTTATGCCTTTTCTCCACTTACGCAGTGTTGGTGTCACGATTAAATGGACTAAAAAAGGTAATCAGGAGATCTACTTAAATGACACCAGCCGAAGATTGAGACTGAATAACGTCACCAAACAAAATCATCAGGGAGTGTATGTATGTACAGCAGAATTCTTGAGAGGAGGGCCGAAACTGAATGTCTCATATGTGCTAACTGTTGTAGGTGAGAATTTAGAGCCAGCTTACAAATTCTTTTAAAACATTATTCGACTCCTAGACAAAACTTCAGATTTTTATCCCCCGTCCCTCTTGTTAGGCGCCCAATTACTTTATTCATGAAGTTTATTTAGTAGAATGGAAGTATTGCCTGTTCTGAAATATTGATATTATGGGGGCTCGAATACAAGGAACCTGGTTTTGTCTTCGAGATCTTCTTTGCATGTCAAGTACCTGGTACCCAGGGTCCATGTCAAGAGAACTACAATCGTGATGAAGTGTATCAGGTGTCCCAGAAGAAGTATACATATTTGGTTGGGTCCAGCGATGAGAATTTAGCTTTGATCAATGGCTAGTAATCTATTTCAAAATATTCCGTGAAACATGATATCTCATTTGCTAATTGGTGCTTTGATAGATAAGATATTAACCTTCAAAATTTCTCTATACTTTGCAGTTTTTCATATTACTAACCATCTCTTGCCTTGTCTACATCTGCTTCTGTATTGTTTTAATCTTAATTTGCAGAGAAACCAAAGCTTGTTAAGGCAGTGAACATAAGCATTGACTTACCGGCAGATGGGATCTTACATGCTGCAGTTTTCAATAACACGAAACCTGTCTCATGGTACAAGGATGGTGCCGTGATAAACAGCAAGTCACAACTGTTTGAGGTCTTTCGAAATGGAGATATAAAAATCAAGCATCCAAGTCCTGCATTTAATGGGATCTATCAAATGTTCTTTGAAAACATAGCTGGTACTGCAGTAGTGTCACAACTAGTTAATGTCAATAGTAAAGGTATGATTCTCTGTTAGCATTTTTAACTGGTTTTCAATTGGCCGACAAATGTAGTGCGACTCAATAAACTTCGCGCGCAATTTTCGAGAAAAGTTTGTCGCAAAAAAGTAGGATTTAAGAAAAAAGTGCGCCAAGCAAAATTACCTCGTTTCCCCAGGGAAAATAAGACCTTGCATAGGCAAAAGATTCTAGATTGAGCGATATTTTGATAGAAATTTTGAAATTGAGAATTTTTGAATGTAGCTACCTAACAGTAACAAAAGCTAGGGCGTCCACCATCATCAAATACAACATATAAAAACATCACTGGATCCTACATATGCCCCCGGTCTATTTCGTTCAAAAAATCGTCTTTCATTTTCAGACAGCCTTATTACAAATGACGAAATAATAGAATTGGGCAAGTTTACCGGATCCAAACTCTGTCATTGGTAAAATAGCTAATAAAGTCTATTTTGCATTTTTGATAGCTATGATGTGAATTTTGAATGTACTCAATAGTGATGTAAGATCTCTTGCCGACCTTTCGCTATTCTCTCGAACTTTTCGAATATAGCTGTGAAAGATTTTCAGCATATCCAGACCTCTTTACCGAACAGCAACTAGTTCTTTAGTACATACAAACACCCACCTCTTATCCACCATATCAGGCTGGTCAAAATGTACTACTGAAAGCATTAATTTTCTTTTAGTTGGCTGTGGATGGAAGATAGTTGGGTCAAGTGGAACTGTCACATACTCTCATAACGTCGCGTCACGGCAAAATGTTTGTACATGGCTTTTCCAAGCCCCAACGACCAAGTTCTTGCAGTTTCAAATTACTAAATTCAATTTCAAAAACGGGGCAATGTTATCTTTTTATGATGGAACTACAGCGTCCGGGCCCAAACGATCAAGACATTTCTCCAATTTGAAGACCTTTGCTACAACATCTGTTAGAGGTCCTTTCATAACAATGGTTTTGGAAACAAAGGCAGTGAATAGTGGTGGTTTTAGTCTTAGTTATGGAACGAAAGTGCAAGGTAAGTATTAACTGATGCACCATGCACTGCACTAAAGTGTTCTTCCTTTTTAATAAATGATGTTTGCAGTGAATCTTGAATGTGGCATAGTCCAGCTAAATAAGTGTTGTACGAGATGAATGGAGATGAATTGAGGGCTTTCTTATTTTGATTACTTTAAAGAATGTAAAAATCACAAATTAGATTCGTTCAAAGTGATATTTTTCCTTGCATAAAGTTCAGTGCAATATTTCATGTCACATTTACTTGTTGTCATATTTGTTAGACACATCTGTTTTAAGGTTCCTAGATATTTATAAGTAACCTTGACGATACGAATGCATGATTTAACATATGATGTTTTCGAAACAAATTTCCCCAAAATATGCCATCTGCTATCAAAGCAACAGCATTAAAAGCTTTGATCGTCATTTAAACGTGTTTTTTATTCATATTTTCCCAGTCCTAACTAGACCTGCTGCTATGACTACAAAATCTTCTGTGATAACATCTACGAAGAATATGAAACCTACGAACAAACCAGTGACAGGAAAACGGAAAGCTTGTGATGGTAAGATTTTTCCTCCTCATTATCATTGACACTAAGATGCTTAGTTCTTTCTATGTTGGTCTTTTGCATTCTTAAAAGCTTTAGGTATCATCAGATCACTTTTTGCTGTATATGTCATCATCTTCCAACCGTCAGATTCATGTCTGAGCAAACGTCTGATGCAAGGTCGAATTGCCAGATATCTTCATTTTTTTTAAACTTTGAAGTCTTCATCATTCTGACTGATATTACTTTAGTATTGTGTTTCAGGATGTTTTTAGTTCTTTTCTGCATAAAGCACCTCAGGCTAGGTAAGCTTGCTCTTTTTTGTTGCATTAAGCATTAAATGTCAACTTAAAGGTTCTGTTTCATCCAGCATGCCTTGCAAATGCCATCTCTTGTTTGGCCTTTGTTTTCGCCATCTTCATGGGCCATAAAATAGCAACAACAAAGGCCAACCAATAGCCGACAAGTTCAAGGCATGCTGGATGAAACAGACCCTTTCAATTCAGGAATAAATTATCATAACATCTTTCCTGTAGGATCTTCCAAATAGCTATCTGCACTAATCATTGAAATGCAGATCCCGTTCGTTACAAAATCGATACACAACTGTTTTTATACGTTTTATGACTAGCCTTACTTTCAATGCCGTAAACATCATGCTCACTAATCTTATATTTTACGCAGGTGGTTCAAATGCAGGTGCAATCGTTGGAGCAATAATTGGTACTTTAGTCGTAGTTGCCTTAGTTCTGTTGGTCATTTACAGGTAAGGTTACAGCATAATTTTATCGATTCAACATGAAACTAGAAGCACAGCACGAAGTTAACACCATATAAATTATTGGTGCGTTCTAGAATTTAAATTCCGAGCACTGAAAACCGTCAGAACATAAATTTTGAGAAGATGCCCCTTTGCCAATACAAAACCTAATTTAGTGACGCCTTGTCCTCTAATTGATATAAACCTTTGCATCCCAAATGAAAAGCAAAACGAACAGAACCAATGCCAGACAGGATTTTTCTGGTATGCGAAAAAGGACTTTGGGGCTGCAAGGATCATGTTTAGCTATGGGTCCTTAAATAGAATTCACCAGTTTGTGGCTAAATTATACACACTTGAACACAGTTGTAATCCTTAATGACAAAGTCAGGTTCTGTGCATTTCAAATTGTTCCGCTGGATACTACGATCTCTTGTTGTCATCGTGCGAAAACTGCGACGTAGAAAGTTGCGTCAATTCATCATTCCTTCTTCTAGAGAAAAGGTGCTGCAGAAGTGTGCCCGTAGTAGTTCAAGAGAAGTAAAAACAACAGAGACTCCTGCAACGCCAATGTTCGAAATGGACTCAACAAAGCAAGCTTTATAACAAAAGCGATAGTCTAAAGGTACGGCTCGGTACTCTTATCCATTGCTTTGCAAAACGAAGAATTTTCTTTATAACAAACAATCCATCATTCTACTCGACAGAAAATAGGCCAAGAGTTTATAAGGATGAATCACCAGTTTATGAATAAGCAAAGTTATTCAGCGTTTAACCTTGTGTAGCTATACCTCAATCATAAGTTCATTCATTGGATTTAAATCTTGCTCCTCCATCCCTGGCCTCCTGCTAAATAGGTATCCCTACGCAGGATGCAGAACACAGGACAGAGCAACTGAGATTTTTAACTAAGGTCTGACATAACATCGGTGCATCTAATACGTAACCTGGAAATCATGCACCAATGAGCAATCTACTAAATTTAACTCACACTTAAAATTAGTTGATGGAGTCAAATAGTAAACTCAAAGAAGCAAGCAACATTTAGGTTTTAATGCAGGCTAGGTTTCTGGGAGCTATGCAGCTGATGTGGACCTGCAGCATTGTGGCTTGTGCCCTCAGAGTTGCCTCCGAGTACTTGTTGTTTCAATTATTTCAAGAGAGCTGCATATGCGGGTTTTTTACAAGACAATCATGTTTAATGATTTCGACATGTATGCGAAGATTCTTTAGCAAGATGAAAAATGGCGTTGGTAGCATTTTTATACCCTATTCATAGACTAGCTGTTTACGAAGTTAAGAAAGTGCTGCTCAAGCCTTGGCGTAAAGCATACCATTTCTGTAAATTTGTCAACAATTAATTTCGGAGAGGAGCTTTGGAGGATATGTGAGTTGCTAAGCATATAGATATAACCTCTACTTAGCTTCATTCATTCATTCAATTTCTATTTTTCAGCAATATAGATAATCTAAAGTTCAAGTGTCCAAAGAAAGTCTGCCTTCTGGAAGCGCAATGATGACAAAACAGTGACGACAAAATCATATAGTCAGCCCTATTGAAACTGGCAAGCAAGACAATGGAACAGAAGCATTAAGAGGCTTTGGGCAATCTTGAGACAGTCTTCTTTCAAACCTAGAAATATTCCTCTTCTCGTTTGAACAGTTTGTTTGATTTTGAAAGATTCACAAATCAAACTGGCTCGAAAATGTAGAGTCCCAATTCCTGAAAATCATGAACAGAAATATTTACCGTTTTTAACTTATTTTAAAGAATTCTTTAGTATTCAAAGCTTTGTTTACCTCTTTTATTGTATACAACTTCGATTCGATGCACAATGTACTACACTTGATTTTCAACGCTGCAATTTTTTTGCAAAAGTTGGAGGTTTGATGAACAGATCATTGACTGCTTTTAACTCATCGGTCGAGAGACCCCAGAAGAATTGTTTGGTTTTGATGCAGAGTTATTTATTGATTAAATTTAAAGTTAATGAACATGTAGTAACTGTGTCTTAATAAATCTAACTTTCACTCGCATACTGACTCTTTGTTTTAAACTCATTATACTGACGGTTTATTATAGAGATATGCGTAAGATGCCTTCGGCTTGATAACGGGCTATACTCGAAACGTCGCTACTTTCAATTCGCATGAAAGTGCTTATATTTTATGTTATTTACTTGTTTGTATATGCGTAAGATAGTTACTATCGATATATCTATGAGTTTCTTGTTTATCTAGAGACCCCTGCTAAAACTAAGAAGTTTCTTTTCTACGTAAGTGATTTGAGTAAAGGAGCAGAGAAGGAAAAGCTTGGGGAAAGAAAAGATTATTATGAGAAATTCCCATTTTCTTTTTATCATTTCTAATTCACATCAGTCTGTTTTAGCTCTTTCACGGCTACCCAATTACACTTCATCAAATCGTTGCAAGGTCAAGATCAATATTTCACTGGTGCATAAAGTCCATCGCTCGACCATGACTGATACAAAGGCAAATCATTGGCATCATTTTTGATTGGCTGGTCCGTATTTTTATTTCTTGAAGGCATATAAACCGGACCATCTGATACTTTGGTATGCAAGCCTCTTACTTGCATTTGTGGGCTCTGTTTTATTGCAACGATTGATGGGTTTACTGGGTTTGGCTCTATGTAATGTGCCGTATGATATTCAGGAGGGTTTGCCTTTATTCCAGACCGTTGTTGTTGTCGTTCTTGTTGTTGTCCAGGCGTTTTGTGAGTTGTAGGTGTAGTGGTACATGGCTCTAAATACAATTCCGTGGTCTGACATCTATTCCCGACATTCTTATGACTCGGTGCAACAGTATTCGATTCATTGGGAACAATGTTTTCTAATACGTGGTAAAACGGTTGTGACGAGGAACCCTCTTGTGCATCGTACTCATTCGGTGATAGCCCGTCAGAGTAAGAGGAATTGCTGCCTTTTGCGTCTATGGCTGAATTGCATTCCAAAACATGGTATAACGGTTGCGAGGCATCCTCAACTGGAATATCATGAGAAGCCGTTGATAGCCCATAGTCTGAGATACATCTTTTCACTGGTACTGTCGGCATAGGAGCTTGGTATTCATTGGGACTCTTTTGGTAAGGCCTCGAAATGGCTTCTTGTTGCACATCATGCTCGTTTTCTGATAACCCTGCGTAGCAATAGGAATAACCACCTTTTGTATCAGTTACTGGATTGCTATCCAGAATATGATAAAACGGCTGCGATGCATCATCACTTTGATTAGTGTGCGCAGTACGTGGCAGCTTGGATTCTGAAACACATCGCTTTATGGGTACTGTTGGCATGGGATCCTGATATTCTGCGGGGCTCTGTTGATATAGCCTGGCACTTGCTGTTTCCTGATCCGTTCTTGGAATTTCGTTCTCTCTGAGCCCAACCCTTTCATATTCTGCATATATTGGACAAGGAACTGTGGGTTTACTGTCCTTTGAACCTGTGCTATCAGCACGTATGTAATGGTTGTTTTTCTCCTCTGGTACTACAACTGCATAGGGATGCACTTCAGGCCCATGTGCGCGTTTGTTGACATCATCGAATCGCAAGGCTGTATAAGTCTCTTGATAATGACTGGTCACTCCAACATTCAAAGGAGTATAATTTTCATCCGTTGGTGGATCGTTGCAAGGACCTGTGTAACCAAGTTCGTAAAAATTTGGTTCTTTTGATGGGATAACATCAGGCATAATATCGGAGTATCGAGCCATGTTGCTCGGCTGATCTTGATTACCTGAAGAAAACATTGATTACAAAGCTTTGTAACACTGACTGTAAAACTGTGAAACAAGAAAAGTTGTTGAAAAAGGACATTGGATGAGGACAAAAATGCTTGTGTCCTCACGTCTACATTGAAACTCACTAAGACTCATCAAAACAGTCAGAGCTAAACGCAAGGCAATTTAGATGTAAATTCAGAAGTGCCCCTTTTTCAGCCAGTTTTATGTTTTTAAGTGCCTCTCCAGCTCTTGAAAGTGTTCCTCTGAAAGCTGCCTCCTTCGGAAAAAACTTCCCGTTTCCTTTCAAGATGACTTTGTTTGATGGGCGGCGTATCATGTCTCTAGCTTCCTTAACAGTTCTTTTTCGAATGATTTGCAATCAACGTTATTACTTAAACTAGAAGTAACTAAAAGTTATCAACTGCGCGCACTCTAAGATATTTCTGAACTCAAATAAAGCCACGCTAAATTCGTAAATGACTTTTTTGCTGTTCCCTTGAACTGGATTTAATTGTTCCATGATTCCCTATTCCATGTTTTATGACTAGAAGAAGGGTGATGAAAGCACGGTCAACAGATTATTGTGCTGAGTTAATCCTATTGACGAGCATTTATTTGCTCGATTTGCTCCGTCGTCGCCAATCAATGCATGTGATCAGGAAAGTTGTAGGTATGCGAACGTTTTGAACAGCGGCAATGAAGCAATAGACAAAACAAATATGCGTGGCCAGCAAACGAAAATTCACTACCTCGCAATTAGTAAGCACGCTCCTTCGTCGCGCGCAAAAACACCGACTTTATGTAGTAGAAAATGAAACAGTTTTGAAAACTGAGAGCACTTCAGGTTTGCTATAAAACGGGTAAAGAATTTTGACACACACGTTACCCTTTCCAGTAGCATTCTCGTGGTATCATAAACTTGTGGAAATACTTGAGAGATTTAAAACGCTTACCTTGGACAGTGAAACAAGTTTCTCTAGCTGAAGAAGATCTGTCTGTTCTTGAGCTGCCATTATTAGCACAACTGCCAGCACCGCTCAATGCCATCTCTTTTGACACAGGGAGTTTAAAATCAGAATTTGGATTTCTCCGTCTGGAAAGGCAGAAATGATTTACTGATGCACATCTTTGGGAGTGAAATAGCTGCAAGTCTCATCCTCTGATCTCTCTATCCCTTTTCTCAAAAGATCAGAGGATGTGTCTTGTAGCAAATCCACTTTGGGTGTTACTGTCAAAACAACTCGTGCGTTACGTGTAGTCTTCATGACCACAAAATGGTACTTAAAATCTAAACGATGCTGACAAAGAGGTAATTTGAAATGCAAGATTTGGGCCCTACGCTGACACAGAGGTGATTTGCAATGCAAGATTTGGACCTTATGCTGATAATGAGGTAAACTGAAATTGAAGATCTGGGCCCTACACTTATAAAGAGATAATTTGAAATGATAACAAAAGGTACCTGTAGCAAAACATTCCGGCTGCAATGATGATGATCACAGCTAGGGAAGATCCAATTCCAGCAAACAGAGTGGCTTCAGAACCTGAACAGAAACAAACAGGGTGTTATATGTATAAGAGTTCGGTCAGTCCACGAATGAAGATACAGGTGGGCTGCGTATTCAGAAGAGTATCTAAGCATCGCGTATCCATGCACCTATGCTAATTTATAAAAGTGTGGTGCAATACTATTTTCCTACAACTGCTGGTACAACTGCCCCAAATTTCTGCGAACGGAGCCAGAAAAACTAACTCGAGGACATGTGGGATTGTCGAAAATTATCGCCCAAGTCGAACCAGTTTGCTTTTCCTAGGCGATTACACATCTGCTTTGCAATAAAATTCACAGACCTTTCTTTTTGGTGCGCTTTTTAGGTGGTGAAACAGTCACTTTCGCTGTTGTTGTTGTTGCTGCTGTTGTCAGGTCAACAGGCCTAGTGCTCATTCTCTTTGTTGTTTTACTGTTAGGCTTTCTCCCGTTCTTTGCAGTTGATGATAGCGTACTTTTTCTATTAGGTTGACCTGAGGGCGTTGTAAACTGTTTTGTAGTAGAAGTTGTTGTTGTTGAAGACTTCTGCTCAGTTGATGTTGCTGTTGTTGTTGTCTTTTGTTTTGTTGGAGTTGATGACTGACTCCTTGTCGTTGTGGCAACAGAAGTCGTTGGAACTAAAATCGGAGCATACGTTTATCAAAACCCGCATTACAAACAATCTGCATCAAAAGCATGGTCCTAAGAGTCAATGTTTAGTGAAGCTCAGACAGCAGTAGCAATTTGTTTCGAGTGGACTTGTCAGGATTTCTAGCAGCTTAAAGCTAATTGATGCCCACTATGCATGCCGCGGTGATGCCTGGGACCGTCGTCCCTTCCGAAGGACGGCTTAAGCGAGTTGCGAGGTCAGGCCTCCGTGGTCACCCATCCGGAGTTTGACCACACTCGACCGAGCTCAACTTCAGTCACCTGACGAAGACTATATAACCCGCTCAGCCACTCAACCCGCTCATCATGGATTTGCTTTATTTTGATGGTTTGTGTGAGTTAAAACTGCCCAAGTAGACTTATTTACTGGCAAGAAAGGAGTTTCAGATAGATCATCTAAATATGAAACAATTTTCAAATGGCCGTAAGCAGCGGACTCATCATATTAAACCTATGGACGCACAATAAACTTATATCCTGTAAAAAACACTATCAACTCCTGTAAAAGAACAGCAATAATATAAGATAAACCTGTAACTAAATAGAAAGCTGTTAAACTTGCAAGAAAATCAAGTAATCAGTTATCAATAACGTTATTACACCAAAATATTTTTCGTTAGTTCTCATTAGAAACACTGCTAGCTGTGAATGAAGTTCTCCGGATTTCGGAACGCTTTTCAATGTTTGATAATGTTACTCAGAATGAGTTCTGAATGGTGCAATTTGCACACAAGCAACCTTTGCTCGCCTTCTAGCCTGACTGCTCGTTACTTTGCTTATCGTTGGCTGATTTTGTTGCGTAAAAGTATGGACAACGTATTTTTACCTGTAACTCCGTAGCCATACAGTAATCTGAAACCATGTTTAGCAAGTTGAGTACCATTGCCATAAACAGCTATGACTATATATGGTCCAGCAATTTCCAGTATTCCTTGTGGCTTTGACGTATCAGAGAAATGATGCACGTATGAAAGACCGCGATCCAATTGAACAAATGCTCCCTGGGCTGGACCATTAAGAAGGAAATCAGTGAAATATAACTTCAGTTTTGCAGTTGAAAATGTTTGAATCAACCATCGATAGTAAGCAATCCCTTTTGGAAGATTCTGATGAAGAAAATTTATTTCACCACGGTTAGCTGTGATCTTGTCACCATAGATACCTGTAAATAGTTGGAGCATATTGTCAGAATACATTGAAAGCCAAGAATTTCGGACAAAATATTTTCCAACCTTTTTTCGCGGATTTTCGGGAAAATTCAATCACAGTTATCCATAAAAGCATTCCAAAATTTTATTTTATAGAATTTATCATACTCCTGATGAAATAGATACTGCTTTTCTCGAATAGACCCGAATTTCCCACCGACATGCTGAAATTACACGCGAAAGTGAGGATGGTAAAAAATTCAAAATAAATATTCAATCTTCAAAATTAAAGAACGAGAACAAGTTTCCAGGCACGACAAAAGTTTCAATGTAGGTTAAACGAAAAGCGATCTTCAATATGTCCAAAACAGGGATACTTTCGTGAGGATGCTCTATTCATTTCGAAAAATGGCCATTTTAGACCCAAATTACCCCCACCTAGCCCTACATTGTATATTTTATTGCGCATGATGCAACATAATTTTGAAACACAATGATCACATTTTTAGTTTCACACACCTGTGGGAATATCAACTCGGATTGTCCTTGATACTGTTCCAGCTTTATTTCGATAAATGATTTGATATATTCCAGCCAAGCTTGAGCTCCAACGTCTAATAAGAAGTGATCCGTTTGCTGTTATTTGGAAAGAGTTTGAATTTGGAGGTATTCGCTCGGCATTTCTATACCAATCAATCATGTCAGTGTTGCTAGCTGCGCCACCAGGGACAATGCCATAATATCCTAGATTCACAATTCTAGGTGGTTCTTTCAGGACTCTTGGCTTTTCTGGTAAAGAAGAGAAAAATTAGGATAAGAAGCGGAAATAGTCCATAACCCCTCTTTAAAATCTTCTTTGCAGAGCCTGTGTGGAACCTGTGATGAAGTCGTAGTTTTGATATATTCCCCTAGGTGTACTTGGTAGATAAAGGAAACATTCTTCAAGATTCTTATAGAGTTGCAAAGCTCTGTTACGATAGCATTGTAGATCATAAGTTTAACTCGATCTTCCATCTGAGAAACGTTCTCAGCATCGAACATGATCATCAATTTCGGGTTGTTCATTTTCAAATGTCGTTGTTATCAAAAATCGATACTATATCTGCATGGTTTTTAAGAAGAGCAGTGGCTGTTATGTTCCTAAAGCAGTTTCTTCCCGTTATGTTCTTGTACCCGTGTCCCTGTACCCATCAAGGTTATTGTTGTTATTGTTATTGTTGTTGTTGTTGTTGTTGTTGCATTTCACGAGAAAACAAGTGATACAATGATTCAGGGCACAGAAAGGGGCAAAACTGCTGCAGGTACATGCTCTAAAAAGGCCTGTCCCAAACAGCATTCCGGGCATGTGCTATCATTTGGTTGGTCTTTGTTGTCGCCATTTTTATGGTCCATGAAAAAAGCTGCAACAAAGGCCAACCAAGAGATGGCACATGCAAAAAATCCTAGTTGAAACAGGCCTTCTACAGCCTATAGTAATATGCTTATGAAATTAAGACCATACCTATGACATAAACGTAATATGAAGCTGTGTAACTTGCGATATTATCTGGTATACAGCTATATACCCCTTCGTCCTGTTTAGTAACATTTGTCAGCAAAAGCCTTCTTGTTGTGCTTCGAAGTGCCATGTTCTTGTCTCTCCAATTTATGGTCAATTGGCTCCTGTTAACAAACAAAACAAGCTGTAAGCAATTCTTTAGACTCATGACATAGTCCCAGTTATCACAACAACAGCAACGACGAAAACAACAATGTCATTTTCGCTTCGTCATTTCGTCATTTAGGGACTTATGGACTTTCACATAAAATTGAAACGGCAAGGCATAGAGTTATCAGTGCCCTCAATAACGATGCTGGGGAATTGTCATGGCAACCTTAGAAAGTTTGAAATCCCAATTCTTGGGGTGAAGCTCAAATCAGCCTTCGAAATGAGGAACTCTTGGTTCAAAGTGAAAGGTTTGTTTTGTTAATTCTTGGATTGAGGAGACATTCATCTGGATACTTGCGGGTTTGTTTATGGCTAATGGGCTAACTGCTGAAAACTTGAAGTTTGAGGCGTTTTGGCTTATGGAGCTTGAGAAAGCAGCTTAGGCCCATCTCCCATTGCCTCGAGCATTCAGCTCGTCGTACAGTGTATGGTTTCCATGTCCGGACGTATAATGGAGGGGAAAAGTTCCGCCCTAATTTTCAATGTGAGAGTCCATGAGTCCTAGTTTGTGCGTGCATCAGTCTATCAATAAATATAGCCGAACACGTAATCAGTGCAATCACCTTACTCACCTACATCTCTCTAAAACAGCAAGACAATCCAAAGAAACATTTTGGCCTTCAAACACAGTGAAATTTGTCTTCGTTGGGAGATGTATTACTGCATTTTCTGGACAACTCTTCCAGCCACTATCTTTTAGTTTATCTTGAAAAAAGATATCAAGATATTAAGCAATTTCAATGGCAGATTTACAGCAAAGGGCCTAACGCCCCTTCCAAGCTATTTAATCATGAGCGATAGGACACCCAGTGTGTAGCAGTTTATAATCTAAACCATTAGCGAGCCACCTTAACTTATTGCTTTTTATATTTTGGAACTTATTTTGACTTGGTATACCGCCACCTGTCACTGTTTCGTAATTTTTGAAATTTTCAGTAGTGAGGCACCTTAAAGTGCTACGATTAAGGTGGATCTGCACTTAAGGTGGCTGAAAATTTCGAAAAATTACGAAACAGTGAAGGTGGTTGTTTTGCGAAGTCAACTTAAAACACAACAAAGAAGGAGTTAAAGTGGCTCACTACTGATATCAATTTCAAACTGCTACACACTGGGTGTCCTATCACTCATGATTTGATTCAAAGAAAATCGCCAAACGCATTCAACATTTCACCTAACAGTTACTTGACAAGAAAGTCCTTTATGTTTATAAGGGGGCGGTCAAGCGCATCTAACATTCCATCCAATATTACATCTATTATTGCCAGCAAAATCCATGATCGTTATTCATCTGCACAGCAAAAGGTAGGAAATGAAACAGACTTGAAACGGCAAAACAAAAGGAAGAGTCGCTGATATAGAGAGCAAGGCGCTGAAATGAGCTGAAAAGGCGCAAAGATGACGAAGTGTCTACTTTTTAGAGGGTTTTGTCCATGCCCGGAAATGAAAACTTCAAATGGTCAACAAACAACAGCAATGTAAAACCTGACACTTCAGGCAACATGCACCTAAAACACAACAATTAGCCAAACTCTGACTTGCACACAATGGCAACATAAAATTGTCGCCGATTGAGACTTTTGTCCGGCTTAATGCGCAGTATGGATTGCCATGCAGCTAAGGTAAAACATAATGACCAAGTGCCCTTCCACCAAAACTAACTACTAACCTTTAACCAATATCGTGTGTTGTTATATGTAGTTAGGAAAAGTAGCTGTGTTGTAGTGTGACTATCGCGTATCTCCCTCATGGGCTAAGACTTTTTTTGGAGATTATAATTGTAGATTGTAGATAGGCTTTTCATCCCTAAGAAAGTAAGGCCTTCACTGGAGCGACAACAAAAACAACATCAATTCAATTCAATCAGATAAACGTAAGTTAAGTTAAGGGTCCTTGCTATTGTCTAAATACCGATCATTTAAGGATACCTGTAACGGTGATTCCTCCAAATGTGAAATTCCATTCATTGAAATATTTCACACTAATTAACAATCTCGGATTTTTTCCATTTTCACTGCTCTGCAGTATCGGCGATATGAGGAGGTTTCCTTCTGACGTCACGAAAGATCTGGCTGGATCTGGGATCGAACATTGATCTTGACTGTTACAAAGTACCCATTTGAATATCGCTGGGGGGGCTGCTACCAAACGGGGAGATTTCAGCAGCATGTATGTCCCTTCTTTCTTGTTAATTGCTACCTTGCATGGATGATCGTGCAAAGATAGTTCTGTTGAAATGAAAATCGACATACCATTAGTTAGAGTAAAAAATCTATTGTACCTCGGGGGGCTTAAAGTATTTATAGGGGGTAAAGGGGTTTATATTCTTTTTGTTTCGTTGACAGGGCAAGCTGAAAAGCAGTATTTGATGAGGGATGCTCAGTACAGTGGGACACGTTTAGAACCACGGGGAGGCATCTGGGGTACATGATTGGGGGCAATGAGCATTCCCAATGTACTCAAGATGTCTCTCCGTATACATTATGGTATCCCCTCATTACACTCTGGGTGCCTACTCATTGTACTAAACGTCCCCCACTCTACCGAACATCCCTCTCTGTACTGAAATTAAATACTGCGTGGGGGTGATTCTAAAAGAAAATAACAGATACATAAAATTCTCCTCCATATTTGATGCTATTTGTTGTCAGTCGTGTGCGGCTCACTTCTGAACAGCAAAGTAATTTGGAGGGATTTGTGTTGGAGATATTCATAAAACATGACAAAAACTAAATAAATGCATTAATGCTTCTACAGGGAAATTGCAAACAGATTCTTACGTGCTTTTTTGAGCTTAGCTGATCTGCCGATAATCGCCCCATCAGAACACAGGGCCACACATTGGTAATCATTCTCAAAATCTTCCTGTGTGAGAGAAGTGATTACGAGGTCGCCTCCAAGCCTCGCTTCGAATCTCTTGTTATTGATCATGTCAATGTATTTGCCATTTCTCTTCCATAAGTATGTAATCGTTCGAGCAGGCTCGCTAACAGCAGAGCAGGGAAATATTGCATTCGTGCCCTCCAAGGAAGTTTGGTCCGTTGGTTGAACTGTGAACTCGAATTTGTAAGCTGAAGCTAGAAAATAAGGCAAGTGATGTTAACAAAGTTCAAGAGAAATTTACCTGGCAAAAAACATAGCAAAATTTAGCGGCTTGCAAAAGTTTTACGAGGGTTAAGGGCTATTTTGTCCTTGTGGCAATAAACTACAAATAGTGTCATAGGATGTTTAAACTTTATTCCAATATGTGCTGAGTATCATAGCTCGTCAATTGAAGACCTAGGGGTATAGAGGGGACCCGGGCATGCACTTCAAAGCAGCTTTTTGCACTGTTGAGCCTTCCCCAGTCGATGGAATGTTCCAACAGGAAGGTATGCTATCATTAATGTAGCTGAATGGATTTCTTATTGCCTATCTTATTGGATTAAGTAAAATAAATCCTGTCTTGCTTTCGAGTCGAGTGTACACTCGAAAAGTCCTGTTTCATTCTCAAATCTATGATATTTTTCAATCTAGTGAGCTTAAACAATGTATGCCTGTTGTTGTGCTGAAGAAATTTTGCAGTGCAATAAGCAACCAAACAATCTG
Source organism: Aurelia sp. 3 sensu Dawson et al. (2005) (assembly GCA_964020215.1). NCBI lineage: Eukaryota > Metazoa > Cnidaria > Scyphozoa > Semaeostomeae > Ulmaridae > Aurelia > Aurelia sp. 3 sensu Dawson et al. (2005). The sequence goes on from OZ026589.1 coordinate 17,300,817, forward strand.
TTTAACATGGTTTGAGTCTAAAACCTATGTGTTGCAGAATCGTGCAAAGTCTAATTTGTCAAATGCTACCCAGATAGAATGCCAAACTAACCTCCAAACAACAGAATGATGTTGTCAGAGTTCTAATATCCAGCGTAGTGAATTAGATATAAAAACTGTACAAGGTTCAAGAGTAATAAGTCACTTACCTGGAAATGTTGGTAAATAAAATGCACAAAATATACTGATATAAAATCCAACTGGATAGAAATCCATTTTTCATCCATTTTCTGTTCAGGACTGTGTTATTCTGCATCCCATTCTGGACGATTTATGGCATTCATCATGCTGTAGAAGCGCGACAGTGTTGAAGTGATGATTGCAAAATAGTGGGAAAATAAACAGATATCAACATCATAGAAAAGATCGATCCAAGGTCTGTCAACAAGTTGTGCAAATTTTCAAGCTTATTTCCTGCTACTGTTTTTAGCTTCAGACATGAAAACAAGAATTTTTTCAGAACACTGCAGATAAAGACTTTTTTTTAGCCGTTGTTGATCTGAAAGCTGACTTATTTACACAAGCTAGTGACTGCAGCGTTTTGAGAAATGGGAAAATAGGCATTTCTCTTTGCATAATTTCCCAAAGTTTCCAATTAAAAATGTGCACAAATCCACCCTATGGGGGAAAGCACTTCCATCCATCTATCTGCATCTGTATTTGTTATCATCTTACGATAGTCCACATTTAAGGGACACTGTTTTAATGTCCTTTATCAGGAAAGATCATTCTTAAAATGCAACCACAAGACATCATTTAATCAAAGGACCCTTGGGGGGACTCAAAGAGCCTTAGCAAAACCTTTCTGTCTTTGCAAGATAAATGGTGCTGTTACTTTATGAACGACAAATCATAGACATGTCGACTGTTCAGACAAAGACTGGGCTTGTACCACCAGTTTGAAATGAACTGTGAAATCTTTTGAAAATATACCATTACCCTTGATCATGTTGGAAGTTGTTTTGTTAACAACATTAAAGTATTTTCATATTTGCCGATAGTATTGTCCGACATACAATAGAAATATGCATAAATGCCTGCTGTTTATAGGTCTACATCTACATTCTAAAATAATGCCTATCGATGGAGGTTATATACCATCGGTTGAGTAAAATTCTTAGAACAATCCGTGTTTGAAAGGTCATTGCTTGATATATTGGCAAATATATCATTTAATGATGGACATGCTCAAATCCATGCTTTACCTGACTGAAATCTGCCATTCTCTTCTGAAGTCTGATGGGTTTTCTCAAGAAAGTTCCACAAAGAAACCTTCAAATCATGGTTAAAGTCATGAAGACATTTTTAAAGCAGTTCTGCCTTACAGGAATGACTTCAGCACAGGGCGCATATCAGCGCAGGGCTCTTGGTCACTGGGCAGCCACATTAGTCCTAGTCTAAGTGGGCAGAAGTCTTTTGCTGTAATGATCAAAGACAAACAAAGGAGATATAAGGCAACTTAATTCAGGGGCCTGGGCAATCTAAATATGGTCTAGTATTTTATTCAATTGTACTTGATGATCAAGAGAGATTATCAAAACAATTGGACAAATCATGGCAGGCGTCCATCTTTTGTTCTGTTTTTAAACTTGCTATATATCCGTCATTTGTCTTCAAGATTGATTGCGACTTTAGACCTACTTGGAAGATTTATAAAAAAGTCCTGTTTTGAGAAATCCCTCCAAACTTCAAGCCAATTTCAGTCAGGTAAATTCCAAAATCTATTTGAACATCTCACCATTGAATGAAAAAGTGCAAATGTTATTGCATCAATATCCAAGGAGTGTTGACCTATCCAACAAGGCTGTTTTGCTAGTAACCCACTGTCATATTTTCAAATTTTGCAAAATGTTATCAACAATCTTTGTTAGGATTTTCAGCATCAGAAACCAAAGAAATTGTTCATCAGTACTGTTTCAACAATATTCATCTTTATGAAATAGGATGCACATCAACTATCCATACAATGATTGAAAATAACACCTTGTTCTATAGAGAATCTTCAGCTTGTTTCTTTTTCATTTCTGTGACATCTTCTTGACTTTGGTAACTTTAAGCATTCTTTAGTGTAGCATGCTGTCCACTTTGTATCAAATACAATTTCCAAGTTGCTTTACAAAATCAAATGTTTGATCACTTGTCAAATAGGCATTGTTAAGGAATCACTAGTGTGCTATCATGGAGCTGAGTTGCTTGGTCCATGAAATTCTTTCAGAAAGGTTAACAGAACTTGGTACTCCAGTGTTCCTTTAATTTTCACACTTTCTGTATGCCTCTTTATATTTGTTAGTACTTTGTAACAAATATCTGGAACATAGCAGGTCAAATTTTACAGAACTTCGTCTGCATGTTGTAGTTGCCATTCTTTTCAAATGAAAATCAGTCTAATTGTACTCTCAAATGTACATTGCATGATTTCTTGGTATTTATTAGTATTGCAAAAATCATTTATGATAGGTAAATGTATCAAGGTTCAATTTTCCATTAGATTTGCTTGTGGTGTAGAATCTTTGAAATAGTTAAACAAAACTGGTATATACCACTTGCATCCACTTGTATCCTGGGAAATAAGTAATCTCTTCACATCATCATATCTGCAAGTAAAACTGTAAATTGCAAAGTGTTAACCACTTTTCACAGCACATATACACAGACAGTTTTGTAAAATGCAGTTTGGTCTGTAAATTCAGTTATAAATGTTTGGTCAAATGTCAAACTAAAATTTTTAAAGTCACATACAACTTGTTCAAGTCAACTTTAATTGTTCAACTTTTCAAGTTCAATTGGTATGTTCAGTTTGTCTATAACAGGTAAACCTCAGTAAAGTCAGTGTGCATTCAATATATCAATTTGCTTTCAATTGCTCAGAATTTGCTTTCAATTGCTCAGAATGTTCTCAGAGTATTTCAGATTATTTCAAATTGCTTTCTTCAATAACTTCGAGTTCAGACTACTGTCTGGGTAGTCCGAACAAAACATTTGAGTTCAGACCAGTCTGTGGTCTGAACAATAAATTAAAAAACAAAGAAATAAAACCAAAACTTATGCAAACACCATAAAAAGGAAACAGAAGACGAAAAGCTTCTTAGGCAACAAAACAAAATAGATTGGACTGGATGCTGCTTGTCCTGCGTGTTAGGCCTAGGCCCGCCCTTCCTGGCAAGGCCAGAAAACCTGGCTATGAATTAAACAAAAAAGCACCTCAATGCAAAAAAACCGTAAGAACTAATGGAAAAGTTACCAGGCTATGTTTTAAACGAAAAATAAATGATGATAGGCAGTTGCAAGTCAATGAACTATTAAAATCTTTCGATATCAACGACAAAATACATACAGTACCTTTCTGCTTGCGATCACTTTCTGGGCAGGCCCGAAGTTGCTGCTACCAATGATGTGATTGGTTATTATTCCAAGAATTCCAAGAATGTGCACGCCGCACGACACACGACACACAGGAAAAAGTCCCAACATAGACTCTTTGAGTCAAAAACGAACAGACATTCGTTCATTTCACATAATGAAGGGCTCGAATACAATTGATTCACATTGACTTGAAAACTAAGTCATTCCATTTATTTACATCAAACAATGGACAAATTTTGTCAAAGAAGGTCTTCCATATCAATTTTCAAAATACTTATAATAAGCCAAACCTAAGTTGCAATGACTGAGGTCCAGCTCGTCAATATCCTATACGTTTAAGATTAATTGAAGCTTTACAGTTTACATGTAAATTCATGTTCCGTAAAAATTCCTACGAAATCGAGGTCTAACAGAATAACGCTAACATAGACCCTAGCAAAAAGATTCTCGACAGAGACCTAAATCGTTCTTTTCCCCAGTTCTAAGATAGGAATCAAATATTTTAGCCGATTTTTGCTCGTAGCCCATGGCCGGAAACCTTCAAAACCTCATTTTCACGGACCAATCAGATGGTGAATAAGCGAGGAAGACAGAAGAAATGTGTGAAAATTTTTCTCAACTTTACCTACCTTCATAAAACACAACCAGGACAAAAAACTGCTGGAAATTTCCCGGATTTTTTTGAAGGAATCTACTCGCCAGATGTTTGGGTATCCAGATTTGGATGCCGGTTTAAATACCTCGCGGTTTCTCACAGTTATAGCCTTTCCAAAACCGATGAGGCACTATACCTTAAACAATAGAGACTCTGGGTTAGAAACAATGGCAATAACAATAGTGATTGTTTTAACAACGATCCCAGAGCGGCAAATATTTACGTTTCCAATTGTTCTTGCTATTGTCCTTCCACCGTAGTTTCTTTGGTTCAAGATTCAATGCCCCTTCGATTTCTTTGTGAACTGAAGAAATTTGCTTCGGTTAGTTCACACGTTTCAAGTCATATGGCAATACTCTTGAGAAATTTCTGTATTATACTACTCTTTCCATTCATGGCATGGTTCGAAATTAGTAATGAAATTGAAAGGAGGTTTTATCAAGTGGCTTTGTCACCTGACTTGAAATGGCGTAAATAAGGCTTGGCAAGCCTCGGCCGATGTTGCCTAATAGAAAACGCTAATCTCCACCAAACTCTGAGGTATTTAAACCGGCATCCAAATCTGGATACCCAAACATATGGTGCGTAGATATCTTCAAAAAAATTTGGGAAAGTTCCAGCAGTTTTTTGTCCTGGTTGCATTTTATGGAGGTTGGTAAAGTTGTCTTCCTCGCTTATTCACCATCTGATTGGTCCGTGAAAATGAGACTTTGAAGGTTTCCGACCATGGGCCACGAGCAAAAATCGGCCAAAACATTTGATTCCTATCTTTCCCAGTTCTATCCTTGTAAGGTTATTGACCCACTATCTCAAAAAAGGTTAAATTGTTGTGATAGATCATGAGTTGTAGGACACAATTAGGTTGAATCAGATCGGATTTGGTTCTTTGCCTACCTGTACATGCGATAAAAATTCTTTTCCTTGACATTGGCAGCCTTTATCAACGATATTTTCTGGCCTTGAACTGCAGGAGCTTGATCACATGTGCCATTCGGAATGTTTGGGCCTAAGTCGCCTATTGGCATCTCATGCGCATTATTGTCCTGCACAGCGGTCTCGAGATCGACCTTTCCAATGTAGTTGATTTCGAGACCGCTGCGTAGGACAATAATACGCAGGAGATGCCAATAGGCGACTTAGGCTCAAACATTCCGTAAGGAACATGTGACCGAGCTCGTCAGTTCAAGGCCAGAAAATATGGCTGAGAAACGCTGCCAATGCCAAGGAAGAGAATTTTATGGCATTTCAAGGTAGAAAAAGGATCTAATCCGATTTAATTCAACTTAATTGTGTCCAACCATTCATGGTTAGATCACAGAGAAACCTGTATTCTCCTTTCTGTTTACTGTTTTTCATCTTCTGAACGTTGCATAGCTTCCTTCGCATTTCACCAGGTATGGACAATTCCACCACTACAGTGCCAAAGAAGCTACGCAGCGTCCTTAAGATAAAAAGAAATAAAGATAAAGGAGAATACTGGTTTCCCTGTGGTTAGATTACTAGAAAACAAGTGTAACTTGTCCAACAAGTTTCGGTCAAAACTGCGTTCAGAAAGGGAAAGTTTAATTTACACTGAGACAAGATTTCTGACGAGGATCAAATCCGTCCAATCCTGCATTTAAGATTTCTAATCACCGGTCAGAACTGAATTAACGTTGATTCATGTATCCGGTCCTAACAATCGTTTGGTAAGATGGGTTTTCCATATCACTGTTTCGTTTACCGTCCTCATCCACAATCACTGAAATATAACCTGCCTCATTGGAAACAATGCTCTCATAAGTCTGCGGCTCAGGCTGTTGTGCTGTCTTCAGCGCCTGATATTGGCTCTCTGCATTGTTGCGATTATCAGTAAGTTGCGTATGCACACGTGAATCATTTACCCCGAAAGAGCAGTCTCGGGTTACTGACTGATGATTTCGAGGGATGGTAAAGCGGCCCTCTGGTAGGACAGAATTCGGCACAACATAATCTGGTGATGCGTAAGTTAAGGATTCGCTTGTCCGTATCAGGCTATGTTCCTCGTTAGCTGCTACTTGCCCGAAATGAGTAGAGGACGAAGGTGATATATTCGGTTGTAAGTATTCTGAAGATGAATCCTGAGCCATGCTACGGTCGTTCCTTTCAGCATTTCGTCCTAACTGGGTCGATGCTGCTGATGATGTAACTGGCTTTAGGTATTCTGAATCTGGTTTCTGTTCTGCAGAATGACCCGCCCTTAAGATAACGTTCCCTGGTTTGCCTTTTGAAGTCGGCCTAATACACGGTTCCGTGTATTCTGCGGATACCTCTGGAAGAGTTGTCATTGAACGACTTGTCTTCAATTTAGGCCTAGGACAAGCAGTGTATGTGTTTCTCTTACTACTTTTGGCAACTCTCTCGTCCAAGGCTTGATACATATTTTCTTGGGGACTCGCATGACAAAGAATTGCTTCATATAGATTCGCAGAAGTTGCTCCAATAGAATTAAGACTCCCGTTCTTGTTGCTTGCATCTCCAACTATAGTGCCATCACTGCTTTCATCTCTTTTTGTACAGGAACCTTCTTGTTCTACCACTTGATAAACAGGTGAACTCTCATTGGCTGTTTGCTTAACTTGTGAGCCACTCTGGTGATTCCCACGGTCTCTTCTATCAGCGATTGGGCTATCACTCGTAGATTCAAGAACATGATAAACTGGCTCATCCTTGTTGACAGTCTGATAAGCAGCCTCTTGTTTACTACTGGACAAAGAACTACCGTCCTTTGAGTCTTTAGCAGTGCTCAATAAAGATGTGTACTGCTCTCCTTCCGGTTCCAACTCTGCATAATCAGGCCCTCCCTGGTCTGCATTAATCGATGGTTCTAATTCCGCATAATCTGGACCTTGCAGTTCTGCATAATCTGGTCCAGTTAGCTCTGCATAATCTGGTCCACTTAGCTCTGCACAATCTGGTCTTTGCAAAGAGGCATAGTCCGTATTTTCTTTAGATCCTTGACATGACGGGATAAACAAAGGGGTGTAATTACTCTCATCGGCTGGAGGATCTTGGCATGGACCCTTGTACCCATGTTCGTATCTGTTTCCCTCTTCTCTGGGTATGACATCCGGGTAAAGTTGCGTGCCATTACCTATCAATTGAAAATAACTGTTGTTATCCTGAATGACATGAAAGAGCCCCAAAGCCTCTTACTTCGGACTAAATCAAAGAATAAATTTTTTGATCGTGTCGTACATCGATAGTATCAATTAAAGCATAGATATATTAAAAATTCGACATTGTGCGAAGACCATAAGTTAGTTACGACGTTTCGAGCTTAACATTTCATCAGGTTCATCAGATTGCTTTTTTTATTCATGCTCATTCAAAGAACATTCTTTGAAAGGCTCTCCTCCGTTAGTAAACTGAATAGGTGAACTCCACACCAGCCCTTTCTTCTTCCGATTGGAAAATATAAAATAGCAATTATTGCATCACAAATTGGGATTGTTGTATTCAATCATATTTTTCCAAATAAAGCAAGTTAGCTCTTTCAAGACGAGCCAAAGTTGGAAGCATTTTGGCATCAATGTTTTGAGTCTATAACTAGCGCTAATTCGGAGTGTGATCATTTCAACTCACAAGAAGTTTAAAGGTTTTTTCAAAGCAGCATTATACCCCATCCACATTGGCAAGCTAACTCAGCTTAACTTAACCTGGTTATCGCATGGAGCCTTCTAATTGGTCAATCCAACAAACTGAATGAATTTGATTGTTTAAAATGTAACCTCGCTTAAATAAAGCTGGTTTAGCTTGCCAGTGTGAATGGGGTATTAGAAATTTAAGTCAAGGTTGAAATCAGTCGTTCTTAACATACCATGCACCGTGAAACATGTTTCTGCAGAGGAAGGGAAGTTTCCATCATAATTCAACATGGGTGATGCAACCACCATAGGCATTTTTGTTTCAGTCTTCTTGTTTGTTAATTCCAATGATTCTATCAAGGACATTTCCTTTGGGAGTGGCCGATGTGTTGATCGCTTACGACGTCTTCTCCTGACAGGAAAAACAAAGTATAAAGATTTATTTTTTTTCGACCTTTTTTCAGTTCAACCTTCACACCAGATTACTTCAAAAAAGAACAGTTGTTGTTCAAGTGGTGAGGCACTGAAGGCTAGCCCAAGCCATTTGGTACCCAAAGCCAATCTGAGACTGCGTTCACACGATTCCGGCAGGTATTGAAAACGGTGAAAAATGTGACGGCTGCAAAATTTGAGCTAGCGTTCACACGATACCGGAACAATTTGAAAAATGGTAAGAAATTTAGGTGGCAAAAACTCGTTGCAAGACTTTGAAGCCAAAGAAGTGTACCTACACCGTAAGAATCGATCAATCTCGTTGCAAAAGCGTCTAAAAATGTTTTGTTTTCATCATTTTCAAGTGTTTACACAATGGCGTTTTCAAAATTTACCGATTAGAGCTCCTTTTTCAAAATCTACCGTTTTCAAAATCTGCCGGCAAAAAATGTGTCGTTTTCCGTGTGAACGGGAGGCCTATCCGTCGAATTTTTCACCATTTTCAAAATGTGACGGCATCGTGTGAACGCGGTCTAAGAATTTATGTGCGAGAGCATTCAAGATCTGCTGATTCACAAAACTGATTTCAGGGAACATCAGTACACCTAAAAAGTATGAGATCCATAAAGTATTATCCGTACCTACAATAAACAATTCCAATTACTATGATGATTATAATGACTATCACAGCGCCAACTGAAGCTCCAACCATCACACCTAATGGCATTGATGTACCTAAATTAAAACACATGAGTAGCATTAGAAGGATGAAATAGATTTGATCCTAAATTTGTACGGGGATGTGCCCACGAAGATTTTTTTTACCCGGCTCCAGAATTTTTACCTTCGAATGATACCTGATTCTAGAAAAAAGCAATGAAAAGTATACTCCAAAACACAAAAAAGGACTAAATAATAACTTGATCTAACAAAATTCCCCCTGCGACAACCGGCTCCGCAAAGGTTGCCTTTTTTGATACCCCGTTCTGGAAAAAATAGGAGAAAACGATACCCTGAAAAACGGCAAATCCCCGTCGGACAAATATACTAAGACCCACTCCCCCCCCCCCGGGAGTTGATCTTAAATTCTTAAGACTGAGATACAAGGTCAAAGCGTTCTTTGAGAAATAAGTTCGATTTTCCTTTCAGCCCTACTCAATAAGGAATTTATTTACTTGGGAGGCCCTAATATGACTCTCTGCTTCTTTTCAGTATCTGATATGGATTCTCTGCATTGTTTTGATATGTCAGTTAGGTCTGTGTGCAGACATGAATCGTTTACCCCGAAAGACTGTTCTTGGGTTAGATGCTGAATGAAAGAATTATGAAGAATTTGCTGGGCAATGCTATTGACATCCCTTAACTATCGCAATGAAGTGAAATGACGGAGAATGTTTAAATACCAGTTCCAGGTTCTTTAGAAGGTACTACTGTGATACTTGTAGACTTTGTATTTGTAGGATTCGATGTTGCTTTCTCCGTTATCTTTTTTGTGGGTGTTGATTTCGTTGTATTTGCCTTCGGTGTTGTTGTTGCTGCTGTTGCAGTTGTACTTTGTGTGGTTTTTATCGTTGTTGTTGCTTCAGTGGAAGTGGTTTTTCTCGCTGCTGTTGTTGTTCTAGTGGAGGTAGTTTGTGTTGTTGTTATGGCCGTTGTTGAAAGTCGCTCTAAAAAGGATTTCAAAAACAATATCATGAACCAGAAATTCGTGACTAGAATTCCCAAGGGGTTTAAAATTTCAATTTGAAGGAATTTGGAGATGATAGAAAGGAGAGCCGAAGCTCCAGAATCCGTAGCATTGGATAAACTCGTCATGTCGAGAGCTTTCTTCGTCCTCATGAAAGAAAGAAGAATTATGTACGTAAGCTATGTTGCAAAAGATCACTTCGTTTTCTTGAAATCTATTTGATTTGACGTCAACTGGTTTAGAAATTACGATAGTTTTAAGCTTTCTCGAAAATTTTCTTGTATTCTTAAAAAAGAAGAACAACACTGTAACTCCGAAAACATTGAAGTTTTTAGAAAACCCGATGGCAGATTTACTGTAAAATAGTTCAAGTTTCTTTGAGGCCGTTCAGTTCAAAGAAATAGATCATAGAATTTGTACCCAGCTTTTTAAAGATTACACCCCCCAGTAACGATCCCGCCGGACCTTGAAAATACAGCGGGGAAATTACGAAAACATACATTTTCAGCGGGGATTAGAAATATCATGACGGGGACACGAAATTTTAGGCTATTATCTATGATGGAACTTGCATAATTTTGACGGGGAAGCAAAATTTTCAACGGGGAAACAACAAAAACAAGGCGGGGAAAGTGTTTGAACTCAAAACATAGCGGGGAAACTAGTTTTCTTGGCGGGTCATCCTTCAACCTTGGCGGGGCAATGTTTTAGCGGGGTCGTTACTGGGGGTTGTAAGATTTGAAACCTATTTGAAACCTTCAGGAGATCGTATATCATAGCAGCAACGTTTTCCAGCTTCTTGATGTTGAGACAAAGAGAAGTACGTAAAAATACCTGTTTCATTATTTCCATAAATCAAACGAAATTGCCCACTCTGCGACTGCCTGTTGTTCCTCTGCAAGTAAACTGTAACATACGGTCCGTAAAGTACAACTGGATGGGCTGGTTCTGAAGTGGAACAGAAATGATAACCACTGGTAGTATTGCTAACCACACTGCCTTGGTAAACTTGAACATAATTTGAGCTACAGTTGCCAGTAAATTGAAATTTAGTGAAGTTGAGTTTGATAAATCTTGCAGCGGGGAACTGAATTAACCAAATGCAATAAGAGGTATCTTGGCTTGGATTACGGAAATCTATTTCGCCACTTGAGTTAGTCCGCTTTCCACCACACCCGCCTAGAAGAGACAATTTAGCAAATCCATAATTCATTCATACATTTATTACTTTCTTCTAAGTGGGCCAGAAGATTCCTAGCTATATTAAAGGCAATTCATCTCTCAGAGTACCACGAAAATATCACGTCACCCTCTCCTCTCCACTTGAAAAGGGGGCTAACATGATGGAAAATAACTATCCTCTGTCCACCTGTACAAATGTAACAATATGCTGTAATGAAGAATAAATGGCATAAATTCAACTATATCCAAATCGAGGTTCGTCTTATTCCAATTTCTAAATATTTTTATCAGCCTAAAAACTTAGAATACGATTCAAAATATTTAGAAGAAAGTTAAAAACGTACCATTCGGGATATCTACCCGTATCGTCCTTGCGACAAGACCAACTTCGTTGTGATACAATATCTGATAAAATCCTTCTAAACTTGAACTCCAAAGTTTGAATTGCAATGAATTATTCTTTAGAATTTCGTATGCAAATGAATTAGTTGATAGCTTTTCTGCATTCGTATACCATTCCACATCTGTTGCATGGTGAGCACGGCCCGCGGGGACAATACCATCAATCTCTAGGGATATCAACCCAGGAGGTTCTTCCATCAACTTTGGCTTTTCTGGAAGAGAAATGAGGAAGTCTTCCCATCACACTGTTATTTCAAAACTTTACAGCCATGTCTAGCAATCTAATAATCGAGAAATTCTAAATATGAATAACATAAACCTTATTCATACAACCGAAGAAAAGCGGTTCTTACGACTTTCTTATGTGGATGAAAAGATTAATGAACAAATATGGCTTCCAGAAATATGGGTGTATATTCAATACAACTGCAACAACACAGCACAATGTTTGGCCAAAAGAAAACAGAGACGTAGAGATGGGAGTCTGTGCAACTGATAGAGGATTGAAGAGAAATTTAATACAGTTAACTGGCAAGTATAATTAAGTTTTAATACATTTGTATGTATTACTGAATCGTGCAAGTATTACTGAACCATTCTTCGCCACCTATGCTCCAGAGTTCTTATTTTGGTAAGTTCTTATATGCAGGGATTTAAGCATTAACGGATCCCACATCATAACCAGAAAACCCACCTCAAAACCAGAAGTGAAACACGGAGTAGACGAAATCCATCCCGATTACTCGAGATCAGGCCTGAAAAAACGGTTTACTTGGTCTAAGCCAATCACAGCTCGCTATTTCCCATATTTCCAATGGGTGACGTAATTATAGCATAATCCCGCTGACATTTATCACTTAGCACTTCATTCCTGAGAGCGTTTGAGGTACCACTACCTGCACGCCATGCAAGCATCATGCGAACAGCGGGAAATTTCAATCCCTCGGTAACTGTTAATCTATTCAGAGGTCCACGACGCTTGGAAGGAGACAAAGCTCTTGATTCAAATGAAATCCGAATGATTGTGAAGAGGGGTAGTTCGAAAACAAAATCTTTCCCTTCGTGAACTTTAAGATAACAACATTGAAAGACGAAACAGAAAATCTTCATACCTTTTGGCGTCGGCCTGATGCAAAACTTTTCAAAAATTTGCTCTCAGTTATCCAATCCAGACTCTGTCCAATGAAGTTCTTATATCCCTTTTGTTCAGGTAATCTTGCGGGAAAGACAGCGCGCCAAATTCCATGATGAGTCTTCGGCCAGCCATTGCCTGTGTGTACCCTTTGATCTTTGATCTTGGTTTCGTATCAACTCTTCCAGTAGCTGATCAGTTCTCAGAAAAGATGCTCCATTATCCAGTTCTGCAAACCGGCATATCGATATACGGTCATCACAATAATCGAATTCATCGTCCATTTATGTAAGGGCAGTTTCTAGCATAAATGCTTTGTGAACGCAGTTTTCTTGTCGCTTGACATGGCTTGATGTCCTGGGGAGATTTTATTTGTTCTTATGAGTCGTCACGAATGCTTAGCTTGCTGTGCCAAAGACAAATACCCCTTTGTTAACTGGCCTGTAAAAATCGTTCATTTGAGTGAAAACTGAATTTCCGGGCAAAGTACTGTTGAAAGAGTTTCTCCAGGATGACTGTTCGTACTGAACTTAACGACGTCGACATTCTCTCATGTTCCACCTGGTTGTGGGCTCATTTTCGTTGATGAACCATTGCGGCAGCTGAACCTCCAGAGACTATTTGAGAAAATTTGTGCGGAGACGGCGAACAGATATCGCAAAGGCAGTGGCGGCGCCAAGGCGGTGGACTCGTTGGGATTTGTCCCCCAAACCCCTAAAGTTGGCAAACATTTTCGAAGAAAAATGCCATAAAATCAGTTGGGTATACCTTTAGATTGAAAAATTACTTTAAAATCACCCCCCCCCCCATTCTTTCGGATTTTTCTGAACTGGTGCCGCCGCTGCAAAAGGCCTATGAATCAAAATGTTAGTGATTCGGATCCGATCTTTGGCAAGCAAGCAATACATTGTGAGGGGCCATCTCTCCAAAATTCTAGGCTAAAGACAAACGCTCAGATTTAGAGACGAATGGTCAGAACATAGGTTCGGTTAATACTTGGTTTAACATTGCAGGGACCGCGCAGCCATTGGGCTAGGGGGGCTGTAGCCCCCCCACTTTTTTCAGAGATAGGTCTAAAAACTTTTACAAATATGGAATTTTCAAGTTTACTCATTTAAATGTATCGATGACAGCAAAGAAAATAACGCGCAAACAAATTTACATGTCCACCGTAGTAGCTAGCACGGCGTAATCAGGGTCATTGACAGGTAACTACGTAAAACAAAACATTGCTAAAGTACCTATCGACTAATACCTTTATGTAACATTTCTATGACGCCTAATAGTTGTCACGATAGTTCCTTGTCTCTTTTCTGAAAGGAACTGTAACTTAATCTGGACATAAAGAAGCACATCTTTCTTTGAAAGGGGCGTTTTCCGACGTTCTAAAGGGCGTGGTCTCATAAAAATTTTCCGGGGGCAAGCCCCAGGACCCCCAACTTACCTCGCTTCGCTCGACATTCAGCCCCCAACTTTTAAATCGCTGCGCGCTCCCTGGAGTGTCGCTAGAAAATAGCTAAAATGCCCCCCCCCCCCGTTTACTTATTAATAGCAAAGTAAGCTGCTACCACTATGCTGCTACTGAGAGCACGCACAAAACCAAAAATGGGTCTCTCAAAATTAAGGATGGCATTAAAAGATAAGGAATCTAACTTTTTGCAACCGTTTTACGAACAGATTATCACCTCACACTCTCCAGAATCTCGGAAAATATTGGATTCGATTCTTAATACTCTTTCTGTTTATATTTTTAGTCGCTCTGAAGTCAAAGTACGTCTCGTTTTTATTTTACCATGATTTTCTGTCTTCGATTGTTCCTCGAGACGCATACTGAGCGCAGAAGCCCAAAGTTTTTCTTATGAGAAATCAGCTGTCCATGCATTTGGTATGAATCACACGGAATCACATCGTACACACACGCAAAGTGTTCTCTGGTTATCTCGATGAGCAGTCTGCATGACTATATGCACTTGGATACATGGACTTCACGCTTAGATGCAAAGAAAGTCAACAAATTAGGATCATACAGCGCATGTCACGGTATGGATTTAGCTCTGTGAAATCTTGGCGTGCGCTTGGATACTGTAGACCAATGCTTAGATACAAAAGCTTTGTCAAACCTAGGGTAAGGGTTAGGGATAGGGTTAGGGATATCTCAGGTTGTTTATGATTTACACCCCTTGACAAACGAATCCTTACTAGGGGAATACCACCCGTCAATGAATATTCTTTCCCGTAAAAGTAATAATGAGGGGGGGGGGGTAAGGGGGGGGGGATACTATAGGCCAACGCTTACATATAGAAGCTCTGTCAAACCTAGGGTTAGGGTTGTCTCGGGTTGTTTTTGAATTTGCAACTTGAGAAACGTATCCTTACTAGGGGAATACCACCGGTCAGTGAATATTCTTTCCCCTTAAGAGTAATGGGGGGAGGGGTGATACGCGATATGCTTGGAGTTCTGTCGAACCTAGGGTTAGGGTTAGGGATAGGGTTAGGGAAATTCTGAGGGTTATCGCTGGTTGTTCATGAATATACACCTTACACCTTGAGAAACGCACCCTTACTAGGGGGATACCACTTTTCAATGAATATTCTTTCCCGTGGGGGGGGAGGCATTTAATTTCGATAAATTGGCAGTTTCAACAGAATTGGGACTTTTAAAAATTCCCGAAAATGCTGCGAAATAACCAACATCTGTAATGAAATATTGCATCGATCTAACATTGCTGAAAGGTCAATTGTCAGGATATGTGGTCGAGCTTTATTGCAAAATGGTAGATCAGCTAGCTATTCATACGTCACGGATTTGTACTTCTTGATTAAGGCCTAAAATTAAGCAACATGAAATCAAATAGGATATCATTATTTGCAATATAGGTCATTGGCTAGGGAGCACAAATTGATATTTTATTGCAAGCTCTCAAAACAATATACAAAACTTTTGGGCAGCCCTGAAAAAATGGGATGGACAAGCGATAGAATTGATTGCAAGAATGTATACGTAACGTTTTTCATATGGTTTTTGTTTAGGAATGACTAGCGACCCGAGCAAAGTTTATGTGAAATTTCCACCCCAGCCCACTCCGTAGTACTGACCTTGACAAAAAGAAGAAATTTTACGAAAGACGAGGTGCAGGGAGCAACACCAATGCTGTCGGAACAACAAGGGCTAGCCTGCGCGAACAACTGCAAGCTTATTTGAGGATCAGGATCAAAGAGGCTTACGGCAGCTAATTTTTGTAATTTGACGTAATTTTTCTGTCTAAAGGTATACCCAACTGATTTTGTACAATTTTTCTTCCACAATTTTTGCCATCTTTTGGGGTTTGGGGGGGGGGGTAAATCCAAACGAGTCCTCCCCCTTGGCGCCGGCACTGGCTTTTCGATATATGTTTGCCATCTCCGCACAAACTCTCTCAAAGAGTCTCTGGAGGTTCAGCTACCGAAATGGAACATTAACGAAAATGAGTCCACAACCAAGTGGAACATTAAAGAATGTCGACGCATCGTGACAATTACCCTTTAAGCAATGTCAGATCGGTGCAACACTTCATACAGATGTTGGTTATTTCGCAGAAGTTTCCGGGAATTGTTGAAAGTCGCAATTCTGTTGAAACTACCAAATAATCGAATATCAATCCCCCCCCCCCCCTCCATTACGCGTACGCGAAAGAATATTCACTCACAGGTGGTATTACCGTAGTAAGGAAACATTTCTCAAGGTGTAAATTCAGATACAACCTGAGATATAGATAACCCTGACCCCATCCCTAACCCTAAGTTTGACAGAGCTTCTCTATCTAAGCCTAAGCATTGGTCTACAGTATCCAAGCGTATCCCCCCCCCCCTATTACTCTTACGGGAAAGCTTCTTCACTGGCAGGTTGTATTCTCCTAGTAAGGGTACGCGTTTCTCATGTAAATCCAAAAACAACCTGAGATAACCATAACCATATCCCTAACCCTAAGTTTGACAGAGCTTCTTTATCTAAGCGTTCGTCTACAGTATCCAAGCGTATCCCCCCCCCACTCGTTATTACTCTTGCGAGAAAGAATATTCACTGACAGGTGGTATTACGTTTCTCACGGTGTAAACTCAAAAACACCCTGAGATAACCCTAACCCTACTATCCGTAACCCTAGGTTTGACAGAGCTTCTATCTCTAAGCCTTGGTCTGCAGTATCAATGCGTATCTCCCCCTCATTACTCTTACGGGAAAGAACATTCACTGACAAGTGGTATCCCCCTAGTAAGGATGCGTTTCTCAAGGTGTAAGGTGTAAATTCATAAACAACTTGCGATAACCCTGAGCATATCCCTAACCCTATCCCTAACCCTAACCCTAGGTTCGACAGAACGCCAAGCGTATCATCCCCCCCCCCCATTACTCTGGGGAAAATATTCACTGACAGGTGGTATTCCCCTAGTAAGGATACGTTTCTCAAGTTGTAAATTCAAAAAAAAATACGAGACAACCCTATCCCTAACCCTAACCCTAGGTTTGACAGTGCTTTTGTATCTAAGCGTTGGTCTACAGTATCCAAGCGCACGCCAAGATTTCACAGAGCTGAATCCATACCGTGACATGCGCTGTATGATCCTAATTTGTTGACATTCTTTGCATCTAAGCGTGAAGTCCATGTATCCAAGCGCATATAGTCATGCAGACTGCTCATCGAGATAACCATAGAACACTTTGCGTGTGTGTACGATGTGATTCCGTGTGATTCATACCAAATGCATGGACGGCTTATTTCTCATAGAAAAAACTTTGGGCTTCTGCGCTCAGTATGCGTCTCGAGGAACAATCGAAGACAGAAAATCATGGTAAAATAAAAACGAGACGTACTTTGACTTCAGAGCGACTAAAAATATAAACAGAAAGAGTATTAAGAATCGAATCCAATATTTTCCGAGATTCTGGAGAGTGTGAGGTGATAATCTGTTCGTAAAACGGTTGCAAAAAGTTAGATTCCACATCTTTTAATGCCTTCCTTATTTTTGAGAGAGCCAGATCTGGTTTTGTGCCCTTAGTAGCAGTTTATTTTGTTTTTAATTGTAAAAGAGGGTAGTTTAGCTATTTTCTAGGAGCACTGTTTAACCAAGTATTAACCGAGCTTATGTTCTGATCATTGGTCTCAAAATCTGATCGTTTGTCTTTAGCCTAGAATTTGGGGAGATGGCTCCTCGCACTGTATTGCTGGCTTGCCAAAGATGGGATCTGAATCACTAACATTGTGATTTATAGGCCTTTTCCAGCGGCTACACCAGCTCAGAAAAATCCGAAAGAATGGGGGGGGGGGGGGGTTGATACTTCGACGTAATTTTTCAATCTAAAGGTATACACAACTGGTTTTATGCAATTTCTCTTCGAAAATTTTTGCCAACTTTTGGGGTTTTGGGAACAAATCCCAACTAGTGCACCCCTTGGCGCCGGCACTGGTTTTTCGATATCTGTTTGCCATCTCCGCACAAACTCTCTCAGAGAGTCTCTGGAGGTTCACCTGCCGAAATGGAACATTAACGAAAATGCGTCCACAACTAAGTGGAACATTAAAGAATGTCGACGCATCGTGACAATTACCCTTTCAGCAATGTCAGATCGGTGCAACACTTCATACAGATGTTGGTTATTTCGCAGAAGTTTCCGGAATTGCTGAAAGTCGCAATTCTGTTGAAACTATCCTATCAAATAATCGAATTTCAATGCCCGTCCCCCTCCGTTTCGCGTACGGGAAAGAATATTCACTCACAGTTGGTATTACCTTAGTAAGGAAACATTTCTCAAGGTGTAAATTCAAATACATGAGATAACCCTGACACCCCATCCCTAACCCTAAGTTTGACAGAGCTTCTCTATCTAAGCGTTGGTCTACAGTATCCAAGCGTATCCATCCCCATTACTCTTACGGGAAAGCTTCTTCACGGGCAGGTTGTATTCCCCTATAGTAAGGGTACGTTTCTCATGTAAATCCAAAAACAACCTGAGATAACCATAACCATATCCCTAACCCTAACCCTAGGTTTGACAGAGCTTCTTTATCTAAGCGTTCGTCTGCAGTATCCACGCATATCCCCCCCCCCCCACTCATTATTACTTTTGCGGGAAAGAATATTCATTGACAGGTGGTATTACGTTTTTTACGCTGTAAATTAAAATACACCCTGAGATAACCCTAACCCTACTATCCGTAACCCTAGGTTTTGAGAAAGCTTCTATATCTAAGCCTTGGTCTGCAGTATCAATGCATATACGCCCCCCCCATTACTCTTACGGGAAAGCTTCTTCACTGGCAGGTTGTATTCCCCTAGTAAGGATGCGTTTGTCGAGGTGTAAGGTGTATATTCATAAACAACCTGCGATAAACCTCAGAATTTCCCTAACCCTATCCCTAACCCTAACCCTAGGTTCGACAGAACTCCAAGCGTATCACCTCCCCCCTCCATTACTCTTAAGGGGAAAGAATATTCCCTGACAGGTGGTATTCCCCTAGTAAGGATACGTTTCTCAAGGTGTAAAGTCAAAAACAAGCCGAGACAACCCTAACCCTAACCCTAGGTTTGATGGTTTGACAGAGCTTCTATATCTAAGCGTTGGCCTACAGTATCGCCCCCCCCCCCCTCATTATTACTTTTACGGGAAAGAATATTCACTGATGGGAGGTATTCCCCTAGTAAGGATTCGTTTCTCAACGTGTAAATCACAAACAACCTGAGATATCCCTAACCCTATCCCTAACCATAACCCTAGGTTTGACAGAGCTTTTGTATCTAAGCATTGGTTTACAGTATCCAAGCGCACGCCAAGATTTCACAGAGCTAAATCCATACCGTGACATGCGCTGTATGATCCTAATTTGTTGACATTCTTTGCATCTAAGCGTGAAGTCCATGTATCCAAGCGCATATAGTAATGCAGACTGCTCATCGTACGGAAGCCCATAAGTGCCAGACAATCTTAATTTTTTCGGTGCATTTTAATCTTTGTTTTCTTGAGGACAAGTTTTATTTTTTGAGGACACTTCATACTTTTAAAGGACAAGTTAGAAAATTTGAGGACAAGTTACAAACTTTGAGGACAAGTAAGAAAATGTGAGGACAAGTTAGAAAGTTTGAAGACAAGTTAGGAATTTTGACGACAAGTTAGGAATTTCGAGGACAAGTAAGAAAATTTGAGGACAAGTTAGAAATTTTGGGGACAAGTAAGAAATTTTGAGGACAAGTAAGAAATTTCGAGGACAAGTTAGAAATTTTGGGGACAAGTTAGAAATTTTGGGGACAAGTTAGGAATTTTGAAGACAAGTTAGAAATTTCGAGGACAAGTTAGAAAATTTGAGGACAAGTTAGGAATTTTGAAGACAAGTTAGAAATTTTGAGGACAAGTAAGAAATTTCGAGGACAAGTTAGAAATTTTGGGGACAAGTTAGGAATTTTGAGGACAAGTTGGAAATTTTGGGGACAAGTTAGGAATTTTGAGGACAAGTTGGAAAATGAGGCTGCTAAGGTGAGATATGGTACATAATGAGGATAGAATTAATTTTTTCATGCCTCAGCGGGCAAAGGCCGAGTTTTGCACAAGCACTTAATCATGAGGTATTCTTTTCGAGCCTGATTTGCTTTGGAAAAGATCAATGGTGGTATCCTTCGCTACTGCCATGTTGTGTCATGGGTGTGGCTAATTTTTGCCCAAAAGACTTGCAATTTTGCAGTGGCTGTGGCACGAAGATGCCCCTAGCGGTAGTGGTCAGGCAACATTCAGCGTCTTCATCAGACCGAGCATCAACGCCAGTAGTGCCAACAGGCCTATGATCGCCATCAGTGTCATGGGAATAAGCATTGTCGATGGCGCAAGCATCAAAACCTTTACACTTTGAACAATTTTGAAAGGAAGACAAAAAGTGACTACCAAAACAAATCATGCGGGTAAAATGAAAGAAAAGCTCCTTCGCTTTCCTTCCTTGCCTGCTGAAAACCACAAAAAATCGTTCAAAACTATGCAGAAGCGACTTCATCAGACCAAGCATCACTATCAGTAGTGCCAACAGGCCTACGAATGGCATTAGTGTCATGGGAAATGCCTCATCGGCAGCATTGCCAATGGCACAAACAAAAAGGCCTTTAAGTTTTGAACAATTTTTTGTGGTTTTCAGCAGGCAAGGAAGGAAAGCGAAGGAGCTTTTCATTCATTTTACCCGTATGATTGATTTGGTAGTCACTTTTGTCTTCCTTTCAAATTGTTCAAAGTGTAAAGGTTTTGATGCTTGCGCCATCGACATGCTGCCAATAAGGCACTTATTCCCATGACACTGATGGCGATCATAGGCCTGTTGTGGCCTGTTGGCACCACTAGCGTTGATGCTCGGTCTGATGAAGACGCTGAATGTTGCCTGACCATTACCGCTAGGGGCATCTTCGTGCCACAGCCACTGCAAAATTGCAAGTCTTTTAGGCAAAAATTAGCCACATCCATGACACAAGATGGCAGTAGCGAAGGATACCACCATTGATCTTTTCCAAAGCAAATCAGGCTCGAAAAGAATACTTCATGATTAAGTGCTTGTGCAAAACTCGGCCTTTGCCCGTTGAGGATGGAAAAATTAATTCTAGCCTCATTATGTACCATATCTCACCTTAGCAGCCTCATTTTCCAACTTGTCCTCAAATTTTCTTACTTGTCCTCGAAATTTCTTACTTGTCCTCAAAATTTCTTACTTGTCCTCAAAATTCCTAACTTGTCCCCAGAATTTCTAACTTGTCCTCGAAATTTCTTACTTGTCCTCAAAATTTCTTACTTGTCCTCAAAATTCCTAACTTGCCCCCAGAATTTCTAACTTGTCCTCAAATTTTCTTACTTGTCCTCGAAATTTCTTACTTGTCCTCAAAATTTCTTACTTGTCCTCAAAATTCCTAACTTGTCCCCAGAATTTCTAACTTGTCCTCAAATTTTCTTACTTGTCCTCAAAATTCCTAACTCGTGGTCAAAATTCCTAACTTGTCCTCAAAATTTCTAACTTGTCCTCAAAAAATAAAACTTGTCCTCAAGAAAACAAAGATTAAAATGCACCGAAAAAATAAAGATTGTCTGGCACTTATGGGCTTCCGTATCATCGAGATAACCAGAGAACACTTTGCGTGTGTGTACGATGTGATTCCGTGTGATTCATACCAATGCATGTACGGCTTATTTCTCATTACAAAAAAACTTTGGGTTTCTGTGCTCAGTATGCGTCTTGAGGAATAGTCAAAGACAGAAAATCATGGCAAAATAAAAACGAGACGTACTTTGACTTCAGAGGGACCAAAAAATTAAACAGAAAGAGTACTAAGAATCGAATCCAATATGTTGCAAAAAATTAGATTCCTTATCTTTTAATGCCATCCTTAATTTTGAGGGACCCATTTTTGGTTTTGTGCCCTCAGTAGCAGCTTACTTTGCTTTTAATAAGTAACGAGGGTATTTTAGCTATTTGCTAGCGACACTGTCAAACCATGGTTAATAGAAATAGCTATTTCTATTAACCATGGTCAAACCAAGTATTAACCGAACCTATGTTCTGACCATTCGTCTCTAAATCTGAGCGTTTGTCTTTAGCCTAGAATTTTGGAGAGATGGTCCCTCACAATGTATTGCTTGCTTGCCAAAGATCGGATCCGAATCACTAACATTTTGATTCATAGGCCTTTTGCAGCGGCGGCACCAGTTCAGAAAAATCCGAAAGAATGGGGGGGGGGTGATTTTAAAGCAATTTTTCAATCTAAAGGTATACCCAACTGATTTTATGGCATTTTTCTTCGAAAATGTTTGCCAACTTTAGGGGTTTGGGGGACAAATCCCAACGAGTCCACCGCCTTGGCGCCGCCACTGCCTTTGCGATATCTGTTCGCCGTCTCCGCACAAATTTTCTCAAATAGTCTCTGGAGGTTCAGCTGCCGCAATGGTTCATCAACGAAAATGAGCCCACAACCAGGTGGAACATGAGAGAATGTCGACGTCGTTAAGTTCAGTACGAACAGTCATCCTGGAGAAACTCTTTCAACAGTACTTTGCCAGGAAATTCAGTTTTCACTCAAATGAACGATTTTTACAGGCCAGTTAACAAAGGGGTATTTGTCTTTGGCACAGCAAGCTAAGCATTCGTGACGACTCATAAGAACAAATAAAATCTCCCCAGGACATCAAGCCATGTCAAGCGACAAGAAAACTGCGTTCACAAAGCATTTATGCTAGAAACTGCCCTTACATAAATGGACGATGAATTCGATTATTGTGATGACCGTATATCGATATGCCGGTTTGCAGAACTGGATAATGGAGTTTCTTTTCTGAGAACTGATCAGCTACTGGAAGAGTTGATACGAAACCAGGATCAAAGATCAAAGGGTACACACAGGCAATGGCTGCCGAAGACTCATCATGGAATTTGGCACGCTGTCTTTCCCGCAAAATTACCTGAACAAAAGGGATGTAAGAACTTCATTGGACAGAGTCTGGATTGGATAACTGAGAGCAAATTTTTGAAAAGTTTTGCATCAGGCCGACGCCAAAAGGTGTGAAGATTTTCTGTTTCGTCTTTCAATGTTGTTATCTTAAAGTTCACGAAGGGAAAGATTTTGTTTTCGAACTACCCCTCTTCACAATCATTCGGATTACAATTGAATCAAGAGAGCTTTGTCTCCTTCCAAGCGTCGTGGACCTCTGAATAGATTAACAGTTACCGAGGGATTGAAATTTCCCGCTGTTCGCATGGTGCTTGCATGGCGTGCTGGTAGCGGTACCTCAAACGCTCTCAGGAATGAAGTGCTAAGTGATAAATGTCAGCGGGATTATGCTATAATTACGTCACCCATTGGAAATATGGGAAATAGCGAGCTGTGATTGGCTTAGACCAAGTAAACCGTTTTTTCAGGCCTGATCTCGAGTAATCGGGATGGATTTCGTCTACTCCGTGTTTCACTTCTGGTTTTGAGGTGGGTTTTCTGGTTATGATGTGGGATCCGTTCATTGCATTCTTCAAACGTGCCAATGTATGCCAAGAAGCCTATTTCAAAAGTTATCGATCTCTTACTTACCAGCCATAATTGATCAAAACAAAATGCATTCTTACCTATAACTTTCACATTATAAACTCTCTGTTTTACAGTAGCATCACAAACGTAAGAGCCTTCATCACTTTTCTTGACATTGGATAATCTCAGCATTCTTGTATTTGCATTTGAAGACAAAATCCTGTCGATGCCTTTGTTCCATGTGACGGTCAACGGATGACTGTTTAAGAAGAAAGAAATTTGGAATGAATCAAAAATTGAATAACCGTTCTGCTGATATATCATCTAAACGAAGTAAGAGCCAAAACACTGGCGCTTACAGACAAAGAAATCTCTTCGCATTTTGTAAATCAATATTGAAGGGGTTTAAAAGAGCGGCGATATCCATACCAGTATTTCTCAAGTCAGCAACTACGCAAAACAAAATGGCATGACAAATTTAGCTGCGCTATTTGCAATCAATTTTCTTTTCACTCAACCAAACTTACCTAAGGCACTGGCTTTAGCCGTACTTGCTTCAGATAGAATATGATTTTTTGTATAACGCCTATTTTGATATCATCAACAGCTTTAGAGATACAGCTGGAGCTTTACCAGAGCTTAGAAATGTTTGCCTAAATCTAGGGTGTCCTAAAAAGTCCTCCCATTTAAAAGATCGCCAAAATTCGATTATGAAAGATATCATGAAATCTCCTTATGGATCTCATTTGTCGATGATTCAAATATATTTAAAGACAACAAAATGATTCTTTTCCTTACTAAAATGGTATGAATAGGAACGCATTGAAAACTTCATTCTGAGCTATACTCTCTGAGCAAAATCGTTAATCTTGCCTCAAAGTAGCCTGGTAACCAGACCCAACTTCAATGGGTATGGTCAACAGGCTAGCCTCTAAGGGCCATTATGTTGAAATTTTTCATCGTTCTTGAAATCTAAAGAAGTATTTTGCGTTCTATTCTGACATCAATGACCAAACGAGAAGTTCGACAAATTGCTCAGGTAATCATCAGTGCTTCTTGTAGTATGCTTCAAAACCAGGTAGCACTAAAATGAGCTAAATTCACTAATTCTAAAACAAATCAAAAGATCTCTTATGCCTGGAAAAATAATTTGGTCTTTATTCAACTTGCCAAAACAAGAATTTGAAGGTCGGTCGGCGTTATGATAAAATTTTTGTGATTTTTCAAACGGGAGCACTTTCTTAAGACACCCAGTATGAAAACCCACTGCTGGCTGAGGAAATTTTATGACGTGTGCCTTTGTTTATTAAAATCTTGCGCCCCTGTAACTTTGCACTACTGGGCATGAAAATAAATATACATATTCTCCTAATATCAGATGGTGAATGTTTTCTTACAGGCATCTCTTGTAGACAGCAAGGCAATCAAGAGTTACACTTCCTCCTTCATTTACTGTGAAATTCTGCTGTGTTGGAAGAAACATCACAGATGGTTCTGGACAGCGACTCTTGCTGATATTCAGCCTTCCTAAAATGCAAAATCAAGGTATAGCCAGATTTGTAAAACAGGGAGTTCTACAAGACCGTAGGGTGTATCGTAAACTAGAGGGGGCATGACACTTCAAGGGCACTTCCTGGACTAGCGGTCCTACGGGGCATTTCCTGAAACAAAAAGGGTACTTTTTCATTATAACTTGAAAATATAAAAAATCAGAAAAATCACGAATAATCGGTAACAGACGAATGGCAGCGAGGAATTTTTTACCAAGAAGCATTGTGTTCTATAATCGCATTCCTATAGAATCGTTAAGGATTCGTAATTAGAACGCAGTGCTCCTTGGTAAAAAATTCCTTGCCGCCATCTTTAACGCAATCGTCCATTTCAGCTTCACACATACCAATTATCGATATCTGGCCATACTGAAATACATTCTTCTTTGAAAATGTTGTAGAAATGAATAACACTGGTATAATATCTGAATGTTCCAAAAAATTTAGTGTCAGGATTAACAGACCACCATCAGAGCTAACATGCTCGCGGCTTGGTTCAATCTTTCTTAAAGTCCCGTGTTGGATGAACTTCCACTCAAATGTTGCTTCAGGCTGACTCTCAATCGTTGGTGGCTTTAAATACAGGTAGCTTCCTTCTTTCACATTGTATGTAGAAGTTTTGTTTGGAATACCACCAATGACTTTGAAGCCTGGAAGCAAATGGCAAAAAGGTTTGAGTAAGTCCACATGAAACTTATCGTAAGTTACGTAAAATCAGAAATAACTTCATGCGAGAACGTCTATCATATCGTCGAAATTATATGTGTCCTGCAAAAGAAAAGCTGCCAGAAGCTGTCTTAAAGATAGTTTCAAAAGGACTTTCCTTTTTGGGCAGGGGGGGGGGCTACCTAGACTCACAGACTGCTACGAAGGTACCCATTTATTTGTATATAAAATTTCATGACTTTGGAACCCAAATCTGTACCTTTTGTGAACCAATTCACATGCAAACACGCAACTAATGAACGTAAAAAACGCGTGTCGGCAAAAGGATGACTCAAATCTGGCTCTCCCAAAGGGGTCAAATTTCCCTTGTGCCCCAGTTACTTCTCTGTTTGTTCCTTTTTACTCTGTTAAAATATTCAGAAAATTCACCAATTCGTTCCCAAAAATATAATCCTCCAAAAATTCGTTCCCTTGTTACAAGACTATTTTCTTCACGAATATTCCCTTATTCCCAGCTTCAAAGTTCCGAGGAATTCCTTTTCCGTAAAGCCCCTGGAAAGGCATGAAGTCTATGCCAACATTGGCACAAATGTGACACTTTTCTGGTGGCACTTCTCCACTACTGAAATCATACGTGGTGCCCTCCTCGGGAATGTTATACCCCCAAGGGAGTAGCTAGCCAGGGACGTAGGAAGCATCTCAAAATTGGATGCACGACACTTCGAGAGCACTTTTTCTTAAGAGAAAGAGGACATAAGCATAGTTTTCAAATCTTTAAAAATCTGGGTGTAAAATTCTATGACCTATTTCTTTAAACTAAACGGCCTCAAAGAAACTTGAACTATTTTAAAGAAAATCTGCCGTTGGACTTTTCTGAAATATTCAATATTTTCAGAACTGCAGGGTTTTTCTTCTTTTTTAAGAATCCAAGAAACTTTTCGACAAAAACTTAAACTGTCGTAATTTCTAAACCTCTTGACAAAAGATCAAATAATTTTCAAGAAAACCATAGTTCATGGATGCCTACAACATGGTATCAAGCAAAACTCTTTCACTCTGCTGGTTTGTGATTTAGAAATTTGATGACGTCACATCATAAAATGAGCTGAAATATAAAAAAGGCCGTAATTTCGATAAATAATCGAGATTTCTGAAAAGTCCAACGGTAGAATCATAGAAAAGTTGCTAAAGTTTCTTAAAAGTAATTCAGTTTAAAGAAATAGGTCATTGAATTTTACACCCGCTTTTTTTCGTAGATTTAAAGATTTGGAACCTATGCTGGGGACACAGGGCACTTCATTGTTTCTTGCAAGATCTTGGGGGCACGTACCCCCCATGCCCTCCCCCCGGTTCCTACTTCTATGTAGCTAGCAATCCTGATACAAGAATAGTACCTGCTTTAACCAGGCTAGCAGCTTGGCTCACAATAGCCCCATGGCTCGATTGTGCCACACACCGATATGAACCAAAGTCGGAAGATTTGACTCGTCTTATGATAAGACTACCATTTGGCGTAATCTGCAATCTTCTTTGATAAAACGTATTTATATATACATCATTCTTCTTCCATATGAAATTTGGATATTGGCGATGATTTGACGTAGCAGAGCATTGAAAAGATACATTGTAATTCTCTGCGGAGTATTGGTTTGTTGGTTGTGATGTAAATTTTAGGTTGACTGCAGCCCCTGAAACGAGAAACGGTATGATTAGGGAGGGCATATTGCTCTGAAATTCAAAAGACCAACAACTTAACAGTGTGTAAACGTTTTTGTCAGCTTCGAATCACGGTACAGGGTCTTGAAGGGGGCTAGTCAAAGTCCTAGCCCTAGCGCAAATTCCCTATTCCCTGAATGCCTTTTCGGGCAGATCACATCCCAGAACCTATTCTACCTCCTAAAAAGACTCACTCATAGTATGAAAGACCTAACAATCATAACCAAAACTTTTCGCAAGCAAGCTGAAACTGTTGCCAAAAGTTCAGAATCAGTCAAAAATGTTTTTCGTTTGATAATAAGTTGGGCATTGGTTTTAGCAGTGTTGAAATGAAAGACATTATACCCACATATCAAGATGCATTCTCTATCAAAACGTATGTTACAGCCTTATATCCAAATATATTTTTGCTTTATTGAGAAACTTCAAGGCCTTCAACGACTTAGCCATATAAAAAATGTTTGACAGAAGACAGACTGCAACCACTGACCAGCTAGTGAAGCTGAGGCGTAGGGAGGAGGGGGGTAAAGACAGAATCTACACTAGCTTCAACCTTCTTCACTCGTAGCGGAGGGCAATACGATGAAAATAAAGATAAAATGTACCTTTAGTTTTTAGCTGCATTTTATTTCCAGCACGAGTAAGAGTGGCCAAAATTCGCTACTGGGGACTACAATGTTGGTGGTCCATTTTTGTTTAACGTCAGAACAGGAAAATTGTGAGAAAATTTGCTCATCACTCAAAAGTCAAAAGGGACGCAAAAATTGGGCCGAAAACATAGCTGCAATGACATGAGAAGCTTTTTCAGGTAGGGTGGAAAATAAACAAACAGAATTTGTTACAGTTAAGATCCCTTCCGTGTTTGTCTGGCCTAGATCATCATCAGAAAATACCTGACAAAAGTCAAAGTTTAAAATAAAAATATGTAAGTTATCACTCACCTTGTGCAAGTAAAGATGCAAACAACATGAATTGAAAAACAAAAATCATTTTGGTGACTTATTCCAATGCATACTTCCTTGCAATGAATTATTTCCCACCAAAAGTTTACGATATTGTGCATGAAAAGTAATTTGACCCGACCTTGATATGGTAATGCGAGAAACAGGGAACTGGAAAGGAAAAAAAACCGAATGGATTTGGGACAGAAATTTTTACAAAGGAAGGACTTACCGTAAAGGTTCTATGAACCTCCCAGGGGGAGGGAGTTCATCTAATTTTAGAGAATCCAGAAGTGGGCTTTTCAGAGAGGGGTCTTATTCACAAAGTCGAATGGCAGTTACATTACTGATAGCATTTTAGTTCTTTTCTTTTACCCAATATTTGTGGAATCAACATACGATTTTACAAGTCAAATCCACTTACTCGACACAGTTTTTATCCAAACCATCTCCATTAAAAACTTACATGCAATTTGTTTAACTACACAAATGGATAATCTTTGGTAACACTTCTTACATTTGATAGAACTGTGGGAGCATAAAGAGAGGGGACTTGCAGTACTTAGGATTTTGGCTTAAAAGAGAGGGGGAGCTAAATAGAAATTTTACGGTATGCAAAGCAAAGTTTGCCAGGTCATAACTTCCAGCCGCTGGCTAGTGTCATGCGATATATGTTGTTTGACGGAAATCTTGAACTTCGGACAAAGTCTGATAAGACATGTATTTGGCAGGAAAGTCCACTGAGATATTGCGACACTCGTATCAATATCAGATTAGTCACATCCCCTACCACGCATGAGAAAATAAAATTCTCGCACTCTCGAGTATCGAGAAAACGGGGGGGGGGAGCTGAGAATAATCAGGGGTTGGAACTGCTTCCAAATAACAATAATCAGGGCCAGGGAATTGGAACAATCGTACCCTGGGTACCAGTCTGTCTACACGGATATGTATGTAGGCTCCTGATTGGTCAGTATGAACGCCACCAGGACGAGGTTTGGTCGCACTGTACCAGACTCTCATTTTCCTTTTGAGAGAGTCTGGTACCCAGGGTAGAATCGGGGCGTGTTTGGAGAAACTTAAAATAGCTGTTTTCTCAGTTAAACACGTATCTTTTATATATCAATGAGAATAGTGATGTTACTGATGCATTTACTGATGAACTTTGGGATGTCGATATTTCTATTTTTCTTGTGTTATACCCAGAAATTTCATTCCAAACTACAGACTTGTTCTGGAAGCTCTCAGGGCATTGTTTATGAACTATTTTGTGTGTCATGCTACATCGATCAAAATATATGATCTGATCAACGTTCAGCACATTATTGGTCCAAGGGTCATTTTGAATGTTGGAGAACGCCCTGTCTTGCAGACACTGCAGCAGCGTTTACAACTTCGTATTGGGCAGGCTGCCCCAGGGTACCCATGGTACTCCAGAAAATTTGGTGCGATTCACTACAGTGCCCCCATTTAAAAAAGATATCAATATTTGGGGTTCAGACCCCCTTGTATTGAATTGAAAGCTAATGAGTACTCCCTGGGGCAAAAGTCTCTACATTTGCTGGTTTAGGATGTAGCAATTTGAATGACGCCAAGCACCAAAACTAGCAACAACATACAAAGTGCCGCAACTCTAATGAAACTGATGATATCAAAAATGCTCTCTCTGATGGAATTTTATGAAATTACCAATAGTTCTATGGAAGCAATTAATTCTAAAATCAATGGGGGCAGTAACATTTTACACGCTTCCTTTAAAGTTTTGACAAAAGTTTGGTGCCTATGCCAGGTGACATAGACTGTCCCACAAACAGAAAAATTCTGGGGGTTTGAAATTCTAACAGCATTACTTTTATAATGATCAAAAACTCTTCTTGTTGTGTGTAGTGCAACTTTACAAAGATAAACGAGCAAATAAGACGAAGTTTCGAGCACACTGTAGTCCGTAATTAAGCCAAAAATGACAAAGAAAGAAATTCAGACTATTCAAAGGTCAATTATGGAAAATAAACATCTGCTTTAAGCTGTTTTTAAATATTTACATCAATCAATTTCTGCAAGCTGCGACGTGCACTTATAAAGTTTAGGCATCCGCCTTCACCGCTAACGTTCAGCATCAGGCAGCACAGAATCGTAAATATCAGCCTCTTCGTTGATTGATTGATACACATCAGAAAGAGGCTCACCAGCCGTTGCCATGCCACCATAATACGGGTTCTCCTCCTCCATGGTAAAGCCACAGTTATCATAAAATGAATCTTGTGGGGCACAGGTATTTACACCAGCAGGAATGTTATGATCTCTGTGCGTGGATAAGTCTGGTGCAGGGTCAACTCGAGGCTCTTGATCTTTCATGACTTCCAAGCCAGCTTGCGGGAAACCTCTGCTCGATGCATCGGAGAACCTGGCTCGAGTCCTCTCCGTGGAAGCCCGTTTCAGATCTGGAGTCATTACGCATGGCTCTTCATACATGGATGTATCACCCATAGGTTCATCTCTCTCCATAAACACAGGTTCATCTCCTATAACATTCTGCGTTCCAATCGTATACTTCGATCTTACAGGCCCTATCGGCGGTCTAGGACGAATCTTTTCTGTGTTTGCACGTTTGAATTCTGGGATCACGGCGTTCGGTTGAATGTAGATTGCAGTATCAGCACATTGTGCTGCCATTCTTGCCATAATATGTGGCTTGGCTTGTCTTCTTTTCATAGGATTACCTACTCGATAGTCCACCATGATCGGTGCCCTGTCTTTTGCCCTTGGAGGCATCTTTTCAGTGTGAGCACGTCTCAGTTCTGGGATCACGGAGTTTGGTGTCACATACAGTGACTCGTCATCCTCTGCACGTCGTGTTTCCCCCATGACATTTGGCTCAACTTTCGCTCTTATACCTGACCTAAATGCGATCCCAGGCAAAGTGGGTGTCTTTTCTTCTGAATTAGTTAAATTCTGGGACATGGCTCTCTCGTACTCCTGGACCATGGCATTTGGCTCAAGATAAATCTCATCAGTCTCCGACTTGACACATTCTGTGGCTTTCTCGTTAGTTTGTTGTGTTCTGCAAGGCTCTGCATTACGCGTTGATTCTTTAAAAGTTGCCATGGTCCTGCCTGTCTTGAACTGCTTCATCTCAAACGGCTTCACTCTGCCTGTAAATGTATTACTTTTGGCAATGACTGGCCTATCTTTGTCAATGCTAACTCTTCCTTTATCATCTTGCATAGGATAATTCGATTTGCTACTTTCATGGGAGAAATAATCTTTGTGTGTCATGGAAGCAGAGCTCCGTATTTCCGTCGGTCTATAAGGCAGTTCATCCCTAGATGGTTTATAACCAAGGTGGTTTTTCAAGTTCAGGGTGCAGCTTTTTTCAATAATCACTGGACTCAGTTCTGCATAATCCTCTTCATCGTAAACTCCATAATCCGGAATGCGAACACCTGGGTTGTTTGGACAATCACGATCAGCAAAATCTGGACCATCATGATCTGCATAATCTTGACAATAATCCGGACCATTGACATTACCATAAACTGGAGAATCAACGTCGACATCATCTGGGCCATCGGAATAGTCAGGACCATCCAGAACTGCATAATCCAGTCCATCCATGTCCATAAAATCCGGATGACCAACATCACATGCAGGGCCATGGAGGGTATTGTTCTTTCCTTCGTTCAGGCCTGGATAATGCCTCTGTGCATCAAAAACTGATCTTGACACCATGGCACTGTCATGGAGAGGTTCTGCACCTCTGTGGAAAGGTTCTTCACGCTGTCTAGTGCTGCTGTTGTTACAGGATGGGTTATGAGGGAAAGAAGAGGTGGAGGTAAGCCTGGAAGGAACTGGTGTATGCTGTTCATCAGTTGGAGAGTCTGGACATGGACCATGGTATCCCAAGTCATGGCGAATTACCTCTCTTTCAGGTATAACATCTGGAAACGGCTTCTCATTTCTTGTCCTGTCTGCAAAAGCAAAAAACTCATGTTAAATTTTCTGCAGCAAAAATTAAGATCAATTAAAACGTTAAAGGAAACCCAAGCAGTAGCGTTCATATTGCAAGTCCCCCCCCCCCCCCCCCTAGCAGATCTGTTCTGAAACATTTCTTTGATCAGTGTGAAAAGCAAATTTTAGAGCATAGTGTCCAATACTGTAAAAAGTTCATGTAAAATTCTGTGTCTTTTTCTTGGAATTGAATGGCTTGAAGAAACTTGACAAACTTTTGCTGGAATCCTACCCTTGAAAATATTTGCTTTGTGGATCCAATGTCAAGTGTACCCATTACTTAACGCTATATTCTAATTTTAAAAGCAAAATGAAACACACAGCTAATTTTTCTATTTTGCTCTTTTAATATCTGTTATTGACATTCCCTATTCTGTACTTTCATACATTTGCATTCTGCTATCGAAAGCACCTTAAAATTCCAGAAAACTTCTAAGAGCATTTCAGTAAAATATACAATTCACTTACCTTGCAGGGTGAATTGAACTCCAGAAGATGGCATTCTTCCATCAAAATTAAACAAAGGCGAAGGGGAGTTCACAGTCATGTTTTTTTTCCCATTTGTTGAAAGGGTTTCATTGGATAGCGAACTGGGTGCATTTCTCCCACCAGCTCTCTCCAATGATAGTGCCTGACGCCTCCGTCTGCAAAGGAACAATCATCCACATTCACTGTAGTTTTCCAAATTGTGTTACGAATATCAAATTGCGTGCTTAAGCTTCAAGATGCTATGCGAAAAAGTGCACTTACTCTCGTTGCAAAGGACTAGCAGTATAATTTACAACTGGCTTTGCAAAAGGGTGAAAAGAGGCACTTATCCAACCAATAAATACTTTGGCGAACAAAACAAAAAACAGGGATCAATATAGAATATTGGTCTAGAGCATTTCGCAAGTGTGCTATTCGTCGAGATTTCAGCAAAATTATACCTCCCAGGAAATGAACTAAATTCTTTGAGGCACCGTACTTTAAACCGGAATCTTGGACTGGGCATTGACTGAAGTAAAAATGTTGCAACGGTTTCTTACCTACAGCAGAGGATTCCAACGACAATGATGATGATTATTACCACTGCAGCAGAGGTGCAAACAATTATAAATGTATGTCGAGGGAGTCCTACAGAGTAAAGAAGTTCGTCATATTAAAGCTATTGAGCTTAACATTTCCATGCAACAACAGCAAAACTATGCACAAAAGTGTATCGTCACTAAAACTGGTCCCTTCTGCCCCCTCGAAAGGACAGAAACCTAAATGTTAAAGTGACGTTTCGAGTAGTGAGAAATATTGTGTTCGAAATTTGGGTCGTTTTTATTTCGATACCAAATTTATGAAAGTATGAGAGACATCAGTCTTTCATTCTCATAACATAAACATTCGTAAAACAAGTCCATCAGATAGCGCTGTCATGTCAAAATAATGCCAAAAGTAGGTTAAGAAGTGAGAAACGCATCAAATGATGAAAGTGGAATTTCAACAACAAGACGTCAAAGAACTTCAGGAACGAACAATAGCTTCAACCGATTTAGCAAAGTATCGATCTACTATGAAAATAGAAAACCTACCCAAAATATCGGTATTTCTCGGTTGCTGCCCAGTATTCGACGCTCTTCTTGTAGTCGTGCAGCTTTTAGTATAAGGCAAAGTTAAGGAAGACTCATCCAGATTCCCCCTTACTTGGACTGCCTTGGTCGTAGATAGGATGGGAACTGTTATAACTGTTAAAAGGAAAATTAAATCAATAGGCCAAACAGTAAACCCTATGAGAAATGATGGTGTAGATGAACTGCTCCTAAGAAGGCGGCAAGAAACTTGCTGAATTTTTCATAAATACAGACAACATTTTATTTTACAGAAATCTGACGTATTTTCGAACGTGCACAACGGTAGTAGATCTATCCTTAGCTCTTATAGCCCAACAAAACTTTTTGAATAAAATGTAGAAAAATCCAGACTCTGGACCACGATTAAATGGTGCCGGTACACATTTCCACACGGAAACTATAAAGTAAATACCCGTGTATAACAATCTCATAGTTTAAGAACCTACTGGCTAAAATTGTCAAATTAGATTCCCATTTCGTAAGAACCAATCCTTTTTAAGAACCCTGTCTGACTTTCAAAACTGTAGGTTCTTACATGCGAGACGCGGGTATTTACTGTGGCTCGTAGTCTTTTCAAGCATATCTGCAGTTTGAGAACCAAAACTAAGAAAAGATGATCAAATTAAGTTATCGGAATATTTTACACGAAAAATAAAAGTGTCATGCCAAACCCATACTTACCATATTGTAGGCACATCACCACTACCATGAGCTGGTAAATTAGCACCATATTGGCAAGCTTCAGCCAAAAACAACGTAACTTCACGATAACTCTGGCGTGTTCCTGTTGAAACTTGTGCGATTCCCACAGATACATCATTCTGGAAAGTAAATAAAAGAAATAAACGTACAAGATTGTTTGATCAGATGTCCAGCCCGTACGTAATATGAATAAGTGATAAGTTAGAGAGGAGATAGTAAACTAAAGCAAATGACATTAGGCTAATATTTTGATTCTGAGACAGGTCGTAGAACGATTTCTGAAATGATAATGGAGTATATGGTCAACATAAAGACATTGACAGTGGGGCGTGATATGATGGGTAAATTTATGGCAGTGTGAAAAGCCACAACAGCATGTCCTGTGTTGGTTACAAGAGCTATTTGTCACAACATAAAATGATCGAAAAAGTATGATAAAAACAGTCAAAATCAGAGGCAGTGTGACATACTGACATTCAAAAGTGGAAGATCTTCTCAAAAGGAACAAGTTTTTGCATAATAAACTTCCTGTTTCACAATCTAATGGCTCCATTAGCTTGATTTTCACAAGTGTCCTGTATAATTTAACATAAAATATTTTTCTTCATGGCAAACAAAGGAGGATTCGATAAGGCAAAGAATTGTTTGGGAGAGGGAAACAATATCTAACAAAGAAGTGGCATTAACATTAATATTCACAAAATCGAACGTAAAATTGAATTATTTTTCCTACCTCATCTTCAGCCGTATTCTCGGCAGGTCCATTCGAAGTTTGAAAGTTGATTCACTGTACATTCAATGAACTTCCAGAGGAACATAGCATACAGAAACATGAAAACCATCAAGACAAACTTAACTCTAGACCTATTTTGGATATCTGATCATTCTAAACTTTATGGACACTGGATATTTCGTCTTCGAACATGTTCAACCCTATTTATCATCCCAAGACCCATCTAAGTTGCTGCGCAGTTGCATTCAATGAAAGTGTCCTGACTCAGGCCCCAGGTGATACAGCATCTTAAAAGACAAAAATCTATACGTGAAATATATCAAAATTTGCTTTTTAACTGCGGTTAGTAAAAACGATTTGCAATAAATTAATCAAAATTACATCCCTACATAAAGTACATAATCAAATTTACCTATTCTGGCCTTGCCTATCAGCCTTGACACTCTCTTACACCATACAACCCCCTGGAAATTTTTAAACAAACTGGTGGGACCTATTGGTGAAATAAAAGTTGTGGGACTGGGAGGTTGCTGTCAAGCCCTTCGCAGTGCTTCAATACCTCTAGGAGTCTCTAAATGCTTTCAAAGGTAAATATTGAGCATAATGGAGTCAGATTTGGGACAATTTAAACTGGTCCATAAACAGCAGTAATTTAGCTCTAAGGTAGCCTTGAAAATGCGCATTCTTTTGTATGCATTTGGAATATTCGCTGGCCAATATCACTTTATCTAGCCACCTATTCAATGAAAATTTACATGTTCTTTGCCAAATTTTGCTACCGTTTAGATATTGCTACCGTAAAGGTATTCCTCCCCTTCCCTTTGCTCTATATTTATGTTTAACTGTAAGACTGCTGGAAATTTGACCTCTTCTGTGTATTCTAAACTAATCTAAATTCAATTTATACAAATCTGATATTGTAACCAAGTTTTTTGGATAATTTTCTTCCAAGGGATCCACCAGGATGATTCCATAAGAAATTGTCTTTTGTGAAATTCCTTCGCCTTATAAGTTCGTAAATAATTCCATTGACCATCATTTCCTGAAACAAAATATATATAATAGATCTTTGATCTGCTTATAAATTTTCAGATTTAGAATTTTGATGCCCAGCATTGATGGGGAAGCATGACAGCCAGAGTTCCAATTTCCTTTCTGGAAATCTGGCAAATGGGCAAAACTTTCTGTTAAGTCAAATTACGTCATGCAAAATGTCTTTGTTGGCTACGATTTGATGACAAGGTCAAATGGATATTCCAGCCAAACTGGGGAATCAAGATGATCTTTCAGAAACCCTTATCACTTACTTGAGTGAAGAATTCCTAAAATTCTTAAGACTCCTTGGATACTGACGTTTGCAAGGCCTTCCACTTTACCTAGGATTATGATCAGCAGAATAGAAGAGCGAAAAAAGATTCCTCTTTTTCGCAGAAATTGTGAACAATCATCTTCTCCTTGTGTAAGAAAACTTTTATTGCAAAATTTTCTGGCAAGGAAACTTTTATTGCAAAATTTTGTGGCAAAGCTGAAAATTGTCTGGGAACCTAGTTCCTAGGTTCCGATACTTTTTGCAGCTCTGAGACAATATTTCAAAAGTTTCCGGATCAACAGAAAGCAATGCATGAGCTACAAAAAAGATAATTTTTACAACACTGAAAATTGACATACGGAATAAATTGAGCCACTAGCATAAAACTTCAGAAAAAGCCAATGGAAGCTAGTTTTCAGGACAATTCACAGAGATTAATATGTTGATTCTTAGATTAAGACCTTTCAACTTCATAAAAAAGAGGTTTGAATTGAGAATCTGAATCTGGTAAATATGTGAAGGAAAACATAAAAAGAACCCCGTTCTCGGCATAAACCTTCCTAAGTTGTGGCAAGAACTTGCTTCGGAATTCAGAACACTTTACAGAGAGTCAATCAACGATAACTTTACCTAAAGCGAGTTAGGACTGATTTAGTTCACAAACATGAAGTTTTGTCTGCCCTCTGGCTTGATTCTCTTTGTTTTATTTCATTGCTAGCTGACTTTTATGTGTAAATGTGTAAGAAATTAATTGCCAGTTAGTTTTGGGGGGGAGGAGAAGACGTTCTCAGCTCAAAAGTGCAAGCATGCAAGGGTTTCATTTTGCGAGTTGCAAATCGAAGTTCACCGTTTTCAACCGTTGTTATTCAATTGAAAAAACGTACGAGAAACAAGGAAAAAAGACCTATAACACTTGCCTCTCTGTAAACTGAACATTGCTAGCACACTCTGGGCAAATTTGCCGATAATAAACTCTCTGAAAAGTGTTCTGAAATCCGAAGCAACTTCTTGCAACAGCTATCAAGGTTTATATCGAGAACGGCAGTCATGCTTTTGTGTTCCTTTGCAAATTTACCATATTTGGGCGCTCCATCAAAACCTCTGCTTTAAGAAATAAAAACGTCTATAGATTCTCAAAATCAAGTCAAACCCTCAGTTAGACAACGGAGTCTTGTATCTGCCTTCTGGCCTTGTATCTCTCAGTCAGTCTTGTAGTTTTTATATTACGATTTTTCATTGAGTGTATAAAGTTCTCTGGCTCACTAAGTAAAAGCTGCCTTACCTGTAGAATAATACTTGATGTAGGTGCTCCTCCGAGCGGCTCTAACAAATCTTTTCCAACTACGTAGTCGATTATGGCATCACACATGTGCGCAAGCGTAGAATCTTTGTGAGGAATAAGAAAACAATTGGTATTTCCTTGTGGAAGTTGATCAAATGTTTAAACGTTCTCGTGAGTTTCTTAATTTCTCCTGCTCTCAAAATGAGTAAGTTTAGGATGACAATTTAAGCTATCCAAACGAAGGGGCTCCTTCTCCGGATGTTTGCCGGAATAGACAGGGAATTTCCTCTGACGATCTAGCAACTAACCTAACCGCTGATTTTAAGCTTGATCTTTATTAAATCGACAATGGAGATTCAAATAAGACTCGATATTGCTGTTTCTTAAAAGGAAATATCACACAGACTGATCATAACTTTTCAAAATGAAAGCATTATTTCGAACATAGATCTCCCTACTTCACAAAGGAACAAGTCAAGCATTCATATCTCTTACAATTGCTCGGAAATAGGAGCAGTTTTGACGGTTACCCATTCGTGGTTTGGGGGAGCCCCTAAACAAATGAAGAAGAAGATCGTGGACATGTGCCTAAAACAATGTTGTTCACAAATTTGTTTCACTTTGGCAACGAAACCATTTTAAGTTCGGTACAAGCAATTCGAAGTTAGAGGTTGTCTTAGCGACAGACCCCTATCCAAAAACAAGTCATTTAACCCCTCCCCCCACTCCACTTCTAAAGATCCAAGATATTTCAATAACTCACCCTTAGATCCAACAATGCTAAGCAAGGGAACTTGATGTTTTTGTACAAGTTCAGCTGCATAATTTACTTCTTCCGTATTACCACTGTGTGAAAAGAAAACCACAACATCTTCTTTCCTAATCTTTCCTGAAATTTAAATTAACGCAGGATTACAAATGTGAAAAGTTATTGAGAGAAATTCAGTCAGACTTTGTCATTGTAATCTCATTTTCATTCAATTTCACTCTAGCTTCTAATATGAATCTACCAGAAACTAATCTAAATTGAATCTATATCTATATAATATGCATACTTCGGTGCCAGCTATTACAGCCGCAAGTTGCCCCATTCCATTGTTTTATCAAAACTCATAAGAATAAGACTCAAGAAAACCATGATATTCTATGCCATGCGGAAATGTGATTCCACTCTCTTGGCTCCCTCATCACAAATGTTTCCCAGTCGACAGTCGCGTACGTGCACAAGAAACAATCACAAAAATACAAGAAACAAACAAACGTACCTAAATCTCCATGTGCCCATTCAGTTGCATGCACAAAGTGAGCAGGAGTACCTGTTGATGCCAAAGAAGCAGCCATTCTTTGTGCTACTATTGCCGATTTTCCTGAAAATTGAATCACTTAGAAGATTAATTGAGATAATATAACTAGGAGCCTTATGATCACTGAAGATTATAGCCTGCGTGCAGACTCAAACCTCAACGAAGGAGGTTTGACCTTCGTTGAGGTTTGAGTCTGCGCGCCGGCTATGAAAATTACAGAAAATCTGCTCAGCGATCCTTCCTCTCATCTGGACTTATGAAGCCAAGACTTAAAATAGCGTATCTTATTGGTTACTTGTATGCCGCAAACAGCTTACACACAAAGGTTTGTCAATTGTTTTGCAAAAGACCTTTAAACAAATCTAATAGATTTGTTTGCTAAAATTTGATAAAATTGTGGTGCCTTGGAATCCTTTCCAAGTAAATCAGGAAAGCCACCTTAATAAGGTGCATTCTGATAACTGGTACTTCACTGTCCAGGAATTGCCCAAAAACTTTGCATAAAGAGATAATTAAAAAGATTTAAGAACTGCTCAACTGGATAAATAGATGCGCTCACAACTTACAGCAATAAAAGAGAAAGGTTTGAGAAAATCAAATTTAGTCTGACAGTTTATCAAATGTTTTCTCTTTCACATTGTTTTGGCAAGTTTTACCACACAGAAACGGACGCAATTCTGATAAATACTGAACAAAGAATGCTGTCAAATGCTTACCTATTCCAGATACCAGCACACTTCCTTTGCAGTTTTCTATATAATCAATAAACTTCGAAACAGTCCTGAAATCCATAAGATCCAAAACTCCTTGAGCAGCTTCAAAATCCGCGTTGATACTGTTCTCAAAATCAGGGCATGCATTGTATCCAGATAAATCTTCCTCTTCACCGCCTCCTTCTATTCCCTTGTATTTCAAAATCTCTTCCTTCAGCACTTCTCTTGAGTATAAAGAATGAATCGGAAATAAATTTTACACCAGTAGAGTTTAAAGGAGAGAATCCTATGTTTCTCGGTATTTCCTTTAAAATTGAGAGCTCAAAGTTAGGAAGCAAACTTGGTGTACAGGACATTATCTGCACAGAAACTTTGTTATAAAATTTTCGTACACCCATGAACTGAGGAAGAACCAGGAGAAATACAGAAGAAAGGCCTTCAGTCTTCAATAAATAAAGCTGCTTCTAATATTTTCATGAAAGTATCTCCAGATTGCAAGGGTAAATTCTGGTAGTGGTGTGATTCTAAAGATGAGAGAAAAAAATTCGTAACAATATATAACTCCTTAGTTGTCCAACCTTCTCAAATGAAGAAAAGGAAATGATTTAGATGGAGACCAGCCCTAAACGAAACTTGAGATAAATACCTAGACTGGTCATTGGGCAATCCACCAAGAACCTTGCAGCACGCTGCTCCTGTTTTGTTTGCCAGTTCACCAATACGCCTACAATATCAACAGATAAATAGTTAGATGGGAGAAGTTAAAAGTATGCAAATTCAAATATTTTTGAGATAAGAGAGAAGACAAAATCTTTTCTTGAAATTTTCAAACGAATACCAAGAACAAGTTCTTAAGTAATAGGCAAATCTCTTCTGTGAGAACAAAAATTCCAGTGTTCCAAAGATTCAAATGGTCTACACACCTCTAGAAAAAGCACGAAATCACAAAAACTTAAAAGCCACAAAGAGGTTGTTAACGTAAAGGAAATATTCCTGATGTCGTAAAATTCTTTCGGAGAATTGTATAAAAAATGAGGATATATTGCAATGCTAAAAAGGAGTATATCTAGGGAAAAGAAGAAAAAGTGGTAAGCACGATACCTCATTTCATCTTCAGATTTTGGAATTCCATGAAAATGAAGACCTGAAAATAGATGGCATCAGTGACAATGATATCAAGATCAATACTTCTATATTTTAGAAAAATTATTTGATCTTGAAATAACCTTTCGCTGGTTATGAGAAATTAGGGGAGAAGGGAGTAGAGGGTGACAACGAAGTATTTTTATGAGAAGTTGAAATAGTTGGGTGACAAAGCAAGTGCTAGCAAGGAAAAAGATGCAGATGACTAAGCAAGCTCTGCTGTCAGCTACAAAATATAGAAAACATTGGGGAGGCCTGATCACCTACGTCATCAAATGACAATACAATTGAATACCTATTTGTTTTTCAAAACACTGTGGTCTGATTTCTGATTGTCGTCAGACATGGGTAGGGAGACGGCATTGATAATGTGATGTAATGCCAACAGAATTGAACTGACAGCAAGAATGAGAGATCGCCAGACGGGTGAGTGGGAACTGCAACTGCATCTTCAAATGCCAAAAGAACAAGAAATGCCTATTACTTAATTTCATTCCATTCCATGTTGGTGCAGTTTGTTTTCACATCGCAAAACTCCGCACTCACTAACTAATGTTATTGCTCATTGCTAGTTCAAAATTATATTCAATTTGCCATGATGAATCCAAGTAAGAGACAACTTCAAACTAGCAATAGTTCCAAACATATCAGTGAAATTCCCAATGAAATTCCCGAAGGCAAATTCAATTTCTTTCAGATATTCCTACAACCACATTGATGCTCGTTAAAGACAATTTTGGAATACCGCTGAACAAAAAAGTGATCAACATGATAATTGAGTTTCAAGCACTATACAACTGACCAAACCTGTAATAAGTCCCCCGAGAAATGCGTCTCCTGCACCAGTTGCATCCACCACAGTTTTCAACTTTTCAGTGGGAACTTCTACTGTCTGAAAATGATTTGATTAACTCAAAGAAAATCTGAGCTACAGTAATGGTTCGTTGCAACTACAGGGTGTTTCAGAAAAAAATGCAGGTCAACAATAATTAAAAATCTCAAAAATTGAAAAAATTCAATTTCAATTCAATTTTCAATTTTCAATTTTTTAAACACGGTAGCCCCATCAGTTGATTAGCAACTGCTTTTCAGGGGACCGTGGCAAAAATCTAAAAATTAAAACAATGAGACGAATAATATTGATAAGAAAAAGAAAAAGAACATGCGAATCAATTTTTTAATCTTTTTTTGAAGGTGGCAAGAGAGGGTGCCTGTTTAAGATCAAGTTCGAGTTGATTCACGAATGGATATTGCGTTCTGCCCATTTTTTGTTTTCCGCAGTGGTAATCGAAAAATTTGAGTAGATGTAATGTAAACCATCTGAAAGTACAGTCTTTCTTCTTTCTAATGATATGCTGTTTGGGTACATTAATGGAAGGGGAACGATAGGAGATTAATAGTTGAAAATGGCTTCAAAAAGAAAAAGATCGACACAAGCTTTGAAGGACAAGGAAACTTACGCGATCTCGACTCGTCAAAACTGACGATTTGCTGCCGTTTGTCATCGCAAGTAATGTTGAATCACAACTCTCTCTCAAATATTTTGCAACATCACTTCCACTAAGGTTGTCCACTCTGAAATAAAACAAAACTATCACAACACAATATGCAAAATTCTATTGAAGGTGCTTTCTCGGATATAGTAATTGCCAACATTTTCTAAGCAAATGTCTTTGATATACTGCGCCTCTTTTGTCTACGTTTCGTAGAAAACTGACATCAAAAATAACTTCAGAATACGTAGCACACTCGATCAACAAAAAGGGATGAAAAGGACTAATGGATAAATCGAGAGATGACGTTAAGCGACTGTTCTCTTGGTAAAACTCATGTGAATACAAAGCAATACCCGACAGTGAATTCGCAACTCCTCCAGCATATCCTAGCTTTATTCTAAATCTTTCAATCAAACTTCAATGAAATCTTAACTAATTGCAAGTTGTCAGACCCAACTTTGCATTAAACCCTCGAAAAAATCTATGGTTACGTTCAAGAGAGACGGCTCGGTTCGGATGAATAGATTTGTTCGGTGGAAATCAGAAATTCACCACAATAACCCTTAGCGTATATGCTCATTATTGAGTCAAGCAGCTAAGTAATATGCAGATACCGATACAGAACTTGTTAATTTATCAGCAATGACAAGTTTTTACAGAGAGCTGCATTACCAGCCATTCAAATAATCATTTAACACCAAATTATAAGAGATATGAACCTCGCAATAGGAAGGTTTTTGGACAAAATGTAAACAAACAAACCCATTGAGATCAGGTTTCAATATTGACAACATTTCGGCTGCAGCATGTTTCGCAGGTTTAAGAATATCTGCCATCATAACAATTCTAGAAAAAGAAACAAACTTTGCTTGTAAATTGAAAATGAATAATCAATTATCGCGTGTTGGAAATTATGAAAATACGTACCACTGTCTCTTCCGAAATTTACTATTTCACAAAGTAAATTTGATTGGGAA
Organism: Aurelia sp. 3 sensu Dawson et al. (2005); assembly: GCA_964020215.1. Taxonomy (NCBI): domain Eukaryota; kingdom Metazoa; phylum Cnidaria; class Scyphozoa; order Semaeostomeae; family Ulmaridae; genus Aurelia; species Aurelia sp. 3 sensu Dawson et al. (2005). The sequence continues at coordinate 17,344,462 of OZ026589.1, forward strand.
GAGAAGTTGTGAGGTTGAGCAAGAAAGGAACAGCGTAGTCGGATATGATCGAGTAGGAGAAGAACTAAATCACGATTACTTTCATAACAAAGGTTGTTTTTTTCCAATCCTTTAATATCAAAAAGAGAGAAATCGACAGATTAACTTTTACAATTAACTTACTTTTTCAATTCTTCCAGTGTCCCTAAACCAGCCTCGTTGACAGCAACCTATATGTCCAAGAAAAGAAAAATGATATATAGCGATTTAGAATGAGGATTTCGAATTCATGTTCGAAGTTTCAAAAGAGTGCTCGACGACCTTATATCTTGGTTGATTTCATTCGAAAATTCATGACTTACTAGAAAAATATCGCCAGTCAGAAGCTCTGCTAAAAAACCCAGAGGCATATTTGAAACCAGAGAAGTCTTTATTATGTGAGATATCAGCCGTTCATATGCATGAATGATACAATAAGATCTGCAGAATTCGATTAAGATTAATAGAATGGCGAATGGTATAGCTGAGACTTACCGAAGGTGATACATCAAGGTCAACTACACTTGTGACTCCAATATCTCTATAAAAATGTAATGAAGAATTGCTAAGCCCGCAATAGACAGGCAAAAAGTTTGATTGCAGAAGGATGATGCATACCATAACCTTCCATTAAGCCTATAATAACTGTTTCCGAGGGCAATACTAGAAAATATTAAACCGAAGCCGTAAAGACGAAACCGAGCTTGCGAGGTTTTGTTTAGAGGCTGAGGGTTAATATTTTCGTTATTGCATGAAGGAAACAGTTATTAGTTATCATATAGTTTATTACCCTATGGTCAGGGCAGGGTGCACACCTATCGTTTTTAACAAAGTACAAATATCAGTTCATAAGCTATAATAGACCTTTTAGCTAATCTACAAAAGTGCCTGGATCGAGCGTTACTTTTATACATTTTTACACACGACATTCAATTTAATGTACCTAGATCCAACTAAAATACAGGTTTTATGGAATGCTTCATTTCAATATCTTCAAAACAATGGAAAGCTTTCCCAGCATCCCTTCAAACGATTAACATTTCATCTGAGTTACAATCTATTCGTGGAAGTAAAATTTTCAGCTAAAACTAACTTACTTTGCAATTTTCAAAAGACCCAGAACACCAGATAAAGGAACCTGTGAAATTTCAGTTGTGATCATCAATGCATTCTGTCGAACAGCTTCCTCTGCAGTAGTTAGAAAAAAGTCAGAATAGATAGAAAAATTCGAATAGATATAGAAGATAAAGTGAAGTTTTTCATTTTATATACATTCCGTCTAAAAATTTTTATACCCTACCACTAGAACAGTACCATTTGGAGCCAAAATCTACATTTACTTCATAGCAACATAAAGCGGGAAACACGAACATAACACTGAAAGACAAAGATGGGACACAAACTACACGTAACTGATAACAAAAAAGGGAGAAAACATTTACATAAAAAGGGATGTTGGTGGTTTTATGACAAAGTTCTAAATTTCTAATGAAACCGGCCAGTTTTGTGGATAAAACAGAGCGTTAACAGAAGTATATCTCTATCAAGACCATCAGTAAAATCTTTATAACCATACAATAGAATCTGCATTAGAAACTCGTTTGAAAGATTGGTATTTCCAAGTGGTCGTAAAAAGACAAAAACTCCAATGAGAAGATCTGTACGTGGTACTTAAAAGACGGGCAGAGCAACAAGAAGTGCTCCATATCCTTGATGCCATCATTTGTGGGGTACATTGGATTAATAGTATCTCTGAAATTGTAGTTGAATTTGTGAAAAATCAACTTACTGAGATTAGCCCTAACTTTTACTTTCTGATATTGAGGTAAAAAGTACACAGACAATTTTTCTGTTTGCCTAAAATGTTGCTCACTCTAAGCAGCTATAAGCAGCAACAACTGCCACAGTTATAGGGATGTGTTTGTTCAGAGCAGTCAATTTCTGATGTAGAAAACTCACGAAATCACAATAAAAGGGTCTAGTTGTAATCCATCTATCTTCGTCTAAAGCTGCTACAACAAATGGTCCAGTAAACCTAAAAGCATTGATCTATACATATTTTCAAGCCTGTCTAAGTGAATGTAGAGACTAAACTTACCAAAAAATTCCTCAACAGCTTTCTTGTTCATAATACTTGTAGCACCAGATGCCATAATGATGGACCTCTCACCATCTTGTTGAATGAACACATATGACTGAGCAGTTGTGTACACATCACTCACTTGGAGAAAAAGTATTGACAATTGAAAACATTTGAGAGAGAAGACTACATAGATCACACATGAAAACTCCAATCTGTAATCTTTGCTATGATATACAATCTCCTAAAAACAAGAAACATACAATGAATGAACAAACAAATAAACAAGAAAACAGATTTACCTTGAATAAAATCTTTACTGATATTCAATTGATTCATTTTGTTTCTGATTAAGCGGCCAGGCACATCTACTCCCTGGAGCGCAAGAAGTCCAGTTGGCACTATGATTTAAAAAACAAACAAATAAGGAAAGAGTGGTGAATGGTTCAAGGAATTTGAGATAAAAATACCAAAGATATGTACCAAAGAAAGCTAAGATGAGCAAATAGTTTCACATAAATGTCTGTCTTTGTTTTCCATCAGAAAAGTTTTTATCAACCAAAAGCATTATCAAAATTCAAATTTCTAATTTTCTTTTGGTATAATTATAAGCATAATCAGCAGATTTCCATTAACTTTTCACCCTTCTTGATACGATGTATGGGATAGCATCAATAAGATTGACTTGTTCGCTGTCAATATTGAAAGTAGGGAAATCAGTTTCAAATTTAAGTGCAAATGATTATAGCAAGATGTTAAATTTTTGTCCTAAACTACAAATGATTGCAAAAATTGATGACTGGTTTACATCAAGATGCATATCATACTGACCTCCCAGTAGTGAAGCCCAGGACAAATGATTGAGAGTCACTCCACCCACAATGCTCTTTTCTTTTATTTGAGTAGGACTGTAAAAGATTTTTTGTAAAACAATGAATCTTCAAATTCATAGAAGGTAAGAAAATTTTCTTTTTTGCAATGTTATATGGGCAGCTCTTGTTTTTTGGTGTAGCTGGTGAAGCCAGAAGATTATCAATGAATTATCTCTTCTGAATACATCTTTCTAATCACAAAAAAAATTCCAACAATGCCATATCTAATGTCCACTTTCTCAATATCATGAAAACCAGAACTTACAGACAATATTGTTACTGCTATATGATACTCTCTGTTTCTATGACTTCCAGAGACATGGGAACAAGAAGTATTGGGGGTATGCGCCCCAAAGATTTTGAAAATATAATGAAAAAATCCCCTTTTTCATTGGTAAGTACTCTTTGAGGACCTTTTGCCTAATAAAAAAGTGTCCTTGAAGTGTTTTGCCCCCAAGTTTTGAATCCCTTCTATGGCCCTGATGACTTTACTCCAGAAACAGCCTACCTTTGAAAGAATCCTTTTTCACCAGTCTTTGGAACAGCTGTAACATTAAAAATAATATCTAATTACTGTATCAGACTCCATCAGTCAAGATAGCAACACAAAGAATAGAAATACAAAATATTTGCACTAATAAAGTTATACTGTATACAGACCATTGTAAATCAACATCACTTACTACAAGTTTTATGGTTAATTTTTAGAGATATATTGCAGTGAACTTTCCTTTCTTGTCTACTTTTCCACCACCTGCTTTTCCAATATGATCCTTAAGCTACCGTTAATATTTTGTAGAAAATTGTAAGTGGCATTTGTAGTGAGAACCCGGTGACCTTGTGTCTTTCCTCGCTACAAATGTCACAGTAGTTGTATTGATTTGTTGTTTTTAAATTTTAGATTGATAAAAAAAAATATGATCCTACTCAAAAACGTGAAAACAATGCATTTTGCCCTTAGATGACCTTGAAGACCCTTGATCTTAAAACTGATTTGACATGCATGGGTACAGTACAGGCTTTATATAAATCAACATCAATGAATTCTCCCAAAATTCTCCAAATGCAGATAACAAATTCTTGAGAGATCTGTAACCAGGGCTCAAAAAAACAAAGTAGTGTGGTAGTGGTGCTACCAGGAAGGTAGCTGAAATGTTATAATTTCCCAGGAAAGAAGGAGGGTAAAAGGAGAAAGAAACGGAAGGAAGGGGAAAGGTGGCAAAGAAAGCAAGGGCAGAAGGAAAGGATGGGGAAAGAAAGAAGGAGAGAAAGGTAAAGGGATAGAATGGGGCGGTATATTGGGAAAGAGGAAGAAAGTGTGTAATAAGAAATGAACGTGCTTGGCTTGCTACCAGGAAGCAAAGATTTTTTTGAACCCTGTATGTAACGCTACTGATACATCCTTAACAACACTGTGTGCCACATGATCCTTCGCTGTCTCATGGTAATTTTCATACTATATGAAAATGATTTTGGCTAAGCAATTGCCAGGCTGAGGCTGCCCTAAATGTTCACATAATTTCATTTAAATTAAAATAACAGACATTCCTAAAATAATTAAAAGATTATATTGGTAAGCTTTGGTTTTGTTGATCTTAATTTTGATGTTATTAATATTTCTTGTTCAAAATAGTTGTGTTCACATCCAATAGGATGTTCAAACATGTGCGAAGAATTCCATATAGCACCATATCTCTAAAACTGTTTGACTACAATAACAGGACCTGGCAAGGCTGGCAGAAAACAACTTAGCTTTTATGGGGATAGCCCCGACTTACCCTGTACTTTAAAAAATTGATCTACAACATTGCTGCCACAGCCAAGTACAAGTTTGCTCCCTATAAATGAAACAGAGAAGAGGAATTAAAGACAAATGGCCTACAAGTTTGCTCCCTATAAATGAAACAGAGAAGAGGAATTAAAGCCAGTGGACTGATAAGACAACAGGAAGATCAAGGCTGGGATTCAGCTGTGAAAAATTAAGGCAAGCAGAATGGATTGGGAAAATGGGAAAAGCAAAAATGGATTGGGTATTGAGCTGACCTTTCGTTGAACAGTTTTCCGCGATGTGCTTGGTAGGAAAATGTTTGCTGAAGCTTCATTGGAATGCCAAAAGAGTTTATGCTCGGTACTCCCCATGCCTTTCTCAAGGTCTACAGCAGCCCTTTGTCAGTTTTGAATGGACCGACGCTAAGGGGGGGGGGCGGGGGTGGGGGTCTGAAAGTTAGCGTTGAAATGACACTAAGCAGGGGCAAAATCAATATATGAACCCCAAAGATGCTGCATGGTCATTTGAAGCAATGACTACCATCTAAAAACGGTGTTAAACCTATACTTCTGAGTTAATTTTCCTTTTTTAATGCTCCCAATTGGCCGCAAACCCTTTAGGAGTAAGTGATTGAAGATGAAGCACTTAATTTCTATTGTTTCCAATTTGACCACGAAAACTTAACTTTCATACCACACTCATGATCCCTACTCACCGTTTCGAGTTTCTTCTACATCTGTTGACATCTTTCTTCGACATATTGAGATCACGATATTATTATGGCTCCTGGGAAATGTCCCATTGAGGCGTTTTCTGACAGCACAAGCAAGCATCTTTACTGTTTTTGCTATTTGGCGGGTGGGGTGCCTTCTTTGCTGCCTTCGCCTTCTTGGAGTAGTAGGACGGGCCTAAAAATTGTCCGTTTCTTTTTTTACGTGTTGGCTATGCTGCGGTTCCTTTACTTCCCTTTGCTTCCGTTGATATCTGGCATTCAGTGATGACCTCTCTGTTATTAACTTCGAGCCATAAACACGAAAAGGATTAGCAGGTTACAGCATGCCTTTCGTCGTGCCTACTTCGCTTCTAACATTTTCTCCAAAATTCCAACTCCAAAACAAGTTCTCGTGACTTCGAGTTGAAGTGAATTGGTTGTTGCTGTTGCTGGCTGCAGTTCAGTTCCCCAATGCTCCTTCGCTGCTTCTTGCCCGCCTCTTATGACGTTGCCCCTAATTTATCTTTTCAGGTAACCTCGTCCCCTCGTCCCCCGTTCAGATTTGTCTATTTGAACTGCCTTTTGTCATGTTGGAATGGAGACGAAAATTCCTAATATGACAAAGGCAAAAGACCCTGGGGACGAGGTTGCCTTTAATGGGGTTGATTTGAAGCTATCCTTTTACTAAGGGTGAGGTCCTCCTTCCAAATCATTTGCTCATATTTTCGGTCTTGCAAACTCTTTCAAATTTGATTATCTGTCAATCGATTCCCCCCCCCCCTCAGTATGTTCTTTGCAAGTTGTTTCATTTGTTCTTGAAACATGTACGTAGAAACCGAGGGGCACAGGGGGCCCTTAAGAGAAAAAGTGTCCTCCAAGCGTCGTGCCCCCACAAGTTTGAGATGCTTCATACGTCCCTGTCTTGAACTGATATTAAGTCTTCTTGGGGTGTACCCGAGTCCTGTTTTTGAAACTTCAAACTCTGCCATCTTGGGTACCCATTTCCCCTGAAATTCTGGGGCCTTACGTAAGATATAATCTTTAAATGCATCTCGCAAAATAATGCTACAACATAAAAGGAATCCTAAACAGAAAATACAAGTTTGTCTATTTGAAGTATTTATAATATCTACATATGACTATATCATGCATTCGAAAGTGATCTACAACATAATTTCCCTCATTTACAATTTCTGTGGTAGGTCTACTTTCTGTATACCCTGGGTACTACCCAGGGTACTCTCTGTACAAGCTTTCTAAGTACAAAAGAAATGCTATTAAACAACGCCTGCAATAAGCATAGTGTCGAAGGAATCGAAAAATAAATCAGATACCCCGAAGGCCTTAGAAACAGCTGCAAATAATCTATTTCTTAGTCGCATGATTTGAAACAAAATAGAACCTTCTAGCAGAAAACTAACACTACGATGAGCATACAAGTTAAACAAAACTTTTAAACAACTGTTGAGAGAAGGAATCTATCTCAAGCGCATTTCTACGGTAAGTTCGGGTCACAGAAAAAGAAATTAAGTTTCCTCACCATACAAATCAGAAATCTTGAAAGAAGGAAAGGATTTCATTGCAGGACAATGCTATTCTACAAAAGAGTTTGGGTCGAGCAATATTTTCCATAACTCTTTTTACGAAAGGTTCGAGTGAGAAGCGCACATTCGAAAATTTTTCGATATATATCAATATACCGTTCTATTGAACCTCGTCCCCAGGGCCTTTTGTCATATTTTGGACCGAGACAAAAAGTTCGTTTCCGTCCAAAATATGACAAAAAGCCCTGGGGACGAGGTTGACCTTAATTCAAAGCGATTAGCGAATGCAGGCATAAGAAATTCTCTCAAACCATAATTCAAAACAAACATCGCCGCAAAGTTGACCTGAAACAAGTGCAGCAACTCTCACTTGGTGCGGGCGAAGGATGGTTTTCAAGAGAAGTTATATTCTTAAGACGAAAGAAGAAGGGTAAATCTAAAGTTCTGTCTTGCGGATTTTGTTCACGTGATTCATAAACCGAGCAGAGGGCATTACAATTAGTGTATATTTATTGCTCAAATGTAAACAGTTACTGCTCAGCTCCTGAATCAAGAACTGAATCTCAGTTCCTCGTTTGGTTGTTCATTAAAGCTTGTTTGTCAGCGTCTCGCCTGAGTCTCTTACAACGCTACTTTCCTTGGTGCAGGATCATCAGCACTTGTCAGCTCCATTGAGGTTGTCGAGCGAGTAACAGTCGAATAAGATGGGGGTTCATCCGCAGAAGCACCCGATTGTCGCGGCATTTGATAAACAGCTTGAGGCTCGGCCCCCCTTGAATTGAATACAATCCGATACCCTTGAGCAGGCCCATGTGCCATTATGGCTAAATATCTGTGATACGAGGCAACTACCCAAATGCATAAAATCTGAACCATGATACCAACACCATAAATAACAAATACGCGTAGGCCATCTAAGAATGAGTGTGCGATGATTAGGTAGAACACAATAACGATAAAATTCAAGATTACGACGACAAACGTCCAGACGATCCATAATAAAAGCAAAACTCGTAGCTTTGGATTATTGAAGAGTCCACAAACGAAAAGTGCAATTGAGATTATGATGTTTAGGGATCCGACAACTGCGATAGCGATAACAGCAGCCCGATCGCTGTCGCTGTGTTCAAGTGTCTTTTGATGCTCTGGATACGAGGCATTTTCCATCATGGTGTGTGAGGTTCCTGAGGGCATTTGTTCTCTCTTGGTCAATTTCATGGACATGAGTTACGCCATCGTTCACAAAATAGATTGAGAAGATCTAGGAGTGACAAGGAATATATTAAAATTGCTACTAAGATCATGTTTGCACTGAACCTGTAGAGTTTTGATCAGTTTAAAGTTGTTACTATTCAAGAGCGTTTGTGTTGTATTTGTGCCTTTTCATCCCTTGTTTCCCTGCGTTCTTTGATTTGCTGACATCACTTGGTCAAAAGGGACTCATTTGAAAATGAAAAGCAAGCGGGGGTTCTCGTACCCCAACAAAATCGCTTCAAAGTCTTGTTTAAATATCTTGAACATTGAAAACAAACTTTTATTAAAAAGAATTATGCTGTCTTGATCTGTTAAAAATACTTTCCCTTTCAAGGATTAATTTTCCTCCTTACAAAAAAAGATTCATCGCAATCTCTAAAAAAAACAGCCGCTTTTTGTACGCAGCAACAACACCTATCCAAATAACGCCTCCTGATTGGTTGAAAGCTAAATCCTAGCGATTTGATTGGAGAATACGGAATCACTCTATGCGGGCCTAAATTGGGCCCATTTTATCAGTGTAATATTATGAGTCCCTTTTGATAAAGTGATATCAGCAAATCAAAGAACGCAGAGAAACAAGAGACGAAAAGGCACAAGTCTACGTTTGCGCTGCTCCAGAACACGTTATTCTGTGGAATTGAATGAAGGAGCCAAAGTTTTCACTTTTAGCAAGGCAAGAGTCAATCTGTCAACAAGAGGCTGATCTATACAGTCATATTACGGATCCAGAATTTTACTTGTATAGTGTAAACACATTCTAAATTTTCAGCCATAAGCTTCCAATTTAGCTACACAAGTATAGACGTAAGAACCGGGGGACACTGGGGGCATGTGCCCCCCCCCCCAAGATTTTGCAATAAATAAAGAAGTACCCTTTTCATTTTTAGAAAATGCCCCCTTTTTCTTAAGGAAAAGTGCCCTCGAAGTGTCGTGCCCCCCCCCAAGTTTGAGATGCTTCCTACGTTCCTGTAAGGAACATAAGCATGAAAGAATCCGAGGAGTTGTTGTAAAATTACAGGGTCCCAAGCAACCTAATCTTTTACACTGGCAAATTCGGTGGCTATGTGTAAACATTTGCGTGACTATCTAATTCAACATGCAGGCCACAAGTGATTCTCATGGAAATTTAATTGATACAGAAAGTCTCATGAATATTATATTAGGATCGGCACTTGCAATTAAGAACGTAGCCCTCCATCGGACGATAACGTTTTTGCCAAAAAATTGGCCTAAATATCGATCCTTGTTGATATCATTGTTAATATGGAAGGCCAAGCATTTCAAGACAAAGCCTGATGACACTGTAGCAACAAACACAAACTGCAGACGAATGTCTGGTAATGAAATTCAGATGATTCAGAAGAAACAGGGTCATAAATTCATAAATTAATTTAATCCCTGGAATGAAAAGTTTTTCCTTTCTCACGAAGCATGTATAGCTGCTTTTTGTTTAGGTAGGCAGTAGTTAAGACCTGATCACATTTAGGAAACAGCAATATGTCTTCTCAGTCTTATCTATTGCAGTTTCAAGACTCGACGAGAAAGAAACTTCAAATTGTCAAAGTTCCGAGTTTTATCGGCCAAATAAACAATCAGTTATTACATAAGACGATATCTTAGACTTCCATGATATTTTGGTAGGCCTTTGCAAGGGCCTAAACAATTCTAATATTGCAGCAACGTTTTCTCTCAATTTTGAGTCAGTTGTAGGAATGTTTCAAAAGTAAACACATAATATTTACATAGCTGAAACAAAATACTTACGATCTGAATCGAGGCTATGAGCATAGCAGCATATCGAAGATGGAAAAATCCACAACAGTCTTTCAAATATCGAACCATGGTTAATGATCCGACTTCCAATTTCTGATTTTACATTCCTGTATATACATCAAATTAGTGGCTTTGAAATACAGGACCAGAAAGGAGAGCAGGTTGATCTGCCACATCGTAAATTATTCATCAGTTTGAAATTTGTTGGTCGCAGCTGCAGATGCTTGAGCATGCGTACATGTTTGATCTATCCAATATCTGATTCCGCCTTATTGAGTGTGAGCACGGGCTGTAGGAAACGCTGACTTTAGCAGAAAGATTTACGTGTTATAAATTGAGTTAATCCTAACCTAATTCATCATTTCGTGCACGATATATCGACTTTTTCCTTCTGTTTGTGCTTCTCCTGCGAAGGCACCATTTTAATCCCCGCACTTGGCGGCAGATTGACATGACCTAAGTGCCCTGGAGAAGTTATGCCACTCAACTTTGGATAATGAAACTGAAGAAGAGTCCGCTACAGTGCCATAATTTCTCCAGGGCCCTTGAAGTCACGCCAATCTGCTACCACGCACGCGGATTCGCAAGAGAAGTACAGACAGAAGGAAAACAAGTCGATTTATCGCGTACGAAATGATGAATTAGGATAGGAATAACTCGCTTTGTAAAACGTAAAGCTTCTTTCTAAAATCAGCGTTTCCTAGAGCCCGTGTTGTGAGATGTAAAAGCCATTGTCACCCAGGGTCCTTGGAGCATGCCGAAATTTCAGATTGTCTGAAAATAAAACTTTGCTAAAGCAGAAACCACGGATCCATAGACTTATCATAATTCGTCGTAAATTTCGCTAATTTTTTCCATAAATAGTTCAGCTCAATAGATAACTAAGTAAAAAAGTTTACGTAATTGCGAGCGAAAACTGGGACGAATTGTAATAAGTCTAATGGATCCACACTGTGGTAGTTGAACTGATAGTGAAGTTTCACTGCAGGTAAACCTTTTCAGTTCAACAACTAAACAGTTTCCTCAATCTCGTCCACTCTTTAACAGCTAATTTTTGCTCCCAAAATTTATTGCTGAATCAGATACAGTGCATTGTTTTGTAAAATGTGTGATATCCATTCCATGCAAAACGAGCAGCCGCTTTGTTCAATCTACTTTTGGGATTTTACTCGTCAGACGTAAAATTTGTTTTAAGGTAAACAATACAATCTTGGTTTGATGAGCTTTTATACCCTGGATGTCAACAATAACATTGTAGCAGATAACCTGTTTAATAGCGAATGGATAAAGAAAGACTGTTATTCCAAGAGAGTCTCACAAACAAACAGAATATTGCAAGATGTACCATGTAATAAGTACCATGTAGATTCAAGCCCACTTTATTGACGTTGATAAACACTTAGCAACAAAGTTCCGTGTATTGTCTTAGGGTTACCTTTACAAGCGCTGGCCGTCAAACTGTATGTTAGCATCATATACAGTCTTTCACAGCAATATAGGATAACATGTTCCAATTTTGCCATTAGCAATGCTGTAGCATTTGACCTGGACTCGGTCACTTCCAAATTGGTAAACCGGATTTCTTACTCTGGATAAAAAGGTGAGAGAATACAGCGCAAAGTCGAATTCAGGAGAAACGCCAACCATTGCACCACCAATCCATTTCATCTTACCATACCAGGAAAACTGACATGTAAACAAGTTTGTCCTCTGCAATGAAATAAAACATACGTTCTAAATCTTTAAATTTGCGTAAAAAGTAGACTTGCCGGGTTGGCCTACGCATAGACCCGTTATTCCATAAGAAGAAAGAGTCTACGAAACAAAGAGCAAAGGCTTACTACGGCCACTCAATATATTATTCTAATCCTCTTTTCAATTTTTTGTGAAAAACGACGTCATAGCAAGCTTTTGTTCTTTGTTTCGTAGACCCTATCTTATTTTGGAACAATGTGTCTATGACACGTTACCAATTGTATTACCAATTTGTACGGTTTACCAATTGGCTTGTTGGGTCGTCCCTTTTTCGGTTGTTCCTGGATCCGTCATTCCAACATTCTGTCAGAAGATCTCTTCCTTGCACGGAATGTTGGAATGGCGATGCCAGAAACTACAATAAATGGAGCTGTCAGACGAACGGAAGTCATGGACCAGGCATGAAAGTGGAAATCTCATTCCTGTACAAGCCCCTCAATTTCTACTTTCCAGGTTCAAAACAAAGGTGAGTTTACCAAACAAAACCTTCAAGGATAAGGTAGTCTTTGACTGACATATTAACATTTTTATTTTTGAATACATACTTTTTGTTCCACAACCTAACAAAGGTGTGAACATTTTTTGGCTCACCTGGTAGGCCATAGGACTCTTAAAGCCAAAAGTTTGAACTACGAATTAACATTATTTGAAACGGAGAAAACTGATACGGGTGGAACTGAAGGTGAAGGTAAATTTGCGTTTTTCAGCGCCAAGCACTGGGATCGCAGAGAAAGAGCAGACCTAAGGGACCAGTCATTATTAATGGTGGGGGGTGGGGCGGAAGATATTAAGGGGGGGTCACCAATAATTTTTCTGCCTAGATGGGGGGCCAGATCAAAAATCAGACAGCGAGAGGGGGGGCCATGAAAAATAATCAGTTAAAATTGACAAGTATCTTATTCAGAAATAAATGACAGTTCACATTATTATTATACAAGTACAGCTTTTACTTGTATTCTCTTGAATCTGATGGCTGATCTTGCCAAAAAACAACCTGGATTGTCCGCTGCTTTCAACTCTGTTTGTTTTGCTGAACTTTGCTTTCTAGCCTCTGCAACATCTGTCCTCTTTGCAATTGCTTTCTGCACCGAAGTGGAAACTATGGGGAGTTGGAGAGGTGACTGCCCTCCCTCTCACAATTCAGGAATACTTGGACATTTTCTTTGAACGGTAAGAAATTTGTTGGGTGGGACTGAAAGTGCACTGAACGAGAAGAAGGTGGTAAGAAACAAGTCACCATCGAGAATAGGGAAAGTTTCTATCTTGAAAAAGCATGTAGTTGGACATAGGAAAGGGTTAGCAGTATTTCTCAGAGATATTGGAATGTGACTGAGACAGGCGCTCTAAGCCAATGTAAAGGAAGTCCTTAAAAAATTTCGTTAGGACGCTTAATAATGAAGACAAAGTACCACGGAATTTTCAAAGTTTCGATGTGAGGAGCAGGCAAAAATAGAATTGTGATAAGCATCCCAAGACAAAGCAGCAGTCCTTCATGCAAAAGTTTTTAAACATGTTACTCATTACAGTACATGCTACTCCCCATTTTTGTTACTCATGCTTATCAAATTTTCGGCGTTTGTTCTGGCAAACAAGTTGAAAGAGGTCTTCCAAGCCAATGTAATTATGTTTACTCTAAACAGAGAATCTGTTCTAAACCTTCCTTGGGATGCTAGTTTATAAAGATTGTGACAAAATTTTCCACAATAGCAATTCATGGGACTGCGAGAGGCAATCTAAGCAAAAGTAGAAAGCGTGTCGTCAGAAAATTTCTGGGAGCCTGTCCCCCAGACTCTGTAGTGCTTGGATCTGTTTTTTTGCAATATGTTCTTGCCTGTTTCTATCAACTGGTGAGTATGAATAGTTTTAAAATCTGATATCGTGCACATTTTAAGGGCCCTAATTATGTCAGGTCTTTCAGCAATACACCTCAAAATGAGAGCGTTATCGTCCGAATCGGCAAATTGATGCGCTTGTCCCTCCACTCAAAAGCTGAATTGCGCAAGTGGTGGATCCCCTTCTCAAGATTTTACCAATTCCCATCTTTTGGGTACGAAAACTGACGGAAACTAGGCTTCATATATCTGAACAGTTTTCTGTCCTAATCTCCCATAAGCGTACGAGGCGAAAAATTTCCAGAAATCAGCCCCATTTGGGCAAACTTTTGTCCTTAGTCGCGCAAAAATGTTGGCAAACGATTAGCTTTGTGTCGCGCAGCTCCCCCTAGATTTTTCCTTCCCGTACGCTTATGTAATCTCCATCTCAACTCTCTGTGATATAACAGTAGCATCGTGGTTCTTCAGGTCATAAGAACTCATATAACATCTTTCTACTTTTTAGGGGGGGGGCTACAAAAACTTATACTTAGATTTAGGGGGGGCCACATTTTAGTTGCATGAAAGCAGGGGGGGGTCAAGAAAAAAATCACACTGTTCCAAAAATATCTTCCGCCCCACCTCCACCATTAATAATGACTAGTCCCTAATCGAGTCCGCGACCCCTTGCCATGACGCTCAAGTGGTGGGGCCCTACCGGGATTCGAACCCACTTCGCCTGACTGTTCTGGCTGCAATGTCAGAGGATTATACCACGGCGCCACAACATCTTGAAAGAAAATTTCAAGAACTTTCAAGGAAAAGAAAATCTTTAAGGAAAGAAAGTTTTTCTCTAAAGACAGTACCTTTATTAAGCCTTTATATCCCCTGTAGTCAATTTTTCGGCTCTTCTCTTGAAGGTAAAACTGAATCCAGTTATGTAGCCCAAGAACTTTTGATGAATCTGTCTCGCCTACGAACACATGCTCGAAGCCAGATGAGTCTGAAGCGCTACAAAAAACATCAATAATTTTATCAAAGACTTTAAAAGAGTTTGCACACTAGACTCGAACTACAATGTCTCAAGGTATTGTGCCTAACCCTAACCTTGATTATTGTATTTTTTAGGGAGCAAACGAGCTGTTGGCTTTAAACAACTATTCTATTGACTTTCCTCTGCCATCAGTCTGCAACACATCTCAAATCACTCAATCAAACGGGGTAAGTTGAAGCATATCCTATGAAATTTCAAACCTTAGCTGGCACGAACGTTTGCTCCCCTTGCTTTGTCAACTTAAACCATTGAAACGATCTTGTGTAATTGTGCAGTGATCTATCTGTAAGCAGCCATTTTTCCGTCATCCTCAATCGATTTTAATGTAGAATTTTATAACAGTCAGGATATGAAAAGACTTTTTCAAAGAAGAAATCTGTTTCACATTTCCTCGGAAATTCAGCAAATACTCGACAAAAACAATACGTACCTGGTGTATCTCTTTCTGCTGCTACGCCTGTTGTAAAGATCGAACCAAATGTAATATAGCTTTCTTCTGAAGTCAGAAACTGAACAAACAATTTTCTTTCTTGACAGGAAATTATAAACAAGTTGCATTGGTTTTGTGTTGATCACCGCATTTATAAAATTCCAATTTTCTGATCTTTCTCTGGATGGCACATATTCTGATCTTCCTACTTCTCGATTGTAGTTATCAAATAATGCAATCATTGCTACAAAGAGAAGGAAACAACACAATCTCAATACAGCCTCAATACAACAATAGGAAGATCGAGCATAGCTTGATTCACAGACCAAAGATCGAGCAGGATATCACAAGAATAAGCAAGTGTACACTTTGCCTGGAGGGGAGGTACTTCAGTGTCCGATAATACGCGGATGTGCGCCAGTTTTAGGTGGTTCTTGGCACGAAAATTCTCGGCATGGGATGTCCTTATAAAGAAGAATTCTGGGATTGGGATTAAAGAATTGCTAGGAATTCTGGGAATGCCCAGGATTGAGATGAAACAATTTTCAAATGGTTTTAGTGCCAACACTGGTCAGAAACTACATCCACATTCTGGGCTTGGATCTTAAAATTCCACCAAAATTCTAGGACTGGGTCATGACAGAAATTCTTGGAGCGCACACCCCGGTATAACCCAATAGTGAAGAGTCCCTCCTCGAGGAATTTGGTAAAGGAGAAAGATTCAATATTCAGGTTTCCGAAAGGACAAAAAGATTCGTCTCTCTGAAGAATAGGTTTCACACCTCTTGGGGCACTCACTCAATCGAAATAAATAGACGGAGAGAGCAAAACATCTTCTGCGTTGAAGGTGCGAAATCTTTTCCTCTGGAAGGCAAATCGCTTTGTAATGTCGGAGAGTAACAATGGCTTCACTTTCTTTCAATGAAATAACGCCAATTCAGAAAAAGATTAAAGGCACACTTTCGTGGCGCAGATTGAGTAAACAACACAACCAAGAAGAAAACAATTAGGCAAGGTCGAGTAATTTCGCTGTACAGTGAAATTCAGGAAGATGATAATGATCTGATTACCTTTATTCTCGAAACAAAGTATGATCCAAGAGCATAAAGGATTGGTAATTACTCAAAAGCCAGAGCTTTGTTTTTGGTTTCAACATCATCACTAGCCAATCACAACCGCGACAGTATGCCTTTAACAATTGCGGATAAAGGAAATTCCCCCCAATCAACTTATAAAACAATGCTGCAAAGCGGGATGGCAAGCGGTCTCCTTGTGCAAGCGAAAAGGTGTTGTTATCGAGAAAAGAAGGATAAATCTAAGCTTCTGCCTCAGAAATCCTATGCATTGTTCATATACTGTGCAAGAGGCAGTATGCTTCCTATATTTTAGGTATTTTTCAAACAATGAAAGTTCCAGCTTCTGAACTGGATCTGAAATCGTTGCAAGTAATTGTGATTGTGTGTCCTTCTTCCTCGAAGGTTCCTCGTGTTGTCTCTTAAATATATCTCTTCGTTCATGTGCACAATGTTACAGTAATCCATGCAGGTTTAGGGGCAATTTTGCGGTCGTGTTTGTTTTGATTTCCAGTATGGGGGAATTTCCATTGTCTTCGATCGCTAGTCGCTTTGAAATGAGATGCCTCTTAAATCTACATTGGTCGGCTTAGCCTCTCTGTCAATGCGTCGAAACATCCCTTGACGGAACAAAGTCGAATAGCACCTCACCTTTGAATGTAGGTTTCCGTAGCACATCTGAGCTTACATATCTAAACAATGGTCTTGGTGCTCTGTCAGCTCCACTGTAAACAGCATTTGCTTGCATGTCCATTGTATAACCAGATCCATAAGGAATTCTTGACCTGTCTTCTCTCCATATTTGCTTGCCAAGATCATTCAGTTCTCTAAAAAGAATAGAGGCTCAGGGGGGTACTCATTAATCTTCGATACGTGGGGTCCGGTCCCCTATTTGGGGTCCGAAACCTGTGAATGACAACATGAACAGACATTCAATATTTGGGGCCCCAGAGATACACAACAATATTTGGGGTCCCAAAAACATTATGCTGAAAACCTCCCCTCCCCTGGGAATACTTGTAAAATAGAACCGGCTGTATATAGGTTAATAGCTACGATATGTATAGATATTGTTTCTCGAATCAGCTCTCAAATTAAGTCTTCAAAACGTAATTTCACATGCTCGCACAAATTTTCTCGACACACCCTTCTCGTTTGTAGCCTGAAATCCCATCGTAAAACATCGTAAGATATCCTAATTTGGAGTTAAACGCATTTGGGAATAGCTGTCAATCGCAATCTTTCATGTGGTTCGTTTTATGTCACTGGGGTTTGAAATCTGCCATAGACTTGAAATCTGCTGTGTGTTTTGTTCCCGTTTGGCTGAAATAAAAATCCGCGACTTCTTAATGTGGCTTTCGAAAACTTATGCTTGCTAGAAATAAGTAAGTCAAAGTACGATGGGCAACAAAAAATGCTAGGTGTAGGTTTCCAAGAAGGTGAAGCGATCTGCCTGTCAGAAGAATAGATTTCGTACCTCTAAGTACATTTGGTAAAATAAAACCAAAGATGGAGATACATTGTGGCTGGTTGCAAACAGAGTGGTGTTTAAATCTATTCTTGAGGCTACCGATCATTCAAAGACCACGATTACATTGCATTGGTAAAGTCTTGATTAGTTACAAAGTTGCTACCGTTTAAAAGCTTTTAGCTACATTACAGCTCCAGGACATATTCCTATAAAACAGAACGAACACAAGTGTTACACCCCATAAGTTTTAGGCCCTGACACTGAGCTGGTACAACTTTGTTTGAATCCACAACCAAGTCTAACGGATCAGCCCCCCTCCCTCCCCCCTGTCTACACGTCTCCTGCCAATCTGTAATATCCCTTCCTTCTTTTTACAGAAAAGCCTTGTCCTGGAGCAACGTAAACGCTCTTGAACGGTCACGAACTTTAGAAGGGATCAATCCTCTATATCTACCATGTAGAGGCGGTCAAACTTATTCCATACACAGAAGAAAACTCATCTCACCTTTCACTACAGCTGAGTGGAACACTGCCACAGCTGGTTCTTGGAGAATATCTGTGTCTTTTTCTGTTTCCATATCTGTAACGGCGCGCATTTGCAGCCAATATAAAAACCAATAACAGCAGAACGACAAAATGAGACTTCATCTTGGCTTTTAAAACTCCAAGTGAACTTTGAAACTTGATTAAACGATATTTAAAAGCTTCTTCAAGAGTATCAAATAATAAAATAGAAATGTTATTTCACCTGGTTTGTTATTCAATTGCATATTTCGTTTTAGTTTATTGATTCTGGACGGGGGATTTCAAATAGTCTTATTCTAAGCGACATGTGATTTCATAAACAAAACTTTTTTGTTTTCTTTCCCAGTCACCCCCAAGCGAATCTGCCAGTTGCTGCTGAGCTGATCGCTGCGTATTGGGACGCTGTGTAGCTTCTCTGGTGCTGCTGCGTAGCTTCTCTTTTGCTGAGGTGGTGGCGAAAATGCGAAGGAGGGGCCACCACCGCAGCAACAGAGAGCTTACCCTGGGTACCAGACTCTCCCAAGAAAGAAAATTTTCTTTCTTGGGAGAGTCTGGTACCCAGGGTACAGAGAGCTAACCAGCAAACAGAGAAGCTACGCAGCAGTGCCAGAGAGGTTCCCAATGATAAAAGAATCCATAAGAAATTGTCCCAATGATAAAAGCGTTCAAGAGCTAAAAACTAACAAACTCAAACCAGAAAACTCGTTTCCTTGTGGTCCATTCAGCAAAATAATGTTTTGAAAAGACAATCAGTCATTCGAGAATCGACCTAAAAAGCCTCTCATTATTTGTTTGCTGAAATCTCAATATTTTTTCCAAGGTACTTGACAGCTTCTGTCTTAAATGCAGTTGGAATATTTACAAAGGAATCAAACCCTCTAAGATTTCACATCTTGAGGTCCAAGGATTGATGAGAATAACCAACATTGTATAAGCTATATCAACAATATTCAATCGTCCATTTATATAGCTAGAACGTGTCAGATATTTGGAAAACTTTACGGGGGAAGCAGTGGTGGCGCTAGCTCTAAAAAATTCGATTGATCTGGCCTCAAAACAAACAACTTTTTATTGGAAACTTGCGTCTAAAGCATTTCCTTTCAGTCCAGTTCTTATGGTAGAGGTTTCTAGCAGAGGTTGATAATCATAAAATATAAGTCGAAAAATGCTCGTACAAGACCCTAGTGGATTAAGAATGAAACCTTCAAATTAGATCCCAGTCCTCTCTAAGAACCAGTCTATTGTATTCACTGTTCAAGAATCCAAGCTGACTTACTGTATGGCGTTTTGAGCCTACAGATTTACAAGAAAGATACTATATCATAGACAAAGGTTATATACTTCTTTGTCTGACTTGGTTCCGTGAGAACGTAAATAGATGTGTCATTTGAAACACTTTGCAACACAAAAATTGAAAAGTCTTTTAACTTTGAATATACCCGTGATCAATTTAATTTTCTCGAGGTGTTTGCATGCAACAGTATCTTATAACCTGTTTCTTAAAAAGATGAATGTAGCTTTGCTTGCTTCAAGAAAGAAGCGGTCTAAATTTGTAACTTTTATTAAAAGGATAAAGTGTTTTGGTTTCAAACAATCACCAGTTTGACGTAACAAAACCTTCACTGACATCGGAAGGCTTTTCAATTGGTTACAAAGTCAATCATTTCTCTGGAACAGCTGACGGGCTCTCACTGCTTTCTGTGAGCTGCAGATAAGAACATCTTAATTTTTCAACTTATTTCGACGGAAACGTAAAATCAGTGATTTTTCGATGATTAAGTTAGGCCAAGTTAGCATATACGGAATTATGACAACCACGAAGTTGCCAAATAGGATTTTGAATTTATCGCATCCAGTCTGCGTCACGGACATTTAATATCTCGAAATTCAAACTCACTTTAAGAAAACCAAGAAATAAACTATTTTCCGTCTTGCGCAACTATGTCTTGCGTTCCACTTTGGTAAGAATTTACAATGAAGTGTAATCAAACAGGCAAAAACCACTAACTCTTGTCCCAAAACACAATATGTTTAAAATTAAAAACATTCTTCTAATTTCTCCGCTAAAATTTTTTCTATTTAATGAAAAACCAAAATCTAACTTCTTCCAGCCAACAATATTGACGGATTTCAAAATAAGACGTTTGTTACACAGTCTTTTGCCGAATGCGTTAGGGCAAATTCATTAATCCATGGCCCCATCATAGTATGATCATGTGATTGTTCTCGTATAAAACATAACGTTTAAACTTTCAAATGACAAACTGTTTCCTGGATCATAAGTTTCATGCCAACAGATTCAATTTTTGGACCCCAAGCATCCATGCATACTTCCTACAAGGCTCTGATCCTCTGATGTGATAGGGGTACTTAGGGGTAAGGGAGCAATGCTCCAAGCGTAGGAGGTAGGAGCACCACTATGAAAAATACAGTACGAGAACAAAGGGAGCGTTAAATCTTCCAAGAAGATGCAAAAAGGTGGGAACTGCTGTCAAATTTTGAAGTAAGCAGGCTGCTTGGAATGAGCGGGGCATGGAAGCAAACGACTCCCTGTTCAAGCCTCTCCTATTGCCATCCATTCTGTTTGTATCCATTCTGAGATAAATCTACCAATCCTTATGAAACTGGTCTAGTGAGCTAAGGGCGGTATTATTTTGTAACTAAGATTTCAGTAAAATGGCCAGCATTTGAACTGAAATGGAGTGCTACAAAGAATACCCATCTCTCAGCTTGCAAACTTGAAAGCAGACAAGTTTGAGAGGCACAAAATGGGAAATACTCCTATTTATGTTGAAGACCTTAAATTTCAAATGAACAACCCCAACAGTGGTGCTGTAGAGGGGTGCCACCAGGGCAGCCCATTCACTTGAGGTTCAAAAGTTATGAAGGCTGAACCAACCCCCTACTTGAAAATAATCTTGGCTGCACCCCTAAAAGTGTGTCCTATCCTATAATTTTTACTCTACCCCTAATTACCATTCAAAAATGATACAATACAGCACTAAGCTATCACAGCTTTCAGCAAGACGTATTACCAAATACATGGAAAATTCAAAATCATGTGCTGGAAATAACCTACTTGTCACAAATTCTGCACATGTCTCTCAATGAAGAGGTTCATAAGATCATTCTTGGCTGTCTTTGTCAAACAAATTTCTGAGGTTAAACCACTAAGCTAAGCTATATTTGCCTAAACAAGTTGCGTATGCACATCCCAATGTCCATCTTAAAGGCTGCATGAAAGGTTGACAAGAGATGGAATAAGACGGTAATATGAAAAGATAAATCTAGCGGGGCACTGTTTACACATGATTTGCTGAACCCTAGTAACTGCCCTGATGTTGCCTAATTTAGATCATAGCTTTTATTTTGCATGCCTACATCAGCAGTAACGCTTCACTTTTCTGCATGTTTTGATATGATAAAGATCAAATATGACAGATCTTTGCTAAATTTCCAATCACTGGGGGCTGCCAGCCTGATGGCCCACTGGGTTGATGCTACAACCACCGTAAGACTAAAATAGCCAAGCACACAAATAACCATACTTGATTTCATTATAGATTCCATAGGTCAGTTTATCCAACACAATTATATCAATAAATTTGTAGCTGCTGATGCCCTACCAATAATTCCAAAACTGACACAATAATGCCTTCACCAAAGATATGATAATCAACAAGTTGCCAGTTACCTCTGACATATGGAAAGAATTCCTTGGACGTGGGTTTCTACAAACCCTGATAGAAAGCAATGTTACTTTATATCAGAGTTTGTAGAAACCCAATTGAATTTAGACTTTCAAAGAAATATAAACAAAATTTGAATTATAGATCACTATTTCATGGCAATGAAAGGGCTCCATATTCAAAGTCTGGGGGGCTTTTCTCTACATGGGGGGCTATGTCCCATAATACCCTCAAAAATCATTTCTACATCCAAAACAACTTTGAAACATATCCCATCTGAACACAATTATTAGAGAATACTCTTGGCAAAGGACCAACTACAATTAAAATTCATCTTGTGGATGCATAAACAACCATTTCATTTGACATCTGTGTCATTTTCTGTCTGTTCATTTTCAGATCTCTTTGCAACAAATTCATCAAACAAGCTAGGCCATGCCTCTGACTCATCATAATTGCTGAAGTCTGGTTTTACAGTCTCGTACAAATATAGAAACATATTCCATGTGTCTCTAGATATTCCTTTAACTTGTTTCTCTTGCAGAAAATCAATCCATTCTTGAAGAAATAAAGGAGTCCTGTTTGAAAACACTAACAGCCACAGATCTATAGCCACAGGTGTTGGCAAAGTTCTTTGCCCATCTTCTACATCCAAACCAAAGCCATATGTGAACCGATACAAATCCCTAAACATATCTTTGTTTTCTACTTCTTGCTCTAAAACTGCTAATTTCCCCTGCAATGCTCGTATGGAGTCTACTTTTAACGTTTTACAACCAGTCATAAATTCCTGTTTGGTAAATCGGCACATTTGGGACACGCTAAATTTCCATGCCAGTAAAAGAATTCTGAATTCAGTTGGGTCAAGCTTCAGGTCTTGACAGAGTTTCTCAGTGCCATCTGCTAAAATCGAATCTTCATTGCTGTCTTTGTATTTCTCAAAAAATGATTCAAGTTTCTGTTCACTGACACCCGATTTCGATAATGAAGAACTTCGTTGTGCAGTGTTGCTGCTCGCTTTCAAATCAGTCTGCTGGAATGAAGACTTCCTATTTGTTTCTGTTGATTTACCATTTTCAAAGCTTTGCTTTCGTTTATCACTCACTGGAGATGCTTTGCCAGAAGCTACATAAGTCACTGGAACAGGACTATACTTTTCCTTGCCGTTGATTACATTTTTCGCCTTGTTTTGCCTAGGCCGTGATGGTAACTGTTTATGGTCGCTGGATGAAATACAACAGTTCCCCATGGTTAGGCCTCTTGAGGTTTGGCAAGGAAGAGAGAGGGTATAACTTATACCAAGCAAGCACACTGAATGCTTAATGAATTTACCTGAATTCAAATTCAAATGTGAGTTTGGTCTGTGTGAAGAGTAGATGATGAATTTTCAGTAAATGGTCTCTTGTCTTCAAACTGTGGCAGGTGAGCGAATTGAGCTAGCCAGTCTCCCATCGCAAATTCCTACTGCCATCTTTTCATACTTCATTTCCTGTAATGAGATAGCCAGACATATGATGTCATGGCTAAGACGTCGTTTCTGTGAACCACTTTCATCGGTGAGGAGTGTTGAGCCCGTTCCTGGTCCGTTCTCAGCCCCCTTCTCTCGCATAGGGGGCTGAGAATAGGTGCGCTCTTCGAGCGGGGCATGGAGGCATGGACGAAGGGCTAAAGTATTGGTATGTAGGAGCGCAGATTCGGGAAAATACAAGATCTGCAAAACACAAATGTGCAAAAATCCTTGCTTTTCAGAACAGCTTACTCTTTGCTATTTCCAAAATCAAGGCTGTTCACTTTTCTGCAGAAATATTTTTATGGCCCCCTCAAAATTATGACGGCAAGCATGTAAAAAACCTCCTCGCTGACAATCCTGTTTGTCGATTCACATCCTTGCGCTGGAAGATGAAATTTTACACGGAACATTCAACTTTGCACCATATGTGAGTTGCAATGTATCTTCACAAAACAAAATAAGAACTATCAAGTATCAAAAAGAGGACTACGGTTCTTTTCTCTCCAAGTTTTCAAAACATATTTGAAGATATATCCCAGGAGAAATAAAATAAATCTATGAGTTTACAAAGGTAAAAAAATCCACTGCGATTCTTTCTTCTGCAGCTGTAAGCCATGACATTTATAAGCAGCCTTTGATTTCCTGCTTTGATGACGTCACTTTGTTGTTGTTGTTTGACTTCTGTCTGAAAGGTGGCTCCAAGGAAACGATTTGCCGAAAGTGAGACATGCCGCTTCTGGGCCCAAAGGGAGGAGCTATCCGGTATCGAACTGAGCTAACAGAAGTTCTGAAAGAACTACTTTGTGTAAACTGATGTCGGTGAACTTTAGTGGTTTTGGCGACTTTCACTGATCATATTTTTTTGAGGCAGAGGAAGTCATGAGGCTTCACTTTCGCTTTTGATAAGCCTTGCGTCAGGTATGGTATCTGGAGAAAATACATGGTACCACTACGACTTCTATTGTGCATACATCAAATTTTGACAATGCAAAATGGCTACTGCAAGTTTTTTTGGCTTGAAAGGAATTTTACGAGAGGCAAATCACTCCAAAAATAGTGTCCGAAGTTTCGGGATTTTCAATATCATTCACATTTGTCAAAAGGTTTTGAGATTTCCGGGACTTAAAAAGTTTTTTGGATTGTCTTATATTTTTTCAGATTCTTCGGCTCTTTTAACTTTCAACGATTTCGATATTTGGCAAGAAATTTGAAGATACCGCAGATCTTTAAAGATTGCAATATGGAATCTCTTGAGACTTTCTAAGATTTTCAGGATTTGCTGTGGCATTTCTAAGATTTTGTGAAGATCTTTTGAGATCCTCAAGATTTGTCGAGATTTTCGGGATTTTTGAAACTTTTTAGGATTTTTATAAGCATATACTGTACGAGATCTTTGAAGTGATTTGCCATCAGAATTTAGTTACTTTGCCATAGTTCTACCGAAAGTTTTTGAGGCATGCAAGAATGCAAGGCATATGCAGTCAAGTGGAAGGTTATAAATGTAGGTATCGTTTCGGAAAGTCCCGATTTGTTATCGTTTCGTTCCTTTATCCAGTCAAAAAGAGGGGGGGGGGATGACAGGGTAGTGGTAACATGATACTAGAGGGGTGGTACCTGGTACAACATTGTGCAAATGTGGTGGAACCTAGTACCAAAGGTAGGGGTACCGGTACCAAGCTTATATGAGTCGGTACCAATAAAACTTTCGTCCATGGATGATTTTGGCATTCCAAGAACAAATTTTTAGCTTTTAACAGTACAGACAGTGGCACAGATGCCACGGTGACGTGGTCAGGAGTGGTTTGGTCTTGCCCATTGGTCTCACAAGGAACTGCCGTAGACCTCCTTTCAGAATTCGTCATATTCATGATAAACTGCACTTTATTAATCATCAGTTATTAGCTCCTTCCCCTAAAATCTGGTGGTACCAATACCTTCAATTTGGGTGGAATCTGGTACCTTATCAGTTGGTACCGGTACCAAAGACTCCCCCTGTCACCGCCCCCCCCCTCTAAAAAGGAGTACTTTTTACAACGCACGCTATAAAAATAAGAATAACAAATGCATACGAAACTATGATTGCAAACTCACAAAGAGTAATAGCAATTTCTCGCAAAACATCTACTTTCATAGCAAAATCCTTCAAAGTTTAGCAACATTGAGGTCACAAAAAAGTCAGCATGTTCGCCGATGATAGTGTCATATCAGCTGCACTGCGTTCCGAAGCACAGTGAAAATGCAGGGCATACTGCTTCCAAGGATCCGTGATTCGACATCTTTGACCTCGAAAACGGTCCATTTGAAATCGAAACGACGAAGAAAAAACGCTCTTTCGCAGTCGTGGAACAGGCTGCGTCAAGCGAATGAGGTCTTTGTTCTCTGCTGTTCGTACAGTTGTCATTAGCCGAAAGAATGGGTTCCACGATTCCCATATTCAAAAGGAAACTGAATGTTGTTGCAACCTTATTTTTAATTGATTGATTACTCTAAGTCGGCTATACAAGCAAACTAATCAAAATCGATGGACGTTGTTGTTGTAACTATAACTGAAGGAATTCCTGAAAAATTAGCATCCTTTTCGACGCGCGATCTCTAGAATGAAAATCGAACTTGTAAGACTTTTATAAGAAAATAGATAAGGGTTTGTGTTGAAATATGAAAATATGAATAAATAAGATAATTCCGCTTAAGTGAAGCAAATTCTCTGAGACTGCGTTCACACGATGCTGGCACATTTTGAAAACGGTGAAAAATGTGACGGCAGCAAAATTTGAGCTAGCGTTCACACGATGACGGCACAATTTGAAAACGGTAGGATAATTGACAGTAAAAACTCGTTCTGGACTTTGATGCTAAAGAAAAGTACCTACACCCTAAGAATCGACCAGTCTCGCTCTATCCAAAAGCGTTGAAAAATGATCTGTTTACGATGCTGTTTCAAATTTATACCGGTTAGGATTCCGTTTTCAAAATCTACCGTTTTCGAAATCTGCCGGCAAAAAGTGTGCCGTTTTCGTGTGAACAGGAGGCCTATCCGTCACATTTTTCACCGTTTTCAAAATCTGCCGGCATCGTGTGAACGCAGTCTGAGCCTGAGGAAACTGAAAATTCTATACCAGGTGAGCCAGAAAAAGTTCCCACTTTTGAAAATTCGTAGCATCAAGAGTACTTCACAGATATGAATGATTCGAATTTTAGTTAAAAGTCCAAGTCCTTTTTGATCAAGTGATGTCTGCAAATCAAAAGAACGTTGGGAAACAAGGGATGAAAAGGAATAAGTCTGTGGCAGAATTATTGAACAGCAGCCAAAGTTTCTTTGAAGCCATTCGGTTTAAAGAAATAGGTCGTAGAATTTTAGACCGACATTTTTAAAGATTCGGAACCTATGTTAATTCAAAGCATCAACCATTAAGTACACGATGACCTACAAAAGAAGGAATAAGCGAAGTTGCAAGGATATGAGCAATGGCTGCCTTAGCCACAACATGAAGAAGATAAACACACAATGGTGATTTGGGCAATGGGTGACTTCCACTCGACTGTTGGCTCATTGACTTGAATTCTTTGACCCACCTGAATACGGCGGACATGCCGAGAAAACAGTATGCAGTGAAGAAACTATAAAATGCAGCTCGCTACTTGTTTGAATTCGCCTGTCAGTTTGCAGTCGCAGAAGTGTGTCAGTCAGTGAGGAGACAGTTTTCATCTTGGAATAGGCATAGGAATTCTCTTTGGAGAGTTTCCTTAAAAGGAGAGATGGCACTCAATGCGACTACGCTGGCATTAGCCACCACGTTTTCAACGCTAGCTCTTAATGATTCTTCGTTCAGAAACACTTCGATCAAAGATGTAAACATTGCAAAATCAAGAGGATGGAATCACTCGAACAACCATGAAATGTGTATCCCGTTAGCGATTCATCAGTTCCCTAAAGATCTAGTTGGAGACGAAAACAGAGAGAAAGGAGGAGTATTGATTCATATCCTCGCAGCAGTTTACATTTTTGGCTGTCTTGCTTACCTCTGCGATTGTTACTTCGTGCCTGCTTTGGAGGTACTCACAGAGAGGCTGAATATTCAACCCGAGGTTGCAGGCGCTACCTTCATGGCAATTGGTAGCTCCTCACCAGAGTTGTTCACCTCCCTAATCGGGGTTTATGTTGCAGAGGATGATGTTGGTGTAGGGACGATTATTGGCTCTGCTGTTTTCAACATCCTATTTGTAGTTGGATGTTGTATTATCGTGTCGCCGTGTGTGCTGTGTATCGAAATCTACCCTATCGTTCGAGATGCAACTTTCTACTTGTTGTCGCTCATCCCCTTAGCTGCAATCTGCATGGATGGTGAGGTAGATTGGTATGATGCTGTATCCTTAGTGGCTTTGTATGGCCTTTATATTTTCATGATGTATCACAGTGTTACTGTGGAGAAATTCTTCTATAAAATGTTTCCGATGGCAAAAAGCCGGCAGATACCTAAGGAAACGACGCCAATGCTGGATAAAAGTGCCGAACACAAACTTGATGCGGCGCAAGTCAAAGCAATTGAGGCAATGAATGGGAATGCAAATCATGAGACGAAAAACGGCGACGTGACGAAAAATGGAGAAGCGACTTATGTGGTGAATGGCGAGCACCTTGAAATCAAAATCACTGATACCGAAACAGAGAAGGATGAAGATTCGTCATTCTGCTCAGATCTGTATCCCCCAAATGGAAAGATGAAACGAGCTATGTGGTTCATTGGCCTCCCTATTATCATTCTTTTCTGGCTCACCATCCCTGATGCAAGCAAGCAAAGATGGCGGCGATGGTTCCCTTTGACCTTCATCATGTCTCTTATTTACATCGCTTCATTCTCTTATCTTCTTGTCTACATGGTGACAATCGTTGGCTACACCTTTGGCGTTCCTGACATAGTCATGGGCCTAATCTTTATCGCCTGTGGAGCAAGTGTCCCCGATGCCCTTGCAAGTATCATCGTTGCTAAGCATGGTATGGGGAAAATGTCCATCTCTAACTGCCTTGGAAGCAACGTGTTTGACATTCTGCTTGGTTTAGGCTTGCCCTGGATGATGAAGACCCTAATCACTCATTATGGCCATGCTGTACCCATCATGAGTGGCAGTATCAAATTCACTGTGTTCATATTGATTGGCAGTGTCGTTGCGATGATTTTTGTATTCTGGATTAGCCGATGGAAGTTAAGATGGCCTGCTGGCCTCATGTTGATCACAAGCTACCTCGGTTTCATGACAGTTTCTTGTTTATTCGAGATGAATGTGTTTGGAAGGTATAATCTCCCGCAATGTGAATAGGCATAACCCGGTATCTCCAGCTCTGAGTTTCTGAATTGTGTTTGGGGCACCACTCCTTCGCTCATATTACTTAGCTAATTAGCTACACAGGTTACAAGATTCTAGCATAGGTTTCAAATCTTTAGATCTACGAAAAAAGGCGGGTGTAAGATTCAGTGACCTATTTCTTTAAACTGAATGACTTGAAAAAAACTTTAGCCACTTTTCTATCGTTCTACCGTTGGAATTTTCAGCAATCTTGAATATTTGTCGAAACTGCAGCCTATTTTATATTTCAGCTCATTTTATGATGTGACGTAATCAAATTTCTAAATTACAAGCCAGAGGAGTGACAGAGTTTTGCTTGATGCCATATTGTAGGCATCCATAAACTATGGTTTTCGTGAAAATTATTTGATCTTTCGTAACACTGTAATTCTGAAAATATTGGATATTTCAGAAAAGTTCCAACGGCAGATTTACTGTAAAATAGTTCAAGTTTCTTTGAAGCCATTCAAATCAAAGAAATAGGTCATAGAATTCTACACCCAGCTTTATAAAGATTTGAAACTTATGCTCAAGATTCTAAGTTTTGATATGACCAGAATATTGAAAGTATTCCAATGTCATACATTCAAGAAACTCAAAGCTTACTCAGTACCATTTAAATTGAGGTCAGTTAGTTATTCCATTGCTATCTAAAGGGTGTTTTATAAAAAGCTTAGGACGTAAAGCATATGCATGGAATTCAAAATATAGTTGATTATCTGCTCCTCAGGGAACAACCAAAAAGTATCTGCTATATGGGATGGATGATTTTCCAAAAATCTAGCAAAAATTGATGGCCCATCCAAGATTCCTATTCTCTTATTTATGGCCCAATGGCAGGAACTATGATATTTTTCATGACACCATAAAATAATTTAGCTTTTAGAATGTAGGCTCGATGATTTTACCCGGTAGTGTAATTTCAGAAATATAACTCAATAACGAAGCACTGGTTAGCTACTGAACTAAACAAGAGAAGGAGAAGAAAAGAATGAACAGAAAAGCACGTATCAAGTGGGAAAAAGTAACAGAAAAAAACAATGTTTGCAGCATATGCAGCCGTTGCCAAACTTTAGAAATAACATTTTATGATAAAACTTTTATGGCCCCATAAGTATATCTGATTATTTTTCGTAGCCCCAAAAAGTCATGGCAGAATTTTTCATAGCCATCCAAATATCATTCAACCGCATATAGCAGATACTTTATGATTGCTCCCTTCGATGGAATCTAACCAAATATAAGCCTGTGATAAAAATAGCCGTGCAGAGACAAAGGACCGTAACACCTGTGAAACCATATTTGGGTAACTGATCTATGTGATCTGGGGATACCGAAAGGATAGGGTAGGATCTGACCTCAAGTGACTTGAGCCATTTTTATATGCTTACTTTTCCTTTAAATAATTCAGTAAATTTTAGAATCTAGATTTGACTTAATTAGTTTGAAACGCTTAACGCTGATCGATTCTAGAAAAAATTGGTGAAAAGTATACTCCAAAACACACAAATTGGAATAAATAATAATCTGATCTAGCAAAATTTCCTCCTTTGACATATTTTGACAGACCGGCTCCAGAAAAATTGCCTCCTTTTGATATCCCGTTCCAGAAAAAATAGGCGAAAACGATACCCGGAAAAACGGCGCATCCCCGGTGGACAAATATAGCAAGTACCCCCCCCCCCCGCGGGGTTGTGATCAACTATTGTGATTCCTCAAACAGGAGTACTTTTTTGGGACAGCCGGTACTAACAGTCGTACCGGGCGAGTAGAAAAAGTTTCAGCGTTTGGCGGGCTGTGGATTAAAAACCATGTGACCAAAATTCAAAACTGAAATGGTAGTCTGTCAGGGAAAGGCAAGTTTAGATGAGATAATTTTTTTGGTAAAATGACTAGTCTCTAAGACCCAAAATTTGGAAAAATGCCTGTTAGGGATTTGTATTAGAATCGAGAATTCCACGTTCCATTCTGGTCTATGATTTATTTGGCATTGAAATTCAAGTTCAATGCTATTGTCAGTTTCAGAAATGAATTTCCATTTCAATAGTATGTAAATCATGGACTAGAATAACATGTGGACTCTTGGTTCCCATACAAACTCCTTTCCAACATTTTCCTACTTTCTGGGTCTATAAGAAGAGTGATATTACCAAACAGAATTTTCTCATCCAAGTTAGGCTTTGACTGATAGATTAACATTTTAGTTTCAAATATCGACGGCATACTTTTTATTCAACAGCCCTCCAAACACGTCAACTATTTTTTGACTCTCCCGGCACCTCTGATTCTACTTGAGATATCGAACAGCAAGCGTAGCCAAAGATATTATTGCAATTGAAATCAGGATTTTTATAGAATCATTTCCTATTAAAAACTAATTATTAGTGTGCTGATAATATATTTAGCTGATGCATTGCCGCTTGGATTTTTGATATATTTTCAATTTTCAAAACATATTGCTATTTTTTTAGTGATTTACATATTCAAAACAATATAGTCAATTGTTGGAATTAAATGTTTTTGAGAAAGCAAGTCTCTATTTCTGCCCATCTCTGGTAACATACCTTTGGAAAGTGTCACGTTTGTAAACTGACAGCCCAAAGAAAATAAACAAGTCGGCGTATTTCAACGCCAAGAGAGGCTAAAATAAATGCAAATAAGACAAATTTTGCAGATTCCCTAATGAAGGAAATCGCTTCTGTTTGAATACCAAACGAGACAGCCACGAGCGAAGGGGAAGGCCAAATTTACGGGGACTGCCCGATAAAAATACTATTGTTTGCGAAAATTTTGCCCCACTATAGGCCGATTTTCAGGACCTGTGTGTACCCTGGGTACCAGAGCCTAGCTGTGTGGTAATTGTTTCATTTAAGCCCTACCTACCCGAGAATTATAATGCCTTCTGCTCGGCTTCTCAATCAAATAAACAAAATCAGCGCGAAAAAGAACTTTAGATTTACCCTCCTTTTTTCGTTATAAGCACATAACTTCTTTCAAAAACCAACTGTAGCTTGCACAAGGCGAGAGTTTGCCCCTAATGGTTTCAGGACAACTTTTGCGCTCGTGTATGTTTTGATTTACCGATTGAGAGAATTTCCTTTGTCTGCAGTCGCTAATCACTTTGAATTGAGGTGTCAATCAAAGCAACTAATGCTATTGTATTCAGTATTACAAAATCTGTCCTTGTTGTTTCGATAAGCTTAGCTTTTATCGTCCTTGAAGCTGCCTACCGATACGAGGTAGAAATGCAGCAACAACAAATTGTTTGCGAATGTTGGGCATTTCAAGAGCCGTAAATTCGATAGACCATTAAAGACCCATTGCTAACCATGATTCTTCGTGGCGCCAAAGTCGACTTTCGTATTATCTGAAAGTCCTTTCTGGCCTAAATTCGCTTTGTCTTGCTTTTCATTCGGCGCACAAAGGGTCATGGATAGCAATGGGTCTTTAAACCACTCTGAAAATAATCAGAATATTTTGCAACATTTTGGTAGAACTTTCGAATGTGCACAATAGTGATGGAAGGTCTAAAACCACTCGATCGAGCTTCCACGCATAACGTAGGAAGGATCTTAAACTTGGGTCGCACGACACTTTGAGGACATTTTTTCCTTAAGGAAAGGGATCATTTTCTAAAAATAAAACGGGAATTTATTTATTTATTGAAAAGTCTTAGGGGGGCACGTGCCACAAGTGCTCCCCTCCCCGGTCCCTACGTCTATGCACATAAAAATGCATAAAAGCAACGCTCAATCCATACACTTTTTGAAGAATAGCTAAAGAAGGTCTATTTGTGGCTGGCTTTTTATGGCTTTGCTATGCCCATGTGAAAACCATACCTAGGCAGTGCAAGGATAAACGCCTTAGTTCAGACCATCCAAGGACGTATCTCTCGCGGAAATGCGCGGTGACAACGCGCTCAAAATAATTTCTTAGCTACAAGATCCTTCAATCAAACGCGCTAAAACATCAACCAATTAGAAACAGCAAAAAATCAATCGTGACGTCGGAAAAGAAAAACAAGCTAATTTGACGTCAGATAAATCTTATGTTGCATCCTGGACTGTATCCTAATTTTAAACTGATGTTTAGAGGAAGGACGTGTTTTGCCGTCGTGGTTAAAACTTTGTGGAAAATTTACGGAATTGTTAAAGGTAGGTAGGAACATCGCGAAAATACTTTTATAATACAAGTTAACTTGAACAGATAAATTAATCGTTTTAATTTGCTGTCATGAGTACGGCCTAACTGTTGGCCTTGTTTATCGTTTACTTGTCATTCAGTTCAGTTGATCATTAGTAAAACTGGGGAAAGTAAACTCACTTTGAAGTTACTGGATAACAACTCTATAGCTCTGAAACTCTAAGCTCTGGGAAATTTATGTTTTAGGGTAAGCTATAAAGGTAAGGTAAGCTCTAGGAATGTTACACAGTTAAATTTGATTTCTAGTTCGTAATTGAAGTCTTGTTTCAAATTTATAAAAGAAACTTTTCATTCCAGAAAAGGAAGAAGTAGAATCGAAGGAACCGTGTTTGAGATTGGATAACACACTGAAAGAGCTGAGGTAAGTAACTGTTGGCCTTGTTTATCTTTTACTTGTCATTCAGTTCAGTTGATAATTCATCTTAACATTAGTAAAACTGAGGAAAGTAAACTCACTTTGAAGTTACTGGATAACAACTCTATAGCTCTGAAGCTCTGGGAAATTTATGTTTTAGGGTAAGCTATAAAGGTAAGGTAAGCTCTTGGAATGTCACACAGTTTAATTTGATTTCTAGTTCGTAATTGAAGTCTTGTTTCAAATTTATAAAAGAAACTCTTCATTTCAGAAAAGGAAGAAGTAGAATCGAAGGAACCGTGTTTGAGATTGGATAACACACTGAAAGAGCTGAGGTAAGTAACGAAGACTGCTTTGTTTGAGACTCAAAGCTGTAGGAAACTATTCTCTGAAGGTGCAAATGATCAAAGATACGATACGAAATCCCAAAAAAATGCTAACTAACATGAGAAAGTTTCAGGAGACGCAGAGAAGGAGAACCAGGGGCAGTTTGGGAAAAAAGGATACAGAATTGCAAAATTTATTGTGCCTCGAGTGCTACAAGAGTTGATTTTTAACTTCTTAGTGTACTTCTACGTTCGAAGTTTATGGTTGAAACGTTTAATTTCAGAAAACAACAGAGTTGAAATCGAGAACTCAATTGAAATCGCGTTGAAGATCAGACAACACACTGAAAAAGGTTAAGGTAAGTGATGAAAATTACTTTGCCATGAGACTCCAAGTTCTTTGAAAGTAATTGTTGAAAGGTACAAATAACCAAAGACATGAAATGAGAAGCACACAGTCCTGACTAACACAGGAAAGTTGCATAGAGCAGCAGAAAACATTTAGTGAACAAGGATATTGAATCATAAAACTTATTGCACACGGAATGCTACAAAGTAATATTTGATTTGGAACGTCTTTACTGTTCTTCTACTTCCGTAGTTTATGATGCAAGCTTTTAATTTCAACACGACTTCAATTCGCTTCTGTAGTTTTCAAACGAAAGTGTTGGAATCGAATTGAAATCGTTCCCAAGACCAGATAACACACCAAAAAGAGTTGAGGTAAGCGATGAAAACTGCTTCGTTTTGAGATTCATAGTTCTCCGAAATTAATCGTTGAAAAGTATGAATGATGAAAGATACGAATGAAAGAACAAAATATTGACTAAGATGGGAAAGTCACAGAGAGAAGCAAGAATATGTTGAGAAATAAGGATATTAAATCGCAAAAAGTTATTGTATCTGAAACGTTACGAAGTCTGATTTGATTTGGAACTTCTTACAGTACATTTACGTTCGTAACCTATGTTAAAAACTTTTTTTTTCAGAAAACAACAGAATCAAAGTCAAGAATCAGTTGGAATCGCATTTAAGACCAGATAACGCATTGAAGAGTTGAGGTAAGCGATAAGAACTACTTTGCTATGAGGCTCATAGCTCTAGAAAAGTAATTGTTGAAAGTTACTAATAACTAATGACACTAAATGAGAAATACACAGTCCTAAGACTGGAAGTTGCAGAAAGTAGCAGGACACATTTAGAGCAACAAGGATACTGAATCATTAGTTAGATTTAACTTGGAACATCTTCCTGTACGTCAGAAATTTAAGACTGAAACAACAGGTATCGAACTGACTCGCAATAGTGTTTAAAGGGCAAGTCCGGGGTTGATAAAATTACTTTCAAAAAGCAACCTTACCAACTGCTGAATACCAATCGTGAGTTCTTTCCGTGTTTTGCTGGCTCCAAATTTCATAAATTGGTTCATGAATCTTCGTAAGTTAGGCCAAATATCGTCGCCATTTTGTATCTGGTACAATATCAACATATTTGGCAGCCTCGTTCAGGTCAACATGAAGTGATGTCATAGAAAATGACCTCTTTTCGCACTTCTTAGCAGATTGAAATTTGTAGTTTCGCAGATTAAAATAAAGAGAAAAATTAACAAAGTACTACGCACCATTCACAACAGTGTAATCTCTTGGATAATCAACAATTATACTAACCCCGGACTTGTCCTTTAACACAAGATAACACAATGAAAAGAGTTGAGGTAAGCAATAAGAACTACTTTGCTTTGAAATTTTGTATCTTAATAGTTACTTATGAAGTAACAATAAGAACGCAGTAATACCTAAAGACGAAAGTTAAGGATCGATCATGCAGGAGAAGATACCTCGTCTATTTCACAATGTGTTCATTTGCATTACTTGCAAAGGAGAGGAACAAGAAGGCTCTCTTCAGAAAGCCAGCTTTTTGAGCAACGATGACGATACAAATAGTAATGTTTAAGCTACCAGAAGGAGCATTTCGAGGCACGAGGATAGCAGTCAGTAAATAGAGTTTTTTTAACGTACTAACTGGTGAGACATTTGTTTCAGTGGGCCATTTTGCTTGTCCCAGCAGTGAAGGGAAAATTAGTACTTTTACCCCAATGGCCTAACTCAAAATGGGGCCCTTTTTCATTCTCCCTTGTGAAGAAAACAAAGTCAGTGATGTTGTTAACTCAAGTAAAATCTTGGAAAATCACTTATCACAGCTACAAAAAGAAAGTTTTGAGAACTATAATCATAATTCGTTTTGTGCCCAAAGGCCTAAGTTATTATTGAATTGGATTCTACAAAAATATTGGAGCATTACGTCGTAAACTCAACGTAAAAAATGGGGGTCCTTCAGCTGTGTTCCCCACTAGCTGAAAATCCTTTAAAAAATACCCTGTCAGTAAATGTGTCTGGAAAATTAAATTTTTACAAATTTACGAGCTCTAAGTCCGTAATTGATAATTTGAACTCTTAATTTCGGGAAACAACATCTCCGGATTGAATCACAATCATGTTATGTATGTATGTATAACACGATTTTGATTCAGTCCGGACGTGTTAGTGCGGCTTAGATTGGAAAGTTGTAAAGAGGTGAAAGCGGTTACGAGTGACAAGAGTAACGAAAAGTACAAACTAGCAGATGCCTTGAACGTTACAAAGTTCTAGTCAATGACCTAATATACCTTTTACCTTTGAATTGAACGTTTAGGCATACAGTTTATGATTGAAACTTTGATTTTAGATAACAACAGTGGAGGAACGCGTCAAAGATATTCGAACCATCTGAAAATGCCGTTCTTATTCAGAGCTCCACGTAAGAAAGCAAGTGCAGATCATACTGAAGTGGAAGATTTCCATGGGTCGTTTAGTTTAGATGAAATGGAAACGCCATTATTAAGCGAAGAAGACACGCCATTATTAGGCAGTCAAGACAAGTCTTTTGGCTGTGATGATAGCGAAATTGATGATGATGATGATGATGTCCTAAACGATGAACATCTTGCAGGAATACGAAGTTTCTTTTTCCCAATGAAACAAACAAAGATAAGGAGCTTTGCATTGACTGCTAAAGATATTGAAAGGATGGTTAAAGAAGAGATGGAGAATTATAAACATGGAAGGCAAATGGGAGAAAATCTGGATAAGATTGCCAAAGCAAAGAGCTGGAAGATCAGCGAAGATAAAAAGAGAGCTAAAGAGCGTCGTCAAGCAATTGAAAAACATGCCATGGCGATAGAAGCTCTGAAACATATGAGGCAGATCCAGAATAGAGGAAATGATATCGTTGAAAATGAAACTGAAGATTCAGGGAAAAGAAACAAGAGAGACGTAATCAATTCGAAGGAGGTAGAGAATCTGAGTATTGCATGTTTGAAATCATATGACAAAGAAGTTGCTGAATGCAAAGAAGAAATTGAAATGTTGAAGGATAAGTTAGAAGATATGACCAACAAATCGATGAAAGAAATTTCTCTGCTCAAAAACAAATGCAGGGAATTAGGAAAACAAAGATTTGAATTGAAAACTGACACCGATAGGCTTGAAGATGAGAAAGAGCAGTTGAGAGAAGTGATCAACCAGAAAGATGGGAAAATCAAAGAAATGAGAGTGAGTTTGGAGAATGAAAGAATTCAAACAGAAAAATGGAATAGAAAATATGAAGTGAGCGAAAGAACATCAACAAGAAAGATCAAGGAATTGGAGGAACAACTTAAAGAAATATCGGCTGAGTTCAAAACGACAACAATGCAGTTGGAAGAGAAAGAAACACAGATAAAGGAATACTTTAGGCCGACTGAATCTAGAGCAGTTGACAACGAAATCGAAGATGCTTTGACGAAAGAAATGCAGCAGTTATGCAAAGGTAGACGAGGCTGTGAGAAGCAACAAAAAGCTGATCAATGTGAACGAGGAGCAGGGCCTAGAAATGACAATGAAGAATTGATGGCTGAGAATTACGAAGCGTTGAAGAAGAAAGCAAAACGATTGCTCAAAGACAAATCAGACGCCATTAAAACTTTGGTGGATGATCTGGAACAAATGAAGCAAGAGCACGAGAGAAGTACCAATGACACCCAACAGGAACTGCAGATCACGAAAGGTAAACTTCAAATTTCATCGAAAGAAATTGTCACCTTGAAAAAGCGTTTGAAACATTACGAGGATGATATTGCGAGTACGAGGTTGAACCGACAAAGGGTAGTAGACGAGAATACGAGGTTGAAGAAACGCTTGAGTGAAACTGCGGTTGAATATGAGTCTCTGAAAGGAAGAATTCGCGACTTAGAATCAGAAAGAAATGAATTTCCAAATAGGAGAAGCAGCAGTGAAGGAATTTTGAAGAAAAAAGTTTCATTTAATTTGTCACAAGAAGAAATGGAGCATGGAGGAAAAAATGGCATCAGAACTTCAAAATTAAGTGACAGAGATAACAGAACAGTGGCAATGGTAGAGAGAGGTTTGCAGTGTACAAAATGTGCCAGAATAGCACATGAAGTGTCACACCTGATGCATGTCAATCAAAATATGACAGATAGATTAATGAAGCTCGCAAGGGACAATAAAATATTCAGCGATGCGGCCAATGAACATCTTGACAAACGAATGGTTTTACAAAAAGAGAACAGAGGACTGCAAGAACAAATCCGTGCCTTGAAAGAAGAGATCGAAGAAATGAACTTGAGTAAAGCATCTGGTGAAATATCCTCTGAATACTTTGATAAGCAAATGGCATTGCTTAACGAAAATGCCGCGCTGAAAGACAAGATTCGACCTTTAGAATCACAGATAAAGACAGTAAAAATTAAATATGAGGCTCTACTGGAAACTCATTCGTCCTTTGCTATTGAAACTGGAATAAGAGATTTGAAAACTTGTGACTGCACACAGGCACAGATAAATGATAAAAGTGGACGATCTTCCATTACTTCTATCAACCAGACGTCGAGCCTTGGCACTAATACTGCATATGTGAGAACAAAAAAAGGTGAAACATTTGGGATGACAAGTCAGAAAGGAATTGAGCTCGCTCAAGAATTATATGAGTTTGAGAACTATGTACATGAAACATTGATAGTGGAGAAACGGGAAATGCGAGAACTCGCAAAGAGAATAAGGATTTACGAGATAAAACTTGAGGCTGAAAGATCGGAAAAGGTATGTGAAGAAATTGCAGACAACATTCAAACAATGAAACAGTGCAAGGACGTAATGCAGTCACTCGCGAAAGAAAACGCTGAGTTTAAGTGGAATATAAAGCATATGTCGATACTTTTGAAAGCAACAGAAAGGAAGGAGATGAACGCAAATAAAAGAGTGTTAAAATTAAGAAAATTGTTAAAACTTGAAAAGGAACATAATCAAAGAAAAGGCGCTAGCTGTAAAGAAGGATCACTTACAGAGGCAAGGTCATTGAGCAGAGTGAGTTTCAAGGATTTGACACCCAAAGAGGAGAGGCATAATGAGATCCAAGACACAGTCAGTTGTTCAAAAGAAAAAGCAGTGCATGCACGATCGACCAAACAGCATCACCGAGATCTGAAACGAAACAGAAAAGAGTCACCTCAGTCAATCCCGATGAAAAACAGCGAGCGTGAATTTGTGATTCACAAACGAGATGGAATTCTAAGGCAAAGGCACACAAGCAGCGAAAACACTGGCACTTCATCTGGTTTACTGAGCACGGCTACGACAACATCTAGTCCACTGAGCACAACAACAACACATGAAGGAAGTTCTCGAAACAAAATGAACCATGGAACAAGCAGGCATGGAACAGCAAATAAACGAATTCAAGGTATGCTTATGTTTTTGCCTTTTATATCCATTCAAATTGGCAATTTAAACCATGATAACCGCAGTTATACTTCAGACACTGCAGTGATGCTTAAGCGTGTATGCTTCTGCGGAGAAAAATTTATATCGTTCTGCGACGGAGGCTTCGATTTCATGACCTCCTCCGTAGCAGGATATAAGTGTATTCTCAGCTGAAACATAAAGCTACGGCAATCAAGCACAACTTCAGTGTCTAAATACCCATTGTAAACCAGCTTAAACTAAATCAGATTCATAAGTGAAATAGTTTAAAGTGGTCATCTATTACCGTGTGAGCAAGAAAAGTTCCCAATTTTGAAGATTCATAGCACCAAGGGAGCATAGCTTTCAAATCTTTAAATTGCTGGGTGTAAAATTCTATGACATATTTCTTAGAACTGAATGGCTTCAAAGAAACTTGAACTATTTTACAGTGAGTCTGCCGTTGGACTTTTCTGAAATCTTCAATATTTTCAGAATTACAGTGTTTTTCTTCTTTTTTAAGAATTCAAGAAAATTTTCGAAAAAAAACTTAAAACTATCGTAATTTCTAAACCTGTTGACAAAAGATCAAATAACTTTCAAGAAAACCATAGTTTATGGATGCCTACAATATGGTATCAAGCAAAACTCTTTCACTCTTCTGGTTTGTGATTTGGAAATTTGATGACGTCACATCATAAAATGAGCTGAAATGTAAAATAGGCTGTAATTTCGACAAATATTCAAGATTTCTGAAAAGTCCAACGGTAGAATAATAGAAAAATGGCTAAAGTTTCTTTCAAGTCATTCAGTTAAAAGAAATAGGCCATTGAAGGTGTTGTGGCGCCGTGGTGTAATCCTCTGACATTGCAGCCAGAACAGTCAGGTGGAGTGGGTTCGAGTCCCGGTAGGGCCCCACCACTTGAGCGTCATGACAAGGGGTCGCGGACTCGATTAGATCTACTCTATTTCTGCGATCCCAGCGCTTGGCGCTGAAAAACGCAACTTCACCTTCACTTCACCTTCACCTTCACCTTCACTTCACCTTCACCTTCACTTCACTTCACCTTCACCCGCCTTTTTTCGCAAATTTCAAGATTTGAAACCTATGCTCACCAAGGGTGCTCCACAGATTTGAATGATTCAAATTCACCTTAAAGCTGTAGGCTCGAAGTGTATTTGTGATTGTTCTTGCTGCCCTACCTGCACTAGAAGTATCGAAAAATTTAACTTTCTAAAACTCTTATGGTTATGGTATTTACATGTATTTACAAAAACTAATCAAGATATCAGAAAATGCCACGGCAGCATAGGTTTCAAATCTTTGAAAAGCTGGGTGTAAAATTCATTGATCTATTTCTTAGAACTGAACGGCTTCAAAGAAACTTGGACTATTTTAAAGAAAATCTGCCGTTGGACTTTTCTGAAATCTTTAATATTTTCAGAACTGCAGTGTTTTTCTTCTTTTTTAAGAATTCAAGAAAATTTTCGAAAAAAAATTAAAACTTTCGTAATTTCTAAACCTCTTGACGAAAGATCAAATAATTTTCAAGAAAACCATAGTTTATGGATGCCTACAATATGGTATCAAGCAAAACTCTTTCACTTTTCTGGTATGTGATTTAGAAATTTGATGACGTCACATCATAAAATGAGCTGAAATAGAAAAGAGGCCGTAATTTCGAGAAATAATCAGGATTTCTGAAAAGTCCAACGGCAGAATCATAAAAAAGTGGCTAAAGTTTCTTTCAAGTCATTCAGTTTAAAGAAATAGGTCATTGAATTTTACATCCGCCTTTTTCCGTAGATTTAAAGATTTGGAACCTATGCTTGCCACGGCAGATTTACAGCAAATTACCCAAAGTTCCTTTCAAGAACTTTAATTGAAATAAAAATGTGAAAGAATTCCACACACACCCTTTCAAAGATTTGCGCTCTATGCTTATTCAGGGTGAAGTAGCCCTGATTCCAGGAAAAGCACAACTGTCATAAGAACACAGTCAGTCTTTTGTTGGAAAAGAATACTAATTAACAGGCTCATAAATAAAATAAACACAAAGACTAATATCACAAAGAGGTAAAGAGATACAGCAAGGATTTGTAAGAAGGGATAGTGTCGAAAAAAGTTCTCCAATTTCTCGACTTTTGATATGAAATGAATTTGACAATATAAAAAGTTACATTGTGAACTCACGAACTCACTAACTCACTCACTGACCGGTCAATAAAGAAGCAACATTATCTCTGTGATATGTGCAAGTAGCGAGATAAAATATAACTATATTTATCAACAGATATCAAAAGAAACCTGCCAGGAATACATTACAGCAGTCAAAGTACTGATGGCACTTCTCGCACAACAACAACACAAACAACCACAGAAGGAAGCTCATACGCAAGCACAGATTTGAAGGAGCAGACAATAAGTAGCAAAAGAAGAAAGAGAAACGGGAGTGCGGGTGAGTTTGCTGTTACTACTTAATTTAATACCGATAAAGACCATGTGCTTCCCATGATCCTTTCTGGTCTGACAATGAATTTCATACTGTATGAAAAAGATTATGGCCTAGCAATCTCTAGGCTGTGCATTGTCGTTTCAACCTTCAAACGAACGTTATAAAGTCATCGTTTTGAACTCAAACAAAAGATATTCCCAAAATTAATTGAAGGATTAGGGAAGCTTTTCTCCTGAGAGCTATTAATTTCCCCATATTCTGTGGTCAAAGTGCGTTAATGACAGTGACTGTGATGTTTTGCTGGTTTGTGCGCATGCAAAGGATCATGGGGAGCACAGGGTCTGATCTGAGGCCCCGTTCACACGGGAACGCAATCGTTCCGTTCCATATCGTTCCGTTCCGAAAAGTGGAACGCTCAGGGGTTGCGTTCACACGGGAACGCATGAAATAGCATCGTTCCGTTCCAAAAAGTGGAACGATAAAATAAGTGATACGAAAAGTGGAACGATACGCAATCGTACCGTTCCGTTCCCGTGTGAACAGGCAATGAGGTGCAAGACTGGTCCAAAAAACGGAACGATAAGATTTTTGCCCTAAACGCATGCGTGGATGTAGTTGTTGCTGGAAAAACTGGCAAGGACTAAAGAGAAAACTGTGGAACGGAACGATTGCGTTCCCGTGTGAACAGAAACAAAAACCGATACGCAATCGTTCCGTTCCCGTGTGAACAGTCTATTTTTGCGTTCCAGAAACTGGAACGGAGATGGAACGGAACGATTGCGTTCCCGTGTGAACGAGGCCTGAATCTATCTGATACCGAAAGTTTAATACCACGAAGGCTCTATTAAGCTCCTCGGGGCTCACTTAGTTCCAGTGACTCTAGAGGGGGGCTTGAAGAAGGGGCTTGTTAGAAAGGGGGCTTATTCACAAAGTCAAATGACTAGAATACAATGATTGCTTTCAAATTCTTTCACTCCGTATTTTGCAGAATCAACACAAAATTTTGTGGGTCAAATACACAAAATGGACAGTGCTTTTCTCCCGCGACAAAAGTGTTCTGGCATAGTGGTGTAATCCTCTGACTTTGCAGTCAGAACAGTAGGGTGAAGTGGATTCGAGACCCGGTAGGTTCGAAACCCGGTAGGGCCCAACCACTTGAGCGTCATGACAAAAGGTCGCGGGCTCGATTAGCGCTTAGCTACTTCTGCGATCCCAGCGCTTGGCGCTAAACTTCGCAATTTCACCTTTTTTTAATTTATTCATTTATAACGATATCCCATCAGTGTTACATAAACTAAATAATCTAAGTAATAATCAAATACAATCATATTTACAGAAAAGAAGAATGTCTAATCTGCAAGGCACTGATCTTCCAGGGAGTCGTTCTTGAGGGGGGGGGGGCTATCGCGAATTGTCGTTGTTCAGTAAATACCCTTTCAGCTTTTCTTGAATAGTGTTAACGATGACAGTTCTCTGATTTCAAGTGGAATGTCATTCCATATTTTGATTCCGGAATATCGGAAGCCCTTCTTGCTGTGTTCGAGATTTACTTTTGGGATATGAAGATCTCTATTATTTCTTGTGTTATAACTTGAGAGATTGCATCTTCCTTCATACATATCCCAAAGGCTTTCCGGGCAAAGCTTGTTTACAACCTTATACACCATCACTGAGCGATCGAAACGAATGAGCGACCCTCAACTTCACATTCACCCGAACCATGTGAGAATTAACATACTAACTTGTTTGGCTACAATTAATGGGAACATCTTTCGTAGCCTTTGGCACATGCATAATTAGGGGGTCTAACAGAAAAGGGGGACCCACTTAAAATTTTGGCTTAGAAGAAAGGGGCTCATTAAAGACTGGGCTTAACAAAGGGGGGCCTAAACATAGAGCTTT
Organism: Aurelia sp. 3 sensu Dawson et al. (2005); assembly: GCA_964020215.1. Taxonomy (NCBI): domain Eukaryota; kingdom Metazoa; phylum Cnidaria; class Scyphozoa; order Semaeostomeae; family Ulmaridae; genus Aurelia; species Aurelia sp. 3 sensu Dawson et al. (2005). The sequence goes on from OZ026589.1 coordinate 17,388,166, forward strand.
TACGGTGGTTTCAAATATATCATAAACTTGAACAGTTAAATAAACATGTGGGAGCGAATACTGGTCAACACGACATTCGGAAGTGAAAGATGATAAAGTTACAGAAGCAAAGAAGTAATTGATTTCATTATTTCCTCCTTTGAAGAGAAACTGAAGAAACTTTAATACAAGTATCAGCGAATCTAGGCCCAGACTTAATGACATAACAATGTGTTTCAATTCCACGATTCATAATGCAAGATAAATTCAGCTATGATTTTAAACTTCATTAAGCTCCACTAAGTATGTAACAATATCTCTGCAATATCTTATGTTCTGTTTGTGTCTTTAAAATACATTTCAGTACCAAAACGAGGCTAGATGTAAATGGTAAACACTACAATGGCTTGTCCATGAATATACCATAGTTTGTAATTGATATACATTTTTCTCCACACACAGATCACAAAAAAGGTGTTATTCAACAACCAAAGACAATCACCCGAAACGATAACAAAGAATGTGGGCCAGAAGAAAAACCTTCCCAGGAGAGTGAAGAATTTGTGAAAATTGACGAAGTTTTTGGAAGCTGTGACGAAGTCTCCGAGGACAACAACGAATTCCTTGAGGGCAGCGAAAATGCCTCCCAGTTTAGCGACGAAGTCTCTGACAATAGCAGCGAAGTATCGGAGAATAGTGTGGAACAATCAAAGAAAAAGGCACAACCTTTTGAGAGAAACAGTGAGAGCTATGAAGCTGAAGAAACAAATGATAAAACCGTTACAGCTAAAGGGATGAGAAGAAAAAATGATCTACAGCTTACTGTCAGTGAATTGATGTATAGCAAAGATGATAGGGAGCCATCTCCAATAGAATCATCTCGAAAGAATAGTTCCATGACTGCAAAGCTGAACGTTGACAAGAGAAAGAGAGAAAAGGCACTCCTGCGTAAACAACAAGAAAAGAACGAGTTCGAAGAAGGTTGTGCTTTGAAGAGAGGGCCTAGCTCAAGAGAAGTAATGACTATAGACAGCAAAACGAATCTAGTTAAAAGGAAGAAAAGTTCCCTTGGTAGTAAAACAAAGAATCAGAAAGTCAACTTAAGCTCAACAAAAATTAGCAAAAGCCAGAAGGAGAAAGCAGACAAAAGAAATTCTTTTTCGACCACAGTAGAAGAGAATGAAAGATCCAAGAAGGCCGGATCTTCTACAACCAAAGGATCAACAACTTCTACTCAGAGCTCAGGAAAGAGTACCAGTTCTTCTAAAGTCAAGAAGGGAAGGTTTGCATATTTCAGGAGAAAGTTCAGTAGTGGAAAAATCCGCAAGGGGAAAAAGAAAAGCTCTTCATCTGATGTGGAGGAAGACGTTGAGACAGAGGAAGAGCCAACGAAGAAAAGATCCGGGAAAGCGTTACCGGCAAGGTACAAGAAGGGGTTAGCACATGGGGTGAAAAAAATGGCGAAGGCTGAAGACCCTGAACAGTCAACAGATGACAGTGAAGAGGAGAGCTCGGATGAAGAAGAAGTTCCTCTCATAAAAAGAAGAATAGTGAAAGGAGAACAGCCTGAGGATGAATCAAGTGGAGAGAATTCTAAATTGAAGCAAGAAGTGTCTAATGCTGAAAGAGTGATGAAAGATAAAAGTAGCTACGAGTCATCTGATAGTGAAGGGGAAGAAGGGGACAGTAAAATGCGAGTTGATAAAAGAAATAATAAAAAACGTACCAAAAAGAGATTCAGTAAGATTTCAATATCATGGATAGGATTTGGATCGAAGAAGAAAAAGACAGGAAAAAAAGGGAAAAAAGGAAGTAGTGAAGAAACGATTGTAGATAAAGAGAGCGAAACAACTGAGGAGTCGTTGGAAAAAGTGGATAAAAAGGCGAAAAGAAAGGAAGATAAGGCTTCGAAGTCGAAGAATAAGGATGCGAAAAAGGAAGCGAAAAAGGAGAAGAAGGGGGGAAAGGGGAGCACTGAAGATGATATGATTGTGGCAAAAGAGAGCGAAACAGTTGGGGAGAGCGAAACTGTTGGGGAGTCATTGGAAAAGGTGGATAAAAAGGCGAAGACAAAGGAAGATAAGGCTTCGAAGTCAGAAGACAAGAAAGCGAAAAAGGCCGCAAAAAAGGAGAAGAAAAAAGCGAAAAAGGAGAAAGAAAAGGCAAAAATTGAAGCCAAAATGAAAGAAAAAGCTGAGAAGAAACGAAAAAAATATGAAGAAGCGAAGCAAAGGAAACAAGAAAGAGAAAAAGAACAGCATGATGACGTCATTGATGATGATGATGATTTTGATCTGGATGCTGATCAAGGGGTCATAAAGGAATCTAATGCAAACATGAATCTGCAGCAATTTGAAAAGGAACAGAAAAGGAAGAATAAGGAGTGGAAAAAGAAACAAAAGACGAAACAGAAGTTAGAAAAAGAGCGAGCAAAAAGTGCAATAAAATTGCAAAAGAATTTAGAAAAGTACAAGAAAATGCAGGAGAAGGCTGAGAAGAAATTGCTAAAAAAACAACAGAAGGAAGAACAAAAGAAACTCAAGGCTGAAAAGAGAGAAGAAAATGCAAAGAAGAAAGAAGAGGGGGTCAAAACAAGTGAGGATTCTGTGATAGCAAAAGGTAAAGAATCGGAATCTAAAACAGCCAAAGAAGTCGAAAAGGTCGGAGATGGTACAGAAAAGAAAATTGAACAAACTTCAACCAAAGAGAATGAAAAGGGGATCACAGAAGGAGAAAAAATTGTAGGAGAACCAAACAAACACGAGACAAAAGCGCCAGCCACTGATCACGTCATAAAGGACAAGGATGCACCAAAACCTCCAATGAAAGGTAACTTGTTTGCAGATGTTCCAGGACCTACAACGATTACAGTCATTTCATCAGATGACAACAACAACAACAAACAAGTTAACTTCATGCCAGAGAACCAATCACCAGTTGCTGTTGTTGATCACGTGAAAGCATTCTCGCCAAGACTGGATTCAAGTGATGATGACGCCATTCCAAGGGATTCACATGTTGTTTTTAAACCATCTGCTCTTCTAAATAGGCCTAAAGCTATCGACCAACCAAAAGGATTATCAAGTCTTGTTGCAACTACGGTTGGAACACCGAAGAAAGAAAAGGAAGAAATCTTAGTGATTGATACTGGGGAGGATGACTTTGATAGGGAGGATGAGAAAGAAAACAAGGTAGAAGAACCAGTAATCAAATCAGGAAACAATGAAACAAAGACAGCAAAGACAATAAGTAACAATGAGGTTCGAGATAAGACAAAGGCAAAAGAAACAACAGGAAAGAAGGAGCAAAATGGAACAAAAAAGAAGACTGTTACCAGAAGACCAAGGACATCAGAAGCATATGAAGCATTTTGGGCTGAAAGTGACGATGAATTTGATTTCGAATCACCCAAAGGCGTAAAAGATTCTGATAGAGAAGCAGTGATCAAGAAAGTTGAAGGAAATAACGAGGGTTTAAACAAGGATAAAGTCAGCCAAGGGGCTCCTGCTCAACAAGAAAAGACAAACAAGGAAAAAGAGTCGGTCTTTGAATTTCTACTCAACGATCTCGATAACGATAAAAAGGAAACAAAGAAAGAGCAGGGACAAGCAGTCCAAGGGCAAGACATGGGAAAGAGAAACAAGGAAAATGGGTCCGTATTTGAATTTCTTCTCAATGATCTCGATACAGATAAAAAGGAAACAAAGAAAGAGCAGAGCCAAGCAGTTCAAAAACAAGACAAAGGAAACGTTACTCATGGACAAAAACAGAAGCTCAGCATTCACAATATTCCAGAACTTACCAAGAAAAAGAAAGAAGCAGAGGCAGATGACAGAAACATATCAAGGAATACGAAAGCAAGCAAGAAAGCGTATGAAATACGTGCTGTGGAGACTAGTGAACATTACGACAACCTTTTCCAAGAAATTGGAAGCGTGGAAATGCAACGACCAGCTAGTACGGGGCTCCCACAGACATGTGACTATAGAGGGAAGGATAATATGAAAGGTGATCAGCAGCAAAAGAAAAGGAAAGGAACAAATGATCAGGAACTAGAAATTGATGATCTCCTGGAAGAATTTGGCATCAATGATCAAAGCAAAACTAAAGCAGCAGTGCAAACATTGAAGAATAAAGAACCAAGGAGAAGATCAGATGGACATGCAAGCCAAGATTCGATCAGTAAGAAGAAACAAGGAATTGTAAATAGCAACGACAGCGAGATGGATATGCTACTTGAAGAGTTCGGCTTTGACGACAGCCAGCAAAGACCACCAGCAGCTCAGTCTGTGAAAAAAGACACAAGGAGAGAGTCTCAATATAGAGGAAACCAAGATCTGAAAGGTAACAAGGGGGTAGGAAATGTAAACAAAGAGGAAAAAAGTATCGATGATCTCCTTGCAGATTTAGGGATGGAATGAATGAGGGGAATATCAAAGGGGAACAAACAGAAACGGACAATAATGACACCAGTGAAAGATGCTGTTTTACGAACTGCAGCTGAATTAGAAATAAAGTAGGACTAGTATCAGTATAGAACATTCGAAGTTGTATTTTGTAGTTGTAGCTCAAAACAATTTTGTGAAAGAAACTTGTGAAAATAAAAGTTGTAATTTTTGTATATTTTGATTTAAACTTAAATTTGATATCAACATTTAATATTGGAAATTATATTTCAAATGCAAGAATTCCTTTCTTTATTGTCATATCTACCGGTGAGGTACTCAAGTTCTTGCAGGCTTGATGCTTATTTGAAAAATAAGCCGCGGCCAAAAGCCAGTGGTGGAAGGCTTAAAAGGGACCTTTAGCAGCCAGGACGGCAACGCCAGCCAGAACTTTATTTTGTACAGTAAAAACCCGCGTATAAGAACCTACAATTTTGCAAGTCAGCCTGATTAGGTTCTTAGATATTGAGTATTTAGTAGGAAATTAGGCTGTTCAGGTTCTGAGATTGGTTCTTATTTCATTCAGGGTTTTCAGGTACTTCTTTTGTTCAGATTGAAACTTCAAGCCCATTATTTACCGTCAGTTAGAGGCATCTGAAAGCATGAGGCCTTACTCACAACATCAGTTCGTAGAAGAATCAGAAACTTTACAGAATACAATAAAAAGCTTTCATAGCATCTTTAGAGTTCTTTGCCATCTGCACATATGGCAGTATCAGTCTCTTTTGGCTCAATGACAAAGCAATTGGAATTTTGATCATGAACTCTACGAATAAGAACCTATTTCAAATTTCAGGCTGAATGGGTTCTTATATATTGAGGGTCTAATTTCAGAATTTCAGCCTGTAGGTTCTTAATCACTAGGTTCTTATACGCTGCTTTTTACTGTATGGTACAAACTGAGTATAGCTAGTTTCCCACATTACTTTCACATGTTCTAAAATAAGACGAGACAAAATCACCTTCTTCATCTAAATACTTCGGAACGCTCTGTTTCCTTGATAATTAACATTTAGAACAAGAGTTTCACTTTGAAGATCCAGGCTGAAGAACAGCACGTTAGAAATAGGATTTCCAAGTTGTGCAATTGAAAAGGACAACTTCACAGACTCTCAAGGGAAGCAAATTCGAACGGAAAACAAAAAATTCCTTGCAGCCATCTTTAGCACAATCGTCATTTAATTTAAGATTTACGATGATTTTTAATTTTTTTCTAAAATTCTGATGAATTGTTGCATACACTATCAAAATGCCGAAATTTTGAACATTATCAAGATATCAAAAGATTGCCACGGCAGATTTACAGCAAATTACCTAAAGTTCCTTTCAAGCACTTCAATTCAAAGAAAATGCGAAAGAATCTTACACCCACCATTTTAAAGGACAAGTCCGGGGTTGAGAAAATTATTGTTAAAAAGCAACCTTACCAACTGCTGAATTCCAATCGTGAGTTCTTTCTAGGTTTCGATGCCTCGAACTGACATAAATTGGTTACTGAATCTTCTTAAGTTAGGCCAAATATCGTCGCCATTTTGTTTTTTGTACCAGTGAGCGAAGGCGCGAAAAGGAGGCTAGCAATGTGAGTGCTGTCTGGTATAATATCAGCACATTTGGCAGCCTCGTTCAGGTCAAAATGAAGCATAGAAAATGACGTCTTTTCGCACTTCTTAGCAGATTTAAATATGCAGTTTCGCAGATTAAAAGAGAGAAAATGTTGAAAAAAAGTACTACGCATCATTCACAACAGTGTAATCTCTTGAATAATCAACAATTATACCAACCCCGGAATTGTCCTTTAAAGATTTGAAAGATTTCAGCCCTACGCTAATAGCTTTAATATAAAACTTACGTTCCGTTCAACTATCTTAAGACATTTTTGAGTCTAGAACAATACAGTAAAATCCCGCATACAAGAACATATCAAACTAAGAACCTGCAAACTGATTTTGTGGTAAAGACACCCAAACATAAGAACCAAAAACAAAACTGATTTACTTCAATGTTCTTGAGATGGTACACTTAATTAAGAAATTTCATCATATCAGTGAAAGCAAAACTCCCAACTATTGATAATTAAGCCGTATGATATAAAACGATTTGCAAACAACAAAAATACCATGCTCTATAATATTTAAATGCAGTCATTATACCCTCAAGTTTATTTAACACGTACTGTATAGCTTTATGTCCATCATAGTCACAAGTGCCCTTGCAATAAGAGCCACACCCTGAAAATGTCATAAGTACCTCATTTATAAGAACTTTGCCAGTCTGCTTTTTAGAAAAGTATGTTCTTGTTTGCGGGGTTTTACTGTATTAAGCACAATGAAGTCTTATGGATAAACTCAGGCCCCGTCCACACGTATCCGGATATTTTTGAAAACGCATCTTTTTTTATCCGTTTTCAAAAAGATCCGCGTCCACACGAGGAGCGTTTTCGAAAATATCCCCGTCCACACAAAGACGCTGCTACATTCAAACTTCGCTGTTCGAACTTCGACAAAAGAAAACAGACAATCAAAGTGCCCTTTTGTTGTCCCCAAAGATCCGTGCGCATGCTCTGATACGTCGTAAATCGATGCCTTGACGTCAGCGTTTTCGAAAAGCTCCGTTTTCACCCGTCCACACGACAACATGAAAACGGCGTTTTCAAAAAGATCCACTCTGGAGAGCGTTTTCGAAAAGCTTCGTTTTTGGTGACCGAAAACGCCGTCTCCGTGTGGACGCTAACCCAAAACGGATAAAAAAAGATTCATTTTCAAAAGTATCCGGATACGTGTGGACGGGGCCTCACTCGTGAATCAAGGTGTTGCAATCGATTGCATTCGACTATTTTCCTAAGTGGTGAAATAATAGGAGTGTTAGGATACGATGCAACTATTATTTTAAAGTCATAAATGAGCAAATAAATTTACCAAAGATCATGATGAAAAATTGGAACATAAAGAAAGTTTCAAAATATCGTATGGAAGTTGTGGAGAGAAGGAACAGTTGCGGGAGAAGAAACAATAGATAATACAGTTGACAATTGCACTGACAAATTCGAGACTTCTAGAAGAAGTAATGTGGACAGGAAATATTTTGAAAGTGAAGTAAGTCATTTACAATACATTCATTTCACCTCAGCCCTCATACATTCCGTTTAGGAATTCAGAAACGATTTGGATTCAATGATTCAAAGGATTTCAACAAAGATATAATGTAGCTTTGTTGCTCAATGTTATTTAAAAAATACATTTTGAAACATAATGTATCTATTTTGAAGATAATTCAATTGACTTCTTCGAAGACTACCACCTAGACTACAACCTTAAACAAGGCATACCATGTTTCTGCAGTCCAGTTTCGTTCAGGTTTTGTTGATGTGAACAGTAAAACTTCCAGCACCCAAAACTGATCATTACTCCAGTCACACATCGCCCGGCATAACAAATTCATTTTACTGATAGTCCGTTCCATGCAAAAAGTCTAAATAACAAAGACTAAAGTTAGCTGACGGAGTTGAATAGCTGACTCAAGAGCTGGAAATCATGTCTGTAATTAAATTATTGTATTTCACGATATTTCGACACATGCACGGATATTTTTATCCAGAGAAACAATACCAGCGTGCGCAGGCGCTTTCTTTGTTCTGATCTCTTTGTCCAATCTCCTTACACATCCAACTCAACACATCAATGATATAAATAAGGAAATTAGAACTTTGATTTCATCTTGAGTCGCATTGTTTCAGCTAAATGAACTTATAGCATGGAACAAACTAGAGAATTTTCGAATTTCATTGAAACATCACACTGACTTTCGAAAATACCTTGCTGCAATTCATGAGCCATTTCTTCAAATTTGCTGGCATTGATGATGATGATACCTTGCTGCTGACTACTGCAGACCATGTGACCATATCAGCTATTGATATTCTATTGTTGATTAGCCAATCATTTTTGCCAATCTGTTTTGCCACAATTGTTATTGCTTTCTTCTTGTCTTCTTCATTTCCGTTCAGAATCTGCAACACAGGGAGCACACTGAGACTTGTTTGAAGAGAAGAAACTTTCGCGGGAAGAAACTTTCATATACTTCGCTTATTTGGCCAAAATTAATGAAAATTTATTCCGCGAAATTTCATAAAATGTGAAATTCATGAAAGCCTATTCTCGTGAAAGCTCCAAGGAAATAGAAGCACATACACTGTGTATCCCAAAACGATTTGTCAGAGTTTGCAGAGCTGTACAATTTTGAATTAAGCGCCGATTTCAATACACCATTTCAATTAAGCAGCCTCGTTTTGGAAAATTGTCAAAATTTGTTCCAATTGTTCACATGAAAATTTCGAGCCAAGATTCGGATTTAGCATCCGAACTTTACTCTAGCTACATGTTTTTAAAATGCTGGCAGTTGTTATGTTGGTTTTATAAGTAAAGTTCAAAGATTTATAAGGGATTTGACCGTGAAAAATCGTTCGGGGGTGAACCTGAGTCATTTTCACGGTCAACTCCTCTATAGATTTCCAAACTTCAAATTGCCATAAAATTAACACTACGACCGCCAGCAACATGAAAACTTGTCATCAGACTAAAGTGTGGATGCTAAATCAGAATTTGGACTCTAAAATTTCATATGAAAGAATCTTGAATAATGTCCAAAACGAGGCTTTTAATTGAAGTGATGTATAAGTTACCCCTCCTCTTGAATTCCAAAGGCTAACTTAGATGTGTAAATTTATTTCACTAAAATCGATCATATGGTTTAGAGTGGGCACTTTTACTTGGAAGCTTTTTTGATAAGTTGTGAGAAACGCTAGCATCCTTGCTTAAAGTAGTAAATTCTACCTTTGCTTGCTTTGGTTTCTTTCAAGTTGTTAAAATAGCACTGTGACCCCAAAATCGACAGATTATGATGCTATTTCTTTCAGTTCTAGCCTCACATACATTAGCATCGTTTTCCTGCCTAGGTATTCATTATTATTCTTTAATTTCGCTCGGTGTAATGAATGCTTGTCTTATGAATGTGCAAAAACTGATCCAGTAATAAAAACCGGCATATAAATTGCAAATTGTTTATTTTGAAAGAGGTCCTAATCATACTTCAGTGAGGGTCTGCATTTAAGAAACCACCTGAAAGAAGAAACTTTTTGGCTATTGAAAAATAATTAGCTCTCCTACTTAAAAGAAATGTTGAGGCTCGCAGCCAAAACACAGTTTCTTATACTTTGATCAACCCTAGGTCCTAGATGGCTTGTCTCTTGGGGCATTCCACTTCATGCAGGGTCTATAAGAAACTGCTGCCAAGATATCTTACTCTTAACAGATTTTACCTAGAGTTCAATTGATGCTCTTGACAAGCATTGATAACATACACATGTGGCTAACATATCTATGAACAACATGTTTCTGTTGTAACCTATATTTCCGAGACTTTCCAGAAGGAAATTAGAAGCTTAAGTAACTTTCAGCCTATAAATCGAAAAAGTAACATAGACAAAAGAAAAATTTCATGCTTAAGTGTGAAAAGTTGGTTTCTTAAATAAGGGGCCTTGCTGTTATCATTCACTGCTTGTCATGCTATATCTTATCAAGAAGAATCTAATCACTACTTTAACAAATCAAATTGAGCATGCTTCTGGCAATGTAGATAAGAAATTGTAAACTTCAAAGGTTCTTATAAACCTGATAAAAAAGCATTGATGAACAATTTACCTGTGACTGGGAGATCTCCATCAAATAATCTGCAGTGGCAACAGAATTTTCATCTAAGGCTTCATACAGATCTGGAGCAAATTTGCGGCAGAGAAATCTTGCAATATTGGCATCTCCTTTGATTTCTGTTTGTACTCTTGGTGAGACAATCAGAGATGGTCCAAACATGTCTGCATATGGAATAGAATGTATTTCCAAGTCAATTAAAAATACATGGCGCAAATCATTCCCAAAAATTCTTGTACGCCTTGGGCAAAAATCCTGTTGTTCTCTAGGATGATCAACTAAAAATCTGTAAAGATCCTTTGTTCTGAAAATATCTCACTTGCTTTTTCAAATAAGTGGAATGGCACTCATTAAATAAAGCAAGGCTTGGGCCTTTGAGAAGAGACATTTAGCTTTGAGCTACTTCCAGGATCTCATTAAATGCTGGACACAAGCTGTAGATTCTATGTTTATAATTTCTTTTCCCTTTGTTTTTTTATCAATTCATTTATGTATATAGTTGAATTTGAAAACTCCAATTGCTCAGAGAATCATGTCTTGTTGTGATTCTGTAATCAACTTTTGCATTGGCCGATGATTGGTCAATGATAATGTATTGCAAGCTCATTGCTACTAGTCACGCTCTCTACTTGGAAATCAATGCTCAAGAAAAAAATCTGCAAAACATAAAATCCAGAAACATTTAAGCTGCAAAGCCGAATCTAATTCTAAGTTCAGAGCTATTTTCAGGCCTCATCATTTTTATAGAACACCCTGATGATCAAAAGAGGATTTAAAAAAAGATACAAAGTAAATACAACTCCCTACTGGCCCCAATTTGGTGTTCAGTGTTATGTATTTTTCAAAACTTTACGTTTTGGCAACTAAAAACTGCATCGCAGCATATTTACAAATTACACTATTGATAGTAACTTGCACATTCATCTAAATTCCAATTTACCTTGTTTCCAAATAAAAGTGAAGTTTAACTTCTGATGAGGTTGAACAAGCAACTTATGCGAACCACAACATTCTTTGAGTTTATCGGGCAATGGATCTTTGAATGATGAATGAACATGCAAAGCTGTTGAAACTTTCATTCCTTGTTCTTTGAGGTAATTGAACAACACAAATGCACTGACTGGTGGTTTTGAAGGCATGCCTGTGATGACAATATCCAAATCCTCCTCCACTTGCATTGGTTGCATCGGAGCTGGCTTAGCAGGCTTTTTGGCAGGCTGAGACTGATATAACAGATAGTAATAGTAAATGCGCAGAAATGGAAAGGACAGGATATCCTGCATACAGACTTTTCTACTGCGCAGGAGGAAGCAAGAGAAAAGGAAAAAGTAAGCCTTAGGTTTATTTTTCCTTTTGTCTTACTTTCTCCTGCACAGTAGTAAAGTATGTTACCTTTCCTTTTCTATCACTTTCTCCTGTGTGGAGGTAAAGTCTGCCTGCAGGCTAAGGACAGGAGGAGAGAATTAAGGTATAGTTTGGCCTTTGGCAAAGTCCAAATCCAAATCAAGCAAAATTTTTAGCACTTTTTATATGCTACTCTCATTTTGAATGTATACATAAAGTCTTATTTCCACTCATAGTCTTTTTGGGAGCAAGCAGAAATTGTTTAAATTGAAAAGAAAGTTACAGCTGAGTGATCTTTTGTTGCATAAAGTTTCACTCACTCGCAAGATGCTGCTGGGTGGATCCTTCACACAAATAACATGATTTTGAAGACTGGAGTGGTCTATTCTTGCAGAATGTACTGTAAACACAAAAGGGTCTACTGGGGTAAGATGGGAAATATTGCTGTAAAATGGGCAGGGTCAAAAATTTAATACATTTTCCTAAAATCTATTTGCAGTCTTCCTTTAGCTCCTGTACAACCATTTGGACTTCCCTCCATATCAGAGTAAACATTCATGATTTATCAAGTTAGGGGTTCTATTGCGTTTTCTAACAATCAACACTACCCAATTTTAACCACCGCCTTCTATTTTGCCCAGACAGACCCTAAAAAAGCTGGCTATGCATACTACACATTTCTGACCAAAGCATTATGGCAACAATATTTCAGGCACATTTTTCTCAAATGTTTTTGAAAAAGCTTGCCACTGAATATTTGTCAATATTTTCCAAAAGAGCAAAGGCCCGCATTTATGAAACTGTGTGTTGTCTTCTTTGAATTGCAATTTCTTAGCTCAGGGATATTCTAGTGACAGTACATGTATCTTTTATAAGAAACTATGAATTTGGGCCAGTACAAGCTTCTTAAAATGATCAGATTTTAGAAGTATTGACATCAGTGTTAACAGGTTTCTTATAGGCTCTATAGCAATCTTCACATTCACCTGTGCCCTCATGAACATTTCAATAACAAGGTTTTTCAAGCCTTTCCATGTCTAGATATAACTCAAGTACTTTCAGAGCAATATGACACAGGTACCAATTGAAAATAAAATAAAATATGTGAAGGATTTCCTTCATTAAAATAAAATAGTTTCTTAAGTTGAATTTTCCAAGTGTTAAGTTGCAGACCCTGCTGCAGTTCTGATAACTAACATTTTCAAAAAGATCTTGAAGCTGAGCTTCTAATTAAATGACTTCACAAATCCAGGTCCAAGCTGCATACATATAATTATTCTTTCACAAGAAACTGCTAAATTAGAAAGTCACCTCCCAGATATGACTGTGAAGATATAAGCTGAAATTTTCAGTTAGAGAAATATTTGAAATGATATTGCTAGTCAGTTTCTGTTGTTTTTGAAAAGTACCTACCATGCTAGCCTTTCCAGCAATATTTAGTTCATCTTCACCTACTCCTACTTTCTTTGAAAGGTCCAAAACTTCTTTCTTCAGCTTCTCTAAGTCATCAAGAATGTTTTGTTGTCTTTGAAGTAATTTGTCTACTGCTGGACTCACATTTATCTAAAAAATTCAATCAAAAACTTAAAACAATATTTCCACAAACAAGGAACCAAATTCCCTGGCTGGAGAGTTTGTATACTAGCCTCACAATATCTTCACAATACCTTAGACATCCAGGAACTTATGCAGATTTCAATCTGAGCCATGAAGTTGGAAAATTTGCAGAATGCACAGGGGATCTCCCCTGCGTCCAAATTGCTTGTGCGGCTCTATTTGTGTCAATAAACAAGTTCTATTGTTTCCTTTTGTTGTTTTATGAAAATTTCGTGGCTGGAACTGCGGCTGAAACTTAAAGTGTGCAGCAGAGAGATCACCAGTGCAAGGCAAACTTTCCATGGTTGGCAATATCTACTTAGGGGCCGTCCAAAAATCCATTTCGTCACGGATAGCGGAATTTGGCCGCTAACTTCAGATACCCCCTCCCCCCTCCTCTTAACGGACATACAAATTTAGTCTTTACGTATCTCGCTAACTGTTTCATTGCGATCGTTAGAAACCTTCAACTGTTAACAAAGTAGAACCTCTTCTTAGGCCGTTTCTGTCTCCGCTTTACGTTTATCCAGCGTTGAAACTTGGCAAAATATGATTGAAAACAATGTTAGGTTCCATTCCGTCACGCTTAACAGATTAGTAATAAGCCCCCTCCCCCCGTAACGGCCAAATTCCGCTATCCGTGACAAAATGGATTTTTGGACGGCCCCTTGTTGTTCTCAACTATGGAAACTGCAAAATTTTTGCGAAAATCTTACTTATTTTTGCGAAAATCTCAACTTGCATGTACACAATATACACACTTTCCAGTCTCAGTCACTTATTTCATCACCTCCATCTTTTACGTTTTTCTATTTTTCTGCAGTTCAGAACTGTTCTGCGCTGATCTTTTTCTTTTTCTTCAAAGTTATCTGAGCTTATTTATTGTATTGTCATTATTCACAAACATAAAAGTAACTCTTTTTCTATTTTCATAGATATAATTCGACATGACATTATTGACTCGATAAATGCATCAATTTCATGCCGGTTGGTTTGGTTGTTAATGTTATGGGCCTTAATAAGCTTAAGCTTCCTCTTCAAAAATTTGCAAGAGAAGCCAGAGAGGAAAGCCATTCATTCTCCACACACAAAAATGACTCAAATCAGCACACCTGTCCTGTAGCTGATCCTGTCTGTATATTGTCCATCTTGTACATACATTTGGGCAATGGAACATCAAATTGTTCTTCGGAGCAACGTGGATATTCATACATGGTGGAAGCCATTTTGCAAAAGGAAGAAGCAGTCTGAAAACGAGGCTCTGTGCTGACGGAACGATTGCCGATCTTTTGGCAGGCATCATGGGGATTTCCATCTCTGACACAAGGTCATACAGACAAACACGCATAAAATGTAAAGAAACACGCAAAAGCCAAAAGATTTTTCCTCCTTGCTAGGTCATACTACTTCACTTATGTCCAACTCTATTTTTTAATTTCTCTTAACATTTAAAATATACTTCATTGCTCTCTGCATAGCGGACACTTATATTTTCTATCTAATTTATTATGTACCCTTAGTGACTTACTTGTAGTTAGGTTTTTTCGTATTTAGTTGTATTTGGGTTATAGGCTGTCTTGGCCTAGATACCCTTTATGTACATATATATGTAAAAAAAGATAATCCCCATCTCTGAAATTTCCTTTAATATTGCCCTTTGTCTCTAACATGCTAAAGCGTATCTTCTTCATTTTCTTTACTTCGTCATTGTCACCTTCCATGATATATTCCTTCATCTTACATGTGTCAGTCCTTGATAAGTCTCAACTTCTTCATCGCTGACAGCGTGGCCAAGTGGTTGAGGCATCTGACTCGTAGACCAAAGGTCAAAATGGCCGTAGATTCAAATCCCGCGCTGCACAGTTTGGTCGCTGTCCGTAACTCTAGCCGGGTCGAGAGCCATGTGAGGGAAATCTGGTAGCTGCGGCGGGTAACTGCAGCGGACTGTTGGTAAAACATAGGTGGGTGGCCCCTGCTGGAAATAAGTCTCTCAGACTTTCGCAGGCTAGCCACGTTAAATATAAATTCCTACTTACCTACCTTGTTAGCACGTGGGGGTTCTTCCATAGTAAAGGTACCTAGGGATGTGCCGCCCACAAGAGTATATTTTTTGGACCTCTCTAGCCAAGGGTATACTTTTTGGCAATTTTAGTCAAAGAACAGTAAAAGTTCGGTAATTTCTGTAAAAAACCAAATTTAAAAAAAATTCTGTCCTGAGAATGCGAAAATTTGGCAAATTTTGTCTAGAAAATTTTGTCTAGAGAACGCCCATTCAGGGCACCTTTAATGGAGAAAATAGTCTAGTTAAGGGTATAATTTTTGCAAAAATTGGTGTAGCCAACAGTTCCATTTTGAAACTGTGGGCGGCACACCCCTAACCGAAATTTAGCTGAGAACCCCCCTGTGCTTGTTAGTGTTTGTTAGTTTTTACACCAATTGGATCTCTTAATTTATTTGTTGTTTAACTTTCTTTTTCCATTCTGACTTCTCAGTTTTTTCTAATCACACCTTAAATGATATTTCTATTCTATACCTCTTTGTGATACATGTCCTTGTACCAGCTGACCGCTGACTTCTTGACAAGTCAAGTGCAGACAAAATTAGTACTTACCAAAATCCTTCATATTTGAAATATAAGAATTTCTAAAGTCGAGGAAAACTGTCAAGGAACTGACATTAAACTGAACAAAATTGAAAATAGTAAAAGCATCAACGGTGCAAACTTCCAGCACTTGTTAAACTAAAGAAAAAGATAAATCACCACTATCTATTATATGTGACAATTCGATAGAAGGTTGCAAACGTGTTGAACTTGAATTCAATCGAAGTGAGACTTCAGCATAGAGTTTAAGTTGCAACAAAATGTCTCTTTACTAGATGTGAGAAATCATCACAGAATTTCGGATGCCCAAAAACATCTACTTCCAACACTTGTTAAACAGAAGAAAAAACTTATTCACAGCTATATATTATTGGTGAAAATTCTATAAAATGTTGCAAATGTGTTGAACTTGAATTCAATCGAAGTGAGACTTCAGCATAGAGTTTAACTTGCAACAAAATGTCACTTAACTAGATGTGAGAATTCATCACAGAATCTGTGATGCTCAAAAACATCTACTTCCAACACTTGTTAAACTGAAGAAAAAAATTATTCACAGCTAGATATTATAGGTGACAATTCTATAGAATGTTGCAAACTTGTTGAACTTGCATTCCATAGAAATGAGACTTCACCATGAAGTTTAATTTGCAACAAAAGGTCTCTTTACTAGATGTGAGAATTCATCACAGAATCTGTGATGCTCAAAAACATCTACTTCCAACACTTGTTAAACTGAAGAAAAAAATTATTCACAGCTAGATATTATAGGTGACAATTCTATAGAATGTTGCAAACTTGTTGAACTTGCATTCCATCGAAATGAGACTTCACCATGAAGTTTAATTTGCAACAAAAGGTCTCTTTACTAGATGTGAGAATTCATCACAGAATCTGTGATGCTCAAAAACATCTACTTCCAACACTTGTTAAACTGAAGAAAAAAATTATTCACAGCTATATATTATAGGTGACAATTCTATAAAGTGTTGCAAACGTGTGGAACTTGTATTCGATCGAAGTTAGCGTTTGGGGTAGAGTTAAACTTGCAACAAAGCGTCTCTTAACTAGATGTGAGAATTCATCACAGAATCTGTGATGCTCAAAAAAATCTACTTACAACACTTCTTAAACTGAAGAAAAAACTTATTCACAGCTATGTGATATCTGTGACAATTCTATAGAATGTTGCAAACGTGTTGAACTTGCATTCCATCGAAATGAGACTTCAGCATGAAGTTTAAATTGCAACAAAATGTCTCTTTACTAGATGTGAGAATTCATCACAGAATCTGTGATGCTCAAAAACATCTACTTCCAACACTTGTTAAACTGAAGAAAAAAATTATTCACAGCTAGATATTATAGGTGACAATTCTATAGAATGTTGCAAACTTGTTGAACTTGCATTCCATCGAAATGAGACTTCACCATGAAGTTTAATTTGCAACAAAAGGTCTCTTTACTAGAAGTGAGAATTCATCACAGAATCTGTGATGCTCAAAAACATCTACTTCCAACACTTGTTAAACTGAAGAAAAAAATTATTCACAGCTATATATTATAGGTGACAATTCTATAGAATGTTGCAAACTTGTTGAACTTGTATTCCATCGAAAATAAGCGTTTGGGGTAAAGTTTAACTTGCAACAAAGCGTCTCTTAACTAGATGTGAGAATTCATCACAGAATCTGTGATGCTCAAAAACATCTACTTACAACACTTGTTAAACTGAAGAAAAAGACAATTCACAACTATTTGATATCTGTGACAATTCTATAGAATGTTGCAAACGTGTTGAACTTGCATTCCATCGAAATGAGACTTCAGCATGAAGTTTAAATTGCAACAAAAGGTCTCTTAACTAGATGTGAGAATTCATCACAGAATCTGTGATGCTCAAAAACATCTACCTCCAACACTTGTTAAGCTGAAGAAAAAACTTATTCACAGCTATGTGATATCTGTGACAATTCTATAGAATGTTGCAAACGTGTTGAACTTGCATTCCATCGAAATGAGACTTCAGCATGAAGTTTAAATTGCAACAAAAGGTCTCTTAACTAGATGTGAGAATTCATCACAGAATCTGTGATGCTCAAAAACATCTACCTCCAACACTTGTTAAGCTGAAGAAAAAACTTATTCACAGCTATGTGATATCTGTGACAATTCTATAGAATGTTGCAAACGTGTTGAACTTGCATTCCATCGAAATGAGACTTCAGCATGAAGTTTAAATTGCAACAAAAGGTCTCTTTACTAGATGTGAGAATTCATCACAGAATCTGTGATGCTCAAAAACATCTACTTCCAACACTTGTTAAACTGAAGAAAAAAATTATTCACAGCTATATATTATAGGTGACAATTCTATAGAATGTTGCAAACTTGTTGAACTTGCATTCCATCGAAATGAGACTTCACCATGAAGTTTAAATTGCAACAAAATGTCTCTTTACTAGATGTGAGAATTCATCACAGAATCTGTGATGCTAAAAAACATCTACTTCCAACACTTGTTAAACTTAAGAAAAAAATTATTCACAGCTATGTGATATCTGTGACAATTCTATAGAATGTTGCAAACGTGTTGAACTATCATTCCATCGAAATGAGACTTCACCATGAAGTTTAACTTGCAACAAAATGTATCTTAATTAGATGTGAGAATTCATCACAGAATCTGTGATGCCCAAAAACATCTACTTCCAGCACTTGTTAAACTGAAGAAAAAAATTATTCACAGCTATATATTATAGGTGACAATTCTATAAAGTGTTGCAAACGTGTGGAACTTGTATTCGATCGAAGTTAGCGTTTGGAGTAGAGTTTAACTTGCAACAAAATGTATCTTTACTAGATGTGAGAAATCATCACAGAATCTGTGATGCTCAAAAACATCTACCTCCAACACTTGTTAAACTGAAGAAAAAAATTATTCACAGCTATATATTATAGGTGACAATTCTATAAAGTGTTGCAAACGTGTGGAACTTGTATTCGATTGAAGTTAGCGTTTGGGGTAGAGTTTAACTTGCAACAAAATGTATCTTTACTAGATGTGAGAATTCATCACAGAATCTGTGATGCTCAAAAACATCTACTTCCAACACTTGTTAAGCTGAAGAAAAAAATTATTCACAGCTAGATATTATAGGTGACAATTCTATAAAGTGTTGCAAACGTGTGGAACTTGTATTCGATCGAAGTTAGCGTTTGGGGTAGAGTTAAACTTGCAACAAAACGTCTCTTAACTAGATGTGAGAATTCATCACAGAATCTGTGATGCTCAAAAAAATCTACTTACAACACTTCTTAAACTGAAGAAAAAACTTATTCACAGCTATGTGATATCTGTGACAATTCTATAGAATGTTGCAAACGTGTTGAACTTGCATTCCATCGAAATGAGACTTCAGCATGAAGTTTAATTTGCAACAAAATGTCTCTTTACTAGATGTGAGAATTCATCACAGAATCTGTGATGCTCAAAAACATCTACTTCCAACACTTGTTAAACTGAAGAAAAAAATTATTCACAGCTAGATATTATAGGTGACAATTCTATAGAATGTTGCAAACTTGTTGAACTTGCATTCCATCGAAATGTGACTTCACCATGAAGTTTAATTTGCAACAAAAGGTCTCTTTACTAGATGTGAGAATTCATCACAGAATCTGTGATGCTCAAAAACATCTACTTCCAACACTTGTTAAACTGAAGAAAAAAATTATTCACAGCTATATATTATAGGTGACAATTCTATAAAGTGTTGCAAACGTGTGGAACTTGTATTCGATTGAAGTTAGCGTTTGGGGTAGAGTTTAACTTGCAACAAAATGTATCTTTACTACATGTGAGAATTCATCACAGAATCTGTGATGCTCAAAAACATCTACTTCCAACACTTGTTAAGCTGAAGAAAAAAATTATTCACAGCTAGATATTATAGGTGACAATTCTATAAAGTGTTGCAAACGTGTGGAACTTGTATTCGATCGAAGTTAGCGTTTGGGGTAGAGTTAAACTTGCAACAAAGCGTCTCTTAACAAGATGTGAGAATTCATCACAGAATCTGTGATGCTCGAAAAAATCTACTTACAACACTTCTTAAACTGAAGAAAAAACTTATTCACAGCTATGTGATATCTGTGACAATTCTATAGAATGTTGGAAACGTGTTGAACTTGCATTCCATCGAAATGAGACTTCAGCATGAAGTTTAAATTGCAACAAAAGGTCTCTTTACTAGATGTGAGAAATCATCACAGAATCTGTGATGCTCAAAAACATCTACTTACAACACTTCTTAAACTGAAGAAAAAACTTATTCACAGCTATGTGATATCTGTGACAATTCTATAGAATGTTGCAAACTTGTTGAACTTGCATTCCATCGAAATGAGACTTCACCATGAAGTTTAATTTGCAACAAAAGGTCTCTTTACTAGATGTGAGAATTCATCACAGAATCTGTGATGCTCAAAAACATCTACTTCCAACACTTGTTAAACTGAAGAAAAAAATTATTCACAGATAGATATTATAGGTGACAATTCTATAGAATGTTGCAAACTTGTTGAACTTGCATTCCATCGAAATGAGACTTCACCATGAAGTTTAATTTGCAACAAAAGGTCTCTTTACTAGATGTGAGAATTCATCACAGAATCTGTGATGCTCAAAAACATCTACTTCAAACACTTGTTAAACTGAAGAAAAAAATTATTCACAGCTATATATTATAGGTGACAATTCTATAGAATGTTGCAAACTTGTTGAACTTGTATTCCATCGAAGTTAGCGTTTGGGGTAAAGTTTAACTTGCAACAAAGCGTCTCTTAACTAGATGTGAGAATTCATCACAGAATCTGTGATGCTCAAAAACATCTACTTACAACACTTGTTAAACTGAAGAAAAAGACAATTCACAACTATTTGATATCTGTGACAATTCTATAGAATGTTGCAAACGTGTTGAACTTGCATTCCATCGAAATGAGACTTCAGCATGAAGTTTAAATTGCAACAAAAGGTCTCTTAACTAGATGTGAGAATTCATCACAGAATCTGTGATGCTCAAAAACATCTACCTCCAACACTTGTTAAGCTGAAGAAAAAACTTATTCACAGCTATGTGATATCTGTGACAATTCTATAGAATGTTGCAAACGTGTTGAACTTGCATTCCATCGAAATGAGACTTCAGCATGAAGTTTAAATTGCAACAAAAGGTCTCTTTACTAGATGTGAGAATTCATCACAGAATCTGTGATGCTCAAAAACATCTACTTCCAACACTTGTTAAACTGAAGAAAAAAATTATTCACAGCTATATATTATAGGTGACAATTCTATAGAATGTTGCAAACGTGTTGAACTTGCATTCCATCTTAATGAGACTTCACCATGAAGTTTAAATTGCAACAAAATGTCTCTTTACTAGATGTGAGAAATCATCACAGAATCTGTGATGCTCAAAAACATCTACCTCCAACACTTGTTAAACTGAAGAAAAAAATTATTCACAGCTAGATATTAAAGGTGACAATTCTATAAAGTGTTGCAAACGTGTGGAACTTGTATTCGATCGAAGTTAGCGTTTGGGGTAGAGTTTAACTTGCAACAAAATGTATCTTTACTAGATGTGAGAATTCATCACAGAATCTGTGATGCTCAAAAACATCTACTTCCAACACTTGTTAAACTGAAGAAAAAAATTATTCACAGCTATGTGATATCTGTGACAATTCTATAGAATGTTGCAAACGCCTTGAACTTGCATTCCATCGAAATGAGACTTCACCATGAAGTTTAATTTGCAAGAAAAGATCTCTTTACTAGATGTGAGAATTCATCACAGAATCTGTGATGCTCAAAAACATCTACTTCCAAGACTTGTTAAACTGAAGAAAAAAATTATTCACAGCTATATATTATAGGTGACAATTCTATAGAATGTTGCAAACTTGTTGAACTTGTATTCCATCGAAGTTAGCGTTTGTGGTAAAGTTTAACTTGCAACAAAGCGTCTCTTAACTAGATGTGAGAATTCATCACAGAATCTGTGATGCTCAAAAACATCTACTTACAACACTTGTTAAACTGAAGAAAAAAATTATTCACAACTATTTGATATCTGTGATAATTCTATAGAATGTTGCAAACTTGTTTATCTTGCATTCCATCCAAATGAGACTTAACCATGAAGTTTAACTTGCAACAAAATGTATCTTTACTAGATGTGAGAATTCATCACAGAATCTGTGATGCTCAAAAACATCTACTTCCAACACTTGTTAAACTGAAGAAAAAAATTATTCACAACTATTTGATATCTGTGACAATTCTATAGAATGTTGCAAACTTGTTTAACTTGCATTCCATCGAAATGAGACTTAACCATGAAGTTTAAATTGCAACAAAAGGTCTCTTTACTAGATGTGAGAATTCATCACAGAATCTGTGATGCTCAAAAACATCTACTTCCAACACTTGTTAAACTGAAGAAAAAAATTATTCACAGCTATATATTATATATGACAATTCTATAGAATGTTGCAAACGTGTGGAACTTGTATTCGATTGAAGTTAGTGTTTGGGGTAGAGTTTAACTTGCAACAAAATGTATCTTTACTAGATGTGAGAATTCATCACAGAATCTGTGATGCTCAAAAACATCTACTTCCAACACTTGTTAAGCTGAAGAAAAAAATTATTCACAGCTAGATATTATAGGTGACAATTCTATAAAGTGTTGCAAACGTGTGGAACTTGTATTCGATCGAAGTTAGCGTTTGGGGTAGAGTTTAACTTGCAACAAAGCGTCTCTTAACTAGATGTGAGAATTCATCACAGAAGCTGTGATGCTCAAAAAAATCTACTTACAACACTTCTTAAACTGAAGAAAAAACTTATTCATTGCTATGTGATATCTGTGACAATTCTATAGAATGTTGCAAACGTGTTGAACTTGCATTCCATCGAAATGAGACTTCAGCATGAAGTTTAAATTGCAACAAAATGTTTCTTTACTAGATGTGAGAAATCATCACAGAATCTGTGATGCTCAAAAACATCTACTTACAACACTTGTTAAACTGAAGAAAAAGACAATTCACAACTATTTGATATCTGTGACAATTCTATAGAATGTTGCAAACGTGTTGAACTTGCATTCCATCGAAATGAGACTTCAGCATGAAGTTTAAATTGCAACAAAAGGTCTCTTAACTAGATGTGAGAATTCATCACAGAATCTGTGATGCTCAAAAACATCTACCTCCAACACTTGTTAAGCTGAAGAAAAAACTTATTCACAGCTATGTGATATCTGTGACAATTCTATAGAATGTTGCAAACGTGTTGAACTTGCATTCCATCGAAATGAGACTTCAGCATGAAGTTTAAATTGCAACAAAAGGTCTCTTTACTAGATGTGAGAATTCATCACAGAATCTGTGATGCTCAAAAACATCTACTTCCAACACTTGTTAAATTGAAGAAAAAAATTATTCACTGCTAGATATTATAGGTGACAATTCTATAGAATGTTACAAACGTGTTGAACTTGCATTCCATCGAAATGAGACTTCAGCATGAAGTTTAAATTGCAACAAATGGTCTCTTTACTAGATGTGAGAATTCATCACAGAATCTGTGATGCTAAAAAACATCTAATTCCAACACTTGTTAAACTGAAGAAAAAACTTATTCACAGCTAAATATTATAGGTGACAATTCTACAAAGTGTTGCAAACGTGTGAAACTTGTATTAGGTGGAAGTTAGCGATTGGGGTAGAGTTTAACTTGCAACAAAACGTCTCTTAACTAGATGTGAGAATTCATCACAGAATCTGTGATGCCCAAAAACATCTACTTACAACACTTGTTAAACTTAAGGAAAAACTTATTCACAGCTATGTGATATCTGTGACATTTCTATAGAATGTTGCAAACGTGTTGAACTTGCATTCCATCGAAATGAAACTTCAGCATGAAGTTTAAATTGCAAGAAAAGGTCTCTTTACTAGATGTGAGAATTCATCACAGAATCTGTGATGCTCAAAAACATCTACTTACAACACTTGTTAAACTGAAGAAAAAACTTATTCACAGCTATGTGATATCTGTGACAATTCTATAGAATGTTGCAAACGTGTTGAACTTGCATTCCATCGAAATGAAACTTCAGCATGACGTTTAAATTGCAACAAAAGGTCTCTTTACTAGATGTGAGAATTCATCACAGAATCTGTGATGCTCAAAAACATCTACTTCCAACACTTGTTAAACTGAAGAAAAAACTTATTCACAGCTAAATATTATAGGTGACAATTCTATAAAGTGTTGCAAACGTGTGGAAGTTGTATTTGATCGAAGTTAGCGTTTGGGGTAGAGTTTAACTTGCAACAAAATGTATCTTTACTAGATGTGAGAATTCATCACAGTATCTGTGATGCTCAAAAACATCTACTTCCAACACTTGTTAAACTGAAGAAAAAGACAATTCACAGCTATATATTATAGGTGTCTATAAAGTGTTGCAAACGTGTGGAACGTTTATTCGATCAACGTTAGCGTTTGGGGTAGAGTTTAACATGCAACAAAATGTATCTTTACTAGATGTGAGAATTCATCACAGTATCTGTGATGCTCAAAAACATCTACTTCCAACACTTGTTAAACTGAAGAAAAAGACAATTCACAACTATTTGATATCTGTGACAATTCTATAGAATGTTGCAAACGTATTGAACTTGCATTCCATCGAAATGAGTCTTCAGCATGATGTTTAAATTGCAACAAAAGGTCTCTTAACTAGATGTGAGAATTCATCACAGAATCTGTGATGCTCAAAAACATCTACCTCCATTACTTGTTAAGCTGAAGAAAAAAATTATTCACAGCTAGATATTATAGGTGACAATTCTACAAAGTGTTGCAAACGTGTGAAACTTGTATTAGATCGAAGTTAGCGTTTGGGGTAGAGTTTAACTTGCAACAAAGCCTCTCTTAACTAGATGTGAGAATTCATCACAGAATCTATGATGCTCAAAAACATCTACTTACAACACTTGTTAAACTGAAGAAAAAACTTATTCACAGCTATGTGATATCTGTGACAAATCTATAGAATGTTGCAAACGTGTTGAACTTGCATTCCATCGAAATGAGACTTCACCATGAAGTTTAAATTGCAACAAAAGGTCTCTTTACTAGATGTGAGAATTCATCACAGAATCTGTGATGCTCAAAAACATCTACTTCAAACACTTGTTAAACTGAAGGAAAACATTATTCACAGCTATTTGATATCTGTGACAATTCTATAGAATGTTGCAAACGTGTTGAACTTGCATTCGATCAAAATTAGACTTTGGCATTGAGTTTAACTTGCAACAAAACATCTCTTAACTAGATGTGAGAATTCATCACAGAATCTGTGATGCTCAAAAACATCTACTTCCAACACTTGTTAAACTGAAGAAAAAATTTATTCACAGCTATATATTATAGGTGACAATTCTACAAAGTGTTGCAAACGTGTGGAACTTGTATTCGATCGAGGTTAGCGTTTGGGGTAGAATTTAACTTGCAACAAAGCGTCTCTTAACAAGATGTGAGAATTCATCACAGAATCTGTGATGCTCAAAAACATCTACTTACAACACTTGTTAAACTGAAGAAAAAACTTATTTACAGCTATGTGATATCTGTGACAATTCTATAGAATGTTGCAAACGTGTTGAACTTGCATTCCATCGAAATGAGACTTTGGCATAGAGTTTAACTTCAAACAAAACATCTCTTAACTAGATGTGAGAATTCATCACAGAATCTGTGATGCTCAAAAACATCTACTTCCAACACTTGTTAAACTGAAGAAAAAGACAATTCACAACTATTTGGTATCGGTGAAAATTCTATAAAATGTTGCAAACGTGTTGAACTTGCATTCCATCGAAATGAGACTTCAGCATAAAGTTTAAATTGCAACAAAAGGTCTCTTTACTAGATGTGAGAATTCATCACAGAATCTGTGATGGTCGAAAACATCTACTTCCAACACTTGTTAAACTGAAGAAAAAAATTATTCACAGCTATATATTATAGGTGACAATTCTATAGAATGTTGCAAATGTGTTGAACTTGCATTCCATCGAAGTGAAACTTCAGCATGAAGTTTAAATTGCAACAAAAGGTCTCTTTACTAGATGTGAGAATTCATCACAGTATCTGTTATGCTCAAAAACATCTACCTCCAACACTTGTTAAACTGAAGAAAAAATGTATTCACAGCTAGATATTATAGGTGACAATTCTACAAAGTGTTGCAAACGTGTGAAACTTGTATTAGATCGAGGTTAGCGTTTGGGGTAGAGTTTAACTTGCAACAAAATGTATCTTTACTAGATGTGAGAATTCATCACAGAATCTGTGATGCTCAAAAACATCTACTTCCAACACTTGTTAAACTGAAGAAAAAAATTATTCACAGCTATGTGATATATGTGACAATTCTATAGAATGTTGCAAACGTGTTGAACTTGCATTCGATCGAAATTAGACTTTGGCATAGAGTTTAACTTCAAACAAAACATCTCTTAACTAGATGTGAGAATTCATCACAGAATCTGTGATGCTCAAAAACATCTACTTCCAACACTTGTTAAACTGAAGAAAAAGACAATTCACAGCTATGTGATATCTGTGACAATTCTATAGAATGTTGCAAACGTGTTGAACTTGCATTCCATCGAAATGAGACTTTAGCATGAAGTTTAAATTGCAACAAAAGGTCTCTTTACTAGATGTGAGAATTCATCACAGAATCTGTGATGCTCAAAAACATCTACTTCCAACACTTGTTAAACTGAAGAAAAAACTTATTCACAGCTAATTATTATAGGTGACAATTCTATAAAGTGTTGCAAGCGTGTGGAACTTGTATTCGATCGAAGTTAGCGTTTGGGGTAGAGTTTAACTTGCAACAAAATGTATCTTTACTAGATGTGAGAATTTATCACAGTATCTGTGATGCTCAAAAACATCTACTTCCAACACTTGTTAAACTGAAGAAAAAGACAATTCACAACTATTTGATATCGGTGAAAATTCTATAAAATGTTGCAAACGTGTTGAACTTGCATTCCATCGAAATGAGACTTCACCATGAAGTTTAAATTGCAACAAAAGGTCTCTTTACTAGATGTGAGAATTCATCACAGAATCTGTGATGCTCAAAAACATCTACTTCCAACACTTGTTAAACTGAAGAAAAAGACAATTCACAACTATTTGATATCGGTGACAATTCTATAGTATGTTGCAAACGTGTTGAACTTGCATTCCATCGAAATGAGACTTCAGCATGAAGTTTAAATTGCAACAAATGGTCTCTTTACTAGATGTGAGAATTCATCACAGAATCTGTGATGATGTTAAAAAACATCTACTTACAACACTTGTTAAACTGAAGAAAAAACTTATTCACAGCTATGTGATATCCGTGACAATTCTATAGAATGTTGCAAACGTGTTGAACTTGCATTCCATCGAAATGAAACTTCAGCATGAAGTTTAAATTGCAACAAAAGGTCTCTTTACTAGATGTGAGAATTCATCACAGAATCTGTTATGCTCAAAAACATCTACTTCCAACACTTGTTAAACTGAAGAAAAAACTTATTCACAGCTAAATATTATAGGTGACAATTCTATAAAGTGTTGCAAACGTGTGGAACTCTTATTCGATCGACGTTAGCGTTTGGGGTAGAGTTTAACATGCAACAAAATGTATCTTTACTAGATGTGAGAATTCATCACAGTATCTGTGATGCTCAAAAACATCTACTTCCAACACTTGTTAAACTGAAGAAAAAAATTATTCACAGCTATATATTATAGGTGACAATTCTATAGAATGTTGCAAACTTGTTGAACTTGCATTCCATCGAAATGAGACTTCACCATGAAGTTTAAATTGCAACAAAAGGTCTCTTTACTAGATGTGAGAAATCATCACAGTATCTGTGATGCTCAAAAACATCTACTTCCAACACTTGTTAAACTGAAGAAAAAGACAATTCACAACTATTTGATATCTGTGACAATTCTATAGAATGTTGCAAACGTGTTGAACTTGCATTCCATCGAAATGAGACTTCAGCATGATGTTTAAATTGCAACAAAAGGTCTCTTAACTAGATGTGAGAATTCATCACAGAATCTGTGATGCTCAAAAACATCTACCTCCAACACTTGTTAAGCTGAAGAAAAAAATTATTCACAGCTAGATATTATAGGTGACAATTCTACAAAGTGTTGCAAACGTGTGAAACTTGTATTAGATCGAAGTTAGCGTTTGGGGTAGAGTTTAACTTGCAACAAAGCGTCTCTTAACTAGATGTGAGAATTCATCACAGAATCTATGATGCTGAAAAACATCTACTTCCAACACTTGTTAAACTGAAGAACAAGACAATTCACAACTATTTGATATCGGTGAAAATTCTATAAAATGTTGCAAACTTGTTGAACTTGCATTCCATCGAAATGAGACTTCACCATGAAGTTTAAATTGCAACAAAATGTCTCTTTACTAGATGTGAGAATTCATCACAGAATCTGTGATGCTAAAAAACATCTACTTCCAACACTTGTTAAACTTAAGAAAAAAATTATTCACAGCTATGTGATATCTGTGACAATTCTATAGAATGTTGCAAACGTGTTGAACTATCATTCCATCGAAATGAGACTTCACCATGAAGTTTAACTTGCAACAAAATGTATCTTAATTAGATGTGAGAATTCATCACAGAATCTGTGATGCCCAAAAACATCTACTTCCAGCACTTGTTAAACTGAAGAAAAAAATTATTCACAGCTATATATTATAGGTGACAATTCTATAAAGTGTTGCAAACGTGTGGAACTTGTATTCGATCGAAGTTAGCGTTTGGAGTAGAGTTTAACTTGCAACAAAATGTATCTTTACTAGATGTGAGAAATCATCACAGAATCTGTGATGCTCAAAAACATCTACCTCCAACACTTGTTAAACTGAAGAAAAAAATTATTCACAGCTATATATTATAGGTGACAATTCTATAAAGTGTTGCAAACGTGTGGAACTTGTATTCGATTGAAGTTAGCGTTTGGGGTAGAGTTTAACTTGCAACAAAATGTATCTTTACTAGATGTGAGAATTCATCACAGAATCTGTGATGCTCAAAAACATCTACTTCCAACACTTGTTAAGCTGAAGAAAAAAATTATTCACAGCTAGATATTATAGGTGACAATTCTATAAAGTGTTGCAAACGTGTGGAACTTGTATTCGATCGAAGTTAGCGTTTGGGGTAGAGTTAAACTTGCAACAAAACGTCTCTTAACTAGATGTGAGAATTCATCACAGAATCTGTGATGCTCAAAAAAATCTACTTACAACACTTCTTAAACTGAAGAAAAAACTTATTCACAGCTATGTGATATCTGTGACAATTCTATAGAATGTTGCAAACGTGTTGAACTTGCATTCCATCGAAATGAGACTTCAGCATGAAGTTTAATTTGCAACAAAATGTCTCTTTACTAGATGTGAGAATTCATCACAGAATCTGTGATGCTCAAAAACATCTACTTCCAACACTTGTTAAACTGAAGAAAAAAATTATTCACAGCTAGATATTATAGGTGACAATTCTATAGAATGTTGCAAACTTGTTGAACTTGCATTCCATCGAAATGTGACTTCACCATGAAGTTTAATTTGCAACAAAAGGTCTCTTTACTAGATGTGAGAATTCATCACAGAATCTGTGATGCTCAAAAACATCTACTTCCAACACTTGTTAAACTGAAGAAAAAAATTATTCACAGCTATATATTATAGGTGACAATTCTATAAAGTGTTGCAAACGTGTGGAACTTGTATTCGATTGAAGTTAGCGTTTGGGGTAGAGTTTAACTTGCAACAAAATGTATCTTTACTACATGTGAGAATTCATCACAGAATCTGTGATGCTCAAAAACATCTACTTCCAACACTTGTTAAGCTGAAGAAAAAAATTATTCACAGCTAGATATTATAGGTGACAATTCTATAAAGTGTTGCAAACGTGTGGAACTTGTATTCGATCGAAGTTAGCGTTTGGGGTAGAGTTAAACTTGCAACAAAGCGTCTCTTAACAAGATGTGAGAATTCATCACAGAATCTGTGATGCTCGAAAAAATCTACTTACAACACTTCTTAAACTGAAGAAAAAACTTATTCACAGCTATGTGATATCTGTGACAATTCTATAGAATGTTGGAAACGTGTTGAACTTGCATTCCATCGAAATGAGACTTCAGCATGAAGTTTAAATTGCAACAAAAGGTCTCTTTACTAGATGTGAGAAATCATCACAGAATCTGTGATGCTCAAAAACATCTACTTACAACACTTCTTAAACTGAAGAAAAAACTTATTCACAGCTATGTGATATCTGTGACAATTCTATAGAATGTTGCAAACTTGTTGAACTTGCATTCCATCGAAATGAGACTTCACCATGAAGTTTAATTTGCAACAAAAGGTCTCTTTACTAGATGTGAGAATTCATCACAGAATCTGTGATGCTCAAAAACATCTACTTCCAACACTTGTTAAACTGAAGAAAAAAATTATTCACAGATAGATATTATAGGTGACAATTCTATAGAATGTTGCAAACTTGTTGAACTTGCATTCCATCGAAATGAGACTTCACCATGAAGTTTAATTTGCAACAAAAGGTCTCTTTACTAGATGTGAGAATTCATCACAGAATCTGTGATGCTCAAAAACATCTACTTCAAACACTTGTTAAACTGAAGAAAAAAATTATTCACAGCTATATATTATAGGTGACAATTCTATAGAATGTTGCAAACTTGTTGAACTTGTATTCCATCGAAGTTAGCGTTTGGGGTAAAGTTTAACTTGCAACAAAGCGTCTCTTAACTAGATGTGAGAATTCATCACAGAATCTGTGATGCTCAAAAACATCTACTTACAACACTTGTTAAACTGAAGAAAAAGACAATTCACAACTATTTGATATCTGTGACAATTCTATAGAATGTTGCAAACGTGTTGAACTTGCATTCCATCGAAATGAGACTTCAGCATGAAGTTTAAATTGCAACAAAAGGTCTCTTAACTAGATGTGAGAATTCATCACAGAATCTGTGATGCTCAAAAACATCTACCTCCAACACTTGTTAAGCTGAAGAAAAAACTTATTCACAGCTATGTGATATCTGTGACAATTCTATAGAATGTTGCAAACGTGTTGAACTTGCATTCCATCGAAATGAGACTTCAGCATGAAGTTTAAATTGCAACAAAAGGTCTCTTTACTAGATGTGAGAATTCATCACAGAATCTGTGATGCTCAAAAACATCTACTTCCAACACTTGTTAAACTGAAGAAAAAAATTATTCACAGCTATATATTATAGGTGACAATTCTATAGAATGTTGCAAACGTGTTGAACTTGCATTCCATCTTAATGAGACTTCACCATGAAGTTTAAATTGCAACAAAATGTCTCTTTACTAGATGTGAGAAATCATCACAGAATCTGTGATGCTCAAAAACATCTACCTCCAACACTTGTTAAACTGAAGAAAAAAATTATTCACAGCTAGATATTAAAGGTGACAATTCTATAAAGTGTTGCAAACGTGTGGAACTTGTATTCGATCGAAGTTAGCGTTTGGGGTAGAGTTTAACTTGCAACAAAATGTATCTTTACTAGATGTGAGAATTCATCACAGAATCTGTGATGCTCAAAAACATCTACTTCCAACACTTGTTAAACTGAAGAAAAAAATTATTCACAGCTATGTGATATCTGTGACAATTCTATAGAATGTTGCAAACGCCTTGAACTTGCATTCCATCGAAATGAGACTTCACCATGAAGTTTAATTTGCAAGAAAAGATCTCTTTACTAGATGTGAGAATTCATCACAGAATCTGTGATGCTCAAAAACATCTACTTCCAAGACTTGTTAAACTGAAGAAAAAAATTATTCACAGCTATATATTATAGGTGACAATTCTATAGAATGTTGCAAACTTGTTGAACTTGTATTCCATCGAAGTTAGCGTTTGGGGTAAAGTTTAACTTGCAACAAAGCGTCTCTTAACTAGATGTGAGAATTCATCACAGAATCTGTGATGCTCAAAAACATCTACTTACAACACTTGTTAAACTGAAGAAAAAAATTATTCACAACTATTTGATATCTGTGATAATTCTATAGAATGTTGCAAACTTGTTTATCTTGCATTCCATCCAAATGAGACTTAACCATGAAGTTTAACTTGCAACAAAATGTATCTTTACTAGATGTGAGAATTCATCACAGAATCTGTGATGCTCAAAAACATCTACTTCCAACACTTGTTAAACTGAAGAAAAAAATTATTCACAACTATTTGATATCTGTGACAATTCTATAGAATGTTGCAAACTTGTTTAACTTGCATTCCATCGAAATGAGAGTTAACCATGAAGTTTAAATTGCAACAAAAGGTCTCTTTACTAGATGTGAGAATTCATCACAGAATCTGTGATGCTCAAAAACATCTACTTCCAACACTTGTTAAACTGAAGAAAAAAATTATTCACAGCTATATATTATATATGACAATTCTATAGAATGTTGCAAACGTGTGGAACTTGTATTCGATTGAAGTTAGTGTTTGGGGTAGAGTTTAACTTGCAACAAAATGTATCTTTACTAGATGTGAGAATTCATCACAGAATCTGTGATGCTCAAAAACATCTACTTCCAACACTTGTTAAGCTGAAGAAAAAAATTATTCACAGCTAGATATTATAGGTGACAATTCTATAAAGTGTTGCAAACGTGTGGAACTTGTATTCGATCGAAGTTAGCGTTTGGGGTAGAGTTTAACTTGCAACAAAGCGTCTCTTAACTAGATGTGAGAATTCATCACAGAAGCTGTGATGCTCAAAAAAATCTACTTACAACACTTCTTAAACTGAAGAAAAAACTTATTCATTGCTATGTGATATCTGTGACAATTCTATAGAATGTTGCAAACGTGTTGAACTTGCATTCCATCGAAATGAGACTTCAGCATGAAGTTTAAATTGCAACAAAATGTTTCTTTACTAGATGTGAGAAATCATCACAGAATCTGTGATGCTCAAAAACATCTACTTACAACACTTGTTAAACTGAAGAAAAAGACAATTCACAACTATTTGATATCTGTGACAATTCTATAGAATGTTGCAAACGTGTTGAACTTGCATTCCATCGAAATGAGACTTCAGCATGAAGTTTAAATTGCAACAAAAGGTCTCTTAACTAGATGTGAGAATTCATCACAGAATCTGTGATGCTCAAAAACATCTACCTCCAACACTTGTTAAGCTGAAGAAAAAACTTATTCACAGCTATGTGATATCTGTGACAATTCTATAGAATGTTGCAAACGTGTTGAACTTGCATTCCATCGAAATGAGACTTCAGCATGAAGTTTAAATTGCAACAAAAGGTCTCTTTACTAGATGTGAGAATTCATCACAGAATCTGTGATGCTCAAAAACATCTACTTCCAACACTTGTTAAATTGAAGAAAAAAATTATTCACTGCTAGATATTATAGGTGACAATTCTATAGAATTTTACAAACGTGTTGAACTTGCATTCCATCGAAATGAGACTTCAGCATGAAGTTTAAATTGCAACAAATGGTCTCTTTACTAGATGTGAGAATTCATCACAGAATCTGTGATGCTAAAAAACATCTAATTCCAACACTTGTTAAACTGAAGAAAAAACTTATTCACAGCTAAATATTATAGGTGACAATTCTACAAAGTGTTGCAAACGTGTGAAACTTGTATTAGGTGGAAGTTAGCGATTGGGGTAGAGTTTAACTTGCAACAAAACGTCTCTTAACTAGATGTGAGAATTCATCACAGAATCTGTGATGCCCAAAAACATCTACTTACAACACTTGTTAAACTTAAGGAAAAACTTATTCACAGCTATGTGATATCTGTGACATTTCTATAGAATGTTGCAAACGTGTTGAACTTGCATTCCATCGAAATGAAACTTCAGCATGAAGTTTAAATTGCAAGAAAAGGTCTCTTTACTAGATGTGAGAATTCATCACAGAATCTGTGATGCTCAAAAACATCTACTTACAACACTTGTTAAACTGAAGAAAAAACTTATTCACAGCTATGTGATATCTGTGACAATTCTATAGAATGTTGCAAACGTGTTGAACTTGCATTCCATCGAAATGAAACTTCAGCATGACGTTTAAATTGCAACAAAAGGTCTCTTTACTAGATGTGAGAATTCATCACAGAATCTGTGATGGTCGAAAACATCTACTTCCAACACTTGTTAAACTGAAGAAAAAAATTATTCACAGCTATATATTATAGGTGACAATTCTATAGAATGTTGCAAATGTGTTGAACTTGCATTCCATCGAAGTGAAACTTCAGCATGAAGTTTAAATTGCAACAAAAGGTCTCTTTACTAGATGTGAGAATTCATCACAGTATCTGTTATGCTCAAAAACATCTACCTCCAACACTTGTTAAACTGAAGAAAAAATGTATTCACAGCTAGATATTATAGGTGACAATTCTACAAAGTGTTGCAAACGTGTGAAACTTGTATTAGATCGAGGTTAGCGTTTGGGGTAGAGTTTAACTTGCAACAAAATGTATCTTTACTAGATGTGAGAATTCATCACAGAATCTGTGATGCTCAAAAACATCTACTTCCAACACTTGTTAAACTGAAGAAAAAAATTATTCACAGCTATGTGATATATGTGACAATTCTATAGAATGTTGCAAACGTGTTGAACTTGCATTCGATCGAAATTAGACTTTGGCATAGAGTTTAACTTCAAACAAAACATCTCTTAACTAGATGTGAGAATTCATCACAGAATCTGTGATGCTCAAAAACATCTACTTCCAACACTTGTTAAACTGAAGAAAAAGACAATTCACAGCTATGTGATATCTGTGACAATTCTATAGAATGTTGCAAACGTGTTGAACTTGCATTCCATCGAAATGAGACTTCAGCATGAAGTTTAAATTGCAACAAAAGGTCTCTTTACTAGATGTGAGAATTCATCACAGAATCTGTGATGCTCAAAAACATCTACTTCCAACACTTGTTAAACTGAAGAAAAAACTTATTCACAGCTAATTATTATAGGTGACAATTCTATAAAGTGTTGCAAGCGTGTGGAACTTGTATTCGATCGAAGTTAGCGTTTGGGGTAGAGTTTAACTTGCAACAAAATGTATCTTTACTAGATGTGAGAATTTATCACAGTATCTGTGATGCTCAAAAACATCTACTTCCAACACTTGTTAAACTGAAGAAAAAGACAATTCACAACTATTTGATATCGGTGAAAATTCTATAAAATGTTGCAAACGTGTTGAACTTGCATTCCATCGAAATGAGACTTCACCATGAAGTTTAAATTGCAACAAAAGGTCTCTTTACTAGATGTGAGAATTCATCACAGAATCTGTGATGCTCAAAAACATCTACTTCCAACACTTGTTAAACTGAAGAAAAAGACAATTCACAACTATTTGATATCGGTGACAATTCTATAGTATGTTGCAAACGTGTTGAACTTGCATTCCATCGAAATGAGACTTCAGCATGAAGTTTAAATTGCAACAAATGGTCTCTTTACTAGATGTGAGAATTCATCACAGAATCTGTGATGATGTTAAAAAACATCTACTTACAACACTTGTTAAACTGAAGAAAAAACTTATTCACAGCTATGTGATATCCGTGACAATTCTATAGAATGTTGCAAACGTGTTGAACTTGCATTCCATCGAAATGAAACTTCAGCATGAAGTTTAAATTGCAACAAAAGGTCTCTTTACTAGATGTGAGAATTCATCACAGAATCTGTTATGCTCAAAAACATCTACTTCCAACACTTGTTAAACTGAAGAAAAAACTTATTCACAGCTAAATATTATAGGTGACAATTCTATAAAGTGTTGCAAACGTGTGGAACTCTTATTCGATCGACGTTAGCGTTTGGGGTAGAGTTTAACATGCAACAAAATGTATCTTTACTAGATGTGAGAATTCATCACAGTATCTGTGATGCTCAAAAACATCTACTTCCAACACTTGTTAAACTGAAGAAAAAAATTATTCACAGCTATATATTATAGGTGACAATTCTATAGAATGTTGCAAACTTGTTGAACTTGCATTCCATCGAAATGAGACTTCACCATGAAGTTTAAATTGCAACAAAAGGTCTCTTTACTAGATGTGAGAAATCATCACAGTATCTGTGATGCTCAAAAACATCTACTTCCAACACTTGTTAAACTGAAGAAAAAGACAATTCACAACTATTTGATATCTGTGACAATTCTATAGAATGTTGCAAACGTGTTGAACTTGCATTCCATCGAAATGAGACTTCAGCATGATGTTTAAATTGCAACAAAAGGTCTCTTAACTAGATGTGAGAATTCATCACAGAATCTGTGATGCTCAAAAACATCTACCTCCAACACTTGTTAAGCTGAAGAAAAAAATTATTCACAGCTAGATATTATAGGTGACAATTCTACAAAGTGTTGCAAACGTGTGAAACTTGTATTAGATCGAAGTTAGCGTTTGGGGTAGAGTTTAACTTGCAACAAAGCGTCTCTTAACTAGATGTGAGAATTCATCACAGAATCTATGATGCTGAAAAACATCTACTTCCAACACTTGTTAAACTGAAGAAAAAGACAATTCACAACTATTTGATATCTGTGACAATTCTATAGAATGTTGCAAACGTGTTGAACTTGTATTCCATCGAAATGAGACTTCTCCATGAAGTTTAATTTGCAACAAAACGTCTCTTAACTAGATGTGAGAATTCATCACAGAATCTGCGATGCTCAAAAACATTTACTTCCAACACTTGTTAAACTGAAGAACAAGACAATTCACAACTATTTGATATCGGTGAAAATTCTATAAAATGTTGCAAACTTGTTGCAATTGTATTCGATCGAAGTTAGCCTTTGGGGTAGAGTTTAACTTGCAAAAGAACATCTCTTAAGATGGGAGAATTCATCACTGAATCTTGGATGTTCAAATTCATCTACTTCCAACACTTGTTGATCTGAAAAAAACGACAATTCACAAGTATATATTATATGTGACAATTCTATAGAATGTTGCAAACCTGTTGAACTTGCATTCGATCGAAATGAGACTTCATCATGAAGTTTAAATTGCAGCAAAAGGTCTCTTTACTAGATGTGAGAATTCATCACAGTATCTGTGATGCTCAAAAACATCTACTTCCAACACTTGTTAAACTGAAGAACAAGACAATTCACAACTATTTGATATCGGTGAAAATTCTATAAAATGTTGCAAACTTGTTGCAATTGTATTCGATCGAAGTTAGCCTTTGGGGTAGAGTTTAACTTGCAAAAGAACATCTCTTAAGATGGGAGAATTCATCACTGAATCTTGGATGTTCAAATTCATCTACTTCCAACACTTGTTGATCTGAAAAAAACGACAATTCACAAGTATATATTATATGTGACAATTCTATAGAATGTTGCAAATGTGTTGAACTTGCATTCCATCGAAGTGAAACTTCAGCATGAAGTTTAAATTGCAACAAAAGGTCTCTTTACTAGATGTGAGAATTCATCACAGAATCTGTGATGCTCAAAAACATCTACTTCCAACACTTGTTAAACTGAAGAAAAAAATTATTCACAGCTATATATTATAGGTGACAATTCTATAAAGTGGTGCAAACGTGTTGAACTTGTATTCGATCGAAGTTAGCCTTTGTGGTAGAGTTTAACTTGCAACAAAACATCTCTTAACTAGATGTGAGAATTCATCACAGAATCTGTGATGCTCAAAAACATCTACTTCCAACACTTGTTAGACAGAAGAAAAAGACAATTTACAACTATTTGATATCGGTGAAAATTCTATAAAATGTTGCAAACGTGTTGAACTTGCATTCCATCGAAATGAGACTTCACAAGGAAATTTAAATTGCAACAAAAGGTCTCTTTACTAGATGTGAGAATTCATCACAGTATCTGTGATGCTCAAAAACATCTACTTCCAACACTTGTTAAACTGAAGAACAAGACAATTCACAACTATTTGATATCGGTGAACATTCTATAAAATGTTGCAAACTTGTTGCACTTGTATTCGATCGAAGTTAGCCTTTGGGGTAGAGTTTAACTTGCAAAAGAACATCTCTTAAGATGGGAGAATTCATCACTGAATCTTGGATGCTCAAATTCATCTACTTCCAACACTTGTTGATCTGGAAAAAACGACAATTCACAAGTATATATTATATGTGACATTTTTTATAGAATGTTGCAAAACTGTTGAACTAACATTCGATCGAAATGAGACTTCACCATGAAGTTTAAATTGCAGCAAAAGGTCTCTTTACTAGATGTAAGAATTCATCACAGAATCTGTGATGCTCAAAAACATCTACTTCCAACACTTGTTAAGCTGAAGAAATAAATTATTCACAGCTATATATTATAGGTGACAATTCTATAGAATGTTGCAAACGTGTTGAACTTGCATTCCCTCGAAATGAGACTTCACCATGAAGTTTAAATTGCAACAAAACATCTTTTAACTAGATGTGAGAATTCATCACAGAATCTGTGATGCTCAAAAACATCTACTTCCAACACTTGTTAAACTGAAGAAAAAAATTATTCACAGCTATATATTATAGGTGACAATTCTATAAAGTGGTGCAAACGTGTTGAACTTGTATTCGATCGAAGTTAGCCTTTGTGGTAGAGTTTAACTTGCAACAAAACATCTCTTAACTAGATGTGAGAATTCATCACAGAATCTGTGATGCTCAAAAACATCTACTTCCAACACTTGTTAAACTGAAGAAAAAACTTATTCACAGCTATATATTATAGGTGACAATTCTATAGAATGTTGCAAACGTGTTGAACTTGCATTCCATCGAAATGAGACTTCAGCATGAAGTTTAAATTGCAACAAAAGGTCTCTTTACTAGATGTGAGAATTCATCACAGAATCTGTGATGCTCAAAAACATCTACTTCCAACACTTGTTAAACTGAAGAAATAAATTATTCACAGCTAGGTGATATCTGTGACAATTCTATAGAATGTTGCAAACGTCTTGAACTTGCATTCGATCGAAATTTGACTTTGGCATAGAGTTTAACTTGCAACAAAACATCTCTTAACTAGATGTGAGAATTCATCACAGAATCTGTGATGCTCAAAAACATCTTCTTCCAACACTTGTTAAACTGAAGAAAAAAATTATTCACAGCTATATATTATAGGTGACAATTCTATAATGTGTTGCAAACGTGTGGAACTTGTATTCGATCGAAGTTAGCATTTGGGGTAGAGTTTAACTTGCAACAAAATGTATCTTTACTAGATGTGAGAATTCATCACAGTATCTGTGATGCTCAAAAACATCTACTTCCAACACTTGTTAAACTGAAGAAAAAGACAATTCACAACTATTTGATATCTGTGACAATTGTATAAAATGTTGCAAACGTGTTGAACTTGCATTCCATCGAAATGAGACTTCAGCATGAAGTTTAAATTGCAACAAAACGTCTCTTTACTAGATGTGAGAATTCATCACAGAATCTGTGATGCTCAAAAATATCTACTTCCAACACTTGTTAAACTGAAGAAAAAAATATTCACAGCTACATTTTATAGGTGACAATTCTATAAAATGATGCAAACGTGTTGAACTTGTATTCGATCAAAGTTAGCCTTTGGGGTAGAGTTTAACTTGCAACAAAACGTCTCTTAACTAGATGTGAGAATTCATCACAGAATCTGTGATGCTCAAAAATATCTACTTCCAACACTTGTTAAACTGAAGAAAAAACTTATTCACAGCTATATATTATAGGTGACACTTCTATAAAGTGTTGCAAACGTGTTGAACTTGTATTCGATCGAAGTTAGCCTTTGTGGTAGAGTTTAACTTGCAACAAAACTTCTCTTAACTAGATGTGAGAATTCATCACAGAATCTGTGATGCTCAAAAACATCTACTTCCAACACTTGTTAAACTGAAGAACAAGACAATTCACAACTATTTGATATCGGTGAAAATTCTATAAAATGTTGCAAACTTGTTGCACTTGTATTCGATCGAAGTTAGCCTTTGGGGTAGAGTTTAACTTGCAAAAGAACATCTCTTAAGATGGGAGAATTCATCACTGAATCTTGGATGCTCAAATTCATCTACTTCCAACACTTGTTGATCTGGAAAAAACGACAATTCACAACTATATATTTTATGTGACAATTCTATAGAATGTTTCGAAGGTGTTGAATTTGTATTGGATCGAAGTGAGACTTTAGTGTAGAGTTTAAGTTGCAACAAAACGTCTCTTAACTAGATGTGAGAATTTATCACAGTATCTTGGATGCTCCAAAACATCTACTTCCAACATTTGTCAAACTGAGGAACAAGATAATACACAACTTTATATTATATTTGACAATTTCATAGAATGTTGCAAACATGTTGAACATGTTCCTGCCCCTCCCAAAATTTAGACAAGTACTCCTGTATCTCTAGCTTGTGTGCAGACTTGTATCTCATACCCGACAGAATTCCTTCCGTGGTGACCTGCGAATATCTGACCTTGTGACCTGCATTTTACATACAAGCTGGAAGAGGAATATGTTTAGGGAATCGCAGCCAGAATATAAATTTTATTGCAAGTGTCACGACGAACAGTTTCATTTTTATTAACTCTCAGGATGCTCAGGATGACATGATAAAAAGACGACAAATCCAGTAGAAAAATTGACAATCCAGTGATTACGACATATCCAAGTTAGTGACAATCCAGTAGTTACATTATTAAATAAATTAAGACATGATCAATTATTTAGAACGTTTCGGCACTCAAACTCGTGCCATCCTCAGCTAATAAATCAAAATACACGTGCTGTTTATATAGCACTGATTATAAAACCTGTTTAACTGGTCAGTCAAGACAACTTAGAAAAACAAGTGAGTGGTGTGGTAAAGTGGTAAAGCTGGAAGAGAAACGAATTCGAGGCTGCCAAAACAGAGGCAATTTTCGATTCGAGTTCACTCAAGATTTGAAAAAAGTTGGCGAAAACAAAGAGTTGATCAGCTCCAGCCCTTTACAATGAAGTATTTTGCGACTTAATAGACGAAAACACAACATCAACAGATGCTGCATTGATTTATGATGCCCAGAGAAGATTCTACGCTGAGATGAAGTGCTTGTTTCACTTGCAAAAATGAGCCACTCGACTACAATAGTGCCTATTGTTTTGTGGGGCAAAAGTGCACCCTCCCATCCAATTACTGTTGTCACATGCACATATGACCAGAAGACAGTCATTACTGGAACAGCAGATGGACAAATAGGCCTTTGGGATTTGAGATTTACCCAGAGTGGTGGAGTACGAGTGAGTAAATATGTGCATTCCGAGTGCTGGGTTCCGGTTGTTGAAAATTTGTGACTTGGCATTGCTGTAAAAAGGTGCCAACTAAAATCTATTCACACAATGTTGTGCTCTCAGGTAACAAAAGTGCCAACTGAAGTAACGGATAGTTAATAAATAGGAAATGGATAGAGTGTCAGTGTGGCATCTGTATAGAGCACAGGATGCACTACGATAAATTCCTGTATGACTATGCCCAATATTTTCATATCCTGATAAAATTTTACAATAAAAGGTACTATCTACTCTACGAATCTGTACTATACAACTTCACAACACTGCAGGGACATGAGACCACAAAGGGCAAAATTGAATGGCTACCCCATGGCCATCAACATTTAACAATAAAAGACAAGATGTTACCAGGACAACACACAAAAGAAAACAAAAAGACAAATTACTTGTAAATTTAACACTAATTTGACATAAGGTGCATACGAAGGACGTTTGTGGTTTAGACTGCGGAGAGGAAATTCTAAATGCCAAGCTTATGCGTCAAACTTTATGCGAAATGTGAACAAATATCTTACGCACAGTCTACTAAACATTTCAGTCTGGGGAGAGCGGAATATTCTTCCATTGCTTCCTCACTATAACCGATCAGCCTCCTATCCTCACTGTTCCTGCTAATCCAGAACACTTTTTGTCATTTCATCTGCAAAATTATTTTTATGGGAAAGTGTAATGCTCTTGTACCGTAACAAATTTGTAACAGATCAGAACTATACTAGTACATTGTAAATGTGGTCTTATAAGCTAAAGAGACTTTATTGTTGTTCTTTATATCTTTATTCTACCATAGATTGTCCCAAGAAACCTGATATTTGCACATGGTTGTGCCATAGTTGACATTGCCTGTGCTCTTGATGCCAGTTTTGAAAAGCCAAACATCATCAGCCTAGCAAGTGATGGGTAAATTATTCCATTGTTTACTTGAAATTACCTAAATGCATCAATGTGTCACTGGAGTGCATCAAGCCTGGTTTCCATATGATTGTAACAACCAGCGATGTGTCACCAAGGCAGGCTCAGGGACATATCAGGGAGGGTTGCGTTAAATGGAAATGAATGATGCCTTCAACATCGCCAATCAGATAGGGGCAGTACAGCGATGCATCTCAAGAGTTGAGATGAGTTCAGCTTTTCCAGCCATCGCCAACCAGTCACCATGCAGTCTCAGACTGCAGTGACCAAGACTTTTAATGGAAACATGATTTTTGGCTTCAATGCAACATTGGCGACTTTGCAAAATCATGTGACTTAGATACATCATTATCATCCAACGAAATGCTTAGACATAATGTGGCAAATTCATGCTAGGACACATCGCCAACCGATTGGGGACACGTCACTGATGTGTCGCAGTAGGTTGCTGATTGATATAATCATATGGAAACAAGGCTTTACAATTTTGTGGAAGCATGACTAGACCAGTCTCAAATGATTGTTCATGACGTCAGCAGCACGACAGAGTTGGATCAATCTGACACTGCTGCGTGCGCCACATTGAAAGATCACCTCAATGGCAAATTTGGCTTCAGTATTATTTTTGTGCTGTGTAAAGTTTATTTCAATTTAAAATATTTGTATATTTGTGATGTTGGGTGTGGAGGCAACTCGATAATGTTATGTTTTTTGCCTCCACCTCA
Organism: Aurelia sp. 3 sensu Dawson et al. (2005); assembly: GCA_964020215.1. Classification (NCBI taxonomy): domain Eukaryota; kingdom Metazoa; phylum Cnidaria; class Scyphozoa; order Semaeostomeae; family Ulmaridae; genus Aurelia; species Aurelia sp. 3 sensu Dawson et al. (2005). Next base: position 17,431,113 of record OZ026589.1, read on the forward strand.
ACAAAATTAAATTTGAGTTTGTTTTTCGTTTTTAAATTTTACTGATATAAAAAAAATAAATAAATAAAATTTCTTGATGCTCATGTTTGATACAATTGCTAGAAATGGTTTTGCTTGAAAAAATATTTTTGCATATTTGTTGTCTCATTATTTCAGTTGAATGGTTTGAAACACATAATTGCTGAAAATAACTTAGAACTGTTCTTTTTTTCATAGGGAGCTCTGTCTTTGGGACATAGAGGATGGTCTCTGCATACAATCCAACAATATCTCTGGAACTCACAAGAAGTTGCAGGTGAAAATTTCAAAAATTCAACCACCTTCTGTCAAAATTTTCTAGCAAGATGTTAATGGATATAGTTTTATTGATTGATGTTTTAACTGATTTTGTATTTCTGAAAGTTTTTGAAAATTTCTGAAAGTTTTTTTTCTGTATATTTAGTCAGTTCAAGTGACAAAAGGGTCAATGAGAGAATGGAGGATCTTACTGTATGGATTATACTGTGATGTCTATGTGTTAGACACTGCAAGTCTTGAGGTAATTACAGTTTATTCTGCCATCACTATTCCATCACTGAGGTCACCAAGCTACCCTGTGAACACAATTTCAGAAAACAAGATAGTTAATCTCTTGCTTTCAATGTCATGTACGTAAAAGATCTATTGTGATATGATGCAGGCTGGGTCTTTAAAAAGTTTTTATTGATGAATGGAAGTTCTGGCTATGGGAGGGAGAGTATTTTCATTTGCACCTTTCCTTTTTTGCCATGGGCTGAAGGGAGCAGGGCAGCCGATATGAAGCCTTACAGGGAAACAAGTTCACAGCTTACTTTACATCTGGAGATATATGACGATTTAGAGGTTAGCACACATGGCAGAGCACATGGTTAGTAGCATACTGTATACAGCATATAGCACACATGGTAGACTTGCTCCAAGTTTATATATTTCATCAACTGCAGTAAATCTGTCTGAAATAAGCTTAGGGCAAGTCTGCACACATGGTTGATTCAATGTAAATCTTTCATTTTATAAATTTGAAGCTTGAAAGAAGCTTCTGATACTTTGCTATAATTTTTTTGAAAATTGTTGATAGCTTAATGATTTTCAGAATTACAGCATTTTTCTATGTTTAAAGTAGTTTTTACATAGATTGTAACATCAGACTGCAAAATCATAAACCAGAAAAGCCACAGCTTTCTACTACTGCAGTCTTATACATACCTTCATAAACATAATTGTTTTCCAGAAAACTGTTTACCTGTTTCCTGTAATGATTTAGAATTTACAATTATTGAAATGATTTGCAGTGATAAGAAGGAAATTACGTATTGAATTTGTATTCTGGAAGGGAGACTATTACTCATAACTGGCTTTAATAAGCTGCCACAACATCAACTTATCCATGTTCTTTGCATTTGCAGATTCTTTATACTTTGAAATCACGAGTGACTCCTGATTGGATAACGTGTTTATGTACACTTAGAAATGCCAGACATCAAGGTAACATACCTAGTGTGGATTAAGCTATCATTTCATTTTGAGAAGGACCTTGCTGCAAGGCAATATAATATCCTTGTGCATTAATATGTGCAATTGATTCTGTCTATATGTTTCAACAATCTTTGCAGATCTAGTTGTGGTTGTAAAATCACATTACTGTGGTCACCATTATTAGTCCATGTTCAGTACCCAAAGCAAAAATTGATATATTATTGTTGGATAGAAACAACAGAATTACATTTATAGTGATCAGCTTAGTTTAAAGTCAATATGCCAACCAATAGACATTTGAGCTAAAGACCATGGAAAGATTTTTTTACCAAGATGCACTGTGTTAACAGTTCTATTGTAATTCAATTAAGGAATGCATCTGAAAAAATTCTTCACCACCATCTTTAGTGCAATTGTCTATTGTTCATGCAACTGTATCTGTTGTTGGAGTTTTGTGATTTCTGCATGTGAAGCCATGGTCTGCTGAAGTTGCTAACTATAATCATGTTTGACAGTTATGTTTGTGAGTAAACCCAAAATACTGCATATCTGACTGTTGTTATCACTGGTTTACTTTTGTTTTGAAACAAAAAGGTCATCGTTATAGCCAACCTTTTAGGGGCCACTGCACCCTTTCACTCTACCTACTGTCTGCCACTGAGCCTACCAGCGAATTTATCAACTCTATGACATCTGTTTCCTTTGGACAAGACTTCATATCAATCAGGGTAATGTATCTTATAGTTTCATGCAGGAAAACTGCTATTTACTTACCATTTTTCTTGATATTTGTGCCTTATATACTTAAAAAATTGTACCCCTTAGTAGTATTGAAGATAATAACCATTTTACTCTCTAAACAAAGAATGTCTTGTTTTGCAGAAGAAAAGCTGGTGGCACTGACTGCTTCTAATGTGTTGAAAGTCTGGAAACTGAAAGCCAGTTACGAAAAGAGGGTAAGACTGCGTTTCTTCAATTATACGAACATGAACGATTGATGCGTCAATTGGCAAACTCAATTGAGATCAGTGATAACAACTGCAGGTTGTCCCAAAAACGCTTTGCAACGTTTGTGTTGGAAATATGATGATTATATCAGGATTATATTATTTTGTGTTCACCCCTGAACTCAAAGAAAATAGAAGACATAGAATTAGATTTGATTGGATAAGGGAACAAAAGACCTCTTGCAAGCTGAGCCCTGATTGGACTATTAAAGCAGTTTTTGCTGTTGCTATTAGCACAAGGTTGTTTTGGCAAATTTTCCTGTTTTTGTTACTCGAGTTTTGTGCTTCGTTAGAAAAATTATGTTTCTTTTAGTCCAATAGAACGTGCCATTTACAAACCAAAAGGTCTACGAAATTCTAACAGTTTAATTAAACATAAGAAAAACAACAATACTATGAAGGGGCTCCATGGTGAGATTGGCTCTGATTGCTGCTGTCACATAAAGGTGATCTTTGAAAGCTCATAACTCTGTGAATTTTCAACGGATTTACAGGATTTTGGTGTCGAAAATTGTTTCAAAATGTTAGGGACTAGGCTATCTTCCAATGGGTCTCTTCATGTTGTCATTATTTTTCAATATTTGATCACAATCGTTGAAAATTGTTTTTCGGACATCCTTTTTTATGCATTTTCTTTTCATCAAGGGTTTTGAATCATTAAATAAATGATGTTTTATCCTTGATTGAAGAAGTTCTAAAAATTCTAAATTTAACCAGCCCTCTTTGTTATTCCTTGTAGCGTCCAGAAGTTGTATTTGAGCAAGAGTCAAAGATGCTTGATTGCTGCAAAGCTAAGACAATGTGTTGCAATCCATTTACCCAACGAACGATTTTGGTAATGAGTGCAAAGGCGTGGCAGGTTTGTGTCTTTCTTATCCATTTCTTGGTTCAACGTTACTTCAATCATGTTTACCAATTTTAACAAAGTAGCAAGTTGCTTACATTGTTGCATAGTTTGGCTAAGTCTCTTGACATCATCGAAATGTAACGCTACATAGCCAAAATGAGTACAAAATATCATAGATTTTGATAACGTTTGTAAGAAATAAAAATCTCCTCGCAGCTCAGCAATAGTAATTTTTTCAACGGTGACCTATGAGCTTAGAAAGCTATAGGGATCAGGGAATTAAGGGAATATCTAAACAGATTTGGTTGCGATATCTATGTCTTAACGACACACGAACGTCGTGGCGTTCATTAGGTGTAAAAAAAGTCATGAAAACGGTCAACAGATCTAAATTAGGCATTCTCGCATTCTCAAGAACCACATCATCGAAGATCAGTACACTCACGGGGAGGGGAGGGCTCTTCTATAGAAAAAGGTACCTGGGAGTGTGCCGCCCGTAAGGGTATACTTTTTCGAACTTTCTAGTCTAGCCAAGGGTATATATACTTTCAAACTCTCGAGCCTAGAAAATGCCTACTCATGGCACTTTTGATGTAGAAATTAGTCTAGCCAAGGGTATCATTTTCACAAAAATTGGTCTAGCCAACGGTGCTATTTTGAAACTGTGGTCGGCACACCCCTACCCGATATTTAGCCGAGAACCCCCCCCCCCTCCCGTTGTACAACTATCATATTCATATCAATTCAGTTTGAGATTCGTACGTTCATCCTTAATGTAGGATTTTTACTGAAGTGTTCTCATTTTATGGGATATGTTAGGATTTGATTCCCATTATTTGGGAAGAAAGCGTGATCCAAAAGCACATGGCTCGTTGAATTACTATTACTAGATATTTTGCCATCAATTTTGTGTAAAGATTTAGCCAATCAGATCCATGGCAGTTTTTATTTATCTTTTCTCTCCTAGCTGAATGTTTTCACCGTAAAAGTTCTATCAAGCCTCGAAGGGCTTGTTTAATTTCGGACACGCCAGAGGGGGGGGGGGGGCTTGATAGAGAAGGGGTTATTATTCACAAATTCAAATGACAAGGATATATATATGATAGCTTTTCAGTTCTTTTACCCCATATTTTGCGGATTGAAGGTACAATCCTGCGAGTCAAATACAACACATACTGTATTACCCAAACCATTTCGAAGCTAAGGTGCAAATTTTTTTCAGCTAAGCAAATGGAAATTCTTTGATAAAGTTTGGAATTTGATATAAGTAAGGGAGACTTCATAGAGTAGGGGGCTTATTCGTAATATTGGCTCAGAGGGGAGGGGCTTATCAGAGAGGGGGGCTTTATAAAACAGGGGCTAAATAGAGCTTTTACGGTGTTTCTAGCTTCATTAGGTTTAATCTTTGCCCATGTTCATTTCAGATTTTTGACGCAAGTGACTATAGCTTCATAGCTTCAATTCCATCTCCATATAAACAAGCTTTGATTGGTGGAGATTTTGTTGCTGCTAATCGTGTCCTCATTTGGGATAAGGTGATTTAGTTCTTTTATTTTATTGTTTTTGCGATTTGGTCAAGAGACATATGGAAATCTAATCTCGGTAATCAAAAGTATGCCTGTAATTTTAATCAAAAGTTTTAATTTGTTTCGCATGTGTAATTTCGCTTTATCGTATACCTTACTTTTCTTAACTCTTTGCTTAAATGAAGTCACGTTTAGGATGGACTTTTTTGATTTTAACTTAGGGAAACCAGGAATTAATTGTTGCTGAGTATAAAAGTTGTCTTTCTTTGTCCCTATGCTCTTATATCTTGGTTCCCTGTGATCTAGTTGCTCAGTAATCGTCTTTACAGCTGGATAGCGTATTGCTATGCAACTAGAGCGCAAGGGACCATGATTTAATAATTACCTAGAGCACAGGGCATAAATACAGACAACTTCTATTCTTAGCAACAATTACTTCCTCCTGGTTTCATTCTACTTTTACGATATCAGAAAACGAGAGGTACATTGTATACTGCATCTAGTTCTCAAACACCTTAGATTAAAGAAAGTTAACGAAATTTATTTCTATGCTAGCTGAGTGTTTCGTATGAAGTAAGATCGTTAATTCACCTGGGATATGATAACATCATTCGAGAGCACGGACTGTTTCTTGTTTTCAAAACCTTGTTTCTTATGGGTGGATATTTTCTTATTTTAGACTGGTAGAGCGTATCTTTACAGACTTCCATCAAAGTAAGCAAGGTTTCCGTTTATATTTTCAAGACTTCTTGAAGCTACTTTCTTATTGTTTAAACAAGCCCCCATATGACCCCATGATTCGTAGCGTTGAGTGCCTTTGTATTCGACTGCAGAATAGTCTACTGAATGCAAATCCGAATTTGTTTTGTGCAAGTGGTCAGCATCTACTAATGCTCTTACGAATCAAATATGCCGCCTCAACTCAAGGTAATAAGCAACTTGCATAACAGAAATAAATAATTTCAAATTGCAGTTTCTTTCAAAATTTACAAAGTGAAGAACCACAACTCTAGTTTTGATACACATCGTGTAGTAACAATGCCATGTCTGTTTCTTACCATTCTTACCATTCCATTGCTTCTTCCAAATTCATCCAGGGTAATATCACTGCTAACCTATGAACGGAAATTATATGTTTGGATTTTGGATGTGATTCGGTCACCGAAAAGGGTTGAAATAGAAACATTTCAAATGCAACTGTATGTTTTCAAATGCTCTTTTGAATTATGGTTGAGACTACCCAGTCATTAAGTTTTTTCATGTTGTGTTTCTGTATTCTCTACGCTTGATTACATATCTTCTTATTTTTAAAGATATCTGCTCGGTGCTGAGGGAATTGAACAAACAACAACAGACAAAGCATCTCGTGCTCCAGTTCTGATCTGCCTTTTTGACATCAAGAGCCTCAAGGTCAGTGAAAACACTTATCTAAGAAAGTTTTATCTCGGAATTATAGATTCCCGGGGAGGGGGATCATTCTAAATATAGCATACAAGATTTTTGGTATTTAAGAATCTCTCAGAGTTTACAAAGATTTTTTAGATTGATTCTGGGATTATCAAGGATGTTTCTAGGTTTGTAAGATTTCTTGTAATTTCCAGCCTACATGTAGACCCATTATCCAAAAGGAAAAATGCCTACGAATCAATGAGCGAAAGCTTGCTGGAACAGTTCCAGATTTTTAGAACTTAATTTATGCAACCTTTGTTTAGATGCATTTGAACACAGGATTAACATAGTCTTCAGTTCTTTCCTTTCATGTCCCTTTTCTTCCATTTTTTCCTTATTTTCCTTGCTTTCCTTCTTCCTTCCTGGGAAATATCCGCTAACTACCTGGTATGGCCGCTACCACTCTACTTCGTTTTTTGAACCCTGCGCACATTTGCAATTATATTGATAATTTTTTTATAGATTTTGCCTCATATAAAGCAGTTTTCCTGTATAAATAGTGTGGTAAGTTTTTGCCCAATCCAATGCAGTCATATTATGCAGAATTAGGAGCAGATTTTAATATTCAATGTTTCGATGGCTCAAGCAGACTTATGACCTGGACTTCATCGTTTCCCTGTGCTCCTTTGACTTCATAATGGCGCTTCGGTCAACAGAGACTCATAACATTACTCTAAAAACACCTGACCCTATTTAGGCCCAAACTATGTGCTTCTTAGAGTACCAATCAGATTGCGAAATTCGTGAATTACTATGGTTATGGCAAACGTGACAGAGATTTCGATTCGATTAAAGAACTGATAACATTTCCACATGATTCGAGATTCGAACTCGTGATTCCAACATAATTCGATTGATAAAAGCAATAATAGGGTCAGCTTTTTCACTGTTTCATTATGAGTCCCAGTTAAGCAAGGTTTACCGCAGGGACACAAGCGACTCATCGTCGTTATGGCTGAAGTTATTTCTATTCATCTTCAAAGGTCAATTTCGGTGCACCGATGCACTTCTCCTATGGTAGACGAGGTCCTTTCTTCAAACTTCTTTTTCAAGGAACCTCCACCGGCTGGTGAGTTATCTATTTATCTATTTTTCAGTTTTATTTAGTAGGTGTTAATTAGCTTTGATGTAGCAATTCTTACATTTAGTTTTGATAAGAAACTGCTTACAAGATGCTCAGCTCTCAGGTTGCCAAAAAATTAAGAATCTCCAGTACTGGGAAAATATAACTTAAGAAACTATTAATTTTGATATGAGAATCCTTTCAGTACAGGATATAATCCTCGGTTCCTTGTAAAGGAATACGTGTAATTCAGCTTACTTAAATGTGTAGGTGACGATGATGATGATGATGATGATGATGATGATGATGATGATGATGATGATGATGATGATGATGACGATGATGATGATGATGATGATGATGATGATGATGATGATGATGATGATGATGATGATGATGATGATGATGATGATGATGATGATGATGATGATGATGATGATGATGATGATGATGATGATGATGATGATGGTGTTGATGATGATGATGATGATGATGATGATGATGATGATGGTGTTGATGATGATGATGATGATGATGATGATGTTCGATCTTGTCCATCAAAAATTTAAAGGGAGTGCAAAGACCAGCATGCCTTGCGGGAAGTCAGCGACCTGCACTCCACAGCTTCCAGTATAACTGACTTGATGCACTCCCTTTAACCCTGATATGCTCCTAATTGATATTTGATTTCTTTTCCTATCTCTAATGATTATCAGCATTCATGTTTGGAAAGTGCCTGACAGTGAGCAAGCGGATCAAGCGTTAGCCAAGGGCCAATCAACAGCTACAGACATTGTCAACTCAGGTATTTATCAACCCATTTTCTCTAAATATTCTCTATAGCACGATACTTTATAAAACAAAGCTCTCCAAGTTGTTTTTCGTTCCTATTAAGCCAAATTCTTATCGAGCACGCTTTCACAAAATCGAGATAATTGCAGGAGCCAATGTTTGTCTCTCAAAGTTTTTGGAAAACTTTGAGCAGTATAGATTGGAAAATATTCCAAAATCGGCAGGCTATATCAGCTTGGGAAGGACCTGGAAATTCATGTTTTCTGGCTCATTCGATATACAGTTTTAGCTCATTATGGAATGAATTTTTTTGTTACTTGAAGAAGACAGTTGCCTTTTGCTTTTGTAGAAGCAACTGTTTTGAATGAAGGTATTCGCATGACTGTTATGGTTGATGAGAGATGGACAATGAAAGGTTTGTTGATTTCGAATTACAAAGATTCTTCTTCGTACCTATGAATGTATTCTACCTTCGTCAAAGAAGTATATGACGTGCCGTAAGTGAAGAGATCGCTTGAACTATCTCATGATATGCATTTGAACCATAGGCCTCTGTTCTAGGATTCATTCAGAATGATCTTGTTTTGGTTTGCAGAGGGATTGGTTTTTGTTGACTCTTTGAATTTCTCATGCAAGCTGCATTGACGGATTGGAAAATATCTGGCTATTTGTTCGATCAACCCGTTGATATGGGTATCCATTGCTATTCCCAGAATCGCTACCTCATACCCAGTGACAATGAATGGTAGATATTTAGACTTGTTATTCTTTTTCAGTTATTCCAAGCATTGCAGTAATGAGTCTTAAAGAACTATGGAAGGAAGCAAAGCCAGTGGGACTTATTGATGGTGTTGTACGTATTTCATGTTTTATTTTGCAATTATGTCTCAAAGACAACTATAGCTTGCAGGTGATGGGGTAGTCATCGTGTAATCAGAAAATCATTTTACATTGGGCCATATAGACTCATTCTCAAAATATCGATATTTGGATTAACTTGTTACAAAGAGAATTGATATTTTAGAATATGTCTAAATGATGGTGGATAAAGCGATTTTGATTATGCGATAAGTATCAACACAAGTTGAAATCGCTTAGTACTAGGACTCCTCTCAACAAAAATCCTCTCAACCAGTAATTCAAAACAAACATAGCCGCAAAGTTATCCTGAAACTAGTAAGGCAAACTCTTGCTTGGTGCAGGCGAAGGGAGTTTTTTAAGAGAAGTCATGTTCTTATAACGAAAGAAGAAGGGTAAATATAAAGTTCCGCCTCGCGGATTTAGTGTGTTTGATTCAGAAGTCGAACAGAGGGCATTATATTACAATTCTTGCATATTTATTGCACAGATGTAAACGGTTTCTCCTCAGCTCCTAAATCAAATAAGCAAAGTCCGCCAAACAGGACTTTAGATTTACCCTTCTTCTTTTGTTATAAGCACATAAATTTCTTAAATAGCCCGCACCAAGCGAGAGTTTGCCTTACAGATTTCAGTGTAACTTCGTGGCCATGTTTGTTCTGAATTACTGGTTGAGAGAATTTCTTTTGTCTGAATTCACTAATCGCTTTGAACTGGAGTGTGAGCCAAAGCAACTGATGCTATTGTATTTCAAAATCTGCCCTTGTTATCACCCGATGTAAACATCATATAACCCAGAGCCGATAAAGTTAAACGTTTCGAGCTTCACTATTCATCAGTCATCTCAGCTGAATCTCGGTAGATGGTTTTGTATTTAGAATGATATAAAGCCTCTCAGGGCGTAAGTGATTACTGGCTAAACTGAAGGACATTATAGAATGAAATGCTAGGTTTTTCAAATTGCGCTGATGACGTTTTGGATAACTTTTGCCCTGAACAACATTGGTCTTCATTAAGCTGCAAGATAGTCATTAACCGTGGTGTTATTCTTTTTGACAGGCTGAAGAAAACAACAAATCAGTTTCGATCACATCAAGCTTGTATCTATCATCCCAAGGCCTTATTGTTTGTGGAAGAAAAGATGGATCTATTGTTGTCATCAATGCAGTTCGAGCTTCGTTGAATCAATTATTACATTCTGATCATAAAACGGGTAAGAGAAAATTTCAAGTTTTCATCTCTATGTATTTATGAATCAATTTGCCTCAAAAGTAATATACATTGATTAAATATAATAGAATAGATAGAGTACATTTATTAAAATGTTAATAAATACAAGTTAAAACACACTAAGTTATAGTGGTTGGGATAGCATCAAAAGGTCGAGTTTGCTTGCCTTACTTTCGTAATGGTACCCGTAGAGGTGGTTGCATAAAAATAGAAAAAATTAACGATAGATTTTTGTGTGCCATTGGGTAAAGCATAATTTAATGAGGCCGAATCATGAATATGAGAGTGGGCATGAGATCTTTGTAGGACGCATATACGTCATTTTCAGCATAGGTTTCAAATCTTGAAATTTGCGAAAAAAGGCGGGTGTAAAATTCAATGACCTATTTCTTTTAACTGAATGACTTGAAAAAAACTTTAGCCATTTTTCTATGATTCTACCGTTGGACTTTTCAGAAATCTTGAATATTTGTCGAAATTAAAGCCTATCTAAAATTTCAGCTCATTTTATGATGTGACGTCATCAAATTTCCGAATCACAAACCAGAAGAGTGAAAGAGTTTTGCTTGATACCATATTGTAGGCATCCACAAACTATGGTTTTCTTGAAAATTATTTGATCTTTTGTCAACAGGTTTAGAAATTATGATAGTTTTAAGTTTTTTTCGAAAATTTTCTTGAATTCATAAAAAAGAAGAAAAACACTGTAATTCTGAAAATATTGACGATTTCAGAAAAGTCCAACGGCAGATTTACTTTAAAATAGTTCAAATTTCTTTGAAGCCGTTCAGTTCAAAGAAATAGGTCATAGAATTTTACACCCAGCATTTTAAAGATTTGAAACCTATGCTGTCATTTTCTTCTCGCTGTTTTACCTGATTTGTAAGGCATTTCGTTTGGCTAATCGTTTGACATTTATGTCTGGGAAACAGCTGTTATCATTGTTTTGCCTCACCGAACCAGTACGAGGTCTAGACATTCCTTTCAGTTACTTTCAAGACATTCCTGATTTTTACTTGGCTAGCTGACACAGTCTTGTTTGTACGCTGCACCACCATCCAAGAAAATCTCTTCATGAAAAGGCATTTTCACTGAAGCCTTTATCTCCCAGTCCATTTAAAAGTTCATTTACAAATCCTTCCAAGTCTTCCATTACGGCCGTCTCCGTTCCTCCGCAGGTTGTTTGCCATTAAATATCCTCAAGGGCCATTGTGGGAAGGTCACGTGCTTACTATATCCAAATGAAGAGAATCCTCGTTATGACATCACGCACCTCGTTTCTGGTGGGTCAGACTTCACAGTACGGTTGTGGGATGTTTTCAATGGATCTTTGCTGCATACGTTTAATTCACATGGAGGAGAGGTTATTAAGCTTATGGTTACGCCACCGGATTGCACGGTAAGAATATTGTTGTATCTCAAAGAGAGGCTGTGATTAACAATTCATACTTATTTTCTATTCCAGCACTGCCTACCAAACCTTAATCGATATTAATGTAGCATTTCTAAGCGGAAGCCTGATGGTTGAAACTAAACAACACCAAAATTATTACCATTTTGACCGTAAAAATTACGAAACAGATTTCATCGAAATATTTAAGGCCTAAATGCACATAGGTGATGCCCTAAAGGCTGATTTCCCCTCAGTAGAATTTCGGATTGGACTGGAAATCTTTTGCTTACGTGTGAAAATGTTGCTTTGAAGTTGAATAGAATGTTACGCGTGACTAACGTCTTATTGTGTCATATTCAGTCTGCTTGGAAAATTCTACTGAGTGGAAGTCAGCCTTCAAGTTGGCAAACAGACAAACATCTTCACATTAGATACATTTGTATGAATAATAAAATATGCTTCCACAAAGATAGATTTCTGTCTATGTAAATATCCTATCACTTTTCAGCATCTGAAATAGGGCATACTTACGAAAACGCCAATGAAGTCATGAATGATTCTGTTAATACGCCTATCTTAGATGTCATTAGACCAACTGCCTCAGTCCCAGTTTCCGCTTCGATCAGTAAATTGGATGACAGCTCTTCAGGTGGTTACAGTGATTATCAGTTTATCAGGAGCGCAACTATACTGCATATAACTAGTCTAGGATATCATTGGAACGAAGATAGATTCTGCTTTCCGGTGGTTTGCACCAAATTGATTCTAATAACATCATTTTGCGTGGGTGGTTAGACACTGCAGTTGTGTTTCATTGCTTCATTTATTGCTTAATAATTATTTGCCACTATGGAGGAGCTAGTGTAAGAGGCCGAGGAAGAATAAGAATTCCTGTCAGATACTTCAGACCTCCTACGCAGAGGCGTATAATTTTTCCTCCGCGAAAATAAATACACAGAAACAATAGTGGGTGTCTAAAACCCATGATCTCCTCCGCGATATAGAATAAAGTGGGGTTGCCTATTTTCTGAAGCACCCTGCTTATGTCTTTGTTTTAGGTCCGCATCCTGTCATGCATTTGTTCCGTGGCTCAAGATCACTCAGTTGCTCTTCTTGGAATTCGAGAGAGGAAAACGCTCCTATTGGCTAGTCGTCATACGTTTCCAGTGGAAACCATAAGATGGCGTGCTAAAGATGACTTCATGGTTGTTGGTTGTGCGGATGGAACTGTTTATGTTTGGCAAATGGAAACAGGTTCGATTACACTGATTTTTTTCATCAGTTGACTTTTCAAGAGAAGCTCTATTTGAAGACCGTTTGTTTCCTCAGATAGCATGGCTATTAAAATTCCAATTCATCTCTTTTACATCCACTTCAGTGTGCACCTATAATGCTTTTATTCCATCCAGTCGACCAGGGCCGAGCAACTCGAAGGTCCAAGTTCAAATTGGAATTTCCTTTCGGGAAAAGTAATGCTGGACAAAAATGCCTATCTTATCTAGGACTCAAAATATGGAATAGCCTTCCATCCGAGTGGAAGTCATCTAACAATATTAATACATTCAAACATAAGATCAAAGAAAATTTTTTCCGAAATTTACAAATAGAGGAAGATGACATATATGTCTTTTACTAAGGACCGTTTTTTGGATTTTCTCCCTTTATGCAGACAAAAGCCTTTTTCAGATCACATTTCTTTGGTTATACCTCAGCATGGACCATTATGGAAACAAGGTTGCATTGACGTTTTTAATGCTATCCCTGCCATTTTTAGCCTGGGATATTTTTTAAATTAAGCTTTAATCATTAAGCTTTTTTTGCCTGCAAAATTTAGTATTTTTGTAAATTGATTCGCTTTCGTTTTTTTCATCAATTGTAATCTTATTTGATGGCAAAAATATACATACATACATACATACATACTTTTGTATTCGAATGTACAAAGGAAAATAAGAATAATGTGCCTGTCTTTGGAAGAAAGCTTGCCAGCTAAATTCCTTTTATGTTACTTTATTTGATAAGTAAATCAAATGAAAGGTCCCTCGACAAAATCTAGTTGAAAATATTAGGGTTTCGGGGACCTTGGTTTAATTTCTATAACCATAAGCTCAGCAAGATGCTGCAGCCCTGTCAGTGTCAAATATTTCATCATTCAAACTAATCTTCGTTTAAATTAGAATGCATTGCCACCTCCTTTATACAGTTTCGCAAGATTTTGTCAAACAAGCCAAGGTAGTTTCAACCATAGACGTAGGAACCGGGGGGCACTGGGGGCACGTGCCCCCCAAGATTTTGCAATAAACAAAGAAGTGTCCGTTTTATTTCAGAAAATACCCCTTTTTCTTGAGGGAAAAGTGCCCTCCAGGGGTCGTGCCCCCAAGTTTGAGATGCTTCCTACGTCCCTGGTTGCAAAGAAGTTATTTGTGTCACCAAATGATCTGCTTTATGAAATAAAGGCTTGTTAGTCGAAGACACATCCCCAGTCTTATTTGTTTCATAAGCTAGTTGAGATGGGCTGCATTTAAGTGGTTCTTTTTCAATTTATAATGCAATGAAAAGTTACAATGACTTATTACTTGTTAAACTACGTACAGGCTTACTCTACTATACTGCAGACACGATATAACAGGGAGCAAAAAGTCTGTGTCTTCTCTGTGGCTGTTACATAGAGTTAAACCTACGAATGTTTCGGAAGCAAACGAATGTTTTGATAGGTTTTCATTGTGTGAGGAACTGTTTATCATAGTTATAAAGGAAATATAAAGGACATCCAGCGTCTGAGGAAAGGATTTGATCGCTAAATTCACCTTCCTTTTGTAGGGCATCTCGATCGCTGCGTGGCTGGCTCAGTTGCTTACGACATCCTCGAATCGTGTTGTGAAGAAACCTCATACCCTACAGCAGCAGTGAGAGAGTATCGACACAAGTTTCGCTTGCAGTCGTCTCTTACGGCAATGACGCATCAATTACCGATTGAATTCAACACACCAGCACTTGTTAAGAAAGTCAGGAAGAAAATTACGAATATACAACAACAAGTTTCCGGATCCCAAAAGAGCCCGTCGCAACAACGACAACAACAACAGCAGCAAGAGCAGCAGCAACAACAAGGTAAAATTTGCTCTTGCCAAGGAAGCCATTAATATTCCGTCTCAAATAAGATGCCACGTGAAAATACCCGCGAATAATAAGAATTGAAGTTTTTGCATGAGCAATTTTACGTTACTGCAAATGTCATGCGACATCTAATATGAGACAGACTTGGTTTGTCCTTGTTTTGGTTTCAGCATGGGTAGTTGGACATTGCAGTTACATTTCAGCATATATGCTTCTGCAAAGGAAAATTTATGTCTTTCTGCGGAGGAGTCTTTGAAGTTGCTGAGAAGGAGGAAAGAATTTCTTTCTTCCGACCTCTTACACTAGCTTCTCCGTAGTAATAACTAATTTTTTCCTCTGCGAAGGAACAAAGCGGTGGCAGTGAAACCAACCATGGTTTCCGTAGTCAAAAACTGCATGCATTTTTAGGTCTGTATATGAAATGTGTGCAAAGATGATCTGAGCAACCCATCCATCCTCAGTCCTGTAATAATAAAGCCATTTTGTAGGCTCAAACTCCAACTAAATATTTTCATCATTTTCAGATATACGTCAGATGCCACCCTCTGTTCATCTTCCACCAATCAGAGTGTGTTCTCTCCGTGCCAGTAAGAATGATTCAGATATTC
The DNA here is from genome assembly GCA_964020215.1 of Aurelia sp. 3 sensu Dawson et al. (2005). Classification (NCBI taxonomy): domain Eukaryota; kingdom Metazoa; phylum Cnidaria; class Scyphozoa; order Semaeostomeae; family Ulmaridae; genus Aurelia; species Aurelia sp. 3 sensu Dawson et al. (2005). The sequence goes on from OZ026589.1 coordinate 17,446,497, forward strand.
ACGTGATGTTACTTGATCCTGAGGCTCTGATCTGCCAACTCCTTGCAGAGGATGCGGAGGCTGCAAACACGTATGGAAAACCTGTCAACCCAAAACGCCATCCAACTCGCGGAATCTCGCAGACTACTCCTGAGGAGCAAAGGTCAAAGACATCAACAAATGCGCAGCTACATAGAGGAGTTTCGCATGAAATGGCGCAATTGCTACTGTCGTGTATTCATTCATGGGGCATAGATCCGAACCTTGATGAAACATGTGTGGGGAAGTTAGGCATGTTGAAACCGGTGAACCCTATTTCATTTGGATTGCTAACTCGAGGAAGATTGTCTTTGATGCTGCCACATTGGCATTATAATTCACAGGATGAGCTGAGTGCCAATGATACCGAGGGAAATGATTCTCAGGTATATTAGAAACATATTTTATTACTGTATACATTTCTGCAAATGTTTGTTGATATTCGTATACAATAGACCATTTTGACATTTAGAAAAAGGGTCTGGGGAGAGCGACACTTTGGTAAATGGCTGCCACATGGCTCTCACGAACGATAAATTGAACTCTTCTAGTTTGGGTTGGATAGAGTCTCTCTTCTTTTGCGAGGGTTATGGGTCATGTTTGGCAATCTAGTTCCTTATTTTTCATCATGAATTTGAAACCAATTGGTAGGAGTTCAATTTTTCGTTCGTTTGAAACGTGTATGATCACTGTGTAGGAACTAACTGTTAAAACGCGCAGGAGCCATCTGAATTTGATTCCTAGCACTGGTTAGGCTTCAGCTGAAGAGAAAGCAACGATTTAAAAGAGTAATATCGAGGTAGTTAACCTCAATTTTTTAGCCGCAAGCACGGTGCATTACTGCCGATGATGTAACTTGCTGCATATAACTGTTTTTAATTTTTCGTTATATCCTTATCGTAGCAGTGTAATTATTTCTGCTATTTTTACAAGTATATTGTAATTAGGTTTTAAGTTTTGCATGGCCCACTGAAAAGCAGCCTTCTTTTGTTGATGCGGCTACCTTGCATAAGGAATTTTAAACGAAATGATCTCATCGTTTCAGGTTATAGTTGAAGATGATCCTTCATTGGTGGAAAAATGTTGTTGTTGCTGTTTTTGTCATTGTTGTTGTTGTCGCTATAGACGATTACGCTACAGATGGCGGCAAGGAACTTTTTACCGAGATGCACTGCGTTCTTTAATCGATTTCCTATAGAATCGTTAAGGATTCGTAATTAGAACGCAGTGAATCTTGGTAAAAAATCCTTCGCCGCCATCTTTAGCGTAATCGTCTATTGTTGCGGTAACTGAGACTATATCGTGAGTCTAACGTGACATCACTTTTCAAAATTCTGCCAAATCACATTTTCAGCAGCAAGTTTGAAGGCGGAGACCTTTGAGTACTGCTGTTATAATGCAAAGAAATTAAGTAGTCTGCCTGTAATTATTTGGTGTTTGATGATAGTGAAACTATAGCGCTTGAAGCTCCGTACATTTCTCATTTAAACCCTGGGATCTCATCGTTTCAGGTGATAGTTGAAGATGATCCTTCATTGGTGGAAAAATTGAAGTTCAATGCTCACTGGCAGCTTTCATCATCTTTAACTACACAACACCTTGTCGGTATTGTCTCCATTACAAATACACTGATGAGTATGAATCACGTGACCTTTGTCAATCGAGCGAGGGATGAACCAGGTAGGTGGAGCGTTACATAATTCATCTTTTCAGTGATATTCGAAAAGGGATCATTGGTTGTTACACAGGGCTATTGTAATTGACAAAGTAGTCAGGCACGTCTTGACCCAAGGGAGACTGCTCAATAGACTTTTTAGCTATTCTAAAAAGGAATGTGAATCGAACAACAAAGGCATTTCACAACATAAAACAGCAGTTGCTTTAATTGACACCTTAATTCAAAGCGATTAGAGACGGCAGACAAAGGAAATTCTCTCAATCGATGAATCAAAACAAACGTGGCCGCAAATGTTGCCCTTCAACCAGTAACTCTCGACTTATGCAATCAAAAGGTGGATTTTAAGAGGATTTATGTGCTCATAACGAAAAAAGAAGGGTAAATCTAAAGCTCTCCCTCGTGGATTTCGTTCATTTGATTTAGGAGTCAAGCAGAAGGCGTTATAATTTTCGGGTGTTTATAGCTTAGATTAAACAATTACCACACAGCTCCTGAATCAAATAAACAAATCCCACGAGACAGAACGTTAGATCTACCCTTCTTTTTCGTTATAAGCTACTAGCACTTTAAATATAGATAAAATTAAGTAACGTTCAAATAAATAAGGAATGAAATTAAAGCTACTAGAATATTGACATTTTTGTGAAGGAAGATTCTATTAGGGTCCTTTTATGAATATTTATACGAGAATATGTATGGTTCCTTTTTGTTTCCAGTTGGCTATGATGATGGCTACAGCATAGAATTCGCTCAGATGAATCAATACCGTGGGGAGGAGAAAGCAGGTTGGAGCCTCGTTGCAGCCCTTCATTGCTGTCTACTGCCGGAAATGATGCGTGGTTTAATGTACAGACCTCCTTTATTGCATATATTGGCAAGACGTTGGCAAGACAGATGCCTTGAGGTATTAGATGTGTGCTTTTGAATAACCATTGATAAACACAAACATTTGTGCTGGAGTATATCTATGATAGGATTCAACGACGGGCTATTTTCTTTATGGTCCAGTGCATCCCCCATCGACAGGTGCTCGCGAAAAGCCTTTCTTTTACATCACCCTGTTTTATTTAAACTGGAAAATAGAATTTGCTCCAGTTGCGGACACTAGAGAGGTTGAGGGGATGTATTCGTCCCCCCACCCAACGCTAGCAAAACAAGGATTGGTTTCATGAAAAGTATCGTTTTGAACATTGCTTTTCGATTGAAACAATTACGTGCCCCGTCCCCCAGTTTTTGCAGGTTGTCGGCCATTATTTGAGTCCAAGCCTTGGCACGGAACGGATGAAATTGTGTACGGGATCAAAAAGCTTTTGGTACAATCTTTACACTCGGCAATTTATGCCGCTACTGGTGCTACTTTGCTGGTGTCTCAAGCATAGATTAATGCTGGAACGGTACATGTATTATCTTGTGGAAAAGCCTGAAAAATCATGATTCGAAATCTCTGGTTTAGAGGTACATATTTTGATAGACATGAAAGCGAAAAAAAGACTATTTTGGACCCGTGTGCACGTGCTTTCTAATTTTATGACAGAACTTTCCACCAATTCTACTGTGTGCTTAGTTTTTATTTAATTAGTTGATTTGATCGTCAAATTTTTTGTAGATTCGGGAAGCTGCACAAGCAATTTTATTGGCTGAATTACGACGAGTTGGAACAAAAGGACGAAAACAATTGATTGATGCATGGTCACCACATCTGCCGCAAGATATTGATAGCACTGATTTTGGATTTGAAGACCTTGAGCAATACTTAAATAACGAGGAAGGTTTGCACGATTCTTTCATTATTTTTCGCTTTTCTCAAGGAGCAGATCACTTCGAAGATAACCTACGACATTTATGGATCTTAAGAGTCTTTGAGATTTTGTTTGAGATTTCAAAAATTTTTGAACAGATTCAGGATTTTTGACATTTTTAGAATTTTTGAGATTTCCTACTTTTTTCGAGTTTATGCATGATCTTCACTTTTTTCAAGATTTTTTAGGGTTTGATTCCTTTTGCGATGTTCGAAGAAGTCTCAAAGGACTTTTTGAGAATTTTTGTGCAAACATTTCTTCAGTTTTCAAAGATTTTCTTTGGGATTTAGCAGATTTTATGAAGACTTTCAGATTTCAAGATTGCTGTGAGATTTATAATTTTTTTGAAGACTTTCTGAAGATTTTTTACGACAGTGTACGAGATTTTTTATGTCATTTGCCCCTCGGTTTTCCTATGCAAAAACGATGACCTTGGAGCGAAACCGGCCAGACTTGAAGACGTGAGTTGGCGTACGCCAGCGTAAGAGAGTTAAAAGTCTCAAATTTTCTCCATTTTTACGTTGCAGTTCTGTCAATCTTCCAGCTCCCGTATGCTTACTGTTTGTATCATCTGCAAAGCTGTATTTGAAGGAACTTACGTTTTACAGAACTAAAAAATTGCGTCGAATGACAAAGTCATTTACTAAGAATTTTCGACTGTTATTGGTTAAAGCACGTCGTCAAATGATGTGTCCTTTAAGTCACCTTTCATTTTGCTTTGAGCAACGTCAGACGCAGATATTAAACTGATTTTCCCATTTATTCATTTTTCAACGAATGAAGATACTGGAGACTGCTTTCATACCATATGGGCACGAACTGAACGCAGCATAGAAATATTACGGACAGGCCTCCTATTCTCATGAAAACAGCATATCTCTTTATGTCTGTGCAATTTTAAAACGGACACTCGAAAACGATGATAGCGGAACAATTCTTAAAGCGCTTTCGGGCCCTTTCGAGATCAGGCTGATTGATTCTTTACGCCAGGATAAATTCGTTTTCGTCAAAATCTAGCGTATTTGTTACAGAGACTGCAAAGAGGTCGACGCCGTTGAATTTTGCCATTGTGTTCAAATTGTGTCGGCAAAGTTGCAGCATCATATGCAATGAAAATTTTTTACATGAAATAAATTCTTCCTTTCTTCTCGAATGAACTTTATGCCAATTCCGACAGACAAGCCTCAAATCGTCACAGCCGATGAAGATAGAGGTGACGTTGCCATGGTGATGCTGACGACAAAAAAGATGGTGTCAAGTGATGCAAGATTACGTCACGCAACAGCTATTGTTATGCTTGGGGTAATTGGTGCTGAGTTTCAAAAAGAGGTTGATCCCTTGTCTGTACCTAAGGATCAAAGAGGACAGCCGTGTAAGCTTATGTATATCTTCATTTCTTCAAGGCTCACAAATGTCTACTTTCGCCCAATTTTATGTATTTTGGCTACGTTCGACACAATGCAAGATAAATACTCAATTCTCAATTGTGTTATACCCATGTCACAATTCTTCCGCCTTTTTTATTCATATAAAAATATTACAACAAATCTTGCATTCTACTATACGTTTTAAGTACTATAAACTACAGGGAAGATACCATGGGGAGCGAAAGACAATGACTACCCTATGGCCAATATGAAAAGACACTCAATGTTAAGCTAAATACAAAGGTAGTGGACACGTACCTTACAGATTTGTTTACTTTCTGGCGCTGGAGCCCCTCTAAAACACTTTATTCAAATCTGACCAAAACCATTTCAATGGGGGGGGGCTCTCTCCTCGATTAGTGTACCTACTGAGAGAGCCCCTCCTTTAAGTAATTCCCTCCATACAATTTATCCTGCTTCTCTGTATTTGTATATTGTATTGATTTTCCGTATCAATGTATTAATGTTCTGTAACATTGTCTTATTTCCTTGTAGTTTAGTTATTTGTTAGTATAGTAAATTACATATGTATATTTTATGTAGAGGAACTTAAATATATAAAACTGAAATTGATGTTTCTTTGTACGGAGCAAGCCACCTCTTTTTGAAGTGGGCATGTCTGGTTTTTTGTCTGCAAAACTCAAGTTGTAAGCAATCATTTATGTTATTTTTCAGTAAATGATGGAGCGATGGAAATCACTACACTACGAAACACAGCCAAAGCTCTAACTTCTCTCCTGTTACAAAGATCTTCATCAAAGACTCCTGCATACAGCGCAATAAGAAGAGCTGCAATTGATTTGATTGGTCGAGGCTTTGCATTATGGGAACCTCATATTGATGTTTCGCAAGTGCTGATGGGATTGCTTGACCTATGTGCTAATACAACCTTGAAGGGGCCTGAATATGAGTATGTGAATACTGTTTTGTCAGCACCTGCAGATTTACACCGTTCAGCAAGACATGCATTGTCTCTTATTGCAACAGCTAGGCCGGCTGCATTTATTACAACGTTGGCAAAAGAGGTATGGTCTTATAATGGATGGTTAGACGCCGCAGTTGTATCGCTGCGGAGGAAAAGCTGTCTACTTCTGCGGAGGAGCTAGAGTGAGAGATTGAAACTTCGTCGATACCTCCTCCGCAGAAACAAATAAATTTTCCCCTGCAATGGCATTAATGTTGAAACATAACTGCCGTGGCTAACAACCCATGGTCTTATTCGGTTATTTTCTTAACCATCACTTCGTGATGGAACCGAGAATGAAGTATTTACCTTTCAACCTTTCGATAATTGACACAAGAAAAATCATGTATTAGGAGTAGTGGCGTAGGTCATCATACACAGCCAGAATCTCTTTCTAATTGACATCAAAAACAGCGAATAATCAAGTAATGAAAAAAACTACGCTGGCTTCATTTTTTAACCCGATAGCCCTTTGATATCAATAATCAATTCTCAGCTGATTAGAAGTGGACAGTTACCTGGCTGTGTATGAAGTTAGGCCAGGATGGAGAGTTGTTTGCATTCATTCCTTTTATATCCTCAAGTACTCGCATTTTCGCGTGGAACGTGAAGCGCGCAGACAAGATTGTTTAAACTCACAGGGGGGGTCACTTATTGAAAAAGTTAGATAAATTCCTTCAAAAACAAAGATAACTCCATTTTCTCGCAGCGGAGCAGTGTGAACGGAAGGCAAAAATTGATACTTATTGCTCGGTTTGCATATGAAAATGGGGCAATGTGATTGTGACGTCATATAATTCACTTCAATGTAACTTGCGTTTGAACATTTTTTGTATTATAACAACAGGTAGCTCGTCATGTTGCCTCTACGTCATCAATCTCCTTCAATCAAACATCGCCAGCTGCAATCGCTGTTTATTCCCATGTACGTCATCAGCCTACACCAAATACTCCTGATTCACAAAATTCCAATATTATTCATTCTGCAAGAAGTGAAATCCTCAGAATTATTGAGTTAATGATTGATAAAAGTCAACAGGAAGTTGTCCACTTGATCGTCGAAGTAAGTAAAAACATCAGTTTATTCATGTCGTTCTTTAATAGAACTTTTTACTTGCTAGAAAAGAGGTTTGGATCGAGCGTCCAAAAATTTGGCAAACGTTGAGAAGGATAACAAAGGCGGGGGGGGGGGAGTCTTTAGTACCGGTACAAACTATAAGGTACTAGGTTCCACTTAAATTGAGGGTATTGGTACAACCAATTTTGGGGGAAGGAGCTAAGTACAGTTTATCGTCAATATGAGGAAGTTTGAGAAGAGGCCTATGTCAGTTTCTCGTGAGGCCAATGGGCAAGACCAAACCACTCCCGGGCACGTCACTGTCGCATCTGTGTCACTATCTGCTCTGTTAAAAGATGAAATTTGTTCTAGGAATTCCAAAGACATCCATTGATGAAATGATTGGATCGACTCATAGACTTTGTACCGGTACCACTAGTTTCGGTAACAGGTTCCAGCACCTTTGCAAAATGTTGTACCAGGTACCACCCCTCTGGTACCATGGTACCACTTCCGATGCTACCTCCTCAAGGCATAACCCCTGTTCTCGGTAGATACACTGCTAGCTGTGGGATGCAGTTCTTTCGTATCTCAGAACACTTTTCAGAGAGTGAATAATCGGCAGCTTTGGTCAAATTGAGTTGTGAATGTTTCAGTTTTTACAGAAGAAAGCCGTATTTGCTTTTTTGACCTTGTTTCTCGTTATTTTCGTTCATTGGTAGCTGATTTTGTTGTGTAACAATTGCATAGCACTAGTGCGAGCATGCAAATATTTCATTTTGTGAGCTTGAAATCGAGGTGTGCAGTTTCAACCGTTGTTGTTCCAATGAAAGAAAAGCCAGCTAAGCTAATGATGAATGAAATCAACGAGAAACAAAGCAAACGGACCAATAAGCCTTGCCCGCGTGTAAACTAAATCATTGCTAACTCACCTCGCGCAAAGTAGTCGATATATTGGATAGTTAGCTTCTGAAAAGTGCACTAAGATCCGAAGCAACTTTTTGCCACAGCTAGCAGTCTATCAACTGAGAATTGTCTGGTTTCAATTGTCTGGCTAGCCGCACTGTCTGGTTTCATACCTCACTTAAAAGAGCATAATTTACTTCCTAGTTACCAATCAGCTTATAGAGAACATTATAGTACTGAAACTGCCCTTGTCAAAGTGCAAAATGACTTGCTCATTGCAGCGGATAACCACAAAGTGTCACTTTTTGCATCTATAGATCTGTCTGCAGCTTTTGATACTGTTGATCATTCAATCTTAATGAAAGTCCTTGAGTCAAACTTTGGAGTGACAGGTACAGCTTTGAAATGGTTTAATTCCTACTTAGAGTCTAGAAGTCAGCGGGTTAAGATAGATAACGTTCTATCAGACAAATCGGAATTGAGATTCGGAGTACCACAAGGATCATGTGCTGGTCCCATCTTGTACTCAGTATATGCAAGTACCTTATCAAATGTCATTGACAATAATATTTCTGTGATGGGTTACGCAGATGATCATGCGCTGTATTCAACATCATCTACTGACAAAGAGTCAGTAGCACTCACACTTGCTAACATTGAATTATGTCTTGAAAAAGTCGGTGTATGGATGGTAGAAAATCGCCTGAAGATGAACCAAGAGAAAACAGAGTTTATTGCTTTTGGATCAAGTCATACCATAGAACAATTACAGGTTGAATCAATCAGAGTTGGAAATGATCCGGTTGGAATTTCCTCTCATGTCAAATATTTGGGTGTCTGGTTGGACAGCACTCTTACCATGAAAAAACAAATATCAGAAAAGTGTCGGATAGCGTCTCTAAAATTATATAACATAAAGAAGATTTGCAAGTATCTGACCCATGATTCCCTCGTCAGGCTTGTAAATGCCTTGGTGTTATCACACTTGGATTATTGTAACGCATTGTTGATTGGCCTTCCGGATTCCACTCTAAGGCCACTGCAGAACGTCCAGAATTCTGCTGCCAGGGTCATCCTTGGCCTTTCAAAATTCGAGCATATATCTCCTGGATTAAAGAAATTGAATTGGTTGCCTATTAAATACAGAATTGAATTCAAAGTTTTGACCATGGTTTTTAAATCATTACACGACGAAGCACCAACTTATATTAGTGATTTACTCGAGCTGAAGAAATCAAACTATTCATTACGATCAGCAAATGGCATCAACCTGCAAGAACAACGCTCAAAATTAAAGTATTATGGAGACAGAGCCTTCTCAGTCTGTGCTCCTCGACTTTGGAACATGCTGCCTAACAATGTTAAAACATCTCCAAATTTGGATATTTTTAAGAAAAATTTGAAAACCTATTTCTTTAAAATTGCTTTTAGTTAAACAAATCTTCTCAAGACTCATTTCATAAACATTCATTTTAGCCGTTTTTAAGATTTTAAAAAGCAGAGGACTTCTTATTATTTATCTAAATTTTAAACCAGTTATAAACTTTTGTCATTGTAAAGCGCCATAGATAGATAACTTGTTATTTGTATGCGCGCTCTAAAAATGTACATTTTATTATTATTATTATTATTATTATCAACTGAGAATGGAGGTTGTGCTTTCGTTGTCCTTCTCAAACTTTACCAGATCTAGATGCTAGATCCAAATCTCATTCCAAGCAAGTAAAAAGGTCTATTCTGGGGACCAATCTATGGAAGAATTATGAACTGAAGCCACAACACCAAGTAGCTTCTTCTCTGTTAAGAAAGCCGAAGAACGAAGTTTGCGACGATTATCATTTTAATCATCGAGACAAATTCAGGTTGACATTTCAGTAAGATGTTGAGTTGACAAATCCATTTATAGATGAATCCAGTGTTACAAGAATCAATATCAACACGAAGCTAAGTTTTTGTTTGACGTTTTGAAGCAAATGTTATGCTTCATCATCAGAAGACAGATTTTCAAAAAGCACCAGGCTATATTAATATGCATAAAGAGACAAACAACAAACTAAAGAAAGCTGTTAGAAAGCTGTCACGTGATCCACAATACACCAGCTCAAAGTTTAAAAAATTATCTTTATGTGCAACTTTTTTGCGTAGAGAACTACTGCATTGCAACAAAAGCTGATGTCAGTTTTATTCCCCAAAATGCGTGAACATATACAAGATCAATGTGCGCGGTTTGTTTCCCAGACTTTGATCTGGCGTATTGTACTTAGCTTCTATATTTCTTTTTTTGATTTTTTGATTACTCACCCAGCCAGAACTTAATACACCACTTCGATTAAGCAGCCTCGGTTTGGAAATTTGTCAAAATTCCTTCCTATTGTTCTTACGAAAATTTCCAGCCCAGATTCGGATTTAGAACCCAAACATTAGTCTAGTTACATGCTTTTAACCTGCTGGCATTTGTGATGTTGATTTTATGACAATGTAAAATTTAAAGATTTATAAGGGATTTGACCGTCAAAAATCGTTCGGGGTGAAACTTTACACCCCGAGTCATTTTCACGGTCAAATCCTTCATAGATTTCTAAACTTTACGTCGCCATAAAGTGAACACCACGACTGCTAGCAACATGAAAACTTGTAGGTAGACTAAAGTTTGGGTGCTAAATCCGAATTTGGCCGCCAAAATTTCATATGAAAGAATTTTGAATGATTTCCAAAATGAGGCTGTTAATCGAAGTGGTGTATTGTGTTTATCATTTTCTAGGTGGCTGATATTGTAGTTCACTGCCTCGATCAGAAAGTTGTGAAAGAAAAAGGTCTTAATGAAGTTTTTCCAGCAATTTGCAGGCAAGCATGCTATAATTCATTTTCTTTGGTCATTTTAAACGATTAAGAAGGAAATTTGTCTTCCCTTACTTTATAATGTGCAAATGTACCTTGGCCAAGCTTATGAGAGCACAGATTCCAATTCTAAACAAGATTGGTGTAAAAATCTATAGCTGATTTCTCCGAAATTAATATCTTCAATAAAATCGTAGCTATTCGCAAACATGCTAGGCTTAGACTTCCTGGAACCTTCAGTGATTAGGAGATTTTAATTCTTTTCTAAGAATTTAGGCAAAATTCTGAAAAAATGCTTAAAACTATCTTTGTTTCAAGAATTTTTGACGAAAAATGAAATAATTTTCACGAAAATCATAGTTCGTGAATGTCTACAGTATGATATCACCCAAAAGTCTGCCACTCTTTCAGTTTACGATTTAGAGATTGAATAGTGTTACAACCTCAAATCAGCTGAAATATAAACAAGGAGCGCGGTTTGGAACCTATGCTATCAAGATCTCATCTTGATTCCTAATTTCCATGTTTTTTTGTTTCGTTTCTAGGTTTAGTATGGTATCGTACTGCAGTCATACACGTCGTCTAGCGGTTGGTTCCAGAATCGGCCATATTGCACTTTATGAATTGCGATCATCGCGATGTCAGCTTATTCCAGCCCATTCTTCTCCTGTCAGTGCGCTTGCTTTCGCACCGGAAGGGAAAGTTTTGGCCTCTTTTTCGTTTGATGATGGAAAGATCAGCTTTTGGCAGGTATGAAAAATCATGTATCAATTTTATTTTCGCCCTCATAGAGATTAATTTTTGAAGTACATTATTCTTTGATAAGAAGCTAAGAATATAGGCCAGTACTGAACGTTTCTTAAAATGATCAGATTTTGAGTACTCGGAGTTTATTACAGTCAAATGACGATAGCCTCTAGTTTAAAAATAGAACAACACAACAGATGGGCGCCTGTCATTATTTGTCCAATTGTTTTGATAATTAATGTTTTAATCGGAGGGTCCCTTGAAAACCAGCTTCTGCTGATGAAGGGCAACCCTCCTTGAAAGAATTTTATTTGGAATATATTAAATATAAGATATGTCTTCTGTTTCAGACAAGTTCGAGCTTACTGGGCATGCTAAGTCATCCAACAGTAAAATGTGTGCATTCCTACAAAACTCCGGAATTAAAGAAATGTTCGCAGGCAGCCATAAAACAACTCAGATTGGTATGGATCAGTCACAAGAATGTTGTTATTTTAACAGGGGACAATAAACAATTCAAGTATTCTATTTAGAATCATATTATTTACTAGACTGATTACATAAATGTCAGATTTTCGTATTGAACTGAATGACATTTATGGCTTCAAACTGAGATTCATGACAAGACAGCTACAAAATGGAGACTAATTTAGGCCAAGTCCGCTGCGTTTAAGGCGCGACCACGCAGGTCGCTTCTTTCTTAATATAATCAACGAACGTGCCTTGATATAGTCAGCGAACTTAACTTTTGACTGGCTGAAGGCTGAACAGTTGAAAGTTCGACTTTTTGAAGCGAAGCAACGTTCCAAGTGACGTTCGAAGCGACGTTCGAAGGATAGAAGACGTTTGATGTTTCTTCAGATTTTCCGTAAGATTTTGGGCCCTTTTTAGGATGCGTTTCGTCGTGAATCCTTTTATGAGTGAAGCTAAAACATGAGGTTAAAATCGTTAAACGAATACAAGGAATCACGTTGTCTGTCTAATCATTTATGACGGGTTAATTTGCTCTTGCACGTCTTTGAAAAAGAAACATCTTGAGGGCAAATATGTGTTGCAAGATAGAAATAGTTGCTCTGGGATAAACATACTGATTTTCCTTGCACTCATGTTGACTTCAGAACAAACCTATTTGTTCTATTCTTCCCATTTATTATTTGCTGGTCGCTGCAGCGAGGCTTTTGCATTTAAGAATCCACCCAAAAAGAAGCTTTAGGCCAGTGACAAATAACTGACCCCCCCCCCCAAAAAAACGCTCGAGGCTGACATTCAAGTTAAAGTTTCTTTTATTTTGATCGATAGTATGACCTGGTCAGAGGGTGTGAGGGCATTCCAATTCATGCAAGGTTCCCCGATTTCTTAGATTTAACGGCTTGTCTCCTAAATTTAATTGATTTTCTTTTTTTCTGCAACAAAAAGTAATTCTGATTCAAACCGACTTTCTTGGCAATCATTGCTGATTGTAACCTTTTTCCCAGGACCTTCTAGAAAAGAAGTTAGAAACTTAAAAAAGTAAGAGTCGATCTTTTTAGATTAAAATCAGTTGACTGTGTCAAGGCTATATCATTAGACTGACTTTATTTCTGAAATTATTGGTAGAAATTTTGCTTTGTAAATGTAAATTTCGATTTGGAAGATGATAAATCTCTTTCTTTGGCGTTTCCCCTTTATTGCGTGCTAGACTGGCTTACGCAATGATTGATCAGATTTATTTTTGAAATTTTCGGTAGTGCGCCATCTTAAGTGCAGCGATTAAGGTGGATCTGCACTTAAGGTGAAACATTACCGAAAATTTCAAAGTTATGAAACAGTGAAAGGTGGCTGCATACCAAGTTGGTGGCATCACAAACGGTCTTGTTCATGTCTGATAAGCAAGGTTGTGATAGGCAAGGGTAACCTTTGAAAAACACAGTACACACAGTTCTTAGACTTATGACGTCGAGTCCCTTGTATCCCTGCGGTAAACCTTGCCCAGCAGGGACTCATTATGAAACAGTGAAAAAGCTGACCCTGCTTTCTGCATTCATCAGAGAATAATATCAGTTCTTCAATCGAATAAAAAATTCTATCACATTTGCCGTAACCATAGTAATTCATAAATCTCGCAACCTGATTGGTACTCTAGGAAGCTCAGAGTTTGGGCCTAAATAGATTCAGGTTTTTCAGAGTAATGTTACGAGTCCCTATTGACCGAGCGCCATCATCAAGTCAACGGAGCACAGGGAAACAAGGGACTCCAGGTCATAAGTCTACACAATAATGTTAAAGATAAAGCGATTTGACAACCTTAAGAATAACTTTCATGTCTTAAACGCAGCCGATCATAATATTTTGCTCTCTGTTTATTTTTATTCGATTGAATGCACTCAAAGGTTTGGAATCTATTCTTTAAAATGGCAAAATCACTTTGTCTTTTCGGAAACCTGAATCTTTAGTTTTACCAAGGGTGTTAGGACACGGATGTTTGATTGATCATTTGTTTACCTTGTTTTGATCCCTGTGTCTTGTTTTGTTGTCTGGTTTTCTGTTCTGTTTCGTCTTCAACTGAGCGTGATTAGGCCCAACCGCTCTCAAGTTGTTCGAATAGAGCTATCTTCCAGTGGCTTTGCGGTTTAAAAACCTTTCTTGTGCGAAGGCGCACTAAGACACAGAAATACAAGGGAGTTCCATTCGAACAACTTGAGAGCGGTTGGGCCTAATACACTCAGTTGAAGACGAAACATAACAGAAAACAAGACAACAAAACAAAACACAGGGATCAATACAAGGTAAATAAATAATCAATCAAAACATCCGTGTCCTAACACCCTTGGTCTGATTGATACCCACCAAAGGCGCTTTTACGAAACAAGAAACAAGTATAAAGAAATGTTTCTTAATTCATGGATCACGTTGAAAATATAAATCTATCATTATTAACAATAAATTCAATAATATAAAAATTCTGTTAGCCTTATTCTAAGGATTTTTGGATTCCATTCATAATACAATCATTAAGAAGTGTACTTGTACTTTTAAGTCGCAGTTCAACTGCAGATGGTGTGAACTTCACATGTAATAAGCAATGATCTTTATCCTTCACCAAACCTGCCGTGATAGCTTCAATTCCTGTCAAAAATAAAATATTTCAGTCAGATATTTTCAATAAGTAGCTTTCTACAACCTACAATGTTTACTAAAGACATGGAACACCTTTGGTATTTTTCTTCGTTTTCCGAAAATAGCACGTTCCTCTTAGAACTTGGAATAAGTTTGTTCTCTGGAGAGAATCCTGTTTGAAAACAACATTGATTTGGGTGTGGCTTTGGTAGGGCTTCAACTTACCTTTAAGTATGAAAAGTGGCTCAGTTTCACATTAACAGCCTGAGTTTTCCGAGGATTTTTGCAAAGCACTGTAAATGACGGTAGCAGTAGAAACAAGGACCACAAAGCAAAGGAAACCCTTTAGGAATCCTTTAGAAACCCAAAGGAACCCCAAAAGAATCTATTTGTCGGCTAAAAACATCTATGGACTTTTCGTTCGGCTCAGATTATAGATCTGATCTGACGACTTTCTGTGAGCAGTGTCAAAATTGGACTTCCATAAAACCAAAAAACCGAACAAGGTCCTTTGAAGGAGGAAGAGAGAAAGTAGAAGCATAACATCTCCCGTTTTCTTTCTTCCTCCTTCACAGAGGTTAAAATTCAGGGGTATTCAAGTTTTGAAGGCTTAGGTACACGGGGGGGGGGGGGATTGGGCAAGTCCATGTAAGAATAACATATTCACATAAAAACTAGCTTAGGCTTTTAAAATACAGCTTGTTGAATAAATGACAGATCAAGAAAGAGTCTGAACTTTCCGCTGTAGTCACAAAATCACAGAGGTCAGTTCGAGCGCGCCATACAGTATCATATGGCGAAATTAATTAACGATAAATCAAGAATACTGACCAATAATTTCGACGATTTGAAAATTGAATCTCTTATCTACAACTTGAAGTAAATCTTTCAAAGTTGTTTGGTTCTTCCAGCTGATCTGCTGTCTCTTTTCATATCCTGTGCTTCCCCATTTCTTTCCATAAGTCTGCGTATCTATCTTCAAAGGCCGAATAAAATCAAAAATCGATAACTGATAATTAATAAACAATCTCTTTTGTGTATCATTTGCATCTTTGTATGACAAATCGCCTCCAATCATCATATTACGTGAAGGCGAATCGAAACTCAAGCAAAGAATATGCCTCTGATGTTCCCAACCATTTAGTACTTCATCAAACGTTGTCATATCTTTCGTATTGTCCAATTTTGATGATAAATTCGATGGAGGTTGCAGAAATATCCTAATGTCTTTCAGAGCATGTTGTTTCAGATTCGAGACAAATATCACGATGGTTAAATTGTCTAGAGTCATAACTTTTTGTGATGTAAGTTTAATGTTTGTATCCTCGCAAATTGTTTGCATTTCTGCTTTTGAAAAACTGATAAGTTCATCAGGTAGCGATGGGAAACTTCTCTCCGGAGCCTGGCTAGCTTCGATTGCGTTTGGTGGCGATTCAGTGTCCAAGAGATCTTTCATGGGTTGTTGCTGCTGGTTAAGAGAACAAGAATGATGTTACTGAAATTGTACAGAAATTATAACGAGGAATAATATTGTTCTAGAATGAAGTGGGAATATTTTCCATTTAAATGAAAACATGAAACTATGAAAAATGTTTTCCGCGCTCGATGACTAGCCTCGTGGGGGGAGGGGGGCTGTTGGCCTGGCTGTGAGGCTTCTGTTTCACCGCATGCAATGAGCTAGATCCTTGGATCTTGGAGGGCGCTTTGCTTTGGGGCAGTGCACGGCACGTGGATGTGGCTTGATCACTCGCCAGATGTCATCATCATCGGACATTTTCGACTCCGCCAGTATATCATGTCATAACATCAAGCAGCAATCCCTCACCTTTTACAATTCATTTTTTGTTAGTTTTATGTTTGTTTTCATATCTAGTATGGCTAAATTGTAGGTACCAGCCACAATAGGGACCAGATGACCATGTTTCCTTCCCTGCAGTGGCTGGTACATAGAAATGTATCGATTTTGTAGATTTGCTCCTTGTTTGGACAAATAAACACAAAAAGTGAAATTATTCATGGGACAGAAATAGTTCCTCGATGGATATGGCAAAATAGGGATTGAATCTTGCGAAACTTTAATCATAAATGTGCTAAATGTCATTTCCCTATCCTTTCATATGCAACTTTGTCAAGAAGAGAAACATGGAGTGTATAGCTCCTCCACAGCAGCCACACAAATGGGGAACAATTTTTCGGGACACCCGGCAGTGTCAGATAAAAGTATCTACCAAATAGTTCAGTTTTTCAGCACAGTCTTAAAGGGGCAGGGTCACGTAACCGTAAACCAACCTATTATCTCTATAATCTATATTGTTGCCCACACGTGGCCATTGTGTTCTGCACATATTTTGGTGGATGGGGTGAATCCTCTAGAAAGTTATTTCCGAAAATCCACCAATATCTCTGCAATCCTACAACATATGAGTGTTTCGTTTGTTTCCCTTTGAAGCTCAAGAGTCCATCTTGAAAGTAACATCTTTATTTTGAGAAAAATAGTTGAAAATCTCTGTGACATGGCCTATCAACATACTGTAAAATCGTCATTTCGAAAGAACTTTGTTTACATTACGAGACCCTGCCCCTTTAAAGTTTCGCACCACATCAAAAATTTAAAAAACAGAAAATACCTCTGAAATGTGTAAGTCAATCCCATCAGACATCAAATCAGCCTCTTTCGTCTCATTCAAAAGAGGTGGCGCACTGATATTGGGCAATAACGGCTCTACGATCGCTTGCTTTTCCAATTCAGTTCGATTAACGTCTTCGGGTTGCTCTGAATCGATGCTACTTGCTTTAGATGTATCCTCGCGTTTTCCTGCATCAAAGTTACCTGGTGAAGTGGCATTTTGTGGAAATACACTCGGAGACCCTCCATCAAGTAATATATTTTGATCAAGAAACTGATTTGTATTTTTCTCAATTTCATTTATATCAGTCTGTTCTGCCCCAGAGCTGTCACCGACACCCGAGTCATCAAAATCCAACAACAACAACGATGAATCAGGTTGCTTATCAACTGTTGTCTTAGCAACTGAAGTCTCCTCCGCACTTGGGCTTGATGCGTTATTTTTGGAAACTCTTGATCGTGCTTCTCTTCGCTTTCTGTTTGAAAATCCAGCTTTTTCAGACCTGGGACTGTCACTGTGTGAAATCAGTGTTGTGGGAAATAATTCTCCGGCTAATCTGATCTTTTCTACATCTTCTGTCACTGTCGTAGTTGGGTGTTTTGTCTGTCGTCTCTAAATTGGAAATGAAAGATTTTTAGATAAATCAGATAATGATAAATTTGATCTAGAATACGTCTCACAATTACGGAAATCTGATTCTACCAAATGTTTAGCCTAATCAGAATTTACAAAATTTTGAACTTTGGTACACTGGAATTTTCTAAAGATGCCATTCCACTAAAGCACATTTATGTGAAATTTCAGGAGATGTATCTCGAATGGCCAGCCAAAGAACCAATAAAATTAATAGCCTTGCCGTCACGTGATTCATCCATCGAGGCATAGTTGCACTTCGCAGAAACTGCTGTACTATTTCTGTATAATACTAAGCTACCACTCACTACCGAGTATGCACGCTAAGGGCATTGGTGAATATCTGATTTCAACTGCACGCCTCTGTTCACGCGAAGCAAGCTTTCTAAACATTCAGCATGAGCATAATTTTACAAAATTTCGCTGCAAAATGAAGTTCGACACCTTGCTAGACTTGCCCCAAGTCTATTTCGTCATCTGTAGTAAGTCTGCCTGATACAGTGAACAACTATAAAATTCGCTTTCCCCTTTCCTAATTTTCCCTTTCCCATTTTTTTTTTGATTGACGAAATAGACTTTGGGCAAGTCTAACACCTTGCAAAAGTTAGAGTTTCACGAAATTGGATTAACAGCTTTAGGATAAAGCATGGGTGCTTAGACACTGCAGTTGTGCTTCATTGCCGCTTTGTTCTTTTGCGGAGGATGAAATTATTTATTACTACGGAGGAGTTAGCGCAAGAGACAGAGGTCTGATAGCTCCTCCGCAGAAACATATGAATATTCCTCCACAGCAGCGTATACACTGAAATATGAATGCGGTGTCTAACCAGCCATTGATAAAACTAGAATATGCCGGAGGAGTTGCAAAGACAAAAACCTGTGAAAGTTGGAGAGAGAAAAGGCATAATCCCCGTTTGAATGCCCAGTGCTCCCTGGAAATCAAAGCAATGATATTGGCTGGTATATCAATCAATAGTGAGCATGATCAAAATATATTGGAGTGAGTGGCCGAGTGGCTTATACAGTCTTCGTCAAGTGACTGAGTTAAGCTCGGTCGAGTGAGATCAAACTCCGCATGGGCGACCTCGGAGGCCTGACCTCATAACAAACCTCGTCGTCCTTTGGAAGGGACGTTAAACTAGGGGTCCCATGCCTGGATGCGACATGCACAGTGGGCCTACGTTAGCTTTCAGTAGCTACAAATCCTGGCAAGCCAATTCAAAACAAATGTTTATTAGTTTTCAATTTGTATGAACTAATTTGTATGAACAATGAACTAAACAAACGGAGGTCATGCTTTCGTTTCTTTCACAAAAGTTACCCCTAGGACGCTCGACCCTAACCTCTTTTCTTCTATTAGCTTTAGGTATATAAATGATGGCTCGGTAGTCTGAAAGGTATGAACAGTGCAAGGGATCCCATACTTTGCTCAAGTTGGCATATTCATCAAAGTCGCTTAGGCTGAATACAAAAATCGACTTACAGTCTCCTCTTGTTTCTCACTGGTGAATTTTCCACTCGATTGTGAACCACTTCCAATTTCAGATGTTGCAGAAGATGATCCCGAGTCTTGATCCACCATTCCGTGTTTTCCTTTATCTCCAACATAGCCAGTTAGCCCCCAAACTGCCTTCTTCGGTTTCCGTGTATTTGCTGGTGACCTATGAAGGAAAAAACGCGAAATACTATATGTAGAATATGTCTGTGAAGATTTCTTGTAGATCTATCAAGGGTGCATCATTTTCAAAAATATGACATTTCATAGCAACCTGGGTTTCACAGCAACTTTTGCGGCTTTGCTTGTTTTGAATTACTGGTTGAGAGAATTTCTTGTGTCTGCGATCGCTGATCGCTTTGAATTCCAATGTGGATCACATCTACAAATGTTATTGTGTAACAAAATCTATCCTTGTTGGTTAGCAACGGATATTTCAAGAAAAACTCACGAGCTGGAATCACCAGAAGGAAGAATCATTCCACCAACAGATGAATTTGTGCCAATCGGGCGACTTTCAGCGACATGTACTGACAGAGCTGGTTCACTATATTGTATCTGTTTTGGTGCTTCTTGCTTTGGGTATGGTTCGACTTTCAAGGAACTTGCTTCTTTCTTTAAATCTGAAGACAGATAAAGATGTTACCTTTAAATGACGAGGTCAAGTAAACTACACATTTTTTTTTTGTTTTACTTCATAAAGCAGTTTTGATGTCTGGCAGTTTCTTCTTGGCTATTGATGACATTAGGGAGTTTACGAATCCACGATGGCAACAGCAACTGCAACGCAATGTTGCTTTTGTTTCAGAACTTTAGATTCAAAAGATTCCTTGTTTTCTGTTCGAATTTGCTTCCCTTGAGAGTCTATGAAGTTGTCCGTTTCAATTTCACAACTTTGCGTTCTGTACTGCAGATGTAGGCCTCCGAAGTAAAACTCAGTCGTTTTAAAAGTTCGTCTTCAAAGAAAAAAATATGATCTTCAGGCATCTCTGAGATATAGGAGGCCTCATTGTGGCCTTTTGGCTAATAAATTAGAGGTAGCGTATGGAAAAATACTTCCTTTGCAGAATATCACATGAAGTTCTGGCTGGCGTTGCCACCCTGGTGTCATAAACTCTCCATTCCAGTAAATGAAACGACACCAAAGTGAAGAAATCATGTTTGTTGAAGGGGGTCATTGCTCCTTCCAACACGGAGCACATTTCTTTCAGGCACTAGGCAAAGAAATATGTGTACAGGGTGTCCCAAAAAAATTGTGCCCTGCTTGTGTGGCTACTGTGGAGCTGTAGCTTCAATTACCTCTGTTTCTACACAGTTGAATAGGCCAAGCTTCAACTTGGAGTTTGAGACCTTGTTAGAGTCATTCTGAGAGTTATTCTAAGTGGTTGCTTCAAAAACGGCACTTCTGTTGTTCTCCAGCAATGTCAAAATAAAGAAAGTTTTCAAAGAAAGGGTTCTGGCATCGTATGAAAACTTTCACTACATTTTCTAAAAAGTAGAAAGTGCCCTCTTATGAATAGAAAGCAATGGCTTACCTTGCTTAATTGGTTCCGATTCTCGCATATGTTTTGGTTTATAAGGAGCTGCGCCATTAGAAAGTGCATCAGAAACGAATCCATCGAGGAAGGATAATGTTGAATCAACCTTGTGGAATGAATAAACAAGAACGAATGAATCATTATGCCATTAGACTATCATAAGATCATGCCTTTTACAGTAAAGTAGAAAACCTCTTAGAACTAGTCTCGTTACAGAATTTGAAGATAGTAATGACGAAGGGTTGGTTTGCTGGGAATCTCGAGAATAACAGAAAAATAACAAAACTTTTTTAACAGAGAGAGAACTACAAAACAGAGCAAGACAAAAGAGCGACAAAACCCGGACACCGACTTTGCTTACCTCTAGGTCTTCACAACTAGCATCTGGGGGTAATATTTCATCCAACGACGGGAAAGCATCGAAGAGGCAAAGCAGCTCCGCACAACGCTATAAAAATGAAGATAAAAATATACGCAACCTTTTTAGATCAATTAAAACATTGTGACGCAAAAAATTGCACGAATGAACTGCTATATTAGACTCAAAGTGTGGACTGCAATTCTTGCGCAGAAAGACGTTCAAAAACACTTTTTATTCAAGACAAGGTTCGAATTTATATCTTCATCAAAACTACTCTATTTACAAGAATATACCCAATGAAATTCGGTGCCTTTCAAACTTCAATATCTACTTGAGCAATTTATCTGAGCTCAGCTACTTTCATCTTATTGAAAGCTCTTGGGCAACACTGATCACAGAAACCATTGCTGAGGCGGACTACTGGGATAAACCATGCATTGCAATATTTTTCTCTCATTTCACAGCTACAAGTTGAAAGCTCTAATTTCTTTGACCAGTACTCTGCCTTGGCTTTGTTGTCTTGTTATTTGTCTTGCGTAATGTATCTTGGTAGAAACCTAAATTGACTTGTAAGTGCCATCCATAGTGAAGACCCGGTGGCTTAATTTCTTTTTTCACTGTGGATGGTACGGTGTAATATAAGTTTATATATTGTAGTTCTTTATCTTGATCAAAAACAGGGATCCAATGCATCCCCCATCCCTCAATGATATAGGGGCCGTACTCCATAGCTTCCTTTATTTCTCGAGAAGGGTCTTTATTTCATCGAAGGGGTGATACATTTTCCTGAGGCCTCTGTGGTATGTAGCTCCAAATGAAAATTTGTACAAACATTACCTGTTTCATTTCAACGAAGTCTGATAGATGCATCTGATTAGTAACTTTATCTCTGATATTATCTGGTAAATATCCAATTTGACCCACAATTTTTGTTATCGCTGAAACAATCCAGGGCTTCGTCGATTTATCTGGAATGAAACATTCACGATCAATGAAACTATTAGCGTGTGTAAAATTAATGTTTAAAACGTAGCATAATACATATCGTATCGGCCCACCCTGTTTGCTCGACTGTTCAGCAGTTTCATCATCTCTTGACTGCAAAGTACCAGGACGCAAAATCTTGATGTAAAAATGTTTTTGCAACCAACTTTATATCTTTGTGAGTGACTAAAACTTTGAATTCTGAAATTTTAGCAGGGACTTCGGGTCAAGCTTAGAACATGGTGTAGGCCCAACTTCCATTCATAGGTTGGGCACCTGCCTCCCAGATATTGCAATAAACATAAAAATGCCATGTTTAGACCTTTCTTATGACCTGAATAAAAATATACTCGAATTGACCTTACGTTTCATTCGCGAAACTGGTCGCTTTGACTAAAATCATTCAACCCTCAGCTATGCACAAAGCAACCACCACGTCGTTAACGTAAATGTCCTTTTACTTTGTAAATTCTGTTTCACATCAGATGTCAGGAATTTGAAATTACTTCAAAGCACGTAACCTTATCGCAACCCTGACCTTACATCTGATGTGGAACCGAATCTAGTTTAGTAGATATTAAATTGTCCGTAGTGTTTGTTGTATTTAGGTTAGCATTGCGTGTCTTTTCATATTGGCCATGGGGTAGTCATTGTCGTTCGCTCCCCATGGTATCGTCCCTGTAGTATTGTATAGTAATTAGATCCGTATAGTAGAATGTAAGATTTGTTGTATTACTTTTAATGAATAAAAAAAATGCCATGTTCGTTTAATGAGGTGCACCTTTAGCTTCAGAGAAAGTAACCTTGAAGTGTTGTGCCTCCACTAAGTTTAAGAAGATCCCTGTGGCCCTAGCTGAACCTTCAAAATCAAATCATAACGACAGGAAGCAATTTTGTTGGATACAAACCACTGTGTTTTCTATCGAAGAGTGTACAAAGCTGTTCCATAAAATCCTCTGAATCGCAATGAGTGGCAAGATAGGAATATTCACCAATTACCTGTGTAGATATACTAATTTCATCATTGTTTATTCAAATATGCTTCATTTTCAAATAACATTTTTTTAAATACTCAATTCAAAAATTGTTACAAAAACGAATTACCTAAGACACTACTTACAACACACTTAACTACACTACAAAGACGATACCCCGAGGAACATAATACCCTGTCTACCCCGACGCCAAAATAACATTACAGCTACACCTATGATAAATACTAAAATCAATGCCAACAAGAACATTTTCCAATTAGTGGAGGGAGGGGGGGGCATTTTACTCATTCGAAAAAGCGCACGAGATTTTTTCAGAACAACAGGATTTTCATGGATTTTGAAGGATTTTTCTTGAAAGCAAAACGATTTTTGCCAAAGGTGTGTGAGATTTTTTTGGGAGCAAAATGCCCCTCGTTTGAAATATAATAAGAAGTTCCAGAACAAATGACAAGAAACCCGTTCAAATCTGAGAAAGCAAAGATCAGTCATCCCCAAAAATTCTTCCACATTTCTATTTGCATCTTAGTTCAATATCAATCAATTTTTTTTGCATCCAATTTGGGAACACGAAGTGGATACTTTAGAAAGAAGAGTTAAACTCCTTAAAAGACATTCAGAAGGAGTTAGAGTCTGGCATTAGACTTGAATGCTCTCAAAATTTCGGTTGTTCCGTAAATTCATTTGAATTTGATATGTCAATTTTGTGTTTGTCTTGGAATTTAACGTTCGAGAGTTCTGATACTTTGATTAAAATTTAATAAAATGAGCACAAAGACTTACCCAACACATAAGTTGTACAAGAATATCAGGAACAGCTGGTTTTGCAATCAGATCCAAATAAGAATTAACGGCGTACAAACGCAAATCATTGTCGAGTTTTTCATCATCAGTACCTAATAATGAAAAATCAAAGAAACTAAACATACGACCTGAGAAAATATGTAAAGTTATGCAGTTCATAGAAATAATAGACCTTTTTGTAATTTTCTAATCCACCGCTTCGTCGTGGAAACGAAAATAAATTATTTACCATTTGACTTTCCGGAGAACTGAGACAAACAAGAGACGTTTTTAGGTGAATTGGTGAGCTCGTCATACACAGCCAAACTAAACTAAATAAAAAAGCAACGCAACTGCTATCAACGATCAGATATACTCTTCAATTAATTCTACAATTTATCCGTTCCTTCAGAAAACAACTGATAGAAAATTCTGGCTTGGAAAAATTAGCCTGACTGTGTATGAGCTTAGGCCAAGATGGATAACTGTCTGGTTATTCTCGTTTATATCGGAGCATTCAAAAGGGAATGTTGTAAGCATGCATGCATTGAACTCGCGAGGGAAAAGGAGGAAAGCAAAATATCATTTCAAAATAATGAAATCCTACAAAAAAGAATGTAAATATCTTATCAAGCGTACTAGCATATCAGAGCTCTGTTTCTGCATTTGTGAAAGGATCAATTTCACGGTTCATTGTAACACAAAGGGATATTTTTAATTACACCGCAACGTAGGAGCACTTTTATTCAGCTCCTATATTTTCTTAATTTGTATCATAAGCATCGAATGTTTATATTCTTTCTTTTATCCCCGTAGGGACATAAAAAAACTTTTCAATTGTTACACTTGTGTTGAAGCAACGATTCAACTTATGCCAACGTAAATTAATAATTAACCGCATAAGACCTTGCTTGGTTATTTAGTAACCTCAATTACGTAAACAAATCCATCCATCAATACAAATCTGAAATCAAATCTCCAGTTCACCCATTTTGGGAAGAGACCAAAAAGACCTGCTTGCCCAAAGTTAGCACAACATGCAAAATGAAAAACGAACCTCAGCAATTATCAGTACGTTTTCTATGTTAATGACTGCGGAGTTGTCATGATCTCTTGCACTCCATGGTATAATCCTCGTAGTTTACTAAAGTAGCCCATACGTAGTATATTAAGTAGTTCGTTTTGTAAATTTCATATTGAATAAACAAAAAAGTAAACAAATCAAAATAAAGGTAAATAAGAGATACCTTCACCGATCAACTGCATGAGATTATGAGCAACCTGTGGTCTTACAAGATTTCCACCAAGTTCAAATACTTCATTCATTGTTTCGATAAACCATTCGTTATCTGGAGCGAATCTGCAATCAAAAATCAATATATTAAAAACTAAAGAAATACAAGGACAAGTGAAATAAGACACAAAAAGCATCACCTTTGAAGGAGATGCTGAAACACAACCTAGTGGCAATTTCCAAAGAGAAATTTCTTCAATCAAGAAAATAAGCGTGTTAGATTATGGCGATAAATGAATATTCAATAATTTACGAGAGTTTCTCTTTTCCCCTTTGCATAAAGATTTCGCAAGAAGTACTTGTCCCCTTAAGATTACATGATTCGTAACTTTCTGAAGGCAACGGATGAAATTCCTAAGCAGTTTCCAATGAAAGAAAACATAAAATATAAGTCACACTGGAAATTCCCGTTTCCAATGAATTTAAATCCAACCAATGTAAGGAAACTCGAGAAATCCTTGCAATGAGCCCAACCTACAAATATAGGTATACAGAACTCTTTTCAGCACCCTTTTTAGTGACCTTCAACATCAATGAATGACAAACTTCCATCAATCCCTTTCTCTCTATATTGCAACGTAAAGACGTTTCATTGGAGCGGGCATTTCATATATAAACAAAGGAAACTTACTTTTCTGCAAGAGTAGTAATGCGATTAACAAGGTCAGCTCTTAGATACTCATCAACTGAAGATCGAAGATAATTGATCATTTTGTCACAAATCTTCTCCACGTTACTTGCATTTGTCATCCGATACAGTAGGATCAGGGTCTAGGG
The DNA here is from genome assembly GCA_964020215.1 of Aurelia sp. 3 sensu Dawson et al. (2005). Taxonomy (NCBI): domain Eukaryota; kingdom Metazoa; phylum Cnidaria; class Scyphozoa; order Semaeostomeae; family Ulmaridae; genus Aurelia; species Aurelia sp. 3 sensu Dawson et al. (2005). The sequence goes on from OZ026589.1 coordinate 17,472,511, forward strand.
AAAGAATAAAAGGGAGATGGAAAAAAGGAAAGCAAAATTTGCATGAACGTTACGGTAAACGTTTTCTGGCTGAAAACATCCATTTTCGAATTCTTCTTATTCTGGTTTCCGAACTTTCAACGCAAACAATCATACCTTGCTTGAGGCTGACAGAAACTTTGACAGCATGCAGTTTCAAAGGGAGAAGGAATTTGAAAATCCCAGACACACTTTAAAAGCTTAGGATCTGCACTTCCTGCTGATGTAAGTCACATTCTGTTACCTCAAACGCAAGGGTACAAAATAGCTTTTGAAGGTGGTACTCTTTCAAGCAATACATTTGCCTGGAAAATATAACATTACAATATTTGCCAATCATTTTGATATGGTTAGAATCCTCATATTCTTGTGCATCGAATGATGTATAGTTTAACTAGATTCTATAAATCGCTAGGCTTTTAGGGAGAGAAAACCAAATCTCGTGTTACAAACGTTTACCGTAACCTCAAGCCATTAACAAAGACTTTGCATTTCTTTTTCCAAATTTTAATCAATATTTTCCAAAAAATTGCAGCTTCAAATAGTTTTGATTCGAATGTATCAAATCGTGTGCTTCCACAGGATCAAGGCGGGGTAAGCGGCCGAGTGGCTTATATAGTTTTCGTCAGGTGACTGAAGTTAAGCTAGGTCGAGTGAGGCCAAACTCCGGATGGTCGAGTGAGGCCAAATCTCGTCGTCCTTCGGAATGGACGTTAAACAAGGGGTCCCAAGCCTAGATGCGGTATGCCCAGTGGGCCTAAATTAGCTCTCAGTAGCTAGATATCCTGACAAGCCCACTCAAAACAAATTGAAACAAACAAACTGCAAAACAGGTTTTTATCAAACTGAATTATACGACTGTTTACATAGCCTTGAAAGGAAAAGGCATGACAAAAATATAACGAAGGAAAAAGCCTCATCGCAATGCTTGAAACGCATCTCCTTGAAATCATTTTGTTACGTACCTTTCTTTTCAAAGTTTCGTCTGGATCATTTAAGCAATCAATAACGGTCATTTGATGTCGAAATGCATATGATACATCAACTTTTATAAGATGAGCCAGAATGTTTATACCTGTGAAAAATTGAGTAAAATTAAAGTATGCGAGTGGCGGAAATCAGAATATTTAAATTACAAGGAACAGTGCATATATGGGCTTTAAAAAAGCAGCAGTCCTTCTTCCTACAGCAGCTTTATTCCTCCTGTGTTCCTTTGCCCGTGAAAGTTGTTGCTGCTGTTTCACTGCCATTCAAAGTTGGAAAGCACAGGAATACAAGCAAAACTGGGCACAGGGAAACAAGGAGGGGCAAAACTGCTTTAGTAAAAACAGCTGTCGTGGGCAGGTGATTTATAAGCAGAGCTAATTTTCGAGCATGGGGTCATTGATTTTTGTGACTGTTTATCTAAAAAATTTTCTTAAATATGCTTTCACTAGCAAGCAAATTTGTATGGCTTTCTATCAATGTCCTTAAATCGAATATTCATGAAATCCAGAGCATAACTAAGACTGCGTTCACACGATACCGGCGCATTTTGAAAACGATGAAAAATGTGACGGATAAGCCCTCCGTTCACACGAAAACGGCGCATTTTTTGCCGGCTGATTTTGAAAACAGTAGATTTTGAAAACGGAACTCTAACCGGCACATTTTGAGAACGGAATCGTGTGAACACTCGAAAATAATGAAAACTGAACATTTTTCAACGCTTTCAAACTGAGGCTAAACGGTTCTTAAGATGGTACCATACGGTACCAGAATAATCAGGTGTCAGGACGTTGGTAAAGGATCATTCTTGCCACAAAAGCAAAAACCGCCTTGCTCTAAGCCACATGCTGATCGACAGACGACGGGGCGACAGAATCTCGTCGACGATTGAATTTTTTTGACGTTTTTACAGCTCTAAAGCTGGATATCCACTCGGCAGAAAAATGTATCCAACTCCAAAATGGAATCATTACAGCGTTTTCAAGACAGGGCCATTTCGATAATTGACACTGCCAGGATAAAGGATGACTGGTCGAAGAATTTTTTACAAGTTAAACAACTCATTACGTTTGATCGATCAATCATGACATATAAGATCATGAACAGGCTATGTCCAGAAAACCTTTGGAATAAATTTCAACGGAGATCTCATTACTCTAACTACAATATTTTGTGAGAACCTTCAAATCCCACAGTATAATCTGGAATATTCTAAAAAGAGATTTTCTTACACAGCTCTGAAGGCTTGGAACGCGATTCCTATGAATATTAGGGAGCTCCCTACCTTGTATCAATATAAAAAACAGTTCAAAAGTCATTTGATGAGCTGAAAACCAATGCAAACACAGCCCCCCGGAAGATCAGCAGTAGTTTTCTTTTTTTGTTTTAAAAATGATTGTAATTAGATTTATGTTTTTTTAGCTAAAGTTATTTTGTTGCTGAAGGGTCTCGGTGTATAAAGAATTAGAAATAGAATGTCGAAGCGGAAAAATTTCCGGCAGTCTCATTGGCCAATCGAATTGTCACTGCGGAAAAATGTCGAGCCTCGAGTAGTAGGAATACGTTCTACTTTTCGCGGCTCGACATTTTTCCGCCTAGTGGAGATCCAGCTTAAGGAATAAGGCCCTCAGTGGAGCGATAACAACAACAACAATTCAATTCAATGAGATGGGCGTAACTTGAGGGCCTAATGTAATGAGGCTAGCTTAAGTGGTGGGCTCTATACCTGCGATCGAAGCCTGTTCGCCTGACTGTTCTGGCTGCAAAGTCATAGGATTACTCACCAAAACACCACAACACAAGTCATAAAGAACTCACCGAGATACTTGAGGTTGTTGTTCTTAGAAATAAGAAGCAAACCAACTCTTCTTGATGCCAATTCACTTAATGTTTTATTGGGATATAATGCTGATGCAGTTCGGAGGCACTCTGACAGGACAGCTGAAAGAAAGACAGAAATAAATCAAGCGAACATTTTCATGCTTTGTATGCAGACATGGATCGAAAGTTAGAGCATGTGTTCATAGGCCAGTTGAGGAGATGAGTAATTAGTGTTTTTTAGACATGCATGAATATATAAATTGAAGTTAGAGGGGGCCCTTGAAAAGCAGGTCTGCGGAAGGGCAACCCTTAAAGGAAATCTGAAATATGAATAGAGAGTATGTAATCCTTTTGCGTAACCGCAAGTTGAGTAGTAATTCAAGCCTGACTCTGTTGTCTCGATTTGAGAAGCAAAACATCGCGTGACCATGTCACTGTGTCACCTTGTCACCATGTCACCTTGTCACCATGTCACCAACTTCGGATGGGTGACCTCGGAGACTTGACCTCACAACTCACCTTTTCGTCCTTCGGAAGGGGCGTTAAACTAGTGTCCTATGCCTAGATGCGGCATGCACAATGGGCCTAAAGTAGCTATCAGTTGCTAGAAATCCTGACAAGCCCACTGAAAACAAATTGAAAAACAAAACAAAGAAACGTTACTCCCCACTCCACCCTGGCAACTTACCACAGCCGATGTTATTCTCAATATACGTCGTTTCTAAACACAGCTTCAGGATTTCGTAAATCTTTTCACTCTCCCTGAAACAGAATCAACTCATCAATGATTTGCTTCACAAGTGGACCATCGTTGATCAAAACTCTGTAACTGATAGAAGATCAATGCATTCAATTGCGATAATGAGCTTTAATGGTTTCAGTTGTGATAACGAGCATGCTTCATTTGAAACCGATATGCTTAAAAACAGAGCCCTTGGTATATTTTCTCTTAGGCCGTCAGTTTGTAGCCTGCGTGCAGACTCTACTGATTTCTTTTCAGAGAGGTTCTCCTCCTGTATTGAAGCTATTCAAACTAGCACGTGCACGAAAACGAGCTGAGTAAACAATAGCGTGCGTCCTTGTTTCTTTGTCCGAGATAAAGGCGAATAGATCAACCTCTGTTAATTCACATTAACTTCAAAGACAGTATACACAGGATCAAGAGGATCCATATGTTATATAAATCAACGTGGGGACATTTCGATTTGGTAGTAGTATGGTGATAAAACATTTCTCAACGAACTTAATTACAAAATACTCCTACTCAGGGCTCAAAAAACGAAGTAGCGTGGTAGCAGCGCTACCAGGAGGATTGATGAAATGCTCAAATTTCCCAGGAAGGAAGAAAGGAAAAATGAACGGAAGGGAGGGGAGAGAAAAGTAAAGGGATAATATGGGGTGGTTTATCGGGAAAGGAGAAGAAAGTGTGTAAAAAGTGATGAAGATACTTGGCTTGCTACCAGGAAGAAAAATATTTTTTGACCCTTTCTCCTACTAACTGCATCTTTTACTTGAATATAAAAAGAATATTATCAACAATACATTCCCTCCAGGTAGATATTATCAAAAGTTGCACTTCTACAACTGCATCAGTGAAACTGACTATACTGATGCTATACACTATACATGGGCAAAGGATTAAGAATTCAACAGCAGCCTAAGCTATAAACTTCCATAAACGTCGAGAACATAAAGCTATATTGACAGTGCTATTCACTGAATTGTACCTTTGGTCATCATTTCCAAGAAGAGCCAGAATCTTAAATAGTTTGATTTGAATCCAAGGTGCTGGAACATTGTAATATGTGAATTCATTTGGGAGTCGAAATTCAATAATCTGCTTCAGAATATTTACGAACGTTGCTGTGAATCTCTTGTAGTCATTCGGGGAATCCTGAAATTCAACAGTAGAGAATTAAGACTTTCCATGAGCATGTTGTTGCGGGATGAGAGGCCGAGTGGTTGCTTTTAATCCAAAATCAGAGCTGCTTAGCCTCGAAAATGTTGTGTTTGAGCCATTCGACAAATAAATTTTTCGAAAGTGTGCTGAAATTTTAAAGAAACGAAAGAATCTGAAGGAGGACCCAATGACGATAAATGAAAAATATAGTATCATTGTACAGGGAAACAGCGTCAGCAGCAGGAAAACTGGTCAAATTTAGACACGACGACGAGAACAGCGTAAAACTGAAGAAGATTTTGTTGCCAGAGACTGGACCTGTGGAAGGTTTTCATAGTGAATTATGATCACCATGATTTGATCAGTTTTCTAGAGCCAAATTTGATCAGTTTTCTAGAGCAGCTGTACCATAAAACCAAGTGTCAGTAAATCGGTACAGGATCATTCTTGCCACAAAAGCAAAAACCGCCTTGATGCTTGACCGCCTTGATGAGAAAAAGCCACATGCTGATCGACAGACGATGGGCCGACAGAATCTCGTCACCGATTGAAATTTTTGCCATCTTTACAGCTCTATGGGAATAAGGCCCTCAGTGGAGCGATAACAACAACAACAACAACAACAACAATTCAACTCAATGAGATGAGCGTAATTTGAGGGTCCTTATGTAATGATGCTGTTGTGTACATTTGCACTGTATCAAGCTATAGCTATCGTTCGATTCTTTGCTGGAATTTAGCAATTGCTACTTAATTCCTACGATGATCACCTGGTCTAAAATGCCTCAAAAATCAGTTTTCTAGAGCTGCTGTACCATATGAATAGGTATCAGTACTTTAATAAAGGACCATGCTTGCCATAATCACAAAAACCGCCTTCCTCTAAGCCACATTCTGAACAGCAGACGCCGGGGCGACAGAATCTCGTCGCCGATCAACATTTCTTGCGTTTTAACAGTCCTAGAGAAATAAGGCCCTCTATGGAAGGAAAAAACAACAACAATTCAACTCAATAAGATTAGCGCAACTTGAGAGCCCCTATGGAGTGTGGCTACTGGATTACTGCAGTCTGGATCCATGGTTTTCACTTGGGCTAGATTTGGTTTTCAGACGGTTTGAATTTGTAGCGTGTTCGCAAAGGATCATGGGTAACAACTGTCCTTTAAGCTTTGGCTTCCAAAAACTACTTACAGAAATTAATGCAAGATACACGTTAAGGGTAGCTCCCATCACAGCTGGGTCTCGATCACATAAAGTCTCTTGAAATTTTGACGTGATGCTTGTCAATGAGGATGAATCCAATTGATGAAATCTCAGCATCGCCATCACTGCTTTCTTTCGTACAACTTCTCTGTAATAAAGTCAAATCAGCTTTCATCATTCATTTGAATAAAATACTGCTTATATTTGATTCATAAACTCTGAGAAAGATGTATAACAAAACAATATCAAAATATAATGAAAATATAAATATTAGAATATAAATCATTTTAATGAAAATATAAATTTGATGAAGATTTTAAAAATATGGTTAAATGTGACTTGCTTAACGTTTCAATTTGATTTGCTTCATGAAAAAAAAATTGTTTTCACAAGAATATCGTCTTTAAAGTTTGCAATGTACTGCTTGCTTTTGCCTCTATCTTGTCAAGACACTTGTTCTCCTTTTGAATCAAGTTTATTTTGATCAATTGTGCGCTGTTTATCTGAGGAGGGTCAGCCCTCCTGGGAGGAATGGATTTTATTTTGTATTTACATGGAGAGAGGGTCCTTCCAAGAGGGCTAGATATGATGGTGCCAACCATTGCAGTCCCACTGTTCTACGTTGATCCTATTGTTTCAATCAGCCCATCTCGGGGGCAAGCCCCTTGATTGTGTTTACATGGGACATTTCCAGCCCTCGAAGGCAAGATCTCGGATACTCAATGGCGAGATCTTGTCTAGGAGGACAAACCTTCCTCTCACATATATGAAAAAGAATCTTATAAAGGATCACACCAGAATGTGATATCTCAGCAAAGACGGCTAGCCCTCCTCGATATACACTAACAGCAACTTACCTTTTGAAAGTCTCTCATTTCAACGCAAACAGTATATTCATTAGTAAAATTTATGTAACATCTTGTAGCAAAATATGTAACTAAGTCAATTGCTAAACAATTAAAAGAGATAAAAGAGGAATATACCTTTTATGCTGTACGAGTTTTGTAACAAGAGGTAAGACAGCGGGTATCATGTCTTTGTTTATGAGTTGGCTTACTGCTATCAATGCAATACAATTTTCCATGATGTTTGTACTTTTCAGGTCCTATGAGGAACAAAATTGTTAAAGGCAGTCTGTCACATCTCTGATTGGCCACAACAAAGCCAGAGCTCAACACAACAGATTTCTTTGTAAATCTGTGTATTTGAAACAAACGAGGGCTAATCATCTTGACTTTCTACTAGGGCCTGTAGAAAGTCAGAGGATTAGCAGCCATTCAAATTTCCTATTCTTTGTATTGTCAAAATCACCCAATCAGATGTGTGACAGACTGCCTTTAATACTATACTACTATAAAAGTAAAAAACATGCAAGAAAGTGGGTGTTAAATCTGTTACATTTATGGATTTGATGGCTTAGAAGAAAAGTAGACTACTTTGCTGTAAATCTGTCATGGAAGTTCTTATTTGATATCATATTAGCTTCAAAATGGTTGGCAATTGCCATATTTGAGGTTGTGATATGAATCCCAAACTATAAGAGATACAAATCTCAGGCTGCCAGGATATTGTGAACTTTTCTCATATACTATGGTTTTCTTGAAGATTATTCCATTTTTCCTCAATTGATTTTAGGATTTACAGTGGATTTAGGCTTTTCCACCAATTCTTTCAAAAATAATTAAAATGCAACCATTTTGAAGATGATCAAGATACCACAAAATTTCTATGGCAGATTTACAGTAAAAGCCCTAGGTGCCTTTCAAGCCACTCAGTTCAAAGCAAAATGTGATGGAATTCTATGCTTAGGGACAACCCTGAGGGTACAAGCCATAATGCCACAGGCCTAAGTACATCAGCAGTATAGCTGCCATACACACAGATTGCATTAACAAATAAAATTGTCTCCTTGCTTGCTTGTATACCTAGTAGGTAGTACCTTATTAAAGGTTTGAAAGATTTGAGCCTTATGCTAGAAAAATGTAGTACATTCCTGTGAGACTTTTTAAATATCTACAAACCTCCCACTTTAAGCCAATAGAATACCAGCTCATACAATAAAGAAGGCTAGAAAAATATAATGTAATGCAAACATGGCACATACCTTTTGCATGGTATTCATTAGCAACAACGTCAACTCATGATCTTCATGTAGCAAGATGCAGCATGCAAGGTAGCCTGTACATGATAATAAACAATTCCATGAAATTGTACATTGAGGCCCCCCCCCATAAGCACCCCTGGCTAACGGATTCACATACCGATTTTACATTTTTCACGCCATCACGGGCTACAAAACAGCATTTTCACGATCACGTTACAGAAATTTTAAGAATCCTCCAGCTCTAACATACCAGGGGCACGCAGATTGGTATTATCATGGATTTTAAAGTGTGGCAGAGACAAATGGGAGTCCGGGCTTGCCCCCGGAAAATTTTTGAGACTAAACCCTTCACAACGTCGGAAAACGGCATTGTTCGTAAGAGTTCAAGGCGCAATTACCTGCTTTAAATTTTCGTTTCACGAAATAACGACCAAATTTTTGGCAAATCACGCTGCACGACGGAGTCGTTGATCACGAATTCACAAGTCGAAAGTATCAAAATCATGAAATCACACACCTAAATAAGCCAAATAACGCTTCAAGTACAAATATGGGGGGCCTCTACATTGAGGAAATTCAGTTTATGAGTAAAAATTACAGTATAATATCAAATCCAAAAATTGCAGCATATGCTTAAAAACAAATTCCAATATGCAGCAAACAATCTAAGGCATTGTGCAAATCATCTGAGTTATAAGGAGCTTCATCATCTTTTTTCACAGATGACTAATGTCAAGGAACAGAAACATTTCTATTCCAATTTTCATGAACACAAACCCTAGAAATACTATATATTGCATATATCCCATTCAAACTTGAAAGTTAAACAAGCTTGGACTAACCTACGCTACCAAATGTTGCATTCTAATTGTACAATCAAACATTTCAAATATATACACTTTACTCATTTAAATTTGATTTGGTTTGTATAAAGCTGGTTATAGTATATGCCAGTGTAGATGGGGCTTAAGGATAAATGCTACCAGATTTGATTGAGAATGGTAGCAGTTCTTTCCAAATTGGCTTGGATTGTGTTCAAATATCTCTTTGTTCCAAGTGAATAAATTGTGATACTGTGACCATTGTGAAACAATAGTAAACAATCTTTAGATGAGTTTTGCTCATTCTCAGCAAACACTGAATCATGGCTAACTTTTTCAGGCTGGATTTTGGCTAATTTCACAAGGAATAACAACAAGGAAGCAAAGAAGAAGATCTCCTTACCAAGTCTCTTGTCTTTTAGTTTTCCTTTTTGTGTATAATTTACAGCATGAATGAAACCAAATGATGCATCGTGTCCCAGCATTTCACAATAAATCATGCGCATCAAATTTTCTTTCATTTGTTTCTGCAAAGAAATGTTATTCTTTCATTTTCTAATTGCATTCCAAGCGGAAAACTAGCAATGGCACTAACAAAACTAACTGCAAAAAGATAGAAAACAACAAAGATATTTCAATGTGGAGAATCTCTACCCTCAGTTCTGAAGTCCTACAAAAACTAATGGTTGAAGTTCATGAAAAACTCACAGGCTGCAGGTTTGGTTTTTCCAGATTCTCTCTCAAATATTTTATCTCTCGCTGAATAATCCTATCTTCTTCCTAGAAAACAATTTAAAGATTTTTCAAGCACATACATTTTGTAAATAAAAAATTTAAATACATTGAGCTTCTAGACGTTTTTAACTGCACAAACTCAACAATCTTTTGCTTTTCTTAGGGTGGTATAAAATACCTATTTTAGCTCATGCAAAATGTATTGTATTCTATAAATGGAGCTGAATTGAATTTAAGAATGAAACAAAGTCAAGCTTAGATGCATGCCAGATCTACCCTACCTGAAGGGACTTTCAAAGATAAGCAGAGTTGATAACTATATCACCTTATGCTTCTTGGGAAAATTTCTGAAAGTGAAACGTAAAAAACAATATTGTGCAGTATAACAATTCTTAAAATGCTTATTACACTTGGCTCATGATTCAAATGAAATTATACTATTCCATTCATCAGTTTAAAAAGCAACTACAGTAAGTGCATTATTGTGGAATATCCGATAGAGATACATTTATAAATTTCAAATCCTGTGACTTTAAAGTCAGAGCAGTCAGGCAGAGTAGGTTTGATACCCGGTAGGGCCCCACCACTTGAGCGTCATGACAAGGGGTTGTGGACTCAGTTAGCACTTTGCTACTTCTGTGATCAAAACCGCAACTTCACCTTCAACTTTTGGAGCAAAAAGGAAAGCGGGAAAGACTGATACTTTTTCTTTGCTCACAGTGATTGCTAAAACATTTACTGTAAAGAGTAAATAATGAATAATTCTTACATATTTGGACTTTGAATCCCCAACATCTTTGATAAGATTTTGAAATGCTCTTGAGAAGCCAGTAGTTGGTCCATAATATGGAGAAAATCCAGGTAGTGTTATCTTGTCCATTATGATGATTTCTTTTTACTTTGTTAACTTAATGAGCTTGAATAAATATTTCCCTGGAATCATAAACAGAAAATAATCAAAATGAATTAAAATTTAGTGTTTCCAAAAATCTAATACCATCACTTCAAATTAAAAAGCTTGCCTTGCACAGTTTCTCCATTGCACAACTTAAACATCCAATTCAGTTCTGGCTACAAAATCATTGTTTAAAGAAGAAATCTGCATACTAACTTCCAACCTACACCTCCAGGCTGAATTATCTTCAAAATACGTACCAAAGGCTTTTGTATCTCAAACAATAACCCTTTTTTCTATTGCTATTCCTGAAATTTGCAGTAAAGTACCTCAAAGCACTTTGGTGTGCACAGCAAACCTTTCTAATAATAATAAAAATAATAACAACAACCTAATTCTCCATTTTGGAGCAGTTATCAGTTACAAGATAATTTTTTTTTATTAAAACATAACCGTAACACAGGTTTTTTGTGATGGGAATGTATTTCTTTTTCTTTTTCTATTTATGACAAGAATGTCTTCCCTTTTTCAAAAATCTTCCCGAGTTTTGTTGGGTCAGTTTTCAGTAAGTTTTTTGAGTTCAAAGGTTTTTCTTTAAAATTTTGGCAATGAAACAAGTGTTCAATGTTTTCTTCTTGAGCTCCACACCTTCTGCACAGGGCATCCTCATGTTTCCTGTCAGGCTGGTCCCCAGACTGCATTCTGCATTGTAAACATGCAACTTCAAGTGCAAAAAAGACAGAAAAATAGAGCCATATACTCAAAACAACAGCATGGCATGCATCCTCCATGTGCACTTTGCAAAACTATCAGCAAGTTGGTTGTCCAGCAGCACCATGTCTTTTTTGACTTCTCTCATGGATTAGCAAAGCATGATGATGGGCAGCCCTTAGAAATTCTGATGTTACTGATTTCATCCTAGTATATAGGAAATACTTATAGGTGTTATTTTTCAGCCCACTTTGTACTACTACATTCATCATCCCATTATCAGATGCCCCTCTCGTCCTTTTAGATTGGGCCTAAAAATCCTGACTGACGATGACATGAAAGAAAGACATCATCATCGAATTTTAAAGTTGACTTCATTATCAGTTGAGTTAAGCCAAGAGTTTGGTGCATCCGTACTTCATCTTAAATATGTTCAAACAAGACACAAAAATACGAATACTTTACCTCGCAGTCGAGTTCCTTCCTCACTGCAATTTGTGGCCTTTTTCACTCACCCCATCTTTTTCCTTTCATTTTTGCTTCCTTCGAAGAGAACCTGGAAACGAGGTCATATCCTCCCGTGCAGTCTTTCTCCCTTTTCTGCCTGTCGGAGCTCCCTTCGTGTCACTCACGAGTTCTACCAACGCCCGTCACATCAACAGTGACAGAATTCTGAAAACTTTCGCAAAAACTTCTCCTAAGTTATCTTGGCCATATAAAAGGCCGATCAAAAAACATTTGAATGACTTTCCTTTCAGGGAATTCTCCAATCGAATACGACAATAGACGATTACGCTAAAGATGGCGGCGAGGAACTTTTTACCAAGATGCATTGCGTTCTAATTACGAATCCTTAACGATTCTATAGGAATTCGATTAAAGAACGCAGTGCATCTTGGTAAAAAGTTCTTCGCCGCCATCTTTAGCGTTATCGTCTATAACGTCCAACTAACCAACAGAAGATGCTTCCCATGTTGTTCAGAACTGCTGTACCACGTCGAAGTCCTATTTCTTACTATGCCCAAAAGCAACTAAAAATGGCTTGTTCAAACCATGTATATTTGCAATAATTAGAATGCAGGAGCTAAGAACAGCATTGTTTTACCACTTCAATTGTCGAAAGAATGACCAAAGTGTGCAAATCACTTTCTGATTTATGAAAAGCCAATGGAAGCAGGCTTTTCGGGAATTCTTTGTCAAGATAAAGATAATGCATTTCGAATTCTGAATAAATTTTCAAAATTAAGTTGAAATCCCAGTTTTTCAACGGAGCTGTCATTTTGCAAATGAGTGTTCTTATCTTTGCATCACGAAGATTCAAAGAGTGTACACATCTTTGTGGCTCAGATGGTTACATTTCTTGCGAAATCAACAACTTCCTTTTTATCAAACCTTTAAATAGAAATTTTTACTTTGAAAATTGAAACTATGATAATTCATGGTGAAAGTTACTTGACCAGACAAAGGGCTTCCAAGCAGTTTACAGCATTGTCACTAGTCAGTACCCTGGATACCATACTCTCTTAAAGAAAGAAGTTTTAGAGAGTCAGGTAAGGTACCTTTTCTGAGAAATTCTCAAATTTTGCATTCTTAATAGATTTTCAATTATAAACGGAATGGCTTCTCTTGCAACTCTCAGTTTTCTCCTGCTACAGACAAAAACAGCAGGTCAAATAAGAATATGACTGATACCATTTCACATTACTAAAGAGATTCCCAAACATCTACATTAAGTCCTCAAATTTAATGAAATCTATTTTTTAATTCGTTTAGAATTTACCTCTTTTATTCAATCAACTGCAACACGATCTATACGGTATAAAGGAATGTAGTCGTCTTCAAATACGCTAAGGCCTGAAGAGTCAAACTATAAAATGGTAACAGGTGTTTCAGAAAAAAGTACTCCCATTTGAAAAATTACCAAAAATTTGATCACACGGCTGATCTTCAAACTTCTTATTTCGTAAAGAAGATCAAGGATTAAATTATTCTCCCAGACATTGGTGATCTTGTAATTGGTTTCAAAGTTAGAAAACTGAGCTCTGTTTAGGGCTGCCTGGTTTTGAATCATGCTACAAAAAGCACTAATGATTTAGACTACATTACATAAGTCCCTCTAACTTACGCTCGTTGTTGTTGTTGTCATCGCTTCAGTTGAGGGACTTATGTCCTTACGCTTCAGAATAGGGACTAATTAGGCCAAGTCCGCCGCGTTCACGGCGCGACCAATCAGATCGCTACTTTCTTAATATGGTCAACCCACGTGCCTATTGTTAGCGTTTGATTGGCGCATTAGTTCGAAATTCGACTTCTCGAAGCGAAGCGACGCTCGAAATGACGTTCGAAGGGACGTTCGACTTTTCTTTCGACGTTCGAAGGATGGAAGATGTTCTAAGGTTCTTCTGATTTTTCGTAAGATTTTAGTCCCTGTTTAGAATCTGTTTGGTCGTGAGTCCTTTGTATGAGTGAAATTAAAACATCAGATTGTAAATGTTGAACGAATACAAGGAATCACGTCGTCAGTCTACTAATGATTGCAGTATAGGTTCCAAATCTTTGAATCTGTGTAAAAGGTGGGTGTAAAATTCTATGATCTATACCTTCTAACTGAATGACTTAAGATACTTTAGCTGCATATCCATAATCCTACTGTTCGACTATAGAAAAGTTTTGAACATCTTTCCAAATTACAGTGTACTTTACATTTCAGCTCATTTAAGGATGTGACGTCATCAAATTTCTAAATCATAAACCATAAAAGTGACAGGCTTTTGCTTAATAATATATTGTAGACATCCATAAACTATGGTATTCTTGGGAATTTTCACGTTGCATCAAACAAATTAGAAATTATGATGCTTCAAAGTTTTTTCGACACCTTTTCTTGAAGTTCGAAGGAGAATAAAGGTAGTGTAAATTCTGAAATAAATTCTGAAAATGTCATGTTATGTAAACTAGTAGATCACGCGGCCCTCCCTTTTCCCGCCACTAGGTCCGCGTGACCGGTTCACGTGATCTATGGGCGAGGGAAGGGAGGCGTGACAGGGGTTTGAGATAATGGCGAAGAGATAGGAGCGTGTTTTGAGGACACTAGTTAGAAGTACTCGAGTTTGAGATATATACAGAGTTTGAGAGATTACGTTGAGATTCAGAGACTGGAGATTTAAGAGAGTAGAAAGACTTTTATCGACTGGTTAGATGGATGTTGGTTTCGCTGTAAATACTTGTACATAGACGCTGTTGATTTATATTTTTATTGCTGGTTTTGAGACTATCACGCGCGGACAAAAACAACGAGGCGATCCTCAGGAAAAAAGATACATAAATCCTGATCCTGAAAGGATAAAGAGCAATGTTTTCCGAACATGTCAGAAAAGATTTTAGAAAAGTTCCATCGGCAGATTTACTGTAAAATAGTTCAAGTTTCTTTGAAGCCATTCACTTCAAAGAAATAGGTCGTTGAGTATTACACTCAACTTCTTAAAGATTTGGAACCTACCTATGCTGATGATTATGATTGCCAGATCAATTTCTCTGTGCGTTTTAAGCTTTTGACTCGGTCAACAATGATTGAAAGAAACACGTACTGTCATTCGAGACTTCCAGCGTAATAAAAAATCTGATCAAAAACATGTTGAAAACGAGATTGAATTCTCGTTGACAGGCCTACCGAGTTGATTTCAGTTCTCTTATTTCTTTCAATAATAGCTATCATTCCCATAGTTCTTCATTAACTAAGAGGCTTTTATGGTAAAATCTTAATTAATCTAAATTGTTGAGAATTACTGTTACAAGACTTTAGTTTTTGTATAAATGAAACAGATAATTTCTGCATTCCTCTCGATAAATTTATGTGCCTACGAAGTCTTCCCTTTTCAGACCGCTAAGCAAAGCAGTTCTGCATTTCCCTCCCTAAATTCACTTGCCTGCACTTTCATATCAAAATTCTGTGTAAACTATCTGCTTTAAAGGGGAATAGCCATAGCTATATAGATTGGCTGCTATAGATATGCTAAAGATGTCCTTGCCTACGAAGTCTTTCCTTTTCGAGCGACAAAACAAAGTAGTTCTGCATTTCCCTCCATAAATTCACTTGCCTACACTTTCATATCAAAATTCTGTGTAAACTATCTGCTTTAAAGGTGTAAAATATCTGCTTTAACTATCTGCTTTAAAGGGGAACAGACATGGCTATATCGATTGGCTGCTATAGATATGCTAAAGAAAAGTCCTTCGTATCCACTGTCTCTTTAGCTACAAAATCAGAGCTGCAAAAAGTATCGGAACTTAAGTACTAGGTTCCCAGAAAATTTTCCGCCTTTCAAGAAATTTTTTTCGCAAGCAAGGCGAAGATGATTGTTTCACAATTTCTGCGAAAAAAGAGAAAAATGATTCGACTCTTCTATACTGCTGATCATAACCCCTAGTAAACGGAATGCCATGCAAATATCAATACGTCCAAGGATTCTTAAGATTTTCAAGAATTTTTCACTCAAGCAACGGAGGAAAGTTTGTGAAAGATAAGTTTGAAACTCCAGTTTGGTTGGAATATTCATTTGATATTGAAACATTGGTTGGAAAGCGCAGCTTTATTATAAATCGTAACATTAGGACCACGACGAACATCATTTTGAGTGTCATTTCAGAGAAGACAAACCGTAGTAAAATCGACATTTCTAGTTGGTTAAGACATTTCCAGTTGGTTAAGACAAATCCATTAGCAAAATTCATTTGATATTTTCAGTACATTATGGCCTGCAAAGACAATTTGCATAACATAATGTGACTTCACAGAAAACGTTTCCCTTGCCAGGTTCCCAGAAAGGAAAATATTTTTTGCACCTATGTACACAATCCAACGGTACGTGCCTATGTTATCAAATACAATGCGGTGGGCAAGCTCTTAGCTCTCGGGCCAGCTCTTATGTAGATTTCCTTAAAGATAACTATATTGCATTAGAATTAATTACTACAATCAATATCTCTATTTTTTCGTCCTTGTTCTACTGGGGCGACTCGGCCGTGTTGGCCTAGGTTTTTGAGAGCCTCTTGCATCTGAAGTTTGCTTAGTTTTCTGCGAGGCAGTCCTCTTTGCAATGGTCTTCTCTGAGAAATTCAACGATATCGCAGGCAATGACTTCGCTTCATTGACACTATCGTCTTTCGAGGAGGTCTTAAACAATCTCAAAATTCCTGCCTTTCTGCTCCCAGTTGGCGTAGACGGTGCAGATTTAACTGGTTTGTTTTTCGTTTGTGTGATTTTCACTCGGTCAATGCCCTGAATGAGATTCGAATGAGAGGCTGATACATCGTCTTTACAGTCGTAAAATGTATCACTATCTTCGGTTCCATCCGTACAATCCTCGCCTATTTCTTCGCCTTCATCTACAGTGAGTTTTCGCCCCGCTCGCACTGATAACTCGTTGTAACCATCTGTATCAAGTTCTTCGGCCGCGATTTCATCGGTTCCGAATTTCGCACCGAGTGCAGAGGCGAGTGATTCTGCTTGAGTTCGTTGTAATTTCTCGTTTTTCGGTGGGGGAGTATCTAAACTAATCGGTTTTGAGTATGCGTTCGGAGACATTGTTTGAAACGATTCATCGTCCGGTTTCTCAGGAGGTTTCTTATTTTTACTAGCGCCTATCTGTTTTTCTAATATTTCCGAATGTTTAGGCGACAGTGGTAACGATTTCTGAGATGCTTTTCTCGGCGGCGATAGCGCACCTCCTTTCGGTGACGATTTTCCTGAGGAGTCTCCCTCACTACGAGATGTGTAACTTCTATTAGACGGCGACCAGATATACCCTTGAGCCCCTGTGTTGTAAGGAGTAAGCGAATAAAAATGTGATGGCGGTGCAGCCATAACTGGCAGCTCGAGCAAATTAGCAAGAGTCGTCATTTTACGATGCCGTAACGTTGCTCCTCGTCTTTGTAGTCGTTGTCTTGCCGACATGCAACGAATATAATCGTCGAAAACGAATTTCGCTGACAGCAAAGGTAATGGATTAACCACAGAACGGCTTCGTGCAGCGAATGGCCGATGAACGATTATCTGTAATGATCTACTGTCGTCTTTATCTGGCGTGGCTTCTACGTCCTGAAAAGTTGATATTACAATGAATGATTAGAAATTTCGATCGGCGAAGTTCGAACGGGGAAAACTCTCCATGCAAGTTTTGTTGAATTCAATTCCGAATGTGAGCTTTTTATTATAAATCATTAAGATATCAAATTTTATATGTATTCTTTTGATGGACTGTAAATAGTTTTATCCACCATTTCTTGTGAATCATTCGTACGTGTACGTATAAATTCTAACATTGGAATTACTTACGTACCTACTTGTAACTATCATATATCATATATTGTCATCTAACGACAAAGAACAGGATAATAATAAAAAAATAATAATAATAATAATATATGATTCTCTTCGTAGCAAATACTAGCATCTAGCTGAGTATTCCTGGGGTCATGAGCCCCCACACAGCCCCCTCAAAACTAAACTACATGTAAAACAAGACAGACTGATACAATAAACAGTTATTCATATCTAAGACTGCGTTCACACGATACCGGCACATTTTGAAAACGGTGAAAAATTCGACGAATAGGCCTCCCGTTCACACGAAAACGGTACATTTTTTGCTGGCAGATTTTGAAAACGGTAGATTTTGAAAACGGTAGATTTTGAAAACGAAACTCTAAAGGACACATTTTGGAAACGGCATCGTGTAAACACCTGAAAATGATGAAAACAGAACATTTTCAGACACTTTTGGAACGAGAATGATCGACTCTTAGGGTGTAGGTAAGCTTCTTTGGCATCAAAATGTTGCAACGAGTTCCTGCCGTCTAAGTTCCTACCGTTTTCAAATTGTTCCGGTATCGTGTGAACGCTAGCTCAAATTTTCCAGCCGTCACATTTTCACCGTTTTCAAAATGTGCCAGCATCGTGTGAACGCAGTCTAAGAAAGACACCATTTTTATCCATAAATATTTGAGAGTAAAACTGATTAATTAATTCGAATGAATTTGATATTTCCTCCTTTTGACAATGAATAAATAAATAAATATTGTTAGCAAGACAAACCTGTAGCAAAGCAACAAATTTGACGACACCCCATCCGAGTTTACTTGTGTCTGGTTCAACCAAAATGAATTGATTTGCATCGATGACGAGAAATCTCCGCAAGTGTTGTCTGGAAAGATATGACAAATTAATCAATACATATAAAGGAAGTAGATAAAAATTTGAATAAAGTTTACTTCCAATAAATAGGGAGTTTACGAAACCAGGACAGCAACGCCAAACGTCATCTGATATTCTGCAAAGGAAGTATTGTTTCCGTACGTTACCTTCAATATCTCATCCAAATGACCAAAATGAGGCCTCCTATAACTCAGAGATGCCTGAAAACCATAGTTTTTCTTGGAAGACAAACATTTAAAAAGACAGAGTTTTACTTCGGAGGCCTAGATCTGCTGTCAGGGCCGATACCAGCTATGCCTGCGTAGGGGGGCGAAAAACCAAAATTTTCCGACGAAAAAACCATCAACAACAACAGCAACAACAACGGTTGTACCGATCTAACTCCACGGTAACTAAAATTTGGCCACATTTCGCAATTCAACGTTGAAATCAACACAATTAGTTAATATCAATCAAAAATATGCCATAAATTCAATAATTTCTGTTGGAATTTATGTTTTTACACTAAGAAATTCATGTTTTTCTCCATTATTTCTCCTCAAAATCGTCCAAAACTAGTTATTTAGAACACAAAAATTCCGACAAGAGAGCAAAATTTTCCGACAAATGGTCTGCTGGGGGGGGGGCGCTCCGCCCCCCAGCCCCCCATTGGCTTCGGCCCTGTCTGCTGTACAGAACGCCTGAAATAGGGTTTCCAAGTTGTGAAATTGAACAGGATAACTTCAGAGTCTCTCAAGGGAAACAAATTCGAGCAGAAAAGAGGGAATCTTTTGAATCTAAAGTTCTGAAACAAAAGCAACATTGCGTTGCAGTTGCCGTTGCCGTCGTGGTTTCGTAAACTCCCTAATAATATATGGCGAAGGCAAACCCAAAAAAAGGATCACAATGTCGCAACGATTTCCCAGACAGGCGTAAATAGGAAGAGGAAAAGAGTTTCACTTCAAAGCCTTGTTAGTTCTAATAATTAATCATTTCATTTTAGAAATTAAGGAATTAGCCAAAATGTGAACTTGTGCCATACAAAAATTAAGCATATCTTATAGCATAGGTTTCAAATCTTTAAATCTACGAAAAAAGGCGGGTGTAAAATTCAATGACCTATTTCTTTACATTGAATGACTTGAAAGAAGCTTTAGCCACTTTTCTATGATTCTACCGTTGGACTTTTCAGAAATCCTGACTATTTGTCGAAATTACGGGCACTTTTCTATTTGAGCTCATTTTATGATGTGACGTCATCAAATTTCTAAATCACAAACCAGAAGAGTGAGAGAGTTTTGCTTGATACCATATTGTAGGCATCCATAAACTATGGTTTTCTTGAAAATTATTTGACCTTTCATCAAGAGATTTAGAAATTACGACAGTTTTAAGTTTTTTCCAAAAATTTTCTTGAATTCTTGAAAAAGAAGAAAAACACTGTAATTCTGAAAATATTGAAGATTTCAGGAAAATCCAACGGCAGATATTCTTCAAAATAGTTCAAGTTTCTTTGAGGCTGTTCAGTTTAAAGAAATAGGTCATTGAATTTTACACCCAGCTTTTTAAAGATTTGAAACCTATGCTATATCTTATTATATCATGGAACTTTTGATGAGTCAAAAGCAGTATCAAAACATTCTTTATGAATCCCTGTTTCACGGGTAGAGCATCATGATATAATGTAATTAGATAATACAAACTGGAACTTCATAATTTCATAGGTTGCAAGGATTAGGTAATTTAGTAATTAAGTAATTCCTAGGATTAGGTAATTTAGTAATTAAGTAATTCCTAGGATTAGGTAATTTAGTAATTAAGTAATTCCTAGGATTAGGTAATTAAGTAATTAAGTAATTCCTAGGATTAGGTAATTAAGTAATTAAGTAATTCCTAGGATTAGGTAATTAAGTAATTAAGTAATTCCCTCCATACAATTTATCTTTTCTCTCTGATTTGTTCAATGTATACTGTAATAATTTTTTTACCGATGTATCAATTTCTTGTATCTTATATTCATGTAGTTTAGTTATTTGTCTGTTTAGTTATTTCATAAATTGCATGTAGCGGAATTGAAATCTGAAAGTGAAAGTGAAACTGGATCTTTAAAGTCACAGCAAATCGAAGCTGTTTGCAGAATAAATCTGACAACATGCAGTTTGCGACGAGAAAAATTTGGTTTTGATAAAAATGACGCCAGAGTAGTAGAGTAATGTAAAAATTGTAATTGCAATGTAAAAAAAGTCCTGCAAGTCAATGCAAGCAACCATCAAAAGACAAAGCACAAAATCTTTTTCGCACACGGTGTTTTTATAAGAAACTGGCTTATAAGAAACTAGTACTAAGATGGCCAGAATTTTAAGAAACTCTAGTAAGATGTCTGAGAAGTATCAAGAAACTTTAAAAAATTAAAAATATGGATATCATAGCAAATTTATCGTTGAACCTTTATTCGTGAGCAATATTCACTAACCATTCGTGTCTTCAATCTCACAGAACACTGCTTTCAAGAAACATAACTGTGGCAGTGTTAGCGACCACATTGATAATTCATGCATTCAAAAAATTAGAAACCAACTAAGAACTTTTGGTATTAGAATGGGCAAAATTTCATTTTAAATTAAGAAACTTTAGTACTATACTATGGCCTGATCCAAGTTTCTTATAAAAAACGTGTAAAGATCACTTAGATTGAGAATGAATATCAGAAGCGTAAATGACGGGGAACAATTTGATGAAAACAAAATAATCGAAAGATATAAACAATTATACATGCTAAGCAAAAAATATCCAAAAGTCAAAGGTTTAGATAACTAGAATTGAACAGAATAGACTACGAATTGACGAAATGCAGAAATACCAGTCAAAAATTCATAATCAAGGCAAGATTTTTTTGGCCAACTTTCGCTTTTCTTTTACTTCGAAAATTGTTTTCCTCATTTTGCTGTGAATTCTTGTATTTCAAAATTCAGCAAACTGAAGATTTTAAAATGGAAGAAGAAAAACTTACAAGAAGTCAATATGAAAAAAGTAAAAATTTATAATAGAAGTCGAGTTTCTGAGGAAAGATTTAATTTAATTTGCGTCGAAGACAAATTTTGAAAATGAAAATAATTCAACAGCTTCATATGATATAAATGGAATAAATTCAAAATTTGTAAGAATAAACTCTCTAAAATTTAAAAATAAGAGATTAAAGTTACAAAATGAAACGAAGGAAAGAGAGACAAAAATATCAAGCAGCGACCACCCCAGATGGGAGTCGAACCCACAACCTTTGAATTAGAAGTCCAACGCGCTAGTCCATTGCGCCACTGGGGCTGCTTGAGATCACTGGTGAAATTTCAGCTACCCATTCATGCATGCGCTATTGAATGACGTCATACAATGAAGATGGAGTTGATGCGAGTTACTGGAGGGCAATCAAAGCAAGGAAATTCTACAACAGCAACAGGCAAGCTTGAGTGGAACACTTGCTATCTTTTCGAAACGATAATATACGTATTTCTTTCAATAGAAACTAAGAGGCTAAGAGTCTTCCAGTTTCTTAAAATCTTCAGATTATCTTTAGTACTCACCTCTTGAGTTGTCAATCAGCAAACGCTTCATATAATCTTATTCATTTCCTTACCTTTGCCTTGATGAACGTTCCAAAAAATGTTTTTCGAAGCTTTTGCAATGTTTGCGAGTAATATAATAAAGGAAACAAGTGAAGATACAGTAAAAATAGTCAAGGATTTCCCTTGTCAAAGATAAACTGTTTCTTAATTATGCATTCCCAGTACTGGAGCTTCTTAATTCTTGGCGACGAATAAATTTGAATTGAATGAATTGAATTGAATTGAATTGAATTGGCGATGTGAGAGTTGAGTTCCAGGACTGGAGCTTCTTAATTCTTAGCGATGTGAGAATTGAGTTTCTTTTGAAGGCACACAGTCGTGGTGCTGATTGGATAAACAAGACAAACAAGAAGAAAAGAATTAGGCAAGTTCCAGTAATTTCGCTGTACAGTGAAATTCACGAAGATGATAAGTATCTCATTCCCTTTATTCTCAAAACAAAGTATTATCCAAGAGCATAAAGGCTTGGTAATTACTCAAAGGCCAGAGCTTTGTTTTTGATTTCAACATCACAACTAGCCAGTCACAACCACGACAGTGTGCTTTTAAGTAGTTTCTTACAAAAAGAAATAGGCGTTCTTTTGTGATCGTGGGATACAGTTTCAAAGGGCCTTTAGAACATGAATTTTCAGGGAAATTTTACCAAAAGTCTTCTTTGCAGCTGGATGTGCATAGAACTTGCAATGAAATGAACAAAAAAAGTCAAATGAATACCTGTTTGATGAAATAACGGTACAAGCAATGAGATCACTGTTATCTGTGAATGAAAGAGAATAATACTGTAAATGATAAAACTATTTCAAAGTATGCAGCTATGCATTGCTGCAGTCCTTGCTGCAGTGAAGCTCATGGACAAACAATGACACATGTGATCTGATATATTTGTAAACATTATATACTCTTTAAGTTTTGAGAGAAATAAAATGCATGTTGTTCTAAATGAGATTATCAGATCTCAAAGAATGACAACTTTCTAGCGCTAAGAAACCCTTAACAGAAGCATCTTTGACGGGGTTTGCAGGGGTAAAGTGGGCACGCTTGGGTAAAACAGGCAGTGTTGATTGCTGAAAAACAGTCGACCTTGAAGTGATAAGACTTATGACGATAAGTCCCTTGTATCACTGCGGTAAACCTTGCTCAACAGGGACTCATGATGAAACAGTGAAAAAGCTGACCCTATTTTCTGCATTCATCAGTCGATTATGATGGAATCACGGCCTCAAATCTCGAATCATGGCTTCAAATTTTGAATCTCATCTCAATGTTATCAGTTGCTCCATCGAATCGAAAATCAATCAGATTGGTCCTCTAGGAAGGTTAGGGTTTGGGCATAAATAGGGTCAGGTTTATCAGAGTAATATTATGAGTCTCTGTTGACCGAAGCGCCATCACCAAGTCAAAGAGCACAGGGAAACAAAAGACTACATCCAATATATCAAGGAGAGTAGTTCAAGCGGTTATAGCAAGATAAAACTGTGAACAAAAATTTTAGGAAGATTTATCAAAACATTTCACCTTACGCATTTACCCCAGACTTATCCGTTTTACCACAGAAAACCCAAGACAGAGTCGGGCAAGGTTTGTCTACACCTTGTTCAAACCCAGTGATCAATCTCTTGATAAAATATCTGTTGATTTCCTAAGCATATTTTTTGTCCCATGGAGACTTGGTACCATGAATGTAAACAATAGCATGATACTTTAATCTACTTAAAAATTAGATTAGGTCTTATCAAAAGAAATTTCTTACATATTTTATAACTTACTGAGATCGAGTACATCTTCTTCGTTGACAGGATTTTCTACTTTATTCAGAGGCAGCTGAGTTTCTTCTTCGTTTCGTATTAGCAGGCAAAGATCACGTAACAGCAAAAACACTCGAATGGCCTGAAGAATATAAAACAAACATGTTGAGATAAGACGAACGTTCATGGGCCAGTACAAGTTAAACTTTAAAAAAAAACATTTTTTTATCACGTAAAATATTAAAACTACAACTAGACAACGCAAATATTCTATGACTGCGGTAACTGGAAAGGACATGATGTCAGCGAGTTCCAACTACGACAGCCACTTACAATAATTTCAAAATATATATACAAATAATTTAATAAAAGAAAGAAAAGCAGCTCGAACGGGCGTCTCGGAAAGAGAACCTCTCCAACCTTACTGCAGATTGTCAATGAAGCACTCAGAGATATCAAAAGTATCTGCAAAACAAACACCCAAATTCGTCCTCTATCATCACCTATGTTGGCCTAACGTCCAGTGTGAAACCGGCTCAAGTAATTATTAGTAAAAAGGTTTTGTTTTAAATATTTATATCTAGTACTTTGTATTTAAGGGTGTATTTAATTTTAGTAGTATTTCTTAGATTTATGTTAAATGCCAGGGGGTAGTCATGATATATTGCTCCTCCTGGTACCGTCTTTGTAGTGTCATATAGTAGTTCGTACGTAGTGTCGTATGTAAATTCATTATTGTAAACTTTTGTATTGAATATAAAAAAAGACATATCATGGAAACACGCCGACAAAAACAGCGCGTGCCAGGCAACCAAAGCCGATCCCCCGCACGCGCCGAACGCAACACGCGCAAGAGACCGACCCCAATAAACCAGCACGTACGTTTCCTAAAAAAATATGACTGCTCTCTCCGACAAAGCAGAAACTGCGTAAAATGACGTCATCGAGCAATCTGATACAAGGAAGTGTTTCGATGCAGGAGCTTGTTCCTTAATCGCCGAAAATCTAGAAGTATTTGAATGCTACTGTTTTCTTGCCTATCAACTCATTCAAGCATAAGATCACGGACAAGTTTTTCCAAAAAATACAGAGAGAGGCAAAAGACATATACATGTTCTACTAAAACTGCGCATCCTCTCTCACATTCATGACTCGGCCTTACTAAATAATGCTGTATCCACAAGCACGTAGAATTTAATGTTTATTACTATTTGTTATTCAACCACCTCTAAGGGGACCATTATGGAAATAAGGTCAACTCGATCTTTTAATGCTATCCGTGCTACTTTAATTAGGGGTGTTTTTAACTTGTAAATTGTATCATAAATATCCTATTTATTCACTTAATTACTTTTCTTTTTTGACCATTGTAAATTATTTCTTTGGATGTGGCAAATTTTTACTCACTTACTTACTTACTTAGGTTCTTCTGCCTTGGAGACATGACATATTTTCTCCGTACATCCAACAACTACTCACCCTTCTTGCACGTTCTTCATCCCCACATGGCAGCCGTTTATTGAATTCTATACCAGTCAAGGGTGTCTTCGTTGGAGGCAAGAGAAGAGAAGCATCCATCATAACGAACTGCACATTGATTGGTTTGTTCTATGGAAGAAAATGACAGATGTCAAAACACCTCGAGAAAGAATATCACTTTAAAGACATATTGATATCAAAGTGAAGTCTGTAGCGTTCGTGAGATCCTAAGATGGCGCTCCCTGGATATACCTGGTGAGTGAAAGAAAATCCTATTTCTAAAATTCATAGAAGGATTGACAGATTTCAGTCATTCTGATTTAAGTAAAAACTGATAAACTAAACTTATTTTGCGATTTTTCTCGCATATTCATGAGCATTGAAGATGTAAGTACAGTAAATCCCCGCGTATAAGAACCTACTTTTTCGAAAGCCAGGCTGAAATTGGTTCTTGTTTCAAAGGTACTGAGACTAATTTCAGGGTATAGAGGTTCTTATTTGAAGGGTGCCACATGCAGTCCCCTTAAGAGTCTCACAAGGATGTTCAGCCCTATTATTTGTTTTAGAAAGGTTTTTTTTGACCTAATAAGTAATCGGGGAGGAGAACAAAGCTTTCAAAGCCAAC
The DNA here is from genome assembly GCA_964020215.1 of Aurelia sp. 3 sensu Dawson et al. (2005). Lineage (NCBI taxonomy): Eukaryota > Metazoa > Cnidaria > Scyphozoa > Semaeostomeae > Ulmaridae > Aurelia > Aurelia sp. 3 sensu Dawson et al. (2005). The sequence continues at coordinate 17,498,367 of OZ026589.1, forward strand.
TAAGACCACAATGACCTTAATAACAGCAATCGAAGATCAACTTTGCAACCCCTGCAACAAGAACCTATGTTTCATCAAACTGAAACAGGTTCTTAATTGGAAGGTACATAATTTAGGAAAAACAGTCTCTAGGTTCTTATTTTGGTAGGTTCTGTGGGGATTTACTGTATATCAACTTTACGAAAATTTCTTGGCTGCAAAGTGCTAAAGGGACAAGGTCACGTAGCCGTAAAAAAACCTGTTATCTTGGTAATTTACATTGTTGCCCAAACATGGCCATTGTGTTCTGCAGTGATTTTGGTGGATGGGGTGAGTCCAAAATCAAATTACTTCCAAAAGTCCATCAGAAACTCTTCAATCATAAAATGTATGAGTGTTTGGTTTGTTTCTCTACAAAATTCAAGAGTCTATCTTCAAAATAGCACATTCATTTTGAGAAAAGTAGTGGAAAGTCTCTGTGATATGGCCTATCAAAGATACTACAAAAACACCATGATAAAAAAATATAAAGACGATCTCTCGCCCATAAAATGGAGCATCATATTTTTTCCACCATTTTCCCCTTCTCTTTGTGAAGTTACGTACCAAAATTAGCGATCTAAGCGAAATGACGTCATATTGCTCAAACGAAAACGAGGCTGACCTATTTGTTTCTCGCCTCTTAGTCGCTGCTGGCCACTTCATCATCTATCTATGCAAGAGAATGCTGTCACAGCGACAACATTGGGTCTAAATTATCAGAAAGTTCAACGAATTGACGGCCGTTAGGAAGCTGGAGATGTGAAACAAAGGTAAGAATTTGAAGTAATTCCCTGCAGACAATTTATTTAGACCCTCTTTGTATCTTTCCTTAATACTGTATTAATTTTTGTATCATTGTATTAATCTTCTGTAACATTTTATAAATTTAGTCTTTGTAGTTTAGTTATTTGTTTGTACTGCTAGGATCATAAATTGTATGCAGTGAATTTAAATATGAAACTGAAACTGAAATTTACGTCAGTAGTAAGCTTGTTTTGTTATGTTAATGATACGAACAGCGGACTTGTCCTTTAAAATTGGAACGAACAAAATAAACAGGTTGCACATACCAGAACTTGATGATACTCGCACTCAAACATTTCCAGGAAGACTTCATCAGCCTGAAATATTTAATGAAAGTTTTAATGAAAGTGTTAAAGGAAAAAACTTTGAGGGTGCCGTGATCCATGGGGAAAGATTTCTGGGCTACTTGGAGTATCAAGTGATCAAGCTAAGAGGCCTACTCAGTCATGCAATGAATTCGCCGAGTTGATACGGAAACGTTTCAATTCGCCTCTGTAATGACAACGTTCATTGTTGGAGGAAGATGCAAGTACAGGTACAGGTACAAAGGACTACAGGGAGAGTCAGAAAATTTCATTCAATGTTTGATAAATCGCACAAAAAGCTATGCAACCAATTTCTAAATCTTATTTCCATCATCTTACTGAGGTTTGAACTTAATTCTTGAGATTTTCCTCATAATTCTATAGTGGAGGAAAACCATTTGCCCACGGAGGAGCTAGTGTAATCACTCCTTCACAGAAGGATAAAGATTTTTCCCCGCAGAAGCATATATGCTGAAACATAACTTCAGTGTCTAGCTACCCATGGTCAGAATAACTACAAGGGGTTGTTTTGGGTTATTAGGTTGAAGTTTACTTACCCTGTAGAAATTTCGCAACTGAAAAGTACTTGCTTCACGAACATTCTGCAACAAAAATAAACGGTCAAAGTTTTCCCCATCAACAAACGTTTTTTTAAAAACAAACGAAGGTGTTAAATTCTCACTACTTTACGACAAGAAAATGAAATCCTGACATTAAATCATAATTCTAGCGGAAAGGAAGTAATGAGATATTTGTCCGCTTTATGGCCTTACTAACAAATTTATTACCTCTGCATATTCGCGGGGCCAACTACTCTAAAAAACTCTGCACTTTCCTAAAAATTCTTCAAGAAAGTAAAAATCTCCAAAAATCTTTAAAATTTCAAAAACCCTCACAGAATCATAGAAATCCGAACGAATATCCTCAAGATCTTCGAAAAATCTAAAAACATCACAGAAATCGTCCCAAACAAAATGTATGAATTCTCGAAAAAGCTTTCAAAAAGTCCTTGAAAATAAAAAACATATTTTACATCCTCGCAAATTTTTTCAAATCTCCAAAAGTTTTTAAACCTCAGAATACTACAGTAAACCCCGCAAACAAGAACGTACTTTTCTACAAACCAGACTGACTATGTTCTTATGAAAAAAATGCTCTTCTTGCCTTAGATTCCTATTCTAAAGTCCTTTATGACGATGACGAGCACAACACTATACAATATGCATTTAACAAACTCGAAATGTTTTAGGCATGCGGACATAAAAAAGGTTTTCTAAACTAATTCAACCAAAATGTAACAAATTCAACCAAGTTGCCAGACTCAAAAACTTAGCTTTATTCAGTGCGATTGAATTCATGATTTTCAAAGCTGTCAAGCATCGTTGTTCTTGATAATTGTATCATCTTTTAAGAACATGGAAATAACACAGTCTAATTTTGGTTCTTATCATTTAATGCCTTTTCTAAGAAAATTAGTCAGTAGGTGCTTATTTTCCTATGTTCTTGTTTTCAGGGTTTTACTGTAGCAAAATTGCAAAAAATCTTGGAAATTTTCAAACATCTATAAAAATTTTGAAAATCTCAAAAGTCGGGAGAAATTTACAAACCCAAAATCTCGTGCGCGATTTCTGGAGGGATCTGCTCCTCCTCTACAGTAAATAATGCATTCCTTCCAGACAATCCTTGTTCAAAATTCAATTTTGTAACATTTGTCCTCATTGCTGCATCTCTACATGGAATATGTTGATAACAGATCAAGCCAAGATATTCGGTATGCAAAACGTTGTTTCTACTGCATTTGCACATTAAAACACGGCTTAAATGTGATAAACATTGCCCACGCAAGCAGGAAATGCTTATTCATCATAGAAAGGTCTGAATCACGTGGTAATAATTCAAAACTCCAACCTCGATCATTGCAAAATGAAAATCCTTAAGCCGGCTATGCCCATCTTTAACAGCGAGTAACCGGAGCACAATTATCGCCATTTCTAGTGTTACTAATCGAACTTGCGAGCCTGAAATGGAAAAGAATAAAGATATGAAGAAAATTAAATAATAAGAGAGAGGCAGAGACACAGGTGACATCAAGTATTAAAGAAATAGTAAAAAAATTGATTATTCACGTTGTATTTGCTGTCTTTTTCTGTTATGTCATTTTCCTGACCATGCTCATGTGTTTTTTGAAAAAATAGGCCCATTTCTCTCATTCTTTCTTGTGGGGATTAAGACCAGTGGGCCTATCTTTTTTAAACAGACACTCAAGCATGGCCAGGAAAATAACACAACGGCAAATACCACGCGAGAAAGCACTTTCTTAGATATTTATCAATTTCCGTAATATTTGATGCCACCTGTGGTAAAGAATAGGATTTATAATTTAGCAAAAGGTTAGATATCGTTGGATTGATTACAAAATTAACAAGATATTATCAAGGCAATTTTCTCTTTGATTTTCCTATGACAAAACTTTTCATAGCACGGTTAGCTTTTGCTACAACAAAACCTTCACCGGTGAGAAATTCCAGAGGCCGGTTGTGAAGAAACTGGTGCAGAAATGGGAGATTTTGCTCTCTGCAGTGCAGTTTACGTCGCATAAAAGCATCCTCGTGTAATAAGCTGATCGAACATTAAATGCCAGAATCGCATCGACAAGAGCAAAACATGGAATTTCTTGAACGTAAGTCATTTCATAGTTTTGAAAACAGAAGAATAGAAAAAATTCCAGCCTACCATCCCTGGCTCCTTGTTCCAATATTGAAATAAGTTTTTCCAGCAACTCGTCGTTATACTCAATTGAATCCTGTTTCAAAAAAGAAAATTAATTCTATTAGATACAGAAAATATTTAATCGATAAAGAAGATGTGGGTATAAACGATGGCGATGTGTCCTATAAACGATGGCGTTGAGGACACGGAACATTTCTTGCTGCATTGTCACTTGTACCATCTGCAGAGAAATAGTCTCCTCAGCCACGTACAAGCATCTTTACTTTCATACGGTTTGCCGAGCCTTTCCACTGAGGAATTAGTTTCAATAATCTCGTATGGTGATGAAAGGTTACCCACTGAATCAAATAAAGCGATCATTAAGGCAACACTTGAGTTCAACGAATCATCAAAAAGATTTTCTTAAATCACTTAAGTGACATTTCCTCTCCTCCTCCCACCTTTGCATCATTTTCTTTCTTTTTGTAGCTTGTATTTGATGTTGTATTATACTGGCTCGCTCATTATTTTCATTATGTTCGATTAATTTTAGAAATTTTCCTGGCGAAGATCGGTCACCCCGTTCAGATTCTGTATGCGATTTTCTAAAATGAATCCCATTGAGAAACCTTAAAAAAGTGCTAAAATCACAGAGAATCCCTAATGTGTTTACTTCACTGCGATGACTTTCAGCAAGCTTTAGCAAGTGCTTTCCTTTTGGTGGGTTGAAAAGTCTCCCCCCTAGTGTGAATAACTTATTCAGGGGACTCCATTCTCCCACGAGGAAAAATACATGATCACATCCTAGAGTCATTGTTGCTTGGAAGGAGAACAAAGGGAAATCTTGCTTGGTGTTTTCACTCGTTTTTGCAGGTTTCCGGAAGGGGCTTTCTGCAGCAAATCTCCCATTTCGACGGGAAGGAATGACCGATTAAAGCCGGGTAAATTACTGAATCTAATTTGAAATATCAGGGATAAAATAAGACAGTTTTCAACATCACTGCTTCGATATTCAGAGAGCAGGATTTTTTCAAATGCTGGGTGTTTTTATTGACTCACCCGGTATAAGAACCAAGGCTGACTTATAAATTGTAGGTTCTCATACACGAGTGTTTACTTAAATATAAAGTTACCTGCTTACCTCTGGCAAGGAGATCTTTGCTTTCCGAAGAATTTCTTTATCGACTCCTTCGTTTTTAAGCAACGCATAAAAGAAACTGATAGCAAATAATGCTTCGCAGTCACCATCCGTGCAATCAAATGCGGAATAGATACTCTTGAGGAATGCACTAAAAAATAAAATAGGAGGCAGATGAACCAAAAAGATTAGATAAAGGGGAGCTAGATAAACTTTTCTTTTCATCCGATAGCAAGTTGAGTGAAATGTTTTTTCTAATACATTCTTTGCGTTAATTTTTGTGAATAGTCAAATCAAAACATTTCAATTCAGGACAACATTAATCTCAAAAGAAAGGTAAATTCCAGCCTCAACCTTGCAGAGAAACAAAAAAGTGCTTACCCACTTCCAATCTGGCTGCTGAAGACCTACAAGACAAAAAAAAAAAAATTTGAGTGATGAATAAGATCTTGAAGTTATAGATGATCTTTGTGATGTTTTTTGTACAGAATGTTATTCAATCGAACCAAAAAAGCACCGAATGCATGAGAAACAGTAACCGGAATAAGATCAACCAATTTCTCATTTGGGTCATGCCCGTCACCGGCCCTAAAAAATATGTGGTTGACTTCAGGTACACCAGGCCTGCTCAATGACCTTGTGGAAACTCGATGACCTTGTGTCTTCTTCCGCTATGAATGGCATAGTTGAATTAATTTATAGTACTTGTAGTTTTTAAGATTTGATAGAAAAAAACCCGGCCTACTTATGACAATAGAGACGTCTGTAGCCTTAAGAAAATGAAGTGGCCTTATCAAGGTACAGCGTCCTGAAAGGTGTAGCCAGCCTGTTTTCCAACGTTTTCGCTTGTGAAAAAACATCAGTCTTCCAAGACTGGGATGGACATATCCATGCCTGCCCATCCTCTGACAACACAGCCCTTGATTTACGTGAAGACCAAAACCAACGCTTAGGTATATTAGATAAAAAAGACTTTAAGGCACTCTGTCCCTTATTATTCTCATTTTGTTCACTGGACTGACATTCACGCATAGACTGCATTACATAAGTCCCTCTAACTTACGCTTGTTGTTGTTATTGTTATCGCTTCAGTTCAGGGACTTATGTCCTTACGCTTCAATACAGGGACTAATTAGGCCAAGTCCGCCGTGTTCACGGCGCGTCCAATCAGATCACTACTTTCTTAATAAGGTAAGACCACGTGCCAATTCTTAGTGTTTGATTGGCTGATTAGAAAAATGCTACTGTTTGGAGCGAAAGAAAACTGGGCCTGAGTTCAATGTGTCGGGGGGTTCAGCAAAGAAATAGCATTGATTTAGTCAGCAACTTTTGTAAATTTGCAAAATGAAGGATCGTGCCATCGAAGCCGTGGAGGCTTGATTTAAGATGACTCTGCAACACGCTGCTCTGATGAGCACGGAAAGTTGGTTTCCAGAAATGATCCACTCCAGAAACTTTTTAATTGCTCTGCAACCAATCGGGCTATCGAAATTATGTGAAAAGTATGGGATTGCTCATACTCTTGGCAATCGAAAGACATATTTAACAAAAGGGTTTGCCTTCACGGTTTTCGAGAAGGCTCATTTCAAAATATTTTACTAGTTTCAGAATTAAACTTTTCACCAAACACACAACATGCTACCAAATTTTAATTAAAAGCTTGGCCAGTTTTTCCGCAATAAAACTCTAAAGTTTGGTATCCTACACGTTTTTTATAAGAAACTTGGATCAGGCCATACTACTAAAAGTTTCTTCATTTCACATGAAATTTTGTCCATTTTAGTACTAAAAGTTTCTTAATTGGTTTCTTATTTTTGAATGCATGAATTATCATTGTAGTCGCTAACACTGCGGCAAATATGTTACTTGACATTTAAAACATCATAAAGGAATAAACAGTGTTCTTTTATGTTGAAAACACAAATGGTTAGATAATATTGCTCAAGAATAAAGGTTCGGCGATCTATTTGCTATAATATCCATGCTTTTAACTTTGAAAAGTTTCTTATTACTTATAAGACATAATACTAGAGTTTCTTGAAATTTTAGTACTGTACTCGACAACAAACGCAAAAAAAGTTGGTCAGTCGATACGACTGGAAACATTCAATGAAGTGCTTGCAAGCACCTTGTGTGAAAACAAGTCGGCAGTCTTTCGAGACTGACAGTGCAAATCAATCTTTTTCATAAAAATCTTTTGTTCTTGCACGAGCTATGGAATATCTTCTTTGAGTCCCAAGGCGACGGAAAAGAAAGAGGTTCGCAAAACAGTGTGTGACAGAAAAGGAGAGAACAGCCGCTTTGGAATCAACCTGAGTTCTACCTTCGTGATTGAACCATGTTGATAACAAATCAGAGTCGATGTTGCCTCCCCCCGTCTTTAAAACTTTAACTTGTTTGCGAGGCGCAATTTGGAAAGGAGGCGTTCGATTGTTCGTAAGATTTTAGTCCCTGCTTAGAATCCGTTTGGTCGTGAGTCCTTCGTATGAGTGAAATTAAAACATCAGATTATAAATGTTGAACGAATACAAGGAATCACGTCGTCAGTCTAATTCACGCATGACTAGTGTCTAGCCCCTTGCTTTGTCTTGATAAAGCAAACAAGTGTTCACTTGTGGAATACACAATAGAGATCCGATAGGTTTTTATTCACCAGGGGGCAGGCAACAGAGCTCCTTAAAAGTACGACAATAAGTAGAATTGTATCACCTCCATTTGCCTTTCGATCTTCTCAGATGTTGGAGTTTGCATTACATTTTGTGAAACAACATTTTCTGTGGAAAAAATGATACTCGAGATGTTAAGGAGAAAGAATCGTTGTTAATAAGAACGATAGAAGATCTTTAATTTTCCAGTCAAACAAAATATGATTAACAAAGTATTAATCATTCAGGCAAGGCAAAAAGGTTTTTAGCAGGAGGGGGGGCAGTAATTGGCTCTCATGGCGTATAAAAACAAAGAAAAAAAGAGATTTCATCAAGAGAATTCATTACTGTTCAGGAGAGCAATTTGCAGCTTCCATCTAAAATTTAAGAGGAAGGTGTAAGGGAATGAGAGCTGTGGCTTCCCTCAAACGGCCAGAACTTCATACTATACTAAAATAGATTAAAATATTCCCAGGACGATATCACCAAACACCATAACATAATATATCTTAAAGGGAATCGACATAGATAAAAGCTGGCCCGAGCCAGGTCAAAAATATAATCCATTGTACTCAACAGCTAAGACGCATCCGGTTTCATTGTGTAGCTAAAGAAATAATGGATTTGTGGGCGTTACTCTGGCCTATTTATAGCGGCTGTGTCTATTTTCTTTAATCTACTTGAAAGATTTGACCCATGCAAAATGATTGATAACACCATTTTGAAAAATGTTCCCCAGTTCCGTGAAGGGCTAAACTTACTTGCTCTTTTCTCGACTGATACCTTGGCAAACTTAACCAGAATATGGCACTCGGTCTGGACTTGCTACAAGTCTCTCTCTTGTCATCACAAGACATAGAGCAGAAAGAGGGAGCCCTCACATTCTGCATCTTACAATATGTGCTGAGAATAGAGAGAGACTTGTAGCAAGTCCACAATCGGTCATACCTTGAGGAGTCTGAGCCCCACTTGCATTATGGGAAGGTATTTCCGTGAAGCTATCTGTCTCACTCTCTGATTGGTTGAGAGATCCACTAGTATCATTAAGAGACGGTTCCTCCTCTGCTGAGCGATTTGACAACGTATCTGAAAGGCAGATTCGAGAGAATTTAGATGGAAGCGTAAAACTTTCTTAAAATGACAGCCAGAAATTTAATCTAAAGAACATTGCTATTTCTGATTAACTAAAAGATTTTCAGAGTAAATCATTTCCAGAACTCTTTTATACTCTTTCCGAAGAATAGTATAACATATTTGCATTAAAACTTTCCTTATTCAGGCATTAAATTTAAGGTTGTAAAAGGAGAATACTCTTACAACATTGGGATCCTCAATTAACAAATTTTTATATTCACCGAGAAATCTTGCACAAACAATGAACAAAATTTTTACCTGATTTATCTTTATTGTTCTCCTCGAGGCTCTTTAAATCACCGTCTGCAAAAACAAAATAATGTTTGAAGAATAGCAAGCTCACAGGTCGACAAGTGGTTAGGATGAAATTAAAATACATTGGAGTATAAAGAGTATAAAATATCCTGCATCTCAATGGGTGGGTACTCACAAATTTAACTGCAAGTGTCACGACAAACAGTTTCATATTTTACCTTAGGATGACATGAAAACAGACTGAACAAGAAGTAACAAATTATGCGAATCCAAGTAATGTAAATGCTGCCAAATCCATGTTAGTGACAAGTCCAAGAAGTAAATATTGACAAATCCATGTTCGACAAAATGCAGTCAATATTAATAGACGATTAAACTGAAACAGAAACTGTTATTGTTTTCAAACAGACAACAGAAAACTACTACAATGAAGGCAATACAAGATAATCTTGTTAGGAACCCGAATCAAAATTGATGCAGATCACTTACATTTACACGGTGCAGAGCAGAAGTGATGCGATACAAAAGTGATCGATCCGATACAAAACGAGCTCGCTTTCGTAGCAGGTACAAAATTGATGCCGATAGCGGAGTAGAAGTGCATCGGATTACTCCGAGCTCGTGTAAACAGGAGGCTGATCCGCAACACTTTTTGTATCGGAGCAAAAGTGATCCGCTACAGCGAAAACGGGGTCTTAGACTGCGTTCACACGATGCCGGCACATTTTGAAAACGGTGAAAAATGTGACGGTAGCAGAATTTGAGCTAGCGTTCACACGATGCCGGAACAATTTGAAAACGGTAGGAAGTTAGACGGCAAAAAATCATTGCAACACTTTGATGCCAAAGAAGCTTACCTACACCCTAAGAGACGATCAGTATCGTTCCAAAAACGTCTAAGAATGTTCTGTTTTCATCATATTCAGGTGTTTACAGGATGCCGTTTCCAAAATGTGTCGGTTAGGGTTCCGTTTTCAAAATCTACCGTTTTCAAAATCTGCCGGCAAAAAAGGTGCCGTTTTCGTGTGAACGGAAGGCCTATCCGTTCAATTTTTCACCGTTTTTAAAATATGCCGGCATCGTGTGAACGCAGTCTTAGTCACGTCTGAGAATTAATCAAGGTTTGTCTCAACTTAGATGCCACATTAGATTTGTGAATACGCAAAATTATTCATGAAAACGCATCAGTTGTTATTACTCACGAACATTTTCATGTGATATCCAATTTGAGATAGGCTTTAATTTTCCTACTCACCAGTTACATAAAATGTTGAAGATTTCTTCTTTCTATCCTTGGACAAATATTGCAGCTTTTGCATCAGGTTGTAGTTATCTTTGATGATTCCGGACGCCTCTAATTGTGATTCTAAACTGTCCGGTGGTGGAATAAATGCTCTCACACCCGGACTGGATCTTGGTGTATTTGACAGCTACGAAGAAAGATACTAATAATACAATCATGATCATCATCATGACGATTTTAAGTTTGAGTTCATATTGACACGTACTGTAAAAGCTCTATTAAGCCCCCGGGGGGCTTACTTAGTTCTGGACACTCCAGAGGTGAGTGGCCGAGTGGCTTACATAGTCTTCGTCAGGTGAGTGAAGTTAAGCTCGGTCAAGTGAGGGCAAACTCTGGATGGGTGACCTCGCATGCCTGACCTCACAACTCCCCTCATCGCCCTTCGGAAGGACGTTATAATAGGGGTCCCATGCCTGGACGCAGCATGCACAGCGGGCCTAAATTAGCTTTCAGTAGCAAGAAATCCTGGCAAGCCCACTCAAAACAAGTTGAAAAACAAACAAACAAACATGGGGGGGACTAAAGGAGAGGGGATTATTAGAGAGGGGGTTTATTCATAAAATCATGTGACAAACCTATCTATTGTAACTTTTCATCCCTTGTTACCCCATATTTAGCGGATTCAACAAACTATTTTTTGCAAGTCAAAGACTTAACTTAATTTAATTTAATTTGATTTAACTTAAGTCGACGAAATTTAATTCCAAACCATATGAAAATTAACATGCAGACTTGCTTAGCTCAATAAATTCCAACAACTATCATCTCTATATCAATTCGCAGAAGCTCTGTGGCAGCCATTTACCAGAACAAACCGCTCTTCCCAGTCTCCTGTTTTAATGGTCGAAATGGCCTATTCACATCCATTTCAAGACTTTGCGTTTATGCCTAGCATTATCTTGGGCTTTGACAAAAGATGTTTTCACAGAAAACTGTATTTACTAATCCAGTGTAGTTAATCATTAGTTACCTTGAGTCTAGCTGTTGGGGTCTCATCATTTGAAGAAACTGGTGTTTCATCCTCATCGTGTAGGATAACGTCAACCAAGTTGGACATAAGCGGTTCATGACTCATTATCAATAAATGCTATGAAAGAAAGATATATAAAACTTATATTTCATATTTAATTCTGTTATATATGGTCTACACTCTTGTGCGGTGCAGAAACTTGGTCTATATCTAAGAATATGATGGATAGGATTAGAGCCTTTTAGACGTGGGATTGGCGGGAAATACAGAGCATTTTGTGGCAAAGTCACACTAAAAATGAGATAGTACTGGAAAGAATAGGAGAGAAAAGAAGCGTCATCCAGTTAATCATGTCAAGGAAATATAAAACTAAACCACAATCAAATAAACAGAAAACGATAAATGAAAAGAAAGACTGTTTAAAAGCAAACGTTTCGATCATTAAAATCTTCGTCATGTCAAGGAAACTAACATTCTTCGGTCACATCATAAGGAGGGCAAGTTACATCGTGTCATATTGGAAGGTGGAATAACATAAAGAAGACCCAGAGGAAGACCAAGATCTATGTGGATAGAGAACATCGGGGAGCGGGTGGGAAGACAATATTATGGATGGCTTGTGAGAAAAACCCATGATAGGGAGAGCAAGGAGGGGGCAATTCATACCAGCCTACCTACAACAAGTAGACGGCACATGAGAAGAAGAAGGAGGGTTGCCCTTCAACATCTTGATTTTCAAGGGGCCTCCGATAAAAACATTGATTATAATAAAGCTACTAATCAAATCAAACTAAATAATATGTAACGGTGTAATGAATATTCACTCGCGTTGTTTTCTTTCGTTCCTTACCGTGCAATTACTACAAAATACAGCCAGTACCGAGGCTAGATTCCCCCTCCAAAACAAAACATGACAGCCACATTCGGCAAAACCGTTAGACAAGAATAGCAGCCATGTTTTGTCATGACGGGGGAATCTAGCTTGGTACTGGCTATATTTGGCAGTAATTGTGAGGTTAGAAAACGACAGAAAAGAATACGAGTAAGTATTCATTACATCATTACATATCAATTGCAAACTGAATTAACCAGGTCGGTCAAATCACTACGAGAGTAGCCTAGGCCCGATGACCCAATCTGTCTATGTCCTCTCGCTCATGTTTTCACTTGAAGGTGCATGCGACAAAACTTCGGATACAAACATGTTGCTTACCTTACTAAAAAATCTACAAGCATGGACTGGAGCAGTTAAATATAACAGAGCAAAATTCAATGCTCACCTGTGCGAGGAGAAAGAGGGAAACAAGGCGGCTGATTCTGACTCTGTTGTGTTTCTCCTATGAAAGAATTAAACATTCACCATAATTATTCTTACACAGTCGTACACTCTGTACAAATCATGCCTCTCTCAATGCCATAAGTCTAGAAAGAAACGAGGTCATAAGTCTAAAATTCTAAGCTGTGGAATTTCAATGTCCCGATATTTATAGAATTATACTTGCTCATCTTTGTGTTTTCATGAGAAATCGAATAAGAGTCTTAATGTATTTTTGAGCATATTCTGAATTAAACACTTGAAATCAGTTTTAAACAATTCATGCCAACGGAGAACCCTATGACATTTATATTATACTCTATAAACATTTTTACCTCAATAAAAAGCCCTCAATAGAATAAGAACCAATTTAAGAACCTGAACAGCAACATTTCCCACTAAATATCTAATATATAAGAGCCTAATCAGGCTGACTTGCAACATTGTAGGGTCTTATACACGAGTTTTTACTGTACTGAACACTTCTGGTTGAATGTAAAAACGTTTGGTGCATGAAAGATTTTTGTGAAAAATGAAGATACAAAGACAATCTTTTTATCGTACCTCAGCATCCAATTCATCAGTTGGCAACGAATAAACATATAGCGGAATCAGCAGTTTATTTGACAAATGATCTGTCAATATCGTGTTCAGCTTTTCAATTCCCAAACAGAGAATATCATGGAGGTAGTGAAGGTCATCTAAATGATCAGCAACGAGCATCTTTAATTGATCACATTTCAAGTGACTGCAAAATATAAACAAATAATTTGTGGTACAGAACTTGAAAATAGCCTAGCAGAAGGGCAGAATTTGTAATACAATAGCATCAGTTGCTTTAAAGGGTCTGTTTCATCCAGCATTCCTTGCACGTGTCGTCTCTTGGTTGGCCTTTGTTTGTCGCCATTTCCATGGCCCAAGAAAATGGCGACAACAAAGGCAAACCAAGAGACGACACGTGCAAGGCATGCTGGATGAAACAGACCCTTTAATTGACACTTCAACTCAAAGCGATTAGCATAAGTAGACAAAGGAAATTCTCCCAAACAATAATTCAAAACAGAACAAGCCCCAAAAATTGCATCGAAACCAGTTGTGCAAACCAGGGCAAACTCTCGCCTAGACTTATGACGATGAATTTCTTGTTTCCCTGTGCTCTTTGACTTGATGATGGCGCTTGGTTAACAGAGACTCATAATATTACTCTGAAAAACCTGGCCCTATTTAGGCCTAAACTTTGCGAATCCTACAGTCCTACAGTCTACAGTCCTTCGCAATCACCTGGGTAGCGTTCCCAATTTAATGGAAACACTATCTTGCGATCCTTAAGAGCGTTGGGGATCGTGGATCGTAAGCGTCAGGAAAGTTAAACTGAGTTCAACTACATCTCTTGCAGTTCTAAAAAGAAAAGCTTCTTGTTCTCGTCCAACCTAGTTCAAATGGATCAAAACAAGAGACAAACGGTAAGTTCATTTATTTTGCATTTAAAAAACACATTGACTGATTGAGTCAATACTTACTCAGACTCTTTAGTGACGCAATCATCCAATTCAATAGAATGTTTACCGATAAACCAAACAAGATTTGAGAAGTATGGGTCTGCCGTCTTGTCGCATATGAAGCTGAGCATTCCCTCATGACCAACTAAAAAATTTCAATGAAGAGTGTTAAAATCTTGCACAAATCTGAGAAGTATTTCTCTGACAATGTTCATGGAAAACGTCCTTGTTCCAAATTAACAAAAACGTGAAAAAAGATAAACCTAGAACGACATAAAAATGTTTAAAGGCCAAGGAAAGATTCGAGGGAGGGTTTGCCACTTGAGGAGAGCCGTGACTCTCGCTCCCCTCTAGGCTCCCCTCGGATACAGGAAGCGAGCTGTCAGCGGCTCTCCTCAATTATTCAACAAAGTTAAATAGCCCTCCTAGAAATCTATTCTTATTTTGTCTCTAACCACTTTATAACGGAATAGCTTACCTGAACACTACCAGGAGAGCCATTTACTGCCCTCCCCCTGTAAAAGATCTTACTTTATGGCCAGTGGCCTGCCAAAGAATAATGAATTCTATTTACTGAAATAGGCAATTTTCAAAGAATGAAACTTGACTTGCAGATGGCATTCGAATCATCAAATGCATTTCTGAAAAATTACATCTAACAAAATAAGTGTCTAAAATGCTTGAAAAATCAATAAAGCATGCCCAGTATCTCGAACAAGAAGGTACTTTTAAGCCACTGTCAAGCATTTGAAAATCATAAACTTTCTCCCTCAAGCTTCTGACAGCATTTACGTCCTTGGGTCAAGAGCTGTCTAGAGATGCTTTATGATGCGTCTTGAAAATTCCATTCTTTCAGTAAATTAATAAAAACTTTATGGTTTTATAAGTTACCTTTATATACATTCAGGGTCATTGTTCTAACCGCAATTCTGACCATTGTCTCTGGGTGGTTGAAGAATTTTATTGCTTCTGTGTATAATGGAAAGTCGTTCTTTCTCTGCAAAAGAACACACTTGGGTAAATTGTGTGGTGTTGCTGAATGCTGGATGCAGAATACAAATTCCATGAGGAAGTCCTTTTTCAAGTTTCAAGACTGCTTTTATAACAATTCAATTTTGATTTGAAACATACTCTTGGCTCAGAAAATTGAAAATACTTGCAGTTTCAAATAAAAGCTCAAAAACTACACAGATTCAAAAAATTACAATTCATTGAGTTATATTTAAAAAGGTTTCATCTAAATTCTGCAAGACTCAAGTTTAACTTTAGTCCTTACCTTTGCTTGAAAATGATAAAGTTGTTCCAAATTACAAAATTTATGATATTGTATAACACCTTTACAAAGTACAATTAAGTACAGACATATGAAAGTCATTCGCATGGTCTTTCCAATGAAAAAATACAAATCAGAGCAGATAAGCTGCAAGCAAAAATCTTACCTCATTGAAGTAAAAGTTTACAGTGTGTTGGTTTAGCTTTAGTGACAACGTTTTCAAGAAGGAGATGTAGTAAGCAAGCACCTATAAAAAATTATCTGGTTTTGTAAACATGGAGTGAATTAGTTGGCTAATGAATAAGTATTGAAAGCAAAGACCATACAAACAAGGGTTGCACCAGGGGCTAGACATGTCCATTATTCTTAGGCAAAAACGATGCAAAAATGTTAGATTCCGTATAGATACCTTATGCAAATCAATACTATCCCCTATTCCATTCCACTTTTTCAAGGCTAAAGTGACCCTTTCTTAGCTCACTGGTATAATATAATGTTTGACAAAAACAAAGTTGTCAGTGCTGTGTGTTTTTCAATGTTTTCATGGAAAATACTTTGAATTTTAAGAGTATCATGCCTTCAAATAAATAACTGGGAACAATCCAATTCTATGTCATTTAAAACGACACTTTAGTTGGTCCTTTCAGGGTTTTACAGTTGGTTTTGGGTCAATGGAAGAGAAGAATTGTGAAAAAACAGAGCTACTTAGTCTTGTTGGGGAGAGGGAATATACATGAAAAAATGGGAGGTACCTATAAATAGGATAAGGAAAGCCCAAAATACAGGTCATTCTTCTTGATCATGCTTTATTGGCAGGTCAAAAGCTGAAAATCCAATCAAAGCTATTTTGGTCTTGTGGTTTTGAATTATTTTAGCCATGGTGGCTATTCCCATTCAATGTACTTTTTGCTGGTGCTTTGAGCAATAGAGAAATAACCAGAAACTTCATTAATGATTTGAAATGAGTGCCAATCAAATGAAACATTAAGAAAACATACATTTGAAAACATTATATTATCATGTTTATGACAAGCTCACCTCTTCATTTGAAAAATCAAACTTGTGCACAATAATTGAGTTGACATGATTGTTTGATAACAGAAAATCTGTTGAAACAAATGAAACTCAAATCAAAATATAAACTGTACAGTATATGTATCAAGAAACTTTGACTTCCCCAGGAGAAATGTACATGACAGCATTTCTCTTTGTAATTTTTCACTTATATAAATGAAAAGCACCAATGGTGATGCTAACTTTAACCTCATTAAAATTGTAAATATTCAGACTTCTTCCTTAAAGACAAATGACGGAGATATAAGGCGACTTAAATCAGGGGTCTGGGCAATCTAAAAATAGCCTATTGTATTCCTATATATTTTATGACCTCAAAAGATTGTCAAAACAATGGGACAAATGATGGCAGGCGGCCATCTTTTGCTCTTTTTGTAAGCTAGGCGTTATAAGCCATAATTTAAGACAACGTAAATCAGGGCCCTGGGAAATCTAGATATAGTCTAATATTGTATTCCATTATTGTATTTGATGATCTCCAGAGATTGTATCAAAACAATGGGACAAATGATGGCAGGCGGCCAAGTTTTGTTCTATTTTTAAACTTGTCGCTATATATCCGTCATTTGTCTTTAAATTGTGAATACAAACCTGTCCATAAATTGCATACAAACATGGAATAGTCATTTTAATTTTGTTATTGATGGATGAGTCTCTGTTATCATTGAATCAATTGAAACATGTCTTCTATAGTTTTTGTCGTTCTGGCTCTTAGCATTTTACTGTAAATTGTGAATAATTATACAGTACTTACAAAGTGAAGTTTCATGTCTTATATTTTCAAACAAAATATTCAATGTCTGCAAAAGCTGTACTGTCACATATGTGCCACAGTTCTGAGTCATGATCTTCAGAAAGAACAAAAGCATATTCTTCTCCAAGAAAAAGCTACAAGATATAAACAAAGTTAGATTCAAATGAGAATGTGGCCACTGCTTAAATTTTGTCCCCAAGTGCCTCCACATGCACCAGGAAACTTCTAGGAACTTGATACAGTGAGCGCCTCAGCAGTTAACCTTTTCTAAAATATCAAGGTGTGTATATCAGTTTCACTACAAACAATTTGGTTATCTTTGGCCTGTTTTCACTTAGGCCTTTACATAAGGAAATTTCCACCAAACTTCCACCAAAAATTGGCTAAACTGGAGAAATGTTTTGCAGCACAAGGCCTGGCAGTCATGTTCAAGCTACAATTTAGAATTCTTCGATTTTCAAATAAGTTTATACATTTATGATGGTGGAAACCAGTCTTAAATGGCAACTAGGAAAGCAGGCTTTGCATTTTGACAGAAAATAATTGTTGCTTCTCTGTTTCAAAATCAAAAACCCTTTGGAAGAAGATCATACTTACTCAAAAACAGAGGAATCATTTTGGTCACCCCAAATCAAGATTTCTGCAATTGATCTCAATGTCTCTACCAACAAGCCTTTATTGTTTTCTGTAACAGTGCTGTTCTTTGTCAGGATGAAATGTAGATACCTGTCAAACAGAACAAAATCAAAAGAAATCAAGCACTCCCAATTTCATCAAAGGAACATTTATAGCTTTGTAATATCTTTTTCATAAATTAATGAATTTCCTAGAAGCATGGTATACATGCCTTAGCATTCTGCTGTTTGGCTGGTCTGGAGGGTGTGGCATTTGCACAACCAACAACTACACTAGGTCTGTTTAAAATTAACAATAAAAACAGGAGAAAATTGGCCCTGCACACCTAAGCTCTCATTGAAACTCCCATACTCTCCAGTCTGGCTGTTTCGGTTTTTTTAGGCAGTGCACCAACATGTAACATTCATCCAAATTTTCTGGTGAACATTGATTTTGAATTACTTCCATAATTTCTTTACAAACAAAAAAGAAACATCAAACACAGAGCAGCATACTTGTGTTACTTCAGTTTCCACATGAGATCTCATTGAAATTTCAATGGTCTTTGGCCAAAGCCATGTTTTGCGGAGTTAAGCAGATGCAAAGTGCGGAGCAGTCTTTTCTTGGCATTAAAAGAACCAGACCTACTGAGCAGAGTGGAATACACATGCAGCTTATGCTAGAGATCTCCAGCGTGGAGTAGCAATAATCCATTGTCCTCCCATTGTTTTGGCAAAAGTCTCTGGCATGGACTTTGCATGGTTTCCCACCGCCTACTGATTTTCTTGCTGCATGCAGCATCAATTTAACAGCACTTTAAATATTTCTTCAATTCCTATTCATCATACTTACTTAAGCTTCTCTAATGAATGCGTGCTCTTGGGTTTCCAGACAGCTTCTGAAACCCAGTTTCTGGAACGTTGAAACATTTTGTTCAAATTACTTTGACCGGTAGGTATTCACACATCTTTACTTCTTTGATGTACCCATGGAATCCTCTTTTCACCTTAACAGTGGCCTTGCTACTTTCGAGATCAGCAGAGGCCTTCTTTCCAGACAACCGATCTTTTGATGCAAGTTGCTATCGCCTTCCTGGAGTTCGAGTTGTTTTTAGGCCTTTTTGCGAACTGTCAACTTTTACTTTAATTGCTACAAAAAGCTACCACAGAGCTCCTTTGGAAGTGTTTTCACATGCCATCTTGATAACCAGTTACACAGCAAACATTTCAATCATGTTTCGTATCACGCAAGCTTGCATAAATCGTTAGGAAATCATCAATTTTTGTCAGTTCTCTTTCCTACAGCTTCCAGCATCCATTTCGATCAGTTGATTTTAGGCCAACAACTCAGAATCACGAAAGAGAGGCTCTGTTGGGGGGGACGGTTTGTTTTTGTCCCAGAACTTGTCCTTCCCCCCGAAAGGGGCCATGGTTTACTTTCAACTTTCAGGGTAACTAAACAATGCAAAGTTGAGTTTCCAAACTAACGAATTAAGTGCTGTGTGTGAAAATGATTTGAAGCTTTCGTTTCTCCATTGTTTTTCTGTTTATGTTCATATTATTGTATTTAAGTATTATCTTCTTCTGTAAGGGATTTCTGCACGAGCGTTTAATGCGCTTTCAAAGCAGTATTTGGTAGATCTAACTTGTTTTTGTAAATAACATAAAAGATAACTTCTTAGTGGCCATTGAATTTTGAACCAAACAGACAGAAGTTGGCGAAAGGGCAGGGGAACGTGTTGAGTGCAAAGCAAACCCGGAAACAGAGAAAGGCAAGGAAGGGGGCAGGATGATAAATGAATGAAACAGAGCAGAAATCGCAATCGGTTTTTGTTTTTATGTTTTGCACGTAGGAAAACAGAGGACTTCATTTTCACTGCTTTTTGTAAATGGAAACCAAGCGCTGGGATTGCAGGTTGATCTCTTGTCATAGTGTCATAAACGGGGCGATGGGGCTCGCGTTCTGAGGTCGAAAGCTTGAATCTGACTGTTCTGGCTGCACAAAACCAAAATTTTTGAGGGGCAATGAAGGAGAACTTCAGTGCAACTACCGTGCTGCCCCCCCTGCTGCCCCTGTGCCGCCCCCATGCCACCCTTTTGTGCTGTGCAAAGTCTTGCTTGAAAATTTACAGGATTCCAGCGATGCGCGAAAATGGTCAAAGACAATCCCCCAGGGTTTCCTGTGGGGTTAGGGCGGTGACCGTGAAGAAACCAACAAGGCCGGAATTGGAACACAGTGGAATGTGACGCATGCGTAGTAGGTGGTGGGCAGGATTGAAAATGAAGTCGTCTTTCCTCTCAACGTAAAGTTAGGACAAGCGAAAGACCTCGACGTTATTGCCATTTTAGAGGCGTTTTAAACACGCATACATTCATCTACAATCACTGAAGAGTTTGGTATTGGGTTATGCATTAACTGCCATGGCTTTACGAAGAACAGTGAAAAATGTTGTGCGAAATTTCAGCGACATCGAGGTGAAAGTTCGCGAGGCAACCTCAAACGACCCATGGGGGCCTTCCAGTTCATTGATGGGCGAAATTGCAGACGCCACGTACAATGTCACAGCATTTTCATCGATAATGAGTATGCTATGGAAGCGTCTTAACGATCATGGTAAGAACTGGCGACATGTTTACAAATCATTGACTGTTCTAGACTACATCATCAAAACTGGAAGTGATCGCGTTGCCCAACAATGTCGTGAAAACCTCTTCGCTATTCAGACATTGAAGGACTTCCAGTTCATTGACAAAGATGGAAAGGATCAAGGAATAAACGTCAGAGAGAAGTCCAAGCAAATCGTTGCGTTATTAAAAGACGACGAACGCTTGAAAAACGAGCGACAACGGGCCTTAAAAGCGAAAGAAAGGTTTGCTCAAACCCAGGGAGGAGTTGGAAACAAAAATTTCAAGCAAAATAAAAGATTCACTTCGTCATATCCTACCACTACAACAACCGAATTTCGTTCTAGTCAAGACGACAGCTCAATTCCATCAGCAACAACTTGGGATGTGAGGAATAAAGATTCAGATAGCCACTCAACTGATGGTAGACTTAGCCTTGAGTATGAAAAGGCTAGGCCCTCAAATGAAGCTGAAGAGGAACTGCAACTACAAATAGCCCTGGCAATGAGCAGAGAAGAAAAGGAGGAAAACGAAAAGCTGGAGGCTGGGGATGAACAGCGTCTGGAATTTGTCCTTAAGCAAACTAGTAGTCAAAAGAAAAGTCAACCAAGTTCTACCCTATTGGATCTAACTGCTCCATCCTCTGGACCAACAGTACAAACCACCAGTCAGTTTGATCCATGGGCAAGCCCTGGGGCCTCTGCACCACCAAGCAATCAGCCATCATTCACCACTCCAGCAGCTGATCCATGGACTGCACCACAAGCGACCACAACAACCCAACCATTTGCTGCTCCGTTTCAGCCAGCACCACCCCCAGCGTCGGACCCATGGTCTTCAACTGCACAACCAGTAAAAGCTGCTCCACAGCCAGATCCCTGGGGTTTGGGCCCCACACAGCCAGCAGCTGACCCATGGGCACCCGTTGCTGCCCCAGCTCCCAATCCAGCCAATACATTCAGTGATCCATTTACGTCGCAGCCTGCAAGTGTTAGCAATGGCTTTGATCCAAGAGGAAGTACATCAACAATGCCGTCTTCTGAATCAATGAGTAACCCATTTGATCTTACAGGGATGGGTGACAATCTCCCTTCTTCTGGGCAGAAAGAACCCAATTTTCTTGGCACAAATGCAAAGTTGGTGAACCTGGTTGATATTGTTGGAACAACATCTTCAGAATCATCAACAAACAACCCATTTGCAGCAACGATAACACCCAAGCCGACCAATCCATTTGCTGCTGAAAAGCCTAAAGCAAAATCAATAAATGAACTACGCTCAGAACAGACTTCATTTGTATCAGTGCCAAATCGAGGTCAACCAGATATGTTATTGCCAACCCCACTTGTCCCAGATTCTGGTTCTGCCCCAGTGACTAATAATGCAAATCCCTTTCTTCTTTGAAACACTCCAATAATTGCAGAGAATGCCTGAAAGAAAGGTAATTGATAAATGAGAAACATGATTTTTGTTGAGTGTATCCTTGATGAATGTCAAGCAGCATCAACTCTTATGCTCATTGTCTATATCAAAATATAAACAATTTGTTTGCAAAAGAACATATATACATATGCATATTGCTAGAACATGGGATAGAGGTTAATCTAAAAATTGCCTAGCTCTTGTGCCCTTTACTATATGGATGCAACAAGCATATGGATTACCATCATACAGAATTATCAATTTCAAATGCTTGCCTAAGAGCTGCTTTTGGCCTTTCTGCTCTATTATACCCCCCTCTCTAATGAGCCCCTTCCTAAACCAAAGTTTAACTATGTCCCCCACTTTCAAAAGCAGTCACAGCTTCAATTAAAGCAAATTCCAGGGGCAACCAAAAATCTTTCGATTTATTTGAGAATGCCAGTTTTTAATGGTTTCAAATTGATGGATTTGACTCATAAAATTGTAGGTTGTTGTCTGCACAAAATATGGGATAAAAACTAAAAAGCATAGGGATCCTTGGTTTTGTGAATAAATCCCCTCTCTTTCAAGCTCCAAAATTAAACTCTCCAAAGTTTAATTGTGTCTAGCAAAAACTTTCCAAGATGGGGGCTTAATAGAGCTTTACAATACATTAAAATATCATTGCAAGAGCTAATGTGTCCAGTTTGAGACCAAAAAGAAGAATCTATTTGCTTGTTGGTCCCTGGGCTTGTGTTGAAAGGGGCTGTACAAGAGTTTGGTAAATAAAGATAAAATCAGTTGGCCAGTATCATCAAATTTAATGAGAAATTCATCTCTAATTGGTGAATTGGGTATATAATTCATGGAGCTCAAACATACACAGAGTGTCCCAAAATATTCTGCCCCATTTGTTTGGCTACTGCGGAGGAGCTGTAGATTCAATTATCTGGTTTTTGCACAGTTGCATAGGAAAAGCATCAACTTAGAGTTAGAGACCTTTTTTTAGTCAATCTGATATGTGGTTGCTGATATGTGGCAGAGAAGAGGCAAAGTAAGAGGTTTCAAAAACAGCACTTCTATTGTTCTCTAGCAAAGTCAAAATGAATTAAGTTTTCAAAGAAAGGGTTCTGGTATTGTATCAAAATTTCCACTACCCTTTTAAAAGGCAGAAAGTGCTCTCATATAAACAGACAATACTGCTAACCCTTTAAACGATTTAGCAAAACTTTTAATGCGACAAAGGAACCTGTTCTTCAAACACTTACTTTATTTGAAATTGCTGGAGAAGAATAGAAGTGCTCTTTTCAAAGCAACCACTTATTTTGCCTTTTCTCTGCCATAAATCAGCAACCACTTGTCAGACAGAAGCGCCGGGAAGGGGGGGCAAGGGGGGGGGGGGCGGTCGCCCCTCCAATGTTCTCCAGGACCAATTTTCTAATTCTTCTAATTCCGGCTTAATAATTGTGGGGGGGGGGGTAAGGCCGATGATCTTGGCAATTACAATGTGTATGAGTATAGGTTTCTACAATCTTGCCATTTTAATTCCATTCTCCCACGATCTGTACAGCATTTCTCGTGCCGAAGCACTCAGATCCCCGTTCGCTCCACGTTTTGTATATGTCATCAAGATACCTTCTTGAGGACTTAAGTCAAAATCTTTTTCACGAACGAAGAAAAAGATTTTGGTAGTTGGGTATAGATAACGAAGTGCATGTTAAGAATCTTTCGGCGAAATGCTGGAAGGTTGCTGGGAGACTTGTGTTAAAGCCATAGCATAAGTTGGCTTTTGAAAACTTTTCAAGACAAACTATTATTGAATTTTCCAAGACTTATAGTTTTTGAGGCCATGGAAATTGTATTGTGAGAACCGTTCTAGGACAAAGTAGAGTGTGTTTGCGCAAACATTTTCCTGTGGATGTGATTCATTGGAAATAGTTACAACATTGTGAAAGTTTTCGTTTTGGTCTTGCTAAAGATGGCATTCAGGATAGGCATTCTTAGCCAAAGAATACCATGTTTAAAAATTTTACTGGAGATGCTAATTTAAATGACAGTTGCAAAGTGATCAACAATTCCAATGTAGCACAGGCTAAAATGTGATCGGTAGAAGTGTTCTAAGCCAAAGTAAAGAGCGTATCCACAAAAATTTTCCTGGGCAGACCCCCTCAATGTCTGCTTGACCTTGAATTTTCCACTTAACCCGATGCCTTCTTTTTCACAAACCATATACACTGCGTATTTCTGAATCTGAGGGTACGTGGTGGACTCTTTTGACCATTCCATTACCGAGTGGCGCATGTTAGATTGGTCGCAGAAATTTTTGGGGATCCAATAGTTGGACGCTCGGTCCCCGGTTGGACGTCATTTTCTATTTGTGGTACCCTACTCGTGTTATTTAACAGACTCATTCATCTTAAGGTCAATCCATAAAAGGGGCGTTGGTCGCATTTACAGCCAAAGTAGAGGGCGTGGTCCAAGAGAAAATTTCCTGGGGCTCCGCCCCAGACCCCTTTTTTTTCGCCCCTCCAATAAAAAATCCTGGCGGCGCCACTGTTGTCAGATTGACTCATTCGACTATAACTTGAAGCCTTACCTATGCAACTGTGTAAAAACTGAGATAATTGAATCTACAGCTCCTCCACAGTAGCCACACAAATGGGGTACAATTTTTTGGGACACCCTGTAGAAAATAGCTTCATTTGCAATGTATCTGCTGCTGATTGCCTGCATTAGGGGGAAAAAGTTATGGATTTTTGGAAGTTCAGCTGGTACAGCCCCTTTAAGGTTAGATGGTCCCAACCTTGTTCTAAAATTTAACTCTGGAATCTATTACTATGTCCATAATTAAGAAGACATACCTTGTGGTAGATTTAGCAGAATTAAGAATATTGAGCATTGCTGAATGTATTTTTAGCCTTGAATTTGTTTTCTGCCACCCCTTAATCCATTGGAGAGCAAAACAAGGATGAGAGTTGACCTGGTAGTGGCATTGAAGGGTCCGTTTCATCCAGGATTCCTTGCATGAGTCGTCTCATGGCTGGTCTTTGTTTGTCGCCATTTTCATAGGCCATGAAAATGGCGACAACAAAGGCAAACTAAGAGAGGAAGGAATGCTGGATGAAACAAACCCTAACGAAAGTGATGTTTGGAAGAAAGTTTTTAAATCGACAACTTTTTGGCATTCTAGGCCAAGTGAGACTCTTTTTATGTAGCATGATACAGATATGCCATGCCGAATCTGATTTTAGGGGAATATTCAGAATTTCTTGTCAGAAATTAATTCCTAAAATATCTCATTTCTGAAAAGTTCCTCATGTAAATTCGCCTTTTTACAGGGTACCAAATTCCAATACCTCTCATCCTTGAAAACCCAAAGTGGAGTAAAGGCAACCAGTTTGTGACTGACAGCAAAATAAGGCACACATCCATGATTCAAGCCAATCATATTTCATAAAAGCAAAAACAGACAATGATCCTTCACAATTCAGCTAGTGGCAGGGAAGTTTAGATTAGAAAATTATATTTCACCAACTTGTTCCATCAAGTCCTCAAACGCGGTGGGTGAAATTGATTTATCTCAAGATGGTAGAATCTCTATAACTTGCAGAAGGACTCAACTAAACTTGTGTTAGTTATGATTTCTAGGCCTTTTAATTGGTCAAATTTGTGGCAATGTGTCTTATTTAGTGCCTTTATACTTTGTATTAAAATAGAATTAGAGAGTCGTCTTACGTCAAGCAAAAATCCCGGGTGACTGTGAGCCAGATAAATGTATGCACTCTTTAACTAGTCGTAACACAAAACTTATAAAACCGATTTCACATATTAATGCTTTGTTGCCTGACTGCGGGTTTTACTTAATTTTGACAATATGTTAGTTGTAAGTTACATTGTATTAACAAATAATGAAGAATTGCCGAAAACTAGCTTCTGTTGGCTTTCGGAAGTACCTTCTGGTTGCTTTCGAAAAGATAAAGTATCCTGGAATACAGATAGATAAAACATTAAGTTGGAAGGAACAAACATATCAACATTATTGCTTCCAAGATTGTGCGAGGGATAAGAATGCTGAGATATGCAAATATGTACGTCCCACTCAGTACCGCAAAAACCATGTACAGGAGTATAGTTTAGCCCTATCTACGATACTGTTGCACGGTATGGGGATGTTGCATTGAGGCAGACTTAAAAAGACTACAAATTCTCCAAAATCGCGCTGCCCGTATTGTGACTAATAGTGCTTATGATGCGCACTCCTTGCCTCTGACTAAGACAATGAATTAATTGCACTTTTACAGATTGGCTGCATAGCCTTCCCTGTACAATTTTTCAAATAGTGGATATTTTTCCTGATTTGCCCCTAAAGAAAGCAGTATTCCGGAAGCATTGATTGATGCCCATCCACCACCCCCCCCCCTCCCGCAATATTTTTCTTTTTTTACTACCCTCAGTAAAATCGTACGTCAGTAGCTATGATTAATTTTTTAGCTGCAGATGTTGAATTTTAGTTAAATGCATATTTATTTTCAGGTGAAAAATTATTGCCTTTATGTTATAATGTATACTTGTACTCTGCTCGCTCAGTAGACTTATAACTTGGAGTCCTGTGTTTCCCTGTGCTCCTTGACGACTTGATGATGGCGCTTCGGTCAACATAGCCGTTTCAATTTTTTTCCTTTTCAATTTTTTTCGGCCGTTAACAGGCTACGGTCAACAGAGACTCATAGCATTACTCTGAAAAACCTGACCCTATTTAGGCCCAGACTCCGAGCTTCTTAGAGTACCAATCAGATTGCGAGATTTGTGAATTACCATCGTTAGTGTGGCAAAGGTGATGGAATTCGCGATTCGATCAACATAGGTTGAGCGAAAAGGTTAATATCAAAGAGTTAGAAAAAATGAGCGAACTTTACGACGAATTGTGATTAGTCTAGTCCCTGTTGAGCAAGATTTACCGCAGGGATACAAGGGATTCATCGTCATGAGTCCGGCCGATCAGTTTTCTCCCCCACTTTACCAGTATTTGGGGCCCCAAAAGGACTGGACTGATTGGCCTGAAAAGGACTGAAGGCTTCTGTGTGGATCCTTGTTTCTGCTTAGGCCAAATTTGATTAGCAGGCAGTCTGAAGTTGCAGCATGCCCGCAAAGCACCCTGGGTGATAATGGCTCTTTAATAAACTGTGTCTTCGTTGAAAGTTTTGCAGTTTCCATCCGTTGATTTATAAGTTACGATACGATGGTTACAGTTTTCTTGGAAACTGCAAGAATTTCTTCTTAGGACAAAAGACATAATGCTTGAAAGTAGCAAAGATATAAAAGAACCCAAGAAGTTCTTTTCACGGCATTCATTTGAAAGAAACATGTAACAGCTATTGACGCCATACTATTCTTGAAGGTTCGAAACCCACGTTTAGACCCCCTGAAGGATTTGAAACTTACATCGCCAATTTTTGAGAGGAATTTGCGCCACACCTGGACACTGCACTAGAATGACGCAGTTCCGTCAACCCTCTTGACGTAGCAGCGTGTTTTGAGCAATACTTCTATTCACACGAATTACTCTTGCGTCATCAGGAGAAGAACGAAGATACCGACAAAGGCCTTGACGACACATATTATCTCCAGGTTCGCACCGAGTTTGTGAGTGTGACGACTTACCCCTGTGGCAACTACCAACCAAAGTTTGGCGAAAACACTGAATTTCTCGTGCAAAGCGTTTCAATTGTTTCTATTCGTGGCACCCTCACGTGACATCTATTTTGAAACGGACAACATCCAGGACCGCCGAGAGATTCTGGAGGCCCGGGGGGCAAAACCGCGAAGTGAGGCCCCCTGCGAGAGAAGGGAACAAAACATTTTTCATCAAGCCCTTTAGATTGGCTTAAAATGCATTTCAGAACATTTACTGAAGTCAAAATGCTGAAATCTTCAATTGTGAGGCCCCTAGACCCCAAGGCCCTGGGGCAAATTGCCCCACCTTCCCCCCTCTCGGCGGCCCTTACTATATCTCCATTTGTACCAAAGTTGAAAAGGGTCATGAAAAAGAAAAAGACTAACAAAAACAACCAAAATGGCATTGATAAATGATTTCTGTTCAAGAAAAAGTGCACAAGTGTAGAGACTGCCTATCTATTGACCGGCAAGTGTGAACGTTGACGTAGCGGCCGAGTCGATAAAAAAATCCCCGTTTGAAAGGGCATTGCCCCCTGGATATGAAGATGATACTGGCTAACGTACTTTATGATGATGGACATGTTAAAATTCATTTTGCAATTTCTTTGAGAGAAACAGGCCAATCCACCTTCAAAACGTGCCTGAAATCGCGTAAAAATTTTCTGCCTCAGCCTCACAGGAATGGTTTTTACATGCCTACATGCGAGTCTTTAGGAGGAGGAAGTGTGTAGAAGTCATAGATGTGAGGCCCGTGTACGACAGAAATGTTCACATAAACATTCACATAAACAGGCCTAAAACTGCCGGACCATGGCTGCCCTTCAGATAAATTAAAACCCTTTAGTAAATTTGAAGGTGTTATGGCGCCGTGGTGTAATCCTCTGACATTGCAGCCAGAAGAACTGTCAGGCGGAGTGGGTTCGAATCCCGGTAGGGCCCCACCACTTGAGCGTCATGACAAGGGGTCGCGGACGCGATTAGATCTGCTCCATTTCTGCGATCCCAGCACTTGGCGCTGAAAAACGTAACTTCACCTTCACCAAATCTTTCCTCATAAGCATCAGACAAAACAAGGTCGCATTTTCTCATCATCACGGCAAGTGGGGCTTTTGAGGGAATTAGCCCATCACCCGAGAGAGCAAATCACCTTCCCGAGGGTGGGTTAGGAAGGAAAACCCTTCATTTCATTTCATTTTCATATTAATTCATTTAAGGAGGGTTGCCCTTCAACAAGTTGATTTTCAAGGGGCCCTCCGATAAAAATAGAATATCCCTGTTTAACCCTAAAACCCTAATCCTAACCCCAACTTTTACTCTACACACAAGTGGAGAGCAAGACGCATTATAGCTCAACAGAAGAATCACAATCCTATGATAGTTCAAGTTGCCAGAGGCGTAAGTCTTCGATAAAAAACAAACAGCATGTTCGTTGCTTACAATTTCATTCTAAGCAGCATGAAACTTAGTCGTGACTTTAGGCCCGTCTTGAAGGTTTAAGGGCTCTCTCGAGAAAATTCCTTATAATAACAGAACGGAGCGGCCGATTTCAGCCAGATAAATTTTAAAAGTAGATTTGAACCTGCGTACCATTAAATTATGTATTTTCCAATATCATCATCTGGACATCCACGGAGCGAAAGTCTTTCAGATAGGATTGTTTTCATTGACTCAACCGGTAAGTGACCTGCATTATACACTTGCCGTCTTTTAGCAATGAACATCACAGTCATCAAATGGCACATGTCAAAGGTCGATATTCGTTATGAATCTTTCGCACACCTGAATCCAAGGTTTGAAGCACTGCTGTCCGGAGAGTTGTAACTCCTTGCTGCACATCTGTATCGGTAGCAGTAATCCTGTTGGTTTGAAGAAGAATATGAGCGTAAAGAAAATATTTGACAGAAAGGGCATTCGCAAAATGGTTGATAATTTGACCCTCCGACATGCAATTAGCTATTCTAAAAAAGAATCCGAATAAAACGACATTTGTGTAGATTTTGTCATTTTGTAGAATTTTCGAATGTGCACAATAGTGATAGAAGCTCTAACGCCACTCAATGGAACATCACGTATAAAATTGCATAGAAATAACGCATCCAGGCTCTTTCGTAGAATAGCTAAAAGGTCTTTTGTTTTTCTTAATTACAATCAAATCATTAACTTGATGATTAGTCTTATTAGGTAACTATTTCAAACAGGAACACACTCCGCTTGTTGGCTATTGGTGATATGTTTAGGACCAAGATATTTCACAACAATTTTGGGCCCGTTCACACTAATCCATTTTTACATGAAATGGATATGTTTAGTTTCGTTTTTGGCTTTGCGTTCACATTAATCCACCCTAAAACGGAGCTAAAGGAATACGCTGACCAAAATGGAGCTGAATGAAAACGAATATCAGCTTAGTTTCATTATCACTTATGTATTCCTGTCATCAGTGAATTCCTTCCTAGAAATTCTTGTTGGAATTAAACAATTCAATCTCGCTAATTTGCATATGAAAATTTTGAAAGATTCACTGACCCTTTTCGAATACAGCAAATAAATGTTATTCATCAAACCTTTTTTATCTGAAACCAAATGAAAATGGTTATAAATGATACCTTGTGACACATAAACGATCCACCTTTTTTCACCTTGTCTCGTCCAGAATTCGGTCCCTTCTGAAAGAAGAAAGAAAATCTCTCAGCTGAGCAATGGAGTGCCTAAACAACATTTTGATTTTACCTTTTGTAGGAATGTCAGGAAGCATGCAAGATGACAAGCTCCGAAAACTAAGTTACTAAATGAACTCAAGGTCTATCAAACTAGACTAACAACATAGTCCCAGTTCTCGCAACAACAACAACGACAACAACAACAACAACAACATTCAACAGCGTTATGTGACGTAATATAGTTACCTCGAAATCACATCGAGTACGGAGGTTGGCGTGAAGGTAAATGCTGCTTTGTTTTATAATACTTGAGTTAGATACACAAATGAAACAACACTGATGCCTTGAAAATGAAAATGATAACTGTTAAGTTCCTCTCTGAAAGATAAACTAGTCATTGATGACGGTCGGTTTCACTCCAGCTGCACCGAATGATCATATCATTGGCAGATGGCATTAGTGATTTGGGCTTCCTGTAATCAAACCAAACTAAATGCGCAGATTACCATATGAAGAAATGTCAAATTTAACAATGTGTTACATGAACTCACGGGATCCAGGACATCTTCAAGATCATGTCGTAGTGTCCACCAATCTGAGACCCATTCCCAAACATTCCCAGCCATATTGTATAAACCATATCCGTTTGGCTTGTATGAATCAACGGGTGCAGTGTCAAGGTAGCCATCTTCTAATGTATTCTTATGAGGAAACTGCCCTTGCCATATGTTCAATCTATGCTCTCCACGTGGTGACAACTTGTTTCCCCATGGATAAAGTCTATGAAATTAAAAGATATTGTCGCGAATGATCACGAAATTTACAGAACATTTTGGAACATTCTAAACATGACTAGAACATTCTCGAAAGTAATAGTTATAAACAGGAACTATTGCACAAACTTAAAGTTATCGCTCCTTTATTATCATTTTGAAACCATATATGGATAGAACATTCTAGAATGTTCTCTGGCAGAAATTTCTAGTAGTATTCCAAGGGACTATAAATATGCGTGAGCTCGTAAACAGATTTTAGAATTTGATTTAGACGTTGAGAATAAAGCTGTATGAGAACTATAAGAAGAGACTATAGTAAAAGTGTCGATCTGTCACAACAGATATCGCGTGGTTAGCATTTGATGTTTTATATGCCAGTGAGCGTCAGATCATGACTCAGGTTGGTGTAGTTCATTATAAGATTTCAACGCGGTATGCTCCTCTTGCATACCAATTGGTCGTTGCAGCAAAAATCACAAATGAATTTGGACGTTTTCGTACTCTGTTCCATCAGTTTTTGCACATAGAAACTATGAAAAACTGCAGAAAATTTTCACTACTAGATGCTACCAAATGACTACCATTTGAGAGTTTCCGTAAAGAGATACTACCATTTGAGGGTATTTTTCAAAATTTTTGGTTAACCCTTAACCCTGACTGGACCGCCTTTTCAGGGCACAATGGGACTACCCCCGGGCTAGCTCATCAAAGATTGGTGAAAATATCTTTGATCTGTTTCTGTGAGCTGAACTGCTTCTAATTCTATCGTTAAATTTTTTCTTCAATATTTTTAGAATTTAGCGTTTTTCTCCGCTTTTACGAATTATGAACAATTTAGGAAAAAAATACAAAACAATCGTAATTCTGAAGTTTTCGACAGAAAATGAAATAATTTTCAAGGAAACCATAGTTTATTAATGTCGACCGAATAATGGGGTGGCTAGTGTTTCTTTCGGGCCATTTAATGAACTTAGCCTTTCGTCCCTTGCTTCCCTGCAATCTTTAATTTGCTGATGTCACTTGGTCAATAGGGACTCATAATATTACTCTTAAAAAGGGGGCCCATTTTTTCAAAATGGCCTACACTAGCGGAAGTTCTCGTACATTCAAGAAGATAGCTTCAAAGTCTGGTCGAAAGAGGTTGAACATTGAAAAGGAAATTTTTAGGACAAAGAATCATGTTTTCCTGACATACAAATCGCAAAACGCATACCTTTCCGGTAGTAATTCTCCTCTGTCGAAAGAAATAGATCAAACAAACCTGCGAGAACTCTCGCCTCATCAACCGCTTCCTTTATGCAACAACAACAAATGTTTAAATAACGCCTCCAGTCCTAGTTAAAAACTAAATTCTACCAATTTGATTGGTGAATACGGAATCACTCTACGCAGGCTTGACTTGGGCCCACTTTTTAACAGTAATATAATAGGTCCCTATTCACCAAGTGATACCAGCAAATCAAAGAATGCAGGAAAACAAGGGAAGGAAAGGCATCAGTCTGGCCATGCAGTTCAAAGAAATAAGTCATGGAGTTTTACATCAACCTTTTACCCCCAATCTAAAAATTTGGAAGCCGTGCATTCACCCAGCATATCGTTACCTGTTTTCTTTTCCACCTCTAGCAGCTACTTCCCATTCTGCTTCAGTTGGCAATCTTGCTCCTATCCACTTACAAAATGCATTTGCATCATTCCAGGAAACATGGATGACCGGATGATCTTCCCTATAAAAAAATTGGTAAATTAAAAAAAATTCCTTCAAAGATCAAGAAGGAAAATATCTCTCTCTACTGGGTGTCCAAAAAATATACAAATTTGGTTCGCTCCATCGATGTGAATTTAGCTTCAATCAATGGGTAATCACTCTCAAAATGTTCCTCGATGATTAACTTGAACATATGTACCTTGTTGTCTGGGGCCAACAGACTTGAGTAATGATTTCAAATGGTAAAATGCAAATGAAATTCATTAAAAAAATATGAACAGACTGAAAATGAACCAGTTAGCACCTTGCCAACGCGAGATATGGAGAAAAACATTTAGATCAATGTCAATTTTGATAGCCTACTGTATCATTTTTAAGCGTTGCAGTTGGTGAAGAAAGGTTGCACATTTTCATTATTGTCCTTTGGCGGTCGTCAGCGAATCTTGGTGAGCTCGTTGTGCGTCGTTGATTGAATTGAGTTTGAACGTCCTGTTGCATTCGTTCATTCGTGTGTCTACGGTCCACTTTTGGCAAGAGCATTGATCGGCTTTACCGACAATTCTCGTCTTCTGTCTCGGATTCAGATGCGAGGATATGGCGAAATTGTCAGTCTGTCGTTTGCGGCTGGTTTGAACCGGTTTATCTAAGTTGGAGAAATACTGAGAAAATGTTGATAACAATATTCATGTTTGTCTCAAATGCAAACAACGCAGTTCAAAGACCGTTCGGTCTTTTTCCGAGGAATGCCCCTTTAAAGATTCTAGCCCTATGCTTATTCAGTCAAAATTCAATTTCAGATAAAGAATCCAAGATAAAATTCATCTTCTCCATGTACCTGCCATTAATTGTACTCTCTGGTCCTTCTGGATGGCTCCATGTTGCCCTTTTGACTGGCAACCACCAAGGAGCTCTATGAACCTGTCATAAAAAACAAAGAAAGACTAAAAACTCTTTACACAGTACGACAAAGCTAAAACTGTGCATGCATGCACGAAACTTGTAACTTTGAGCCCACTTAGCTCTCTGCAAAAGATCCCAAAATTTGGCAACACTTGATATCTTGTTCATTGGGCCTTAAACTCTTGATTTTATCATTTCAAAAGGCTTATCTATCCAAATGCTTCCTTATCTCAGATTGCTTGATGAGGTCATTCACACGGTTTCTGCTCTGTCACACTGTACCAGTACACTGTCCTTTCTACCACACAAGACAGCAAACATGGAGGACGCAGCAAAACTTGCAGAATTGAAGAAGAAGAGGACCTTCAGGAAGTTCTCATACCGTGGTGTTGATTTGGACCAACTTTTGGACCTTTCAGCTGATCAGTTAATGCAGCTCGTCCATGCTAGAGCCCGAAGGAGATTCTCTAGGGGTCTGAAAAGAAAGCCTCTTGCTTTGATGAAGAAGTTGAGGAAGGCCAAGAAGGAAGCACCAGCTTTGGAAAAACCAGCTGTTGTGAAAACTCATTTGAGGAACATGATTGTTTTGCCAGACATGATTGGCAGCATTGTTGGTGTACACAATGGAAAAGTTTTCAACCAAGTTGAAATTAAGCCTGAAATGGTAGGACATTACTTGGTGAATTCTCCATCACATACAAGCCAGTTCGCCACGGTAGGCCAGGTATTGGTGCTACCCATTCCTCAAGATTTATACCATTGAAATAAACTGTGGTATTAGGCATGTGAATATATAACGGAAATCTTGATCCATAAAATGTGCAATGCTTTAGTCCATAGCTTTTCACTTTTCTTACAAAGTCATGACATTTTTGTTTCTTCTTCTTATTGAATAATCTTGTTCTGAAGCTTGTTACAAGCTGAACTTTTTTCTTATGGGATGAAGCAAATACAAAGGGACACAACAGTGTTTAGAGTTTAGAGATGAGTCAAGAAGCTGTAGGTTAGAAAGAGAGTTGGATTAATTGAAAAGTCTTCTCCCTGACTTAAGATAAAAAATCTTTCAGTGTTATGGTTCATCTGAATGTAATGGATGAGAAAATGACTCATATCTGACTCTACACTGTCTAGCCTACAGAAATAGCATGTAATACTGCAGTGAATACAACATATGCATTGGACAGAGCAGAAACTGCATGTGTATAACAAAATTTGTAACTTTGAGCCAACTGTAGCACCCGCAACAGATCCTGAAATTAGGAAAAATTTGATATTTTCTTCATTGGATCATAAACTCTTAATTTATCCTTTCAGAAAGCCTATATGTCCAAACACTTTCTGTTATCAGATTGCTTGATGAAATCATTTTTCGCAAAATCTACTCTGTCCATCTTCTGGCAATTCAGCATACTTACTGCTTCTTTGATGTTGCTTTTTGTTTTTTCATCTAACAGAAACTCCGGCACAAAGGATTTGCCAAAGACTTCTGCCTGTAATTGAAATGATGTCATTCAATGAAAGTCAATGTTATATCAGCTTGGTTCTGTTCTATTTATTGTCATTTTAAAGGCTCTTATTCAACCAGCATACCTTGCACGTGTCGCATCTTGGTTGGCCTTTGTTGTCACCATTTTCATGGCCCATGAAAATGGCGACAACAAAGGCCAACCAAGAGATGGCGCCAGCAAAGCATGCTGGTTGAATAAGAGCCTTTAATTGTCATCAATTTGAAGACTTTTCCAAAGATTTTGAAATCTATCCATCCAAAGCTTTTTGGCTTTTAACATATGTACAAAGGAAGGATGCATCAAACTGTCCTTTCTTCCTTTGAAAGATTTTTCAAAAGTGATTTACATACTGAAATTAATATACTTTATATACATTTCTATAAACTTTAAAAACATATTCAACTTTTCTCAGACAGAAAACAAATAGATTTTGACATTATGGCACTTGGAGCCATAATATAACATGGAGCTTTCTGGATTTAAATGGATAAGTAAGTAAATAAAAATTTGCCATAAAAGTAATAAAAATAGTACCCTGGATCAGAGTATTTTTCAGTTTTCAAAATTCGAAATTTTTTTCAAAATTCTAAAAAATACTCTGATCCAGGGTATAAAAATAGCACTAAAAGATCATAAAACATCAAAGGAAAAATAAAGAATCTAATTACAAATGTACCCCATAATAGAAAGTTAAAAGGCAAAATATAAATTAAAAACATCCCCAATTTAAAAATGGCAGGGATGGCATTAAAAGGCCAATACAACCTTGTTCCCATAATGGTCCCCCAAGAGGTGTCTATGAAAGAAAAGTTTTCACAATATGGGATATCACATAGAATTAAAAATTCTTTTTGATTCACATCAAGACATCAAAAACTCTTCACTTTCATTTCAAAACTGTGTTTAATAATAATAGTAATAATAATAATATATGTAAGTGTATAACAGTAGGCTGGTAGCCTGTAACACATCTAAACACCAGACTGGAAACTTTGCTGCATGCACTAGAAAAAAAACTTATCCATGCGATTGGAGAAAAACCAAAAAGATTATAATTTCAGACATGTTTTACACAAACGACAGATTATGCGCATTCAGCAAAACATCCACTCTGGTCTACACAGAACACAATGGACTAAACTGCACTGCGTGAGACAATTTCAGGTGGTATTGGAAATTTGATAGAGTATTTACTATCCTCATATAACTTGTCAATCTTGTTTTTGAAAATGTTTAACGACTTTGATGTAATGATGTCATCAGAGAGACCATTCCAGTTGCCTGTTACCCTCAAGCTGAACAACTGCTTTCTAATGGTAGTATTGAAGCTCTGCTTCTTCAATTTTTGACTATTCCCCCTAGTACATGATTCTTTTTCTAATGGTAATAAAGTATCACTGTTCACTGCATACATTTGGTTCTTGAATTTGAAGGTTTCAATGAGGTCACCTCTTAATACTTTGGAAGGTTTGATATGATGGAAAAAAGAAACTTGATACCTCTGTCAGATGATGTGTTTGTTTGATGAAAGTTGAAAATTCTTTATTGCTAACTTCAAATTTGTGAATGTAAAAATTGCTCAAAATAACTTTTCTAGCTGGTGCCTCTGCATCTTGTGGGATAAACGGCTTATCAGTTCCTATAACAAAAGTGCCACCTTTAATCAAAATGAATTCATTTGAATTTGTTCTTTTATTATTTTCATCTTTCTCTTCTTTTAAATTTTGTGCTTGGTTATCGTCTTTTAATAAACCATATTTATTGTGAGAATCTTTCGAGTTGCACCAGCCATGTTCTATCTCTTTTCCTTTAGTGCAGCTCTGCGAGCTCTCTTTGTTTTTCCTTGCATCTAATGCTTCTTCTCTCTGAGTTCCACAACAACCATCCTTCACTGATTTAGGCCCATGATCATCAATTGCTGTCCTGGCCACATTTCCATCACTATCATCAGCACGGCAAGTCCACAAAAGTGATGCAATCACCAAAATAAATATCTCCATTTGTTAATACATCATGTTTGAATGCGTAACGGCGTAGTAATAGTTTGCTCGCAATCTTCCAGCCAATTTCCTTTTCACTGACTTCGTTTATCAGTTGTCCCAACTCAGGCTACCATTTGCAATAGGTGGCTCGTCATAACACAATATCTAAGGTGGTAGAAGCAGTTTGTCTATATAAACTATAGTACATTTATTGAGTTGAATGAATTTTAACATCTTGTACATATTCAACTCAATGATAATTTAACATTGAATGTGATATGTTAGGTCCCATTCCTCATCCTTGTTGTTTCGTTGTTGTTGCTCACTTGGGGATGCAAGGGCGGGAAACGGTTGACTTTTCAGCGATGGTAAGATTTTAAGTTGTTTTCTCTTCGCCACTTCATAATTGATTAGCCTTTCTGAGAAATAATTCTTGAGATGAAGCAAAGGTCATTAAGGAACATGAAATGTTTCTAAATTGCATCTTTTCAGTGCAAACAAAATTACATTTATAATTGTAAAGCTGTAGGCCTAGCTAGGTAAAACTAAATGTAGGCTAAGCATCAAATTAGGCCGAGGAGGCCTTAGCAAGCTTTTTAGGCCTAACATTTTTGGCATCAACAATATTTGGTTAGGTAACCCCATTCAAATATCATCAAAATTATTGCCAAATGCAAAACATTTTCATTTGCCAGATTGGAAAGTTTGCAGAATGTGTGAGTGATCTCTCCTCGCTTTTAAACATAGACGTTTTGTATTATTATATTCAATGTTTTGTTGTTTCTCAAAAATTCTGTGGCTGGAACTACAGCTGAAATTTAAAGTGCATGGCAGAGAGATCAGCTGTGCAAACTCTGCAATCTGCGTCATTTGAATATTTATCACTGCAATTTTTACCAGTTTACCAGTTTACAAAGAACTTTTTCTTTTTTGATGACTTCGCAGAAAGGAAAGTACATACAGCATGTGCAGAATATTGGATTTTGTTTTGATCTGTTATTCTCAATTGCAGAAGCTATACAATTAGACAAAATGTCCATGTAAATTGTGCTCAGGCCATCTCAACTCTCTTGCACAAATTGAAAACTTTCTTATCTGGATTACATGCACAGGGAATTTTCTAAGTTTTAGCAATTGCATCGGCTAATATTGAAAAGATGCAGAAGTTCCTGCATCCTACAAACTTTCTAGCCTAGTTGGAGAAGCTGTACTTATGGGCAAACATTTTGCTAAATATTGGAAGGGCTGAGAAGCTATTGTTTCGGTTGCAAGCATCATTTATTTCTATGTTGTTCAAAGAAAAGATCTTTGTTCTGACCAATATTGGGGGAATTGTAGCCTCTTGCCCCTTCTCTAAATGTCCACCAGTGACAGTGTTTCAATCAAGCAGTATCAGGGCTTTCAGTGGGGTGCACGTGATAGTGTGCTTGTGCCTAAACGTTCGTCTGGGAGCGATTGATCATGCTGCTGATGATAAAGTGTTATAAAAGTCTATCTATTTGTAGAATGAGCAAAGGTTACAAAGGTTACAGGTTTTACTTTCTATTGTAAAAATGTAATTAAGCTTATTTTTATTTGTAGCTGCAGGTCCACATCAACGTTAGTTGCCTTTAGATAAACCTGCATTACCAAATAATTGATGTATGTATGTATGTATGTATGTATGTATGTATGTATGTATGTATGTATGTATGTATGTATGTATGTATGTATGTATGTATGTATGTATGTAAAATATTTCCCTGGAAGAGGGCAATGTCCCATTTGGGGATTCACACTGGAAAACTTTGCAGGCAAATTAGTATTTGCTTTAAAAACATGCTTGTAGCTCCCTGATGCTGATTTTATTCAGTTCAGTTTCATTGATTTTAAATTCCTCTACATGCAAATTCAAAAATAAATTAACTAATCATGACAAATTAAATGTATACTACAGAATACAAATTAAGATACAAAGATACAAATAACACATAGGGAAAAGATAGATACATGACAGGAGGATTTGTATGAAGGAGAATTCTTTTGGAAGAACTCTCTCAGTAGCTGAGCTAATCCAGGAGAGAGCACCCCAATTGAAAAAACCTGATTAATTTAATTTAATTTATTGGTTGGATGCAGTTGAGTTACTTTGTTTGCTCATTCCAAGGCCATCTTCATCCAAGAGATTCATGTTTGTTTTTAAATGTCAGACTTCTCAAGCAGCTTGTGTTCTCTGATTTGTGTTTGTGTATGTCTTACTCACTAGGTCTTGGGAAGTATGACTCATTCTTTGTTGCCATTTGACATTTCCTTTGCGCACCCCACACAGTTCATACAAGTTTTTTGGTTACAGGCCTTAATTTCTGAACGTTAAACTGAAACTTAACTTTCACAGATGAATCCCTGGGCTTCTGGTGCAAGTTACATCTCTGTAGGAGGTTTGCGGAGAGCCCTTCAAGTTGCTGAGACACCCACATACAATGGTCTGCTGATAAGTGATGAAGATGATGAAGAGAAAGATGATTCTGAGATTTGTTCCTCTTTGTCTCAAATCAAACTTTTGAAAGAGATAGCTCATTTGGATGGAAAAATACATCAGGTACGATTTTTTACTGAGGAAGTGCAGAGGCTGTTACCCCAAAATATTTCTTGTGCATAATTATCATGATTATCATCACTGATTATATATGTTTTAGGCCTTGTGTCTTGTAGGCCTCTCATAAAACAATTAGATCTATACAATATCAGAACACTTCACGCACACTGTATTTTCTAAGATATTCTACTGTATCTTTGAAGAGTTATGGAAAAAATGCCAGGAGTAGAGTTGCTTGAAGAGGGTTTGTATCGTTAATTTATTCTTCCAGCAAACCGCACTGACGAGAGTGAGAGGAAATGCGTTTTTGGTTATTCAACATTACTCTTTATTGAAGATATTAACTAATATCTTTCCTTTCAGGGTTTCAGATGCATCCTCGTGTTGCAATTCATAGACTGCTCCCGTTGGCGCTATACGACGCATAACAACGTAAACTTTCTCTTCCCAGAACGACCCGAGTTTGCCTGGGCCTCCACTTTCCACGTTCTAAGTTATGAAAGGGAAAGCACAGAGCAATGGCGTGCCTTGAAAGGCAACCTTCAAACTTCTGAGGACATTACATAGATCGATAGAAAGATGAATAGAAACACTTGCAACATGGATAAATGATGGTTTGTTTTTCTTTTTCGTTTCTAGCTTCAAAAACAACTCCAAAGAAATGCAACGCTAAGCAAGACTGCAGATCTTATGGACAACAATTCTATAGGTAAGACATGTCTTGTCTTGGAACTAAACACAACGAAATGAATACTACAATGAGTGAGCAATAACATTAGCCTGAAAGAACATGACTTCAAATTAACAACAGAGCGGAACAAGCCATAAAAGTTGTACATTTGGGCTGTGTTTAGCGAAGGTTTATATCGTCTGAAGCTGTTACGCATTTCGCAATAAAATTTTAGTGGGCATTTATCGTCATCACATGCCCATCTAAGTGCCCCAGAGGTCCAGTGTTCACCGGGGTCCTAGTGACCGAAAAATACTGTCAAATTTTCACTGGGGAGCTCAGAGTGTGTAACAAGCACAGCATAATTATTAGCAGGGAACTGTCTCTACGTGGAAATAATTTCTCAAATTTCTCTCCAGGGCTCACCTGTTTGCTTCCGAGGTTTCACTTGTGAGGCGTTTTGTACAGTGGAAGTTGACAGCTTGTCTGGGGACTGGTTTTGCTCCAATTTTTTCAGTGGGGAAATCACCGAGGTAGATTGTACTGGGGCACTTAGACGGGGGTGTGTCATCATTCTGCATTAAATGAATTAAAAGATCTTTTGTGTTCATGTGTCTAAACAAAGGATGCTGCGGATTTCCCTATTTCTGGCATATCCCGGTAGGCAGTGAATTTCATCTTCTAAATGTTGTACATTTTCTGTTGACTGTGCTTTATATGAGGACAGATTCTCTCCCCTGGATTCTTTTTGGTCTGTGATACGTGACATCTACCGATTTCATAGGTAGACAGCATAAGTTGCAATGTTTTCACAGCGGCTTCAAGCCACGTGACGGTTGACCCAGCTGACGCTAATCTGCCCATAGAACTCCAAATGTTTCCTTATTTGCGGAATAACCAGGCCCAGGAAGGGCAGTAAACCGGACCCTAACGGATCAGAGCCCAATGGAATACCCATTTCGTTCCTTCGTTAGTTTGTTGGCTTGAGTCAGCATTTTATATTTATGATAATAATACTGCAATAACAGCGTAGAAGTTTCGCTGAGACCAATGCAATACACGTCTTTTTTTATAAGAAGCTGCTTATAAGAAACTCAACTGCCAGATCGCTAAGGAAATTAAGAAAATCCTGTACTGGGAAAGTACAGGGTGTCTCAAAAAAATTGTTCGACGTTTGATTAAATATTAAAAAGTAAGGACAACATGAACAAGCTCATGGAAAGATAACCTTGTTCTTAAGATTATGAAATAATTTTAGAGAATAAAATCGTGCAAATCGGTTGAAAATTCACTGAGTTACGAGCTCTCGAAGGTCGGAAATATGCGATAGCTGACACCAGAGACCTCCCAGATTACTTGCATTGCAAAAAGCTCGAAGACGGAGGTAAGAAACGCTTATCCAATGTCATACCTCTCTCGTTGGTATCAGAGCAAACCAAATAGGACTTCTAAAGTAAATTATTTCTTGCGATCATTCTGAAAATTTTCTAAAATTGCGTAAGTCCAAAAACAATGGTTCAAAACATAATCGGCGAGAGACTGAATCTATTTCCGTTATCAAAAACCTGTTTGAATCCCATTTGGTTCGCCCTGAAACAATTGAGAAATGACAGAAACGACGGCCTATGGGACTTTTACCAAAAATGCCATTTTGGGGCCTCTGGTTTCAGCTTTCGCACAAAATTGAACTTCAAAAACTTGTAACCCCATGAATTTTTAGCGGATTTGCAAGATTCTTGTGTCAAAAATTGATTTAAAATTTCAGGTCAAGGATGACATGACCAAGGGTCCATTCAGCGTATCGTTAGTTTTTAGTATTTAATCAAACGTCGAACAATTTTTTTGAGAGACCCTGTTAACTTAAGAAACTATTTATTTTGAAAAAATGAAATTCTTAATGTAGATTACTTTATTTTCACTTGTTTCCTTTACCATACCGGGTCCCTCAAAAATATTGTTCGGCGTTTGATTAAATATTGAAAAACAATGATAACATGAATGGGCTCGTGGGAAGATAACCCTGTCCCTATGGTTTCGATTTAATTTTAGAGACCATAATCTTGCCAATCGGTTGAAAATTCATTCAGCTGCAAGCTTTCAAAGATAAAAAATGTTTGACAGCTGAAACCAGAGACCTCAGATTAATTATAATGTAGAGAACAATACAATAAGAGCTAATTCTAGCTAATTCTAGCCTATAAATAAGAGCTAATTCTAGCCTACAATTTATGGAGCAAAACATGTCGCAAATCAATATGACCCCGTATTCCAAATATTTATGCTCACTGTTGAAGAAATTGATCGCCGAAGAAATAGCATGATGTAACAGTGAGACAGGCTAGTGACATGACAGTTGCATGCCCATTTGATGTGATGACATGAAACGGATGACATGACATACGAATCTGCTCATAAATCTGCAGTCTTCCGATCAGGCTTGACGCCCACGTCACGAAAACTGTTTATCCAGTGGCAATATTGTCACTAACGGATCAATTCGTGTTGTGTTTAACAACTTTGACATATCCCACGACCTGCGACGTTCTTTGGATTTATGGCTAACCCAGCTTATCTTGAGCTTGTTTGCATGGTACCACAAATAGAATTGCCACAAGTCTATTTCGCCACAGAATCGTAAAAGAATTCTCACAACAGACAGATGAAATACTTTCACAGATCGCCAAGCTGCTGTACTGGGATAAAATAACTTAAGAAATTAGTTATCTAACTTCTAGATGCAGCAAAACCAAAACCAAGGTGGCATGCAGCAATGCAAGCCAAAAGAAACTTGAGAAAGTTAATGAGAAGGCCTTACGATTAGCACTCTCAGATTATACTTCATATGGTAATCTTTTAGTCAAGGCCGAATCAACTACAATTCACACTCATTCTATTAGGCTGCTAGCACTTGAAGTTTACAAAACTTTGCACAACTTGAATCCAGCTTTTATGAAAGATTATTTTCTTCCAAAATCCACTAGCTATAATCTTCCAAAAAATGATGTTCTATTCGTTCCAAAGGTCAAAACTACAAATTATGGTATAAGATCCATTAGCTATTTGGGTCCAAAGATTTGGAATTCTCTTTCAAATGAAATAAAGTTATCCAAAACTGCAAACCAATTCAAAATCCTCATAAAGGATTGGTATTTCGAAAATAAATGCGCATGCAACGCTTGTAGTCAATAAATTCCATAATGCAATCTCTAGGTTGCTGCCTTGGTCAAACGCATCCAACATTTCATCCAACATTTATTTCAAAAAAGTTTGTGAAATTTGTTTATGCTGATGAGAAGAAGGCCTGTCCATCGATCTTCGATTAATGGAATAATCGAAGGAGTTCCGATTAATCGAATAGCATTTGGCCTAACCGATTAATCGAAGAGTGCCGATTATTCGATTAAAGACAGGGGCGCCGAAGGCCTTCGGCGCTCCCTGATTAAAGACCCTCTGCTAACCATTAGGCTTTGCGCTCATTCTTCGTTATGGACAAACAAACAACTGGAGACTGCACGTGCGAGGTATGTGAGGTATGTCCGTTTCTTAGGCCCCTTTTGAGATTGGAGAAAGAGAAATATCAAAATTTGGACTCTACACTATTGTCTATGCTAGAGTCCATTGTCAAACATAATTCTTTGTTCACTGAATAAAAAGTAAGGCAAAGAGAATTTAGGCCAGAAACGACTTTCAGATAATACGAAAGTCAAATTTGGCGCCACAAAGCATCATGGTTAGCAGTGACTCTTTAATGGTATATAATCGACTAATCTAGTGCATGACATAGTCGACGTTGCTGTACTAATCGAATTTGCGTCACTATTCGACTTTCATTCATAATCGATTCTTCGCTAACATTGTGCAACTGGTCGACTTTCATTCATGCATAACTGGGTACTAATCGAGCATTGCCAGAAGCCCTTTTGAAAACAAAGTCCAAGCCATATGCCCTTTGCAGATAATAATCGATTATTCAATTATTCCGCCTACTGAATATTTTGTACTGAAATGCTTTGTAGTTCTCTTCTCCCATTGTTTGTTTCAATTTTCGTTCTCCTTAGTATTCAGATAGTTGTGATTTACGTAAAAATTTGAGATGAAATGATTACGTCATGATGACGTCACACGTACGATTAATCGATTAATCGGACATTTTGCTAGCGGTTAATCGATTAGTAACATAAGATCCTTTTGGATGATTACAAAGTCCGTCCTGAGCTAAACAAGCGTTAGAATATCTGATTATTGATTTCTTCATAACCCCAA
The DNA here is from genome assembly GCA_964020215.1 of Aurelia sp. 3 sensu Dawson et al. (2005). Classification (NCBI taxonomy): domain Eukaryota; kingdom Metazoa; phylum Cnidaria; class Scyphozoa; order Semaeostomeae; family Ulmaridae; genus Aurelia; species Aurelia sp. 3 sensu Dawson et al. (2005). The sequence goes on from OZ026589.1 coordinate 17,542,921, forward strand.
ATGATCGTTGATTCTGTTTTTTGCTACAGTCAGAGAGATGAGTGTTGCTGCTAAAGTCGCCTTCAATGGAAAATCGAGCGCCTAGTATAAGGACAAGAATCGCCTCAAGGTCAAAGGCAATATTTTGGTCTTTATGTCAAACGAGAATGATACGCAAAAATCAAAAGTCATTACCCCTAGTTTGCTTATAGTTCGTGCACAAAACTATTGGTGCATCTGTGTCAAATGAGATGTCATGTGAGATTTACGATAACGCAAAATTACTTATGCAGAACCCTACAGAACGTTTCAGTTGTTGCTATTCGCGGGCATCTAATTTGAGACAAGCAGTCGCGAAGATTCCTCTGTGCAGAATGATATGCATGAAGATGTTTTGGTTCAGTGTGATCACGTCCCTTCCCCCAGTCCATGGCGCCATTGCTTGCTGGGATTCTGCACCTTTTGTCTCAACTTCACCTGCGATGATTGCATCCGTTGCTGTGTAGGAGGGGGGTCCTTCTACCTTTGGTTATGCTGCAAATGCTAGCCTCTGTGCAGGCCGCCGGTTAGCCTCACGACATAGTCCCAGATATCGCAAAATAGCAACAACGACAGCAACAACAATAACAACAACAGCAACATTTCCTTTTTTGCTCAATCTGGGCCTTATGGACTTTGATATAAATTTTTGAGACGGAGATGCACACGTTTACGTGTGCCCTTTGGAACGAGGCTGCAATGTAGTTTCGGAAGCGAGGCAAGTGACCTTCGACAGTTGGAGATTCTCAATGCTGCGGTGAATTTCATGGAAGCTAATTGGCCTTAAAACTGAGGAACTCCTGATTCACAGTGAAAGGTTTGTTGATTCTTGGATTGAGGAAACATTCGTATGGATACTTGTGGCTTTTGTTCATGGCTAATATCACTGTAAACTTGAATTCTGAGCTGTTTTAACATTGGAGGTTCGAGCCGGCAACTTAGGCCCATCCGCCATTGCCTGGTGTTCGTACAGTGTTGCTATGGTTTCCAAATCTAGTTATGTAATCGATCGGGGAAAACTTCATCCCAAATTTTAGTATCAAAGTCCATAAGTCGTAGTTTGAGCGTTCATCAGTCTATCAATAGCGATAACTACGAATATGCAATCAGTCTAGCCGCCGGTTACATCATTCTCTAAAGTTGAGTTATTTGCATAATGAGTACTATCAATAAGTGGCTAATGATTCGTTCGTTCTAGAAAACGATTGTTTTGACATAATTAAGCTGCTAATGAAATCAAGAACGTGCCAATTCTGGGTGAATTTGTTGCTGTGCCAGGGTAAACATCCTAGTAATTTATCCATCTTATGGTGTCAAGTCTGTCTAACATGAAATAAGCCGACGTCAAATGTTGCTATAGGATCGCGGGAAACTTCTGTCTTGTATGCGCTTTATGTGCGCTTTCTTTATTTCAGTGCCAATTAGCAGAGATAAAACGTTAATCAATTGCTTTAACGAGCGTGACGGAAGTGGGTTACTTTCTTTCTGACTGACATCAAAGCCCCTTCTTAGATTACAAAGTGGACTTTGTAATCAAAAGTGCCAGTCGGTGGACAGGCCTAGTTCTCATCAGGGTGTGACTTTAGATTTAAAATTAGAGTGGATCAATGTGATTGACAGATTGATTTACCATGTCTCACTCTGATGAGAACGTAGGTTCGAACGGCCTCAGTGTGCCAAAAATCTGTCTCTTTCTTTGCGTCCACCTTCTTCATAGTATTAAAGATATGTATGATACAGGTTTTTCCGCTTCTTCTCATCGAACAAAGGGAAACCAAGGACGAGAAGTGCAAGGAATGCTACATGAAACAGGGCATAACGGAATAACCAGACCCAGGACCAATAGGACCGGGCCCTAACGGACCAGACCCCTATGAATGTCAATTCCTTTCCGTCGTGAGTTTGTAATGACGGTACAGAAATTTCATTTCGAAAGTGAAGACAAGGCCAATACAATCATCGCTGAAAATAAATAACTAAATTCTGGCAACCACATCAACTGCAAGAATGCACAATATGCTACAATGATCATCTAATCATCAGACAAACTTCCAGTTGAAAGGAACGAAGACCCACGAAGATCGACGCATGATCAACTCTAGCAAGGCCCTGTAACTTACTTCAATTTCCCAAGGACAAGATTCTCATTGACATTCAGAACAAGATTCAAATAACATACCATGCCAAAATCTAATACAAAACACAACTACCACAACCAATTGTCTTAGCTTTCTTTATTTTAGGACGATACATTGTTACCTCAGGGGGGCTTTCTAGGGACCAAGGACTAGGCTCTAATGTGTAACAAAGCAAGTAGCCCATTATCAGTCATCTGGAAACATGGAGATGAATGGGTATTCCACTGGGGTCCGGTCCGTTAGGGTCCGGTCCTACTGGTCCTGGGTCTGGTTTTTCCGTTATGCCCATGAAACAGACCCTCAAAGGGCATGGCACGGACTTTGTTTTCAAAAGGGCTTCTGGCAATGCTCGATTAGTACCCAGTTATGCATGAATGAAAGTCGACCAGTTGCACAATGTTAGCGAAGAATCGATTATGAATGAAAGTCGAATAGTGACGCAAATTCGATTAGTACAGCAACGTCGACTATGTCATGCACTAGATTAGTCGATTATATACCATTAAAGAGTCACTGCTAACCATGATGCTTTGTGGCGCCAAATTTGACTTTCGTATTATCTGAAAGTCGTTTCTGGCCTAAATTCTCTTTGCCTTACTTTTTATTCAGTGAACAAAGGATTTATTTGACAATGGACTCTAGCATAGACAATGGTGTAGAGTCCAAATTTTGATATTTCTCTTTCTCCAATTTCAAAAGGGGCCTAAGAAACGGACATACCTCACATACCTCGCACGTGCAGTCTCCAGTTGTTTGTTTGTCCATAACGAAGAATGAGCGCAAAGCCTAATGGTTAGCAGATGGTCTTTAATCGAATAATCGGCACTCTTCGATTTATCGGTTAGGCCAAATGCTATTCGATTAATCGGAACTCCTTCGATTATTCGATTAATCGAAGATCGATGGACAGGCCTAATGAGAACGTAGGTTCGAAAGGCCTCAGCGTGCCAAAAACTGTCTTTTTCTTTGCATCCGTCTTCTTCCATAGTATTAAAGTAACCACTTTTAGTAGCAAGTTTTTTTTTATCATACTTATATACACTCCCGTAACGAAAGTATCCGGACAGTCGAAACAAAATGGCGTCGAATTTGACCGTTAGCCTTTCGACCCCCAAACGGTTTAGCCGTTATGCGTCCATTTCAGGGACTGGAAACCAAAGATTTTCCCGCCAAAAGTTTATTTATCGATCACGCAATCACGGAAGAAATTGAAAATTGAAAAAGAAAGCAAAGTAAACGCATTTTGATAGCAAAAATGAAATTAGTTGTGAGGTAACAAAACAACCCAAAACCAAGAAGCATCCTAACTTGAAAATGATATTTCAAATACAATTCCAAATAAATTGCTTACTTGGGATAGCATCACTTTGCGAAGAAAAGTCTGGACTTTGCAAATGTGGGAGAAAATTCAAGTCATATCCCGACAGAAAGGAGTTATAGATAACAAAAGGAACAGTTGCTGCAGTCGAGGTAGGGATTTGTAACAACAGAATTATGGCAATCAAATTCAAAACGGAATTTTTGCAAATAATATTTGTCCGGGACATGATCATTTTGCTTAAGTTGATTCTCATCCTATGTAAGATAAACAGACTGATACCAATTTTAGGCCAACCTTTCCTCCTATTTATATTTGTGAGGCTTTGCTACAAATTAAATCTTACCTTGGCAACAACGATGTCACAACCCTTCAACCATGCGAGACTAAAATTTATTGGCCATTTTCTAGGCAAGTGTCTTTTCCCATGCCATTCACACGATTTTCAAAACGCAATCTTTTCTGCTTTGTTTGATAGCAGAAACAATCACATACACCCATGTAGCAGCCTCCAAGACTGGCAATTTGTTAAGCATACTGTCTTGTTTTCGGTTGATTTGTTTCCTCACAGCTAACACCATGTTTTGCTTTCAAAACAAGTTTACTTTGCTTTCTTTTTCAATTTTCAATTTCTTCCGTGATTGCGTGATCGATAAATAAACTTTTGGCGGGAAAATCTTTGGTTTCCAGTCCCTGAAATGGCCGCATAACGGCTAAACCGTTTGGGGGTCGAAGGGCTAACGGTCAGATTCGACGCCATTTTGTTTCGACTGTCCGGATACTTTCGTTACGGGAGTGTAGTATCAAATTTTAGTCATCGTCCACTTATCTGGACTTGTTGCGGTAAAGATTCTCAGGGCTCTTTCGTCAGCCATGTTTTATTTCATTATTTTACATTTTACCTCAAAAGGTCCAGAAAAATGGACGATGATTAAAACTGAGAATAATAATAATAATAATAATAATAATAATAATAATAATAATAATAATAATAATAATAATAATAATAATAATGATAATACACAGAGAAAACAAGACTTGTTTGTTTGAAAATTTTCGATCTAACGTAGATCTTCATCAGTCAAATAATGTTCGAAGAAATGCTCTACAATCTAACGCTATCAAATACGAATGTAAACTTCCATTAATGAAAGAGTCTAAAGTTCCTATAATGAAAAAGAGAATGGAGTACGATTAATGAGACGAAAGTGGATCAAACTGCTAAATATGTTTATATAATTTGTAATATGTCTGGTATTAATGAGCTCGGTAAGACATATTACAAATTATATAAACATATTTAGCAGTTTGATCCACTTTCGTCTCATTAATCGTACTCCATTCTCTTTTTCATTATAGGAACTTTAGACTCTTTCATTAATGGAAGTTTACATTCGTATTTGATAGCGTTAGATTGTAGAGCATTTCTTCGAACATTATTTGACTGATGAAGATCTACGTTAGATCGAAAATTTTCAAACAAACAAGTCTTGTTTTCTCTGTGTATCATCTACTTTAAACAAGAATAATCAATCTTACTTGACGTAATAATGATAATAATAATAATAAAGAATTTATTTAAAGTTGGGTGTAACAACATAGTTTACTCTAAGAATAGAGCAGCTAATTTAAACCAACTATTTACAAAAATACCATCTCTACAGTTTAAGCTAATTACATATATTACAATTACAATCATCTCCATAGACTTATGCCTTTTCGTCCCTTGTTTCCCTGCGTTCTTTGATTTGCTGATATCACTTGGTCAATAGGGACTCATAATACTAGCTGTTAACGAAGTTAAGTCAGTGCTGCTCAGCCTTAAATGCAGTATCGTATAACTAAAACGGAGTAAGCTGTTCAAATTCATATCGCTAAAATAGCTCATTTCGCTCTACGGTTATTAAAATCTTATTAAGGAGCTATCAGCAAATATTAAGCTGTTCCGAAAACAGTTTCAAAGCGAAATCATCAAAAACTCTAGACAGTAGGGCTGATTCAAGTGAAATAAATTTCAACATCAAAGTTAGCCTTTCTGCTTTAGAATAGGCCATATAGTATGTCGAATGAAAATTATTTTTCTTGACTGGTCGCTTCTCGAAAGCACCTTTTGACTTATCCGGCACAATTTATATGATCCTACACAATTTAAACCTATTCGGCACTATAGTATGATTTCGTTCTTTTGACTTATCCGGCACAATTTTCAAGAAAAAATGATCCAGAAGTCCTCAACTTGTATAATATTCCTAAATTTCGACAAATATCGACAATGCACGGATTTTTAGTAAAGAGATGAGAACCTAACATAGCAACAAATTTGTAATAAAAGACTGACTGGAGGCAAAAAAACACGACTTATATTTCAGCAAACTTAGGCCTTCGAACTTACATTTTCTTCAGAATGTGACAAACATTAGTCCACAAAATATGAAAAAATGTCAGTCACACTCTGAAAAGAACACAAGTTCGTTAGGTCTAAGTGTACTGAAATACTTAAAATACAAGTGAATAAATTGCCTGTCAATCCTTCAACAACACATAATGAAATGAGCTTGTATGTTTAAAAGTTTTGCAATGGATATGAGGATTGTGGGTCATGGTTGGCAACATAAAATGAATGTGACTTCTTGGTAGACAATAGCAGTTTATTGTCAGTGGAGTGTTATGCTGAAGATAGAATCACACGACACATAGATCATTTGCACTGTGCGAACATTTATCAATGAAAGCAATATCGAGACCGAGACTCTTTCAGCTGCAAATATGATCATAGTCAACGATCCTTATCATTCACTTTTGTGCAATTTTCTGTTTGATGATTTCCTTTGAAACGGGAAATTATCGTCCATTCTGTTCTGAAACCCATTGGGTTTGACATAGTATGATGCCACGCAGGCTAATGTGCTGTTTGTTTATTGTAGCAGGGTTAGGCCGCTAGGCCCGCATTGCCTTGCCTTTTCGTCTTCGAAGCTCTAGCTCTTCTGAAACCATGAGCGATTCTGACACGTGAAGAATGTTTCAGTATTGTCTATGTTACCTCACAAATAAGTCAAAATGCTTTCCTGTTTTTGTTGGTATTTCCTTAATTTTGTTTGAGCCTTGTCGAGCTGCGAGTTGAAATTTGATAGCAAATGAAGGATCTTGCGGTTAGCAGATATTGTAAAAAGTCATGTGTCTCAAGCAGGTCTTTGATCGCACATGCGCATTAGGGCAAAAATACTTCGTCCACCCTCGATTCTCTGCCCTATATGACTGCTCGCGCATGCTCGCAGCAATTACGCTTATATAATGGGCCCACTTTGTCAAAATGGCCTAAACAGGTGGGAGTTCTCGTACACTCAACAAAATCGCTTCAAAATCTGGTTTAAAGATCTCGAACATTGAAAAGGAAACTTTTAGTACAAAGAATGATGTTGTCTTGACCTACAACACGCAAATTGCATACCTTTCAGACAGTAATCTTCCTCTGTAGAAGCAAATAGATCCATCGAAGCTGCGAGAACTCCAGGCTTTGTCAACCGTTCTTGAGGAGCAACAACAATAGCATTCTGAATAGCGGCCCCTGATTGGTTAAAAACTGAATTCTAGCGATTTGATTGGTGAATACGGAACCACCCTACGCGGCCTAAAGTGGGTCCACTATTTAAGAGTAATGTTATCAGTCCCTCTTGACCAAGGAACGCAGGGAAACAAGGGACGAAAAGGCATCAGTCTATCATCTCCATTCCATGATTTGATCTTACGTTTGAACGAGGCTATAGATTTACTGGACTTTATCTCATCAGATATAGCGTTCCACAGAATACTGCCTCGGAAGACAATTGAATTGAAGCCGTTTAAAACAGTTCCAGCTGTAGGTAGCTATAAAAGGTCTTTTACTCTGAGGTCGTAAGTCACTTCTTTTCTTATAAACAGATCCAACATGAACGCTGGATTTTGGCGAGAATGTTTCTTGAAGTCTATAAATGGATCTGTGATGAGCTTTTGCAAAAAAATATATGACTGTACGGTCGATGTGAAGAATTTACGTAACTGTAAGACAGAAATGTCCAGGGCGTCCCCAGTGAGTCAATAAGGTCTTCGACCTTTTTTGATTCAATATCGAAACATAATGATAACCATGGGAAGATAACCCTGTTCCTCAGACACCATTAAAACATACTATGATTAAAAGCTCAATGTCAGACACTGAGAATTAATTTTAGACACCAGGATCTTGCATATCCATTAAAAAGTCATGAGGCCATGGTCAAGATATACCGGATCCGTTTCGTTTAAACCCATCTTCGTCAAAATCACATCGTTCTCATTGCAGTCCATGGGGGACACTTGGGGGGCCAAGGGATAGGTCGCCCCAATGTTGGCTAGAACAAAGATCTTTTGTGCGAAAACAATTGAAATAAACAATGTTTTTACTGAAAAAATAGCTTCGTCCCCCCTGCCAATATTTGGCGAAAGTGTCCGCCACTGATTACAGTCAGGCGACGCCGGATTTCATTTCATTTTATTTTCATTCATTTCAATATTTAGCAAAATGTTTGCCAATGGGCGGCACATACCCGTACCCTCAACTTGTTATGTTACCTCCGCGGGTCTCGTCTTCAAACCACACCTGCAATGTTGGCAATTCTAGTAACTGACTTGTCAGCGACGAGAGGATACATTAATTCCCTTGAAAGTCCTTTTTATGTCATATCGATTCCCTTGATTACTATCCTTATCCTCCGAATCTGCCCTTCTTTTTGCTTGATAAATGTCGGCTCACTAATGTTTCCTTGTCTGATCATGTCTGATAACGGGCCATGCTTGGAACGTCATGCTCATTTCAATTCGCATCAAAGTACTTGTATGTTTCTTATTTTGTTAAGCAATTAGAGTGGAAGTCCATTTGATATGGGAAAGGAAAGGGTGTGTTGTCAAGAAAATTTTCCACGATTGGGGCTTGTATTTCGCTAAGGCAAGCCAGCATTTAGGGTGCACATTGTCAAGCTTTGTACAAGCATGATACTGTAAAAATTATAGGAGTTCCCCCGGGTCTTAAATATCCCTAGCTCTCCTATAATTTTGACGCTGTTCAAGATTTCAGAAAAGTGGAATGGTAGAAGCATGGGTAGTTAGACACTGCAGCTATGTTTCGATGTATTTACTTCTGCGGAGGAGAGTTGTACGTTTCTGTGGAGGAGATTCGAAATTCCTCCGTAGTAGCAAATAATTTTATCCTCCGCAAAAGAACAAAATGGCGGCAATGAGCCACAACTGCGGTGTGTAACCATCCATGGTAGAAGTTTCCTTCCAGCAAAAGAAACACCTAACATTTTCAAAGAAACTTCTTGAAAGAAACTTCCGTCAACCATGTTTATATTACAGAGCATGACCAAACAATAAGTGTGAGGTAGAGTCAATAGGTCATATAACTGTTAATCTTTTATGAACTGGTCAGTGGTCACATCACATTCTTTAGACGTTGAAGTTGTTAATGTTTATTTTTTGAAGACTGCTATTTCAATCATGTATGAAACACTGGCACAGTTGCTATGTCTATATGATCTCGGTTTCCCCTTCTTTTCTCTGTTTCCCATTGCAAAGTGTCAATTAGCCTGCGTGCAGACAATACACGCAGGCTAAGTGTCAATCGATTTCAACTGTTTGGAACCCCAGGGAGTACTCTGGTATATCTAGGATAGGGGTGCCCAGGTTACCCTCTGGGTCTGAAATTTGGGCAAAGTTTATTTTTTTGGAACAGTAATTTGTACAATTATTCTTTGGGTTCGTGCAGTGCTGGATTTCTTTTTGAGTGTCAAGTATTAGAAAATTAAGAAACATGGGGAAAACATAACTTAAAAACAAAATTAAACCAAGTAATATTGTTGGGATCAAAGCACGTAAATATCCAAATAGATTATAACCTTTATTACCTTTGCGTGTGTGGCGTTAAGTTAGTTCGTAATTATTAATGGCGTAATAATTAGTTCTTTGTGTTAATACTTGTACCCCAGCCTGAGCACCTCTATCCTGAGTGTACCTGAGTACCCCCCCCCTGAGGATTGTATGAAAGCATTTCTTGTTTTGCAAGATATTTTCTAGGTTGAAATGCCCCTTATTTTGAGACTCTAGGTCCTAGGATTTTGTTTCAAATATACCCCTTTCTCAGCAAAATCTTGGATGAGCGTGGTGTCATATTTTCATTAACATTGCACCCACCGTGCGTACTTGTTAAGCCTTGTTAAGTATTATTATTATTAGTATTATCATTTTATTTAAGGTTGGCAACTTACATAGCTAAAATATAAAAATGCTAAGTCAAGCCAACAAATTAATTTACAATAATATATACTGCAAAATAAGTAAAACTAGTAGTGAATAAAATTACACAATTCATAAAATCTATATATACAATCTAAAAGAGATATAAAACTATAAAAAGCCGAGCTGAGGTATGTAATGTTTGCAGAGTCTACAGTCACAGTCTACATATTTCCAAAAATTTTATTCTATTCTTGAATTGTTGCACAGAATTTGCATCTTTGATTTCCTGTGGAAGAGTGTGCCAAATACGCTGTCCTCTATAACGGACTGTTTCAGTACCATATTTAACAGTATGTACGATAGGAACTGTGAATGTATTTGAATTTCTAAAATTATAAGCAGCATTTCTTTGAGGAAAAATTTCATCACTAACGCTGCTTCTTTCGCATGCAGATTCATCACTCTTGATGTTAGAGGACTTATGTAATCATTTGCAAACGATCATGGACAATAAACGTTCTCTGATTGGTCGGTTACAAGAAGCTTATGAGGATCACATGACCATTGACGCTGATTTTCACAGGTATCCCGTCTTTTTATTTGCAACCTGAGGTAGCATACAATATCTCTGGTATCTAGGTTCAGGGGCAGGAACAAGGATGTGAGCAGACAATGCCTCAAAATTTCGACCGTGTGAAAGCATTGCAAGAGTAACAATAATAGACAGGACTGCTATATTTAGACTGATTACATAGTCGTAGCTATCACCATTGATAGACTGATGGACACTCGAATTGAGACTCATGGACTTTCAAATTGAAAATTGGACGAATCCCCCCCACCCTCGATTTCGTGTCTGGACAAGGGTGTTAGGACATGGATGTTTCATTGATTATTTATTTACCTTGTTTTGATCCCTGTGTCTTATTTTGTTGTCTTGTTTTCTGTTCTGTTTCGTCTTCAACTGAGCGTGCCTAGGCCTAACCGCTCTCAAGTTGTTCGAATACAGCTCCCTTGTATTTCTGTGTCTTAGTGCGCCTTCGCACAAGATAGGTTTTAAAACCGAATGTGCGAAGGCGCACTAAGACCCAGAAATACAAGGGAGCTGTATTCGAGCAACTTGAGAGCAGTTGGGCCTAGGCACGCTCAGTTGAAGACGAAACAGAACAGAAAACAAGGCAACGAAACAAGACACAGGGATCAAAACAAGGTAAATAAATAATCAATCAAAACATCCGTGTCCTAACACCCTTGGTCTGGATATGGAAACCATAGCAACACTGTACGAAAAGCTGAGTACTCCAGGCAATGTCGGATGGGCCTAAGTTACTGGCTTGACTCTCCGATGCTAAAACATCTCAAAATTCAAGTTTTCAGTGATACTAGCCACGATGAACAAAAGCTGAAGTAACCAGATGAATTTTTCCCCGATCCAAGAGTCCACAAACCTTTCACTATGAACCAGTATTTCCTCATTTTAAAAGCCAAATAGTTCCATGAGCCCACTAAGTAATGAGAATGTCCAACTGTTGAAGGCTGCCATGACTATATCATAGCCTCGTTTCAGAGCGCACAGATTGGTCTCAGTTTGGGAAAAACTATGAGCTGTTGTTGTTGTTGTTGTTGTTGTTGTCATTGTTGTTGTTGTTGTTGTTGTTGTTGTTGCTTCGATAAATGAGACTTTATGGTGACTCAATGGTTTACTTGGTGAGTAAAAGAAAGTTGAGACGTTTTCAAGCCTGTAGTTTGTAAGCTGCTCACTGTGTGGGTAACTTGCTAACTTAGATAATGAAATTTTGTTGGTTTGTCTCGGTCATACTATTCTGTTCCAAGTGATCTTCTAAAGGTATTTTATCTCATAATCGTCAAGTTTGCATTGAAGCAAAAATCTCACCATTGTGCAATCTATGACATGCCCTCGGAGCCAAAATTTTAAATAACTTCTCTCTCTTTATACCCCATTTCTATGATTTACCCCCACCCACGTCTGTCAAATTCCAGAAATTACTGAAGATTTTCCATCTATTAGTCATACCAGCTCGCATGTTGATTTTGATATGGTTTGGGGATATGCAGAATTTCTGTATTTTACTCGTAAAATTGTATCCGCAATCCGCAAAATATGGAGTTACACGACTGAAAAGGTATCATATACTTCCTTATCATTTTATTTTGTGAATAAGCCCTCTTCTCAATTGAGCCCACCTCTCTGTTAATCCCCTCTGGAGTATCTGAAATTAATAAGCCCCGGGTGCACAATAGAATTTTTTTACGATATTTGCATCAGACCTTGTTTACATCAGAGTCTATAGACGTTGTTTGCATGCATTTCCGAATGCTATCAGGGACGTAGGAAGCATCTCAAAATTGGGGGCACGACACTTCGAGGGCACTTTTTTCCTTAAGAAAAATGGGGCATTTCCTAAAAATAAAAAGGGCACTTCTTTGTTTATTGCAAAATCTTGGTGGCACGTGCCCCCAGTACCCCGCGGTTCCTACGTCTATGAATGCTATTTTAGAGGTCTGAAAGATCTTGTCAAAAACTTGAAAGATGTAAGTGCCACTCACTTTCTGAATGACTAGGAAGTAAAAGCGCTCGCTTCGCTCGCGCTTTAACATTACTAGCTCCTGCGGAGTGCTTTTCATTGTTACCGGACTCCATCAGTGACCACCATTTAAAGGATGGTAGATCCCCGGACCGCCCCGAAGCCAAACCAGGGGTCGGAAAAAGGCCAGATAAAGCCAAACCTTTCAAAACAATGACCTATTGTTGTACCATTCATTGGTCTCTTGTTATTTCACGTAATGGACACTTGCATTCCATTGTTTTCACATACTATATTGTGTAGCTCCGGTGAAAAGCCTATATCTTTGATGTTGCCTTGCAAAGGAAAATGTCCTAGATTGTGATCGTCTGTACTCCAGTTTGAAGAGAATTGAATGAAAATTGACCAAAAATCTGAAAAGAAGCCAAAATTAAGCCAAACAGCCAAACTTAATTTTTGAAGCCAACAATAAGAGAAACGAGCCAAATTTCCAAAATTTGGCTGAAAAAAGCCAAGTTACCAACGTTGCATGAAATCAGAGCAGTTATGGTCATTCATAAGGATTCAAATAACTAAGTAAGAGTGGTATGCTATAAACCAGAAAATGAGAAAATCAGATATGCCCCTTTCTATAACATCCCTTTTCTCCCAAATAAGCCTCACATAAACCTCATCAAAATTGTTACGTTTTCAGCACATGAATCCAGTAGCAGATGCTTCAGGGTTACGTCGCCTCTCATAGCTTCAGAATGATTAATCTGACCTTAGATGACTTTTCCATCAGTTCATCTGCTGCAAAGTGAATACATATTTCCTCTTACGTAGGCCAAGTTTTATTTTCAAATAGTCTGACATTGCAACATGCCTGCAAAGGACCCTGGGTGACAATGGCTCTTTAATTGCTGGCGATCATTGATGTTGTAAATCTACTTTTGATAGATGATACATCTGTCTCTAAGCCAGCGACATACCCAGGAATTCGAAAGGGGTGTCGGATGGTTGTTTCCCTTCATACAGCAGGGGCGGATCTAGGCCGGGTTGACAGGTTTGAATAAACCGGTCAGATTTCCAGAGAACAATTCCCCCCTCTTTCAAATGCCGTTCCATTCATGAACATCTATCATACGGAGGCGCAAACCGTGAATTTCTCCTTATGAAAATTGATATCAGCTTTTGCTGAACGATAAGTGAGGATTTCAATCACTCTTTTGTTGTGCTGCATTCAGAAGACAGATCATAATTATCTATCGTCATACCGCATTAGTTTGATAGCATGACTCATGAATTGCGAAATTTTACAAAGGTGGAAGGAAAAACCAACCCGGTGGCACATTCATTTTGAGCTCTCAACCCGGTGCCAACCCGCTCCAACCCGAATCTTATTGCGCAAGACAGATGAGAGCTTCAAACTCTCCTGCGCAGAGACTATTCTGTCTCGTAAACTCTGTTTGCATTCAGCGTACATGGACTTTGTGCTTCCCTAGACTTGATACGAGATTCGATCGAGTGGTGTAAGAGCTTCTATCATAATTTTGCACATTCGAAAATTCTACAGAATGTAGCAAAGTATCGTTCGATTGAGATTCTTTTTCATTTCACTTCATTTCAAATTCTTTATACTGGGTAAAGTCTACAATAACAATTGATTTACAAACTGCCCTGTTAAAAACCTGATTACGATAATTACATAAGCAAATAAATACATAGATCGACCCTAAAAATACATTAATGAAAAAGAAAATTAAAATTTCAGAATTATGGAATTCTTCAATTAAAAACAGACTTCCCTAAAAGAAACTAAGGGCGTTGTCCAAAAACTGTACTGAAAAAGGGCGTTCCCTTAAAAATAAATGGGCGTGGCCCTAAAAAATTTTTCCGGGGGCTTCGCCCCCGGACCCCCCTATTACCATTGCGGCTTCGCCGCAATTCAACCCTGTCACAAAATATCCTGGATCCGCCCCTGTACAGTTTAGGTCAAACCTGGAGCCTATTGATAAAGACATGTCATGCATAGATTCGTTTCAAATATCTAAAAAAAAGTTGGCTCCCAGGGTAATTCTTTGGATGGTCAGATTTAGAGAAAAAACCTCTCCCTTCCACGCTCCAACGTCGCTTGGAAATGTTGCTAACTTACCCGACCATTTTCTTCTCAAATTTGAAAGAAATGAAAGTGTAAATAAAAGCTGAACAATATGCTTTTGAGCATATCCTTTTTATTTGCTTTTTGCAAATAAGAGCTCTTCTTTTTCTCCACGGTGACTCGTCTTTTCATTGCAGTTTCGATCTTACCTGAGGATTTCTGACTTTTCAACAAAGTTTCCTAATCTTCTCGAATTTGACAAGTGGCATTTCACTCATTCGAAAAAGGGTGGGAGATTTTTCAGAACAGAAGAATTTTTACGGATTTTGGTGGAACATTCGTGGAAACAAAAGGACTTTTGCGGAAGATATACAAGAAGTTTGAAATGCCCGGAATTTTCCAATCCCCACGATTTCTGCCACTGTGACAGAAGCCTACCAATATTTAAAAATTGCTCTATTGCCTTCGCAGTAATACAGGAAACTGCGAAGGCAGTAGTAATACTTATTTCCTGTATAGTATGATACAGGAAATAAGTGAAAATAAGTCAAACTATGCCAAGGCTTTCCTTGAATGAAATGACTAGCTGCTAAGTTATATTTTCTTGCACTGGAGATTCTTAATTTTTTGATGATCTAAGAATGGAGTTTCTTATCAGCAGTTTGTTATGAAAGAAACATTCGTGTTCAACTGTACACTTATAAAATAGATGTGTGCATTGATATGTTTTGCAAACTTTGCACACCTCAGTTATGTAACTTAGCTTAGCCCCAGCGGTGAGTGAATTGCTGAACTGTGATTGAGGTTATTTCCAAGTAACCCCTTCTGTAATAACCGAGGACTCTCCCTCGCTGTGAAACTTTAACCATACTCTACTTTGGTTGAAAAAGCTTGGTTAAGGAACAGTTTGCAGTCAAACATTCTTTATACCGGTAAACAGGATTTTTTTTAAGCCTTAAGCCAGTCATCCCGTCAACATTTGGAAATGTTCCTAGGGTCACAGGTCTGATTTGTACTGTATGCCATTATGGTCGAAGGAGAGAAACTCATGCTATGCCTATGGCTTTTAATAAAAGTGTCAAAAATGAGTTTCAAGAGTAATAGCTTTGTAACTTGGGCCAAATCTTCACTAAGAATTGAGTAAAGGTTCTGCGTGTTGTAATCAGTAAATTCTTAAGCAGAAGACCTGAAAGACTACAAGGGCAGACCATAGATGTCTACTGGCTGTCCCTGGAACGGATTTACTCTTGCATAAGGTCCAAAGGTCTCCTAAAATAACTGTCAGATGTGGTTCATTGCATGTTTATCTTTAAGCTGACCCTATTGACCCTTTCGGATTTTAGAATAACCTGAATACAACGCTAGAACGGCTATTAGAAATTAGCGGCCCCGACCCTCGACGTCATGGCCCTAAGCCCTCGGCCCCCATAGTCGCGGTTGCTTCAGTCAAACCTTCATAAAAACATATTGCGATTCCTTGCTGGGTTGCCCGGGGGGTTTACCTTGGAGAAAAACGACGGGGTTGTGCCTGCCAGAACAAAATTTTATGACCCTGTCCTGGAATAAAATACTGAAAACATAGTACCTGTCCTGCAATAAGTTCCGGGAACTGATGGTTGCAAAATATTCTTCTTTAGCTCTATGAAATGGACAACGCTTAGAGCAAGATTGGTGAATTGTAACTTAACACAGGCAAAGGTTCCACTGAAATCAATTGAATAGGAGTATGGTGGCCGAGAGTTGCCATTTCAGTTTTATACAAGTTTCTATGTGAAAATGATATCAAATAGCAATTTGAAATCACTTTAATTTCATTTTTGATTTCAATTTACTTTTTATTTTGAAAAAGACTGAAAAGAACATCAAAATGAAATTGAAATTAAACTGAAATCAAAATGAATAAAAATCGAAATGAAATTGAATTGAAATTAGATTCATTTCCACGTGGCCGAGAGCTGCCAACTCTGCACTGTTTGTCGCCTTGGCCGAGAGCTGCCAAGATTTCGATAACGAGGCTGACTTTGGCGGGAAAATCACCACGTTGAAACAGTTGCTTCCAGTCGAATGCTTCCATGAGTGGCAGCAATCTAGCAAGCAATCATGGCTCAAAACCAAGCAAAACTATGGGCCAAATATGCCAACTCAATGAAAGTTAAGAGAGCTAAGAAAGGCTTTACAGCTAAAGGG
This sequence comes from Aurelia sp. 3 sensu Dawson et al. (2005), assembly GCA_964020215.1. Lineage (NCBI taxonomy): Eukaryota > Metazoa > Cnidaria > Scyphozoa > Semaeostomeae > Ulmaridae > Aurelia > Aurelia sp. 3 sensu Dawson et al. (2005). The sequence goes on from OZ026589.1 coordinate 17,559,457, forward strand.
AAAGATAAAGGTGCTGATGCAAACATAACAACTGGAGCTGCAAGCATTCTGGAAAGAAAGGAAATCGTGGTCCAGCCACTCGCCACCGAAGCCACCGGGAAAGCTAAGAAGTTTGAAAGAACAGGCCCTCAAGAGTTCGTCAGTTTTCTATTCGAAGAATTAACAATTGATAACGTAGTGGCCGCATGCAATCAACATTTCAAAGAACGTCTGAAAGGAATGACGTGTGAAATTTTGGCCAGCGAAAGAGGGCCTTCGTGCAGCAAGTTGTGTCAATTGCCCAATCTCAAATTGATACACATTCGATTTGTAATGGCCAGTGCCACTGACAAGTACAATCCATTGTCTGACTTTGATTATGAAACAGAAGCGAAGACTCCAGGTGGAAGTTCAGGACATGATACGCCTTCTGTCAGTCAGTCAGTCTCAGTTATTAAACACAGTGCTGCCTTCAAAAGAAAGACCAAAGAAGCTGAAATTGGCAGCATCCCAATAAAGAAAAGCATTTCAGTAACAGCCATGCTTAAAATGGGGAAAGTGATTAGTGATACAAGTGCTCCACCTGTTGTCATTTTGGTCTCTCAATTCAATGTTGATAAGATGCATTGGTCATCCCCAGTTGCAACACAGTTTGTCATTGAGGAAAAAGAATTTGCACGTGGTGGATTTAGGTCAGCATTCAAGGCCTCTTCAAATGCTGTGACTTTCCATGGAAAATGCATGATTGTCAAGAAGTTCCTGCCTGCGACTCTTGAGACCATACAAATAGTTAATGAGACCCCAGAAATTCATGCAAAGAAATCTGTTCAGATGCACACCTTGGCACAAAGCCTAGCAAGTCAATTGGCAATTTCAGTTGAGAAGGGTGGGAATAAAGATTTCTTTGGTCATTGTTTCCGATATGTGAATTCTTACATTGGCCAAATTACAAAAACAGGGGATTATGTGACCATTGAGGATTTTGCAGGTGATAATTTTACAAAGTATGTAAACAACAATGGCCTACTTTCTACTGCTAATGATGAAGAAATGCAAAGAAAGGCAGAATGTCTTGTTCATTTTTCATATCTCAAATCAAAGAAGAAACTGATGTTGGTGGATATACAGGGCAGTGACTACTCACTGACAGACCCTGAGGTGGCGACACTTGATGGAAGCTTTGATGATGACCAGCTACTCTTTTGTGCAGGAAACCTGTCTGATGTAGCCTACAGCAATTTCTTTCATGCCCATGTATGCAATGTATTTTGCAGGCTTCTTAACCTGGAACCACAGATAGTAAGTGAAAATAAGCACAGTCAAGAGCATTGAACAATATAAAGGATACTGACATTTTGAAGTTCTTATATTTGTTTTGTTATGAAGTGTTTACAGGACATCAGATATAACATGTGCTTTTAGATAAAGATACTTTTGAACAAAGTTGTTTGGTTGTATTTCATCTGGATTTTGCAAAATCAATTCAAACGATTCCCTTTGCTCTTCAGTGATGTAGTCTTGTGGGGCCTCTAATACGCCAGACAGCATTGCAACCTCCTTCAACTGTACATCTGTCACCTGAAAACCTGCAGATAAATGCATCCTCTGTTAAATATAGATATATCTTGCAAGAAAATTTAAGGTTTTATAATGTTTGGTTTGAGATCAAATGTGGTCCAGCATTAAGAACAAATTGCAAGGCATCTACTTTATGTGAATATTAAAGCCATTCTATTTGCCAAAACAGCATTTTCCATCCTCTCCTTTCAGCATAAGGTCAGTGAAACTCCTTTAATATTATGTACACTAATGGTAAGAAAGGTATTTTCAACAAACAAAGCAGGGTGAAATGATATGAGAAATGGACCAGCAGATTTAGGCACATTTGCTCATGCTCCAAAGCATATACTCCAAACATTTATATACAAAGTGTTCCAAAATTTTGATACCAACCCTAACCCTATCCTAAGTTATCACAGTTTTGTAACCCTTGCACATTTAAGCTAATTCATAGAGTCCTTTTGGGTGAAACCTGTATTTTGCAATGAACTGACAGTTCTATGGATAAAAACAATGTTGGTTTCGCATAATTCTAAGGAGTAATTTATTGAATGTCATTCCATACCTATAACTGAAAAAGACATGATCTACTGAGGGTAAAATGGGTAAGTTCAGGGTAAAATGGGTAGGGTGAAAATCATGGATGAATTTTAACAAATTTTGTTTTCAAAATTTTCCTGTAGCTATGATTGCTCAAACTAACCTTCCTTTTGGGTGCCTAATACCAGGGAGGTGTTAATAAATGGGGGGTAGGGATCTTTCAAAGATATTAATAAATAGGGGGTTCTCAATAGATGGGGGGTTAAATAAAGAAGAATGTGCACCACTTTTAAACTTTTGACAAAAAGAACTTTGTCTTCGCCTGTTTTCCAAGACAAAACATTCCAGTTAGTTTGCGACTACACTGCAATGACTTATTATTTTCAAAAAATATTTCATATAAAAATCATATTGAGCCTTGGACACTGTTTTGCCAAAATTAATAAATGGGGGTCTTAATAAGGGCCAGGGGTGGGAAAAATCTTTGAAAATAATTAAGCATCCCCCTTGTATTAGGCACCTGAGAGTACTTGACAGTTAATGTTGATTTATCAGTTCAGGGTCTCCTGTTTTCCATCAATCAGCACTACCCATTTTATCCCTAGCCTACCCACTTTACCCCAGTAGACCCTGCTGAGTTGGAAGGAGTAATAGCATTTCAGTTAAAAAAACTGAGAGTTGCCAACCACAGGCTTTCAATCCATATCTTTCTGGGAACTGGAATATATGGTTTGGTACTCCATCAGCCATGTAAGTGTCCTTTTGGGCTCTGATACGATGTGTGTTCCATACAGTTCTGAAATCCTCTAATTCCCTTTGCAGCATTGGAATCATGACAAATGCCAGCATTGATCTACAATCACAAAAAACACAAATTTGTTTGGTTTTGCAGTTGTGTATTTGAAGTGATTGTTTCAAATATTACATAATTAGTTCCTGGTGTTTTTCTAAGCTGGATCAGTTTGACCCTTTGTCATTTGGGGATTGAAAACTGTCAGATTACCAATTGAAAATCTGAGTACTAGCAAAGGATTATTCTTTCAAGGACATTTTCATTTAACCTCAAAATCCAAAGCAAATTTCAACTTGTCTGAAGTATATACTGCTTTATTAACTTTCACATCAGGATGACCTGCATGATATCTTGACAGAGGCATGATTTTCAGAGATGGAATGGTCTGAGAAATCTGTCTTAATAAAAGCAGCTACAACTTGAGAAGCTTCCAAGAAAACCTAAAGAACTTTAAGAAATTTTCTGTGAACTGATGGTCAAATTCTCAATTTCTTTAGAACAACTGCTATTTGAGAGAATATGTTACTTATATCAAAATTAGCTGTATAAATATTTGTCACACAGCACAAATCAGTAATGTCAGATTGAAGTGATAGAAAAAAAAGAAATGCACCTGTGCATCACATCATTAGGATCATAATGACAGTTATCCTTTAGCCAAGCCAGACCAACTTTGAAGAATTTCTCCAAACGATCATGCAACTCTTTCCACCATCGTTCTATCTGTCAATATAAGCAATGAGGTAAACCTTGAATTTTCATTGCTTATCCAAAGGAAGAGAACCAAAAAAACCTTGGAGAGGAACTCTGATATTTTAAACTGCCTGACATTTATGGGTCCAATGGTTTCAATAGGACATGAGGACATTTGTGACTTTCTAACTGAGAATTTCAACTTCATTTAAATTTTCAATAGTAACCTTGGGAAGCATACAAGATGAGAAATGAAAAGACACCACATGGCAAAATTTTTCTAGGTAGTAGCTCCCAGGTGCCGTAGTATATAATGATATCATTGAATTTCTGATGACAATAATGCACGTGATGCTCTTTGTCAGGTTGTATAGTCACCATGTCCAGTGGCAGTACAATAGAGTGAGTAAGTAATAAGCAACATATGACACAAATTCATTTCCTTAATAAATTGCAGCAACTGTGTGAAGTTGTGGCTATTGGGTTTCAATGCAACTCACTTGGTTTGATGGTGAAGGTCCATAAATCACTGAATCCGATGGATTTTCCACATCACCTTGGAGACTCCTCAAATATGCATGCATTGTGCTTATGATGGTTGTCTCCGTTCCTTTGTCTATGCGGATAAAATTTGCAAGCACTTGAGTTTCAAAGAGAGCATCAAGGTACCATTTACCAACAAGAACTGGATCTGAATTTGATTTCCATACCCGCAACCATATGAGGTATCTACTAGCTGTGTCTATGCAACCATACACAGCTAAAGGAAATGTCGAATTTTGGTATCCCATGAGTTTATCATGGCCATCCAAAGAGTGTGTCCAATTTGATCCAGTTGTTATAAAATGACCTTTGGTTACCTTCTTGGCTCCTGGGGCTCTCTGTTTGAGCCCCTCAGGATCAAGGTCGGTCATGATATCATACACTAAGTCTCTCGGAACCTTCATATTATGCTTTTGTCGAAGCTTTTGCGCCATTGCTCTATATCCTAACAGTGCACCAGGACCACCGAGTTCCTTTTGAACAGCTTCCTTGGCATCACTCAGCGTCACCCCCCTGTCGATATATCGAACGTTGAAATAGGCCAGTCTCCTGTCTAAAGATCTCATGCTCCATGGATAGGCTGGAAAATCCCTTGACATGAAATCCAAAATCTCGTTTCGCTGCATATTTTGCAGGACATACCCTTCTAGAACTGCTTTGAGAGCCAAGTTATCTTTCCATCCAAGTTTTGCAGCCATACTCCTCCCTCCCTTGACGTTACTTTAGGGCATGCAAAATGCAAAAACCCAGTGGAAAATTCAAAGCGAGGCTGATGGCAGCTCTCGGCCAAGGCGACAAACAGTGATTCAAACAGTGCAGAGTTGGCAGCTCTCGGCCACGTGGAAATGAATCTAATTTCAATTCAATTTCATTTCGATTTTTATTCATTTTGATTTCAGTTTAATTTCAATTTCATTTTGATGTTCTTTTCAGTCTTTTTCAAAATAAAAAGTAAATTGAAATCAAAAATGAAATTAAAGTGATTTCAAATTGCTATTTGATATCATTTTCACATAGAAACTTGTATAAAACTGAAATGGCAACTCTCGGCCACCATATAGGAGGAAAGCCTCAGAGAATTTTTCAGAGTTGTTTATTGATTTTTTACAACAATCTGACCTCTCCCGGAAAAAAGACCCAAAAAGTATAACCCTGTCCCGGAATAAAGACGAAAAAGGCATAACCCTGTCCCAGAATCTTCAGCTGAAAATGACACCCTATTGGCAGGCATATCCCGGGTGGTCATTGTATTAAGTAAACCCCCCCGGGCTGGGTTGGCTCGTTTTCGACAGTGAGTTAACCCGGCCAGGAGAGCTAGCCTTTCCCACATACCGTAAAAGCTCTATTAAGCCCCCGGGGGGGCTTATTTAATTTTGGACACTCCAGAGGGGGGCTTATTAGAGACGGGGGGCGCTTATTTACAAATTCAAATGAGATGGATACGAATAATAGCTCATTAGTTTCTTTGGAAATAACCTCGTCTCCCCAATCTGGTTGATGGCCAGGGCGAAAACGCGGACAGCTCGGAAAACTCGGAAAGTTCGGAAATTTTTTTCCAATTTTTCCTCGTCCGACTTGTCGTATTTCCCCTGTGCCAAATTCGAAAACGCGGAAAAAATTTTCCACGTTTTCGAAAACACGGACAAAATTTTCCGCGTTTTCGAAAGCGCGGAAAATATTTTCCAATTTTTCGAAAACGCGGAAAATATTTTCCAATTTGTTGAAAACACAGATACAACTTTCCTGAGCTTTTCCTAGGACACCAGATAGAGCTGGAACTTTCTATGACATATTTTTACTTATTTTCGTGTGATTCCAGTATTTTTTCACTCTAAATGTACTTGAGTAATGTCTAAACATTTGGCAAGATTCAAAAACATTGCTTCAAAAGGTCGCAGGTAATGAACATGAATATGAACATGAACATGATTTTCATAGGACCTTTGAGAAACTCATTAGAAACCTTGAATACGCAAAATCTAATAATTCGAAGAAACTTCTGGTACTGGAATGAATTCTTAGTTTCTTGTGTTATCTAATAATGAATCTTTGCATTTTCAGTGGTATTCAGAGGTTATCATTTTCTTGCAACCTTGTCCCCAAAACCTTTTGTCATACTTTAAAATGAGGCCAAATATGACAAAGGCCCTGGGGATCAGGTTGTATTTCTTCTTAGCGATGAGTGTATTGATCTTGCCTTCTTTTTGACTTACACGTTTGTGTTGCCATTAAAACTCACGATGGGGAGAGGAATAGGTGTTCCCGACCCGATCCCTTAGAGTTAGGTCATACTGATCCTCTCGTTTTTCCGTTTGTCCATGGCTAACCATGGTTAGGCCGTTTGCATGTTATGAACTTGCCAAACACATTGTAATCACTTCAGGTATTTGACATTTCAATTCCTGCAAATAATGTTATAGGTCAAATGTCTCTTCTTCCGTGATTTGAGAACGATCACGCACTCATCTCCTACCGCTCTCATTGTCATCAGAAAGTTTGCCAATTATTTAACATAACTGCTTATAAGAAACTCAACTCTCAGATCGCCAAAAACTTAAGAAACGGGAAAATATAACTTAAGAAAGTATCTATTTTACGAAATCCTCAACATAGTTTTTCTTAATTTTCCGTTATTCCCTGTGTGGGACTTGGAAGGTACTTGAGTAATGTCGAAATATCGGAGCAATTTAAAGAAAATTGTTTCAAAATATTCATAAGGGAACAGATGGTAAACATGAAGAGTGTTATGGAACATTTGAGACACTAGCAAGAAACCCCGAGTACTCAAAAAAGTTTGATAATTTCAAGAAACTTTCAGGACCGGTCCAAATTTTTAGTTTCTTTAAAAAATTTGTGTAAAGCTGCCAATGACAACATTTTCCATGTTTTCGAACAATTGGAAAATATTTTCCGTGTTTTCGAAAACGCGGAAAATATTTTCCAATTTTTCGAAAACATGGAAAATTTTGTCCGTGTTTTCGAAAACGCGGATAATTTTGTCCGTGTTTTCGAAAACGCGGAAAATTTTGTCCGTGCTTTCGAATTTGGCATAGGGGAAATACGAAAAGTCGGACGAGAAAAAATTGGAAAAAAATTTCCGAACTTTCCGAGTTTTCCGAGCTGTCCGCGTTTTCGCCCTGGCCTCTGGTTGATTTGTTCAGTGAATAGAAATTACTGTTATACCCTGGGTACCAGAGCCTCAAAATTTAAATGAAAGGAATCTATTACTGTTATCGATTATCAGACGAAACAGTTTTCTTTTACCCCGACAATATTTATGGATTCTTTCAAGCCGAAAGAGTTATCTTCTGCCCAGAATGAACAGAAGATAACGATTCACATGGGTTTATCAATAGCGCCTTGGGCAAGTCTGCCAGACTAAGACTACAGCACTTTTTATAAAATGATAGTAGAGTACCATCGCCCTGAATCGGCACCCTAGCGCGTTCTCCGAGATTTTGGCTTGTTTACAAACTTTAAAAATGGAACGGTCTAGGGACTAGTATATGAAAATAAAGCCTGAAAATGGTCTGCTGACGCCATATTCTTGCTCTCTGACTGTTCATGCTTGTTTCCTTGGCTTTGCTTACATGTTGCGAAGATTTTTTCAACATACCTGAAAAGTGACGGTAAGCGTTCGTCCAGTTCTCCATTTATTTTTCGAAGCCGTGTTTTTGTTTTGATTCATTTTCATCGATAAAATACTGGCAAAGGTCAAATAACTTGTTTCAATAGTTTCTTCTGCCCCTTTGAATGAAATATTTGAAAAGTCCTTCAAGTTGTCGATTTCCAGTTTTGTTCAGGGGGTTTCTTTTCCAAAGCGAGTGGATTGGCTAAAAATCGCCCTGAACCGGCATAGTGTGTGAAAATGGTCTGGTGTAATGCATAGTGACCTCCCCCCTTTTCCCTGGACGACTTTATGAATAAAAACAGGTAGTAAATGATATTTTGATTCTAGGAACACATTTCTGACTTGGTGACATTTTTCGTGGAGTTGGAAGAGGTGCATTTTTGAAATAACGTAATGACGGTAATATGTATGAGAGGTTAAAACTAGGGAGGAACGAAAAGCTTTAATTTTCCATCCGATCAAAATGCAATGAATATCAATTACATGGGGGATGTGACCCTAGAAAATAGCTGATTTGACAGTATAGTACAACTATCTTTCGGGATAGCTGATTGCGGTAAAATGAAGGGTGCCGGTTCAGGGCGATATAATTCATTTAGGCCGATTTTTACCGTTGCTTCTTTAAATTCTAGCTGTACTTCAAAAAGTGGGAAGATTAAGTTGATGAAGTGATACAGTAAACACCATGAATTGAAGAATCTTTTGATGGCAAATAATTATTTTAAGTCCCTATCATAACGCTCATAATAGGTGATTTATCTGAAAGGTGCCGATTCAGGGCGATGGTACTCTATATCGAGATTTACAAAGTAACAACAACAGCTTAACTTAAAAAGAAGAAACCTGTGTTGGTGGCGAAGTACAGTAAACCCCGCAAACAAGAACATAGCAAAATAAGAACCTGTGCAGACTGATTTTGTTGGGAAAGACACCCAAAGATAAGAACCAAAAACAGGCTGATTTATTTGAGGCTGTTAAATGGTGTGCCCTACGTGTCCTCGTGCCATAGATGTTGGCGTGCCCTCATGCCCGCGTGCCTAGATTTTCGGCGTGCCCTCTTGCCCTAGTGCGAAATGTTCAGGAAACTCTTGAGGGAGGTGAACCTTGAAATGTTTATTGAAAGTCTGAAACTTAGTGAACCTTTTTTTCTAAATTTTATCTGAAAAAACCCAAGTAGAGGATTTGGAGTGAAAAATTTAAAGCGTGAATAAAGTTTTGTAGAGACAAACATCTACGAAACTTAACAGCAAGCACACATGACGGTATCTAATTGATGATAGCGACATTAACGGCTAGGCTGCACCAGGCTGCACCAATGAAGGAGATCATTTAGGGTAAGACGGGATAAAGTGAACCATCTTAGAGGTTTTTCAAGGATACGCAAAAGAGACTGCAGCTGAGGGCAATCTTGTTAACGTTGTTTTGACATTATGTCTGTGGGTAAGTTTATCCAGCAAAAATGTTTTTGAAATCTTTTTCCACTGTCTTACAAAAGAGCTTTCTCAGGAGACCACTTCGCCTAGTTCACTTTACCGCGACAGGGGGTAAAGTGAACTACTAAGCAAATTGTTCAATAAAAATAATCAAATACCATTTGAACCTGAAATCGTTCTTCACTTTGCGACTCTCTGTCCTTTGCATGCCAAAACCAAAAAATCCAAGAAAATTCCACAAGATAGGCATTTAAAAAGTGAAATGGTGGCCTATGTTGAAAAGAATCTTTGCAGAATGAAAATATTTACCAAAAACCATTTTTAGAGGGTGGTAAAGGGTATTTCGTGAAACGTGATCTGCCATATTTTTAGGCCATATTTTCTTCTCGTGAAACGTGAAAAGCTAGTATTCATTTTCGTGAAACGTGAAAGTGCTATTGTGAGGAATCGACCTTAGTCGATATAAAACCCAAAGACATTTTAGAAAATATTTTAGAAAAGAAAAGATTAACTTCAACAAATAGTGGTTTGCAGCTGTATCATATGATACCACGAGATGCAACCGAAGAACATGCTAAGAATTGCACTAAGGCATTAAGATTGTATTTCGTAATACTTTACATCTTACTCGGTATATATTTACCATGTGGTTTAGCACAAAAATTGATTTGAGTATTGATTAGACTTCAAGTCAGTCGAGATATTGCAAAGTGGAAGTTTGATTCTGTATACAAAAGAAGTCTGATTTTATTTGCTTCGAACCCTAACATGGGGTAACTGATTACCCAGAGCAACCGTGTTAAACTATATTCCTTTAACGTGAAACGTGAAATTTAGCATTTTAATTCCGTGATTCGTGATCCGGAGCCCCTCTTTACCACCCTCTTTTTAGGGTACAAATTCGAGTCACATAATAAAATCTGAATACAAATCGATGGACCATCATGGGAATACACTTAGGAAAATGTTATATTGCATATAGATACCATACCACCACGGAGAGAAACTCTTTTTTCGAGGTAGTTCGCTTTACCCCGAAACCTCTCCCAAGTAAACATCTTTTATAGGAGTACCTTAGGGACTTGAAGAACAAAAGGGGTTAGCCGAGAGTAAGATGCAGAAAGTTTATTGTGCCTTTGAGAGGCTGTAAGTTGTGAGTTGGAGGAAAGACAAAGCCAGATAGGTTATTCGAAAGGACAAAATTTGTAAGAATGAAAGTGGTAAATTGTGATGCAATGCGAGAATTAGGGAGAGAAACAGAGTGTCTATGATTGACAGTAGAGGACCTAGATTGGTGATTTCTTCTCACAGATCCAGGCATAATGTTACTAAGCTGTTGAGAGCAATGCCCATGAAAGTAGCAACAGAAGAGGCACAAAGCAGTGTCGCAGGATAAGACAATTAATTGTTAGTAGGAAATTCGTTTAAATTCTCACCTAATCATTTTATTTGAAATTCGACAGCAGAGGACGACCTGGGGAATGGGCGATTTCTTCTCAGAGATCCAGGCATAATCTTACTAAGCTCCTGAGCGAGCAATGCCTATGAATATAGCAAAAGAAGAGGCACAAAGCATGGTACCCAGGGTACACAAAGCAGTGACGTAGATGAAACAATTAATTATTAGTAGGAAATTATGTTGCAGTGAAAGTGAAAGAGGAGTACCATCCATTTTGTCAATATTCAAAACATAATCGAATGTTCATTGGACTTTGTTTTTCCTGCATAAACAAATCATTGAATATTCTTGTTCACTGTGGTGTCCAGGGAAATCAACTCCTATTGTAATCCTTCACACGCTCCGCCCAACGGAAGTAACATTCGAATCGGACGGAAAACAAATAGCAAAGCAATGTTCGAATATTCATCCTATCATGAAAATCTATTTTCAAATAATCTTCGAATTTACATGCTATTCTTTTTCCGCTTTCATTGTAAACATCATCAAATCAATTTATTTAAATTTCATGCAGTGACAAGGAAGAAGACAAAGCTAGTCCAAATTTCTCTTAAATAAGCTGGTTTTCTGTTCGCAGAATTGATTTTAAAATCTGCAGTTTGCTTGAAGACATATTCATAGTTACATTACTAGAATAATCATCATTAGTCATATTTGTGTTGTTGCAGGTCACAGATCAATTGTTTGACTGACAATGTTTATCAAGGATACTGATTTCTGTAGAAATTGAAGGTGTTAGCTTAACCATGTTAACACACCTGAAACAATATAATCAACCTTATTCCGAAATTTTGATTCATTGGTGATGAGCCCTGATAATTTTTTGTTTTGCGTACATCACCTTATGTCAACTCTTGTATCCGCTCTCAATTCCCTGCTAATTAACAGACAACCAATTACAGCCTGACAATCAGTCCATTTTTAATCGTTCGTGCAAATTCAAGGGAAATAGATTGATGCGACGACGAAGCTCGATCGGTGGCAGATTGTTTTTTTTGAAGATGACTATTTGTTTGCACTGCAGTTTTGGAATGATACAGCCAAGCACTGAAGGAACAGATAACTGTTAGCTTCCAATTGTAGCGGAAAGAATGTGAACAGTTTATTCTGCATGAATTAGTACGCTTTTGTTTTTATGTAGATGACTATTTGTTTTGCACAGCAACATTGGCATTATACAACCAAGTCGTAAAGGATAAGATAACTGTTAGCATACTAATGACCCGTCTGTCATAGCAGAGGAAACAAATTGGAAATTTTGTTCTGAATGATCCTGGAAAAGACGAATATCTTTTCGTTTGTATGTTGATGACAATTTCTTTGGCAACGCTGACCATTTGCATGTTGCTGTCTAGTCAGAAAGGAGAAGATGACTGTTGGCTTACTAATGACCCGTCTGTCATAGCAGAGGAAACAAATTGGAAATTTTGTTATGCATGATCCCCCAAAAGGTGAATGTCCTGTATGTTGATGACAATTTATATGGTGTCGTTGACCATTAGCTGGATCCAACTATAACATGATCTTGCGTAGATGACCTTTCATTTGGCATTGCTGCATTTTTGATGACTATAGTATTGTAGGACATAGCAAAGTCGGATAGGAGAAAGTCAAATTTGAGAATTTAGGATGGGAGAAAGGATTAGTCAGTTTGCTTGTGACTGGTTTCTTATGACAAATGAGGTTAGTTAAACACTGCATCTTGAAATATAAATGCTATTTCAGTGTTTAAGTTGATGACCATTTCTGTGGCACAGTCGTCAAATTGATCAATCCCAAAACATCAGAGGACTAAATCAGACGAAGTTGGAACTCAAACTGAATTAATTCGTTGAATAAATGTACGTTTTTGTACCTGCCTGACAAAATTTGTAATCTGTTGGTAAATCACGTCTGATTTGTTACTAACTTCATTGCTGATTCGATTGATCAGCTGATGAGTTGATTTGTGATTGATTGCTCAACTGATTGAGCGCTTGTGTAATTTCATTTGAAGGTTTCAAAAGCGGTTTGAATTATGGCAAGATAATGATATTGTCTTAATGATCGTCTTGTGGGGAGAATTGTTCTGCAGTTAGCTAAATTCAGTCCTGCGCAGTATAGAAGAAGTTATTGATTGGTGTTGAAACCGAAAGAGGTTGCTCAATTAGAACACAGTAGCCACATGTGGCAAATTCGTAAGTGGCTACCACCTTACTGATAATCTTATATGTAGATGATCTGTTCCCAAGGAAAGATGGTTTGATTTTCAAACAAATAAACGCGACAGCATTGTTGCCAACGAGCAGGCAATCAAAGCAGTATTCATTGCTCAACATGCCAAAAAAACTGGGCTTGGAAAGCGGTAACCCTTGAGCCGCAATATTGCATGGTACTTTTCTTGTAATCGGCAACACAGCATTCTTATTTGAGTTTAACATTAGAAGAGTTTCATTTCATTGACATTTCACGCTTTCAAAAACATCCTTTTTGTCTTTCAATATCAGCACAAAATCAATAGTTGCGCACAGAAACAAGGATTTTCTTTGTAAAGGACGGCCTATGAAGATCAATGAATCCTTTCATCTCAAAGGGTAGCTTTGTTTGATTGTTCAAGGAAGAAAAAATTAATGTTATAAGTGAATCTAGTCAACAAAGATGCAGAAGAAATAGGTTACCTGCAAGATTTGGTGATTGATCAGTCTGCTACACATCGCAAAGACGTATTAAGTCGAAATAGATATTCTGTCACATGGCGAATCGAAATGGAGCTTACTGGGGGATAAGTTGACAAAGGCCTCGCAACTTTGCTGATACCGGCAGCTGCTGTATGGTTTGTTTATGAGAGCTAGCAAGGTCATTGAAGAGGTTACTGTGTTATTTCGAAGATAGAGATTTTTAAAGCCTTTTGCATGCCATAAAGGCCTGAAAAAAGGCTACAATTTACATAGCACCTCACTACTTATGACTGCATTCATTGCCGAAAATCGCTCGTTATTGCGTTTTGATTCGTGTGTCGAAAGCTACCATAATCATAACCCTATTTGCGGAGTCGCCTGTATCTCTCATTGGTCTCGTAGGCAAGGCTACGATTTACAGTATCAAGTGAAACATTGATCTTTATCGCTTATTGGGAACAATTGTGTTTTCATTGCTGTATCCCGCTTAACTCATGTCGGATTCGCACACCACATTTCCTTAATCAAAGTGGCGATTCACAGCTTCCTGGTAAATGCAAACTGTAATCATTGCAATTGATAACTTGTTTTGACAGTCTTATTGGTGGGCCTACGCAGAAATGAAATATTTACCTTGCAAATGAAATATTATTTGGCAAGCCGTGGATGAGCAATTAATTTTTGTCCGATATGCAAAGAAAATGTCCTAGTTTACTGCAAATATTCTTGATTTTGTTGGATTTGTGATAAAAGGTATCAAATTTACACCCGATGAGCGTACTTTATTTAAAGAAGTGATTTTGAAGAAGAATTGCTAGGTAGTATTGGTTCTGCATGAAAAAAGAGAGTGAAAAAGACTCTAAAGAAAGATGTTTTAGTTGCATTAAAACCTGAGCTAGCAAAGCTAATGTCAGTCATTGAACATTGACGAGAAACTGAATTTGGTTGGCAAGAGAAGCTATAAGAACACTGTCGAGTAGTGATTTTCGAAAATGAGTCAAGATTTTTAGGTAAGAGGCTCGGAGTATCCGCAGGAGCAGCAAAGCTTCCAAGGAGAACTGTTTAGAGGCGTTTGGGACAGAAAAGTTTAGCTCACTTTTTCCGATTTCCTTTGTAACAATTTCGCAATACAGCTGCTATTGAAAACTACTCAGAAGAATATTAAAGGACAGAGTATTTAGCTTTCATTAATCGTTCCAGCAGTTTTATCTTCACGTAGGATCGCAGCAAAGCTGCTGAAAAAACTGCTTCAAGGTGGTTTCAGCGAAAATATAAAGCATTTAAAGGACACTGTAGGTTGCAAAGCTGTTTCCTGCAGTTTGATCTGTCTTTATTAGAGTTTAAATTTGCTTGTAAATTCTATAAAGCTGCAAGAAAGACTATTCAAGCGTATAAAGCATTTCCAAAAGAGGAAGAGAGCAAAGAAAAGTAATTAGGATTGCACGGTTCGTTCCAGACGGTTTATTTATCCTACTTGGGGTGTGACTGTGCTTGGCAATTCGATAAAGCTGCCAAGAGACTCTACGAGCAGGCATTTTCAGAGCTGATAGAAGAATCTAGAAAAGATGTAAAAAGAATTTAGATTGCAAATACATCTTTAACTGCACCAGATTTGGAATTTGGAACAAGCGGTCCTCATGTCTGCTACTTGATAGAGCAGTCTATTTGTTCATAGTTTATCTCTGTGTAGAATGCAGTAAAACTGTTTAGATACTTTGAGCAGTACCCTGAGAAATAAAGAAGAGGAGCTAGGACAAAGGAAAGCAGCACACATAAACTGTTTGAATCTTTGATCCCGAACGAATAGTATATGTGAACGAATTGGAAACAAAATGGCTAACGACACTGCAAAGAATACTTATGATTGTTTATCTTTGTGGCCTTTGGACATTCCATGGCTTCATATAACGATCTGGACTGTGTTTTTATTATTGTTATCACCAATAACAATAATTGCAAATGCAACATTTATTTACGCTTTGAAAAAGACACAGCAATTAAATACAATAACCAACAAGTTTATTTTGATTATGAACATTTCAGACCTTGGAACAGGGATTTTCGTTTTGCCGACCCTCGCCGTGATGATTTTAATCAAGGATTCCTTTCGTAGCTGCACATTTGAGCTGATTGTACAATATGGTGCATTTTTTCTTGCCTACTTCTCGTTCTTCATGTTAATGTGTGTTTCCATGGATCGATATATTCACATCACGAAACTTAATCGTTACAACGCATTCATGAACGAATTTCGCATGAAAATCATCGTTCTTGTCAGTTTCATAACATCGGCAATTATCGCCTACATATCAATCGCTTTTCCCTCATTCCCGCTTCAAGTCGCTTTGAATATTTCAGATCTCGCCGGTGTCTCGTTCATGTTCATTCTGTATTCGCTGGTTTTTCGTAAAATCTCGTTGCACGCCGAAATGTTCAAGCAGAGACTCGGTGCAGCTTCGAATGCCGAAAAGGCGAATCGAGAAGCAAAGCGAGAAATGTCTGCAACGAAAACGATTCGTTTTGTATTGGGAGCTTTGATCGTGTTCTATTTTCCGTACAACATCTGTTCGGCAATTTGGACTTACTACAAGTACGAACAAAGAAAAAATCCAGGACTCACTTTCGATGTCTTGGAATATTGGGCCTATATTTTCGTCTTTAGCAATGCAGCGATAAATGCACTTCTCTTTGGTTATGGGAATTCAGCCATCAGAAATCTGGTCTTAAACAAATTTCGAAAAGTTAGCAATCAAGTTGAGCCGTCGACACTGGCCCAATCTACCAACCGAACAGCACCTTCAGTTGCAAACACCGTTAAGGGACTTGAGAATCATGGCTTGTAGCCAATGAATGAAAATGATTATTATTATGTTGACGATGCTGATGATTATAATTATGATTATGTTGATTATGAAAATGTTGATAGTGATTATTATTATCATGATAATGATGATGGTGATGATGACTATAATTATGGCTGTGATTAAGACTATGATGATGATGATTATGATGATGATGATGATGATGGTGGTGGTGGTGATGATGATGATGATGATTATTATTATTATCAGATTCACATTTGCTCGTCAGAATGTTTGGACCTAAGTCAATCTTTGGCATCTCCTGCGCATACGTCGCATACGCAACCTTCAACTTTCGATTTCGAGACCACTGCGTAGGACGTATGTACAAGAGATGCTAAAGGTAGACATAGGCCCAAACATTCTAAAAAGCACATGTGACCGAGCTCTGCAGTTCACAGCCAGAAAATATGGCTGAGAAAGGCAGCCAATGTCAAGGAAGACAATTTTATGTCATTTCAAAGTAAACCACTCATAACCTGATATTAGCATGAAACTGCTAAAAAGGGAACAGGGTAAGAATTGGGCAGAGAACTGTACAGGCAAGTTGATCTCCTGACGGTAAATGGCGTCCACATAAAACCTACGGGTGTCATGGGAAGTATGGGAGGGGAGGGGTAGGAGAATCTTAAAGGTGGCAGTTCTCTGTTTTGAATCATTTTAAATATCATGTTTTAGTTAACTGCCATACTTTGATTCGTAACAACAGCAATCGATCTTGAAGGTGGCAGTTCTCCATTGTGAATCATTCCTGTCATTTTTGCAGCAATGAAATGCCTTATCCTGCTGTTGCCATATGCAAAGATACAAGAGTTGATTGTGCAGTATGCAAATATCATTACATAGGCCCACATGGTAGCTAAACTGAGTGTAGGCCCTGGGTTTTCCTTTTTTTCATACTTATAATAACTCAGCCATGGTGTTGTTATGTTGAAAGGCAAGTATGCAATTATGAGGTTGATCAGTAGCATCCACACAGTCTTCGTTGCATTGTTCTCTAGCTTGATTGGAACTGCGCCTCGAAAATTTGTGTTTGCCAGCCTCTTTGTTACTGAGATATTGTGAACTTTTACTTTGTGGAGGAGCATGCTGTAAGCGATGAACACACTTGAAATGAGGCAGATGTTGATGATTGTAAGAGACAACTGGAATCGAAACGAGATGAATCTCACACCTACATAGGAGGCTACATTTGATAACAAGAAGCAAGTGAGAATAGCAGCGTTTGCTTGAAATGATGTAAGGTTACTGGCACATACCCTCATCTTTCTGATTTGATGCAATCGATCAAACGCAATACACATTAACATGAAATAAGAGAAATAGCCGAACAAGTAATCACCGTAATGTGTTGCTTGGTCAAACAGGCAGCTTTGATATGTGTCTCGCAGTGAGATCGCAACGGCTATCGCTGGCATCACAAATGCTCCATGCAGGACATCAGAAGCATTCATTGCCAGTATGAAGCGAAACGTGTTCCTATGCGTCTGATTCGTCTTTACGAGAATGTAAATCAATGTAAAGTTCGATGTGACCGTTACAACTGCTATTAGCGATATTACGACAACTAAGTGTGTTGAATGATCCAAAGTATTTGGCCAAAACGAACTGCAGTTTATATCCATGCTTGCTTCTTTAGGTAAAGCTATATAATTCTTGCTGTAAATTGCTTTATTTTCAAAATCTGGTTATTCGATAATTACTTCTAGCATTGCTTCACCTTTGAAACAAAACTTCTCAATGCTCTCTTTCAGAATCCGTTATCTTTAATGCAAACTATAGTCGATTGTCCTTCAAGACTGCCTCGTTTTAAAAGAAAAACGGCCACTACGATTCAATCCTACTGTTAAAAGCTATCTTTTAATTTAGATACAGAGATGTAGATCTTGTAATGAATCTTAGCTTTCCCTGCTCCTGTTACCTTCCAAGAGTAGTTATCGACAGTATACCCTCATCAGCGTTTCACCTTTACTTCTTGGCTAGGATGTTTATTTATGCCCTTACATTCCTCTTTTCCGCGCGGACCACAATAACTCTAGAGCATTAACTGTATACCGTCGTCGATGTTGCAGACCTGTAATTTCTGCTGTTATAGTCCGCCTCACCGCTTGCCTTTCCTTAGCAAAGCAATTTTGTTAGACAAGTATCCATCCACTATGGTTGTGTACAATTTCCGCACAAGATGTTTTTTACGCTTTTAAATTCCGCTCCTGCGCTGATCACAAAAACAGAGCGGTTCATTGGCCTCAAAATCCGTTCTCGATCTTTCAGACGCTTTGTTTCTGATGCTAATTTCGTTTCTCCGTTCACCTTTCTTGGTAAAACAGCAATACTTCCCGAAAACACCTCCTTGACGGTCCTACACGCTTCCCGCGTAAATTACTCTTCCAGGTAACTTTATACTCCTCTTTCCAAACACATTACCTCGCCAGAGAAGTTTAATAACCGTATCCTCATTCTTCATGGTTCAGCTATCCTTCATGCTTGCCGCTGAGAGCCAAATCTATGCTATTCCTACTCCTTACGATTGACTTAGTTAACGACCAAGGACCAGCCACCTTGCGCATCACACCAAATCAGAGTGTTTTTGAAATGCAAAAGACCATGGCCAAATTTACGTCCTGTTTGTTGTACTATCTATGATCAATTTCACGTAGTCAGTCCAATTGATTCCATATGGTATTGCTAAGAGTGATCGCAATATCTTTAACACCAAGTTCTTTTACTTTCCGCAGTTTGCAAGATACTTCTAAATTGACATTGCACTTTTTCTGCTTTGCGTAATTAGATTGCAGCCTTGGTTAATCATTTTCATGCAGAGATTCTAATTTCCACCATTCTTCTTCTCTTCCAACGCAATCTCCTCTTTGCATTGATGACAGCAATTTCTATATCATTTCTATCTTGTTCTCCAGACTATCTTGACAATCTTTGATTTATTTCAAAACAAATTCCTCCTTGATTAATTACTTTTGTGCAGAGGTTCTAATTTCTGCTATCTTGTTTTCTTCACAGCTGTACCTCTATGTTGCACAACTAAACCAAAATAATTATCTTGCCAATCGAACTTTCTAGATCATATCAATTGCAAATTACTTCCAGATCGACATTACACATTTTGTGCCTTGCTTGATGAACCTACTGCCTTGCATATTCAAAAATTCAAGGATAATTGTAATTTCTACCTAGTCTCAATTTTCAACTTTTCCCGCCGAAGTCTTTGGCTTGTCTCAATTTTCACGCTTTTCACGCCAGATTCCCTGGCTTGTCTCAGGTTTCAAGTTTTCCCATCAACTTCTTTGGTTTGTCTCAGTTTTCACGCTTTTCACGCAAAATTCTCTGGCTGGTCTCAGGGTTTCAGGTTTGAGCGTCCACCTGATGGACGCTCAAACTACAGGGTTTCAGGGTTTCAGGTTTTCCCCATCAAATTTTCTGGCTTGTCTCAGGTTTCAATTTTTCCCATCAAATTCGCTGGCTTTTCTAAGTTTTCAAGCTTTTCACGCCAACGTCTCTGGCTTTGTCTCAGGTTCAAGTTTTCCCACCAAATTCTCTGGCTTGTCTCAGATTTCAACTTTATCCCATCAAGTTCTCGGGCTTGCCTCAGTTTTCAAGTTGTTTCTAAACAAACATTCCACCTTTTCTGGCTTCGACGGATACCTAGAGACAGTCTTATTGCGAAACATTGAAGTGCTGCCTGCTTGCATATAAATTTCCCATCAATTGCTCACGATGTATATGAAGCCAAAGTATTAAAATTTCACCTCGAGAAGAAAACAGCTGCTTTTTCCAACGTCATTTGTGCCTCTAATTTGTGAAACTGATTTAAAAATCATTTCTTTCGCGAGATAAGGTTTTCGGAAGCCATGATAAGGTTTCCCATCGCATGCTAATTGATGATAGGTGCGTCATTGCCCTTCATGCTGTTTCGCCACAAGACATTCAGGTATTCATTTATTCATGCGCTCATTACTTTAAGTCTTACTGTCGCTATATAGGTATAGAAAGTAGACTGATTGCATATTCGTAGTTATCGCTATTGATTGATTGATGGACGCTCAAACTACGACTCGTGACTTTAAGCATCCAGAAACGGACATGGCCTAAATCAACTGCAGTTTTTTCTCAAAACCACCTACCCTAAAACGCCGTAGAAAGCAGTCTTCCTGTAGTGCAACACTGTAAAACAAGCTATCAGTTTCTTCGAGCTAAAAAACTCCAACCTACAAGCGATGTTTTGCATGTTTGGGGATTCAAAAGATCTAGATTTGTTCGGTACTGTACCATCGTAGGACCATTGCTGTTTGTTTCTTTAAATAGCGGTTGGAGCATGCGATCGTAAGAAATCTCTTATCAAAAAGTAAGACATTCTACGAGCACAGTGAACCTCGATGCGGAGAGGAGGCGAGGAAGAATAGCTTCGTGGTGAAAGTACTTTAAGTATTTTTTACATAATCAGATTTAGACCGAGGGCGTCTGCATATACAATAGCGCATTTTGAATTGTGGTACTTGTGTGGAGTCTCTTTATTCTGATTTCGAAGTTTTATGAAATGAGGAAGACTCTGTGGAAGATATCATCAGATTGCTTTATGATGAAAGTACTAGTAGTTTTGCCAAATGAGATTTAGATCAAGGAGGTCTGAATAAACTATTGTGCATTTTCAATAGACGATTACGCTAAAGATGGCGGCGAGGAACTTTTTACCAAGGTGCATTGCGCTCGTATGTTCGTATTACGAATCCTTAACGATTGTATAGGAATTCGATTTTAGAACGCAATGCATCTTGGTAAAAAGTTCCTCGCTGCCATCTTTAGCGTAATCACGGGGGGGGGGGTTCTCAGCTAAATTTCGGTTAGGGGTGTGCCGCCCACAGTTTCAAAATGGAACCGTTGGCTAGACCAATTTTTGTGAAAATGATACCCTTGGCTAGACTAATTTCTCCATTAAAAGTGCCCTGAAAGGGCGTTTTCTAGACAAAACTTGCCAAATTTTCGCATTCTCAGGACGGAAATTTTTTTAAATTTGGTTTTTTTACAGAAATTACCGAACTTTTACTGTTCTTTGACCAAAATTGCCAAAAAGCATACCCTCGCCTAGACTAAACTCGACTAAAATTGCCAAAAAGTATACCCTTGGCTAGACTAGAGGTCCAAAAAAGTATACCCTTGTGGGCGGCACATCCCCAGGTACCTTTACTATGGAAGAACCCCCCCCCCCCCGTGAGCGTAATCGTCTATTGTGGTAATTAACTGGAATATCTTTATTCCGATTCCAAATGCTATGAAATGTGGAAGATTCTGTGGAAGATACCATAAGATTGCCTTTAGGCGAGAGTACTACAGTAGAAACCGGCATAAAAGAACCTAGGTTTTACTTGGGCAGCCAGAATAGATTCTTAGTTTAGTGGCTGTTATCATAAATTCCAGCCTGCAACGTCCTTAAAGAGGTTCTTATATACAGTACTCACTTTGCACTCATTAATACTGTTCTTAGCGCAAGAAATCTAAAGATTTTTGAGAATTCCTTGAGAATTGTTGAGAACATTTTTACATTAAGAATTATTGTTAGCAATCTGATAGTCTTTTGTACCATTCAATGTTCTTATAAAAATAGGTTGTTTTAAGTGGGTTCAGTGGCATAACGCAGTTTAGGGCACCTTAGTCCCAAAACTAAGGACCCCCAGCCAAAAGGGGCCCCGAGGGCCCAGCAACAAAGTTCTTTCGTTACCTACCTTCAAGCGGACGCTGTTATGATTAAACTTACCACGGGGCCTCAGGCCTGCAAG
The DNA here is from genome assembly GCA_964020215.1 of Aurelia sp. 3 sensu Dawson et al. (2005). NCBI lineage: Eukaryota > Metazoa > Cnidaria > Scyphozoa > Semaeostomeae > Ulmaridae > Aurelia > Aurelia sp. 3 sensu Dawson et al. (2005). Next base: position 17,581,392 of record OZ026589.1, read on the forward strand.
ATATGACATGAAAAGTAATGTTGATTTACTAGAAGTTGTAATGTGCTCTGTAATGGTAGACTGCTGACGAATCTACATTTGTATTGAACTTTTAAAGTTACTGTTTTGTGGAATGTGGATGTATCGACTTTATTGTAAAGTTATGCACTTTTCACGGTAAATCATTGCAAATATTCTATCCTTGCCTGCACAACTTATTTACTTCAAGTTTAAACTGGACACGGCATTTATGTTTCTATCACGTCATTTACAAATGCTTTAGGTGGGGAGGGGGGCCTCAAGTGGAAAGATCCATAAGGGCCTCGACTGTCTCCGTTACGCCACTGTGTGGGTTTCTACTGTAATACTGTAAACTTTCACCAAAAGTAAAATGGGTCATCTGTAACTATATCATGGCAGTGGCAGGCATCTTGCGTAAAATGGTTACACGATGTCCGAGTGGTCAATGTACCAATTAAACAACAAAAACAACAACAATGATATTCTTTCATAAATCTTTGCACTTACATACATCTAGATATAGTGTTTTGTGTGGTTCGGCGAGGTGACTTGCGTCCCTGCCATTGAACCTTGAATCTTCTCTTACTATCTAAACAAACATTCTTATAATGGTACACAAACAATAGTTGCTCCACGACTGTCAAAACGAAGATTCTGATTGGTTAATTCATGACCAAAGGTGTGAAAACTAGGCTTGGCATCCGTAATTCCTGTGACGACTATAGATCTTAAAGCGATTAATGATAATGAGTTCAGAAACCGAAATGGGAATCAATACATTTGTAACACTAAATAAACATGGCAACTGTTGACCAATACAACTTTGTTGATCAAAATCTAAGTGGTTGCTAGGCGTTGCTAATCTTACTTTTTTCGTAACATATTCAGTTTCCAAGGCTAACGTGATTCTGTGGCTCATCTCTCAGAGCATCATGGTCCATAAACAACAAACAAACGAGAAGGCACTACTCAGTCTCTCACAAGCACTGATAGTCCTGTAACTCCAAAATATGCATATGCAATCTCAATACTACAAAAGCGCGACCAAAAATATCTGACTAGGATACAAGAGCTTTCTCAAGACACTTGTTCCAAAAACTGTCCGTCCGACCTCAGCCTAACATATCCGTTACTAATAGTTATTAATTCATCTTAAAAGGAAACATTCTTTCGTATATTCTTAATTGCTTGAGAGGAAGAATAGGTCAAAATTTAGCTCTGTCACAATACTGTAGTAGTTTTAGAAATTAATGTTCACTGCCTCGATATTACTGTTATACTTTGTTGTTTTCTCTTCGACTAAAGCCTAGCCACTCAGTCCTAGAAATCAAATTCAAATGGTTCCTGTGCATCTGATAGCTGGCTCCTACACAGCGTTCATCCTCGAGGTTGAACGCTGTGTAGAAGCGAACTGTTCAGACCCGCAGTAGCCTGCATGCAGACTCAACTGGCATCCGATGTGGAGGAGCTCGTAGACAGAATTTGATTGTCTAGTGAAGAAAAGAAACAAAGAAAAGCAGTAATATCGAGGTAACGAACGTTAATTCCTGAGCTACAAACACAATGCCTTATTGCCCATGTTTAGACATGGCAATTTAGGGCTCAATCCGTATCATCATCATTATCATCGTCATCGTCATCATCATCATCATCAACATCAACATCACCATCAGCATCATCATTATCATCATCATCATCATCATCATCATCAGCATCATCATCATCATCATCATCATCATCATCATCATTATCATGATCATCATCATCATCATCATCATCATCATCATCAACATCAACATCAGCATCATCATTATCATCATCATCATCATCATCATCATCATCATCATCAGCATCATCATCATCATCATCATCATCATCATCATCATCAGCATTGTCATCATCATCATCATCAACATCATCATCACCATCAGCATTATCATCATCATCATCATCATCATCACCATCATTATCATCATCATCATCATCAACATCAACATCACCATCAGCATCATCATTATCATCATCATCATCATCATCATCATCATCATCATCATCAGCATCATCATCATCATCATCATCATCATCATCAACATCATCATCATTATCATCATCATCATCACCATCATTACCATCATTATCATCACCATCATCATCATCATCACCATCATCATCATCAATTTGCATATTTTACAAGCTTATCCCTACAGATATTAATCCTAAGTACAAGGTTAGGTCATTCATTCAAGTCACTGATCTTGTATCCTGATGCTTATGTCATGATCAAATGAATGAATTGCTTTCTGATTTTTCAGTGATATTGTGAGATGCTTTCCCCTGATGGCTGCACAACTTTATCCACTCCAAACCACACTGGACAGTGTTGTATGGACAAGTAGATTTTCAGCTAAAGGCACCAAATTGGTAGGTTCATTTTACAATTAAAAGCATGGCAATAATGCACTGTGTTTGTAGCTTAGAAATAAAAGTTCATTACGTCGACATTACTGCTTTTCTTTGTTACTTTCTCATTGGCTGAAGCCTAAGCAGTGTCAGAAATCAAATTCAAATAGCTCCTGCATTTCTGAACAGTTAGCTCCCACACAGCGTTAATCCTCGTTTCAAAAGAGTCACAATGATGATGATGATGATGATGATGATGATGATGATGATGATGATGATGATGATGATGATGATGATGATGATGATGATGATGATGATGATGATGATGATGATGATGACAGTTGTCAAATAAACACAACTATTTTATTATCCTTCCTTCAAAAAAAGTAAATTCTTCTCCAGGTCACCAAATGCAACTGCACTTAAATTTAATGTGAGTTGATCCCCATTTAGAGATGAGCAATTATCTTCGTATTATATTTTGAAGACAGTAATTATACTTATTATAATAATTATAGTAATTATAATATTATTTAAGAGTAAATATACCTATAAAAACACTCTTGTTATGAAATACTTGCAATTATCAATAACTGCATCTCCTAATAGGGCAAACGCTACTGTCGCTATGACGAACCCATTTGTTTGATCTCTATGCTGAGTACAGTTATTGGGGTTAGTGCGGTGTTCTTTGATGTTATGTACTTTTTTACTTGACATATTGTCACATATTGTCACATGTCACACGTCACATTGAAACATATTGTCACATGTCACAGGGCCCATCTACACGAGAGCAAAAAACAGGCATTCTCAAATTCTTCGGGGGATTAAGTGGATTATCACCCTCAACGAGCAACCCTGCCTGTGTAGATGGTCATTTTTGGCCACTTTTCGTGAGCACGATTTTAAGAACACATGAAAGAAGCCGCTTGGCCAAGTTGGGAGGTGCTCAACGTTCTTATTTCTATTGTCTCACTAATCCTTGCCTGTCGTGGTGACAAAGTGTGGCATTTTCAGTCACGCATGAAGACAAAATGTCGAACGAGGAATTCTTCATGTTTCTCCTTCTTGTTTACTTTCTTGAACGAAGTAGGCAAATTAGAATGCGTAGGTTTATGTCATTCGCTGCTAATATGTTCATTACAAGAAGTATTCAAATGCAGATCGGAGCAATTAAGCAATTCCATAACATGTACAGAATTTACGAGTGCGTAAATTGAATTGAACGAGATAACGTGACCGCAACTTGTATTACTTAGAGCTGACAGATCGTGATTTGACGCCCCAACAGTTGAATGCCGCAAATTTGGAACATTTCAAGCCGGAAACGCATTAGTTTGATAACTGAATTACGAAGCATGCAGAGTTAGACCGACTTGGTCGTGTTTTAAGCTCTCGTGTAGATGGGCCCTTAGATTGACTCTACCCATACAACAAGAAAGAGCTTTATCATTCAGCTATCTGGGAATGTAAAACATAACTAGCATAACTTTTAGAAGAAAAAATAAAATACTTTGTGATATCTTACGCCTTGTTTAAACATACTATTTTTGCCGTGTCGAAACAACCTGTACTACAACGTCTATGGCAAGCGAAAGTCACCAAAATCAGATTAACCCAGTTTTTCTCAGAAAAACCGGGTTTATCTGCAGAAAAACCGAGTTTATCTGAGAAAAACTTGGTTTTTCTCCAGAAAAACCGAGTTTTTCAGAAAAACTGAGTTTCTCTGCCAGATAAACTTGGTTTTTCTGAGAAACTAAGTTTTTCTGCAGAAAAACCGGGTTTTTCAGAAAAACCAAGTTTTTCTGCTAAAATGTCACTATTTCGGAGAAACCGAGTTTTTCTCCGATCCTTTCCGATGAACCGACCGACCAGACCGAACGTAACCGATGACTTTCTCAGAAAAACCGAGCTTTTCAGAAAAACCGAGTTTTTCAGAAAAACCAAGTCTTTCAGAAAAACCGAGTTTTTCGGGAACACATGATTTTGCTCAGATAATCAAAGTACATAGGGGACCTTGAATCAGCGTTGATTGAGATCGTTCAGCCATTGACTGAATAAACGCAATGATGCGATATAAAATGTGACAAAGAGGAAGTATTCAAATCCTCGCAAACAATAAGTGCCACATGTATCCATGATGGAGAGGTTCCTGTTCCTGATTTGTTCCGCATTTATTTTGCCAAGTGATATTTTGCCAGAAATTTGCTCTACTTCTCATGGAACCACGAGTTTCTTATGAGAGAAAAACTTATACTCGGTTGATAGAAAGTTTTTAGCCGCAATGCTGCACTGCATGAATTGAAGTAGTACATAATTAAAAGTTTTTTAGTATTTTCATGGCTTTAGGTTGTACGATTTCATAATGTTTTCATAGAATGAGCCTAAAATATGAATGTAGGGGCTTCTGATATGAGTCTGATATTTACAAAACGGGTTTCATACAGTAAACTATGTCTGTACATTTTGCTGTACAGTCAGTCGGTGAACACAGATCATTTCATTCGCAGTCTATTGTATTCGCCATTGGCATTCGAAGCTGGTCTCTTCAAATACATGTCTTCACAGAAATCGGCAAAACTTTGTATTCTCGGGGAAGCATCCCGAGAGTTCGGAATGCCCCTTTTAAAAACTCGGTTTTTTGAGATGATAAGATACTTCCGAAAAACGAAACTCATTCTCGTTCATCGGAAGAACCGAGTGTAACTTAGAGCGGCCAATCTTTCTGACGCGAAAGTCACCAGAATTAGAAAAACCGAGTTTTTCTGAAAAACTTGGTTTTTCTGGAGAAAAACTTGGTTTTTCTGAGAAACTTGGTTTTTCTGCCTGATAAACTTAGTTTTTCTGAAAAACCGAGTTTTTCACCAGAAAAACTGAGTTTTTCAGAAAAACCCGGTTTTTCTGGCAGAAAAACTCGGTTTTTCTGAGAAAAACCGGGTTTATCTGATTTTGGTGACTTTCGCTTGCCATAAACGTCAGAATCTGCCATGTTTGAAAGTCTGATTTACTCAAAGATTGTCTTTTGCCATGTCGGATTGAAAGTAAATTGGTCAAAAAGGACATTTTTTCTCAAAATGTGCAGACCGCATTGATTAATTAAACAAGGCAGAAATGCAATGTTTAAATCAAGTCGTGTTTAAAGAATGAAGTAAAATGTGAAAGGTCCTGGCATTCACGCTGGGTGATGGGCCTCACACTGTCTGGCTGCACTGATGAGACCTAAATTGGGCGAACGCGAAGCTAGTCTGTAGCTTGATTTATGAGATCCTTGATGATTTCTCTCTGTCATGCTCAACCTTGCTAACCTTTGAAGATTAACGTGCATTATGACGGGTATTTTTGACACGATTTGTTGCTTGCCTTCATTTCATTAGTATCCTTTCCTTCTTGTTTGACAGTCCAGCCTTGCCTCCTTTCGGCGAAATGGCAACATCCACCGCCTGGGATGACCCTAATGTAATGGCAAATAATTTCTACGATCTTTTTCACTCGATCTTAGATGTGCATGCACCGTTAAAGACACGGAAAGGAATAGCGAGGCATGCACCTTCTCCTTGGATAACTCCCCGTATCAAGAACTTGATACGTGAGAGAGACCGGACTAAGAAGAAAGCTGAAAAAGACCGTTCAATATGGCCTGAGTACAAACGCCTAAGAAACAGGGTGACCAGTGAACTCCGAAGAGCTGTCGAAGGCCACTACCGCAGCTTGATAGATGAGAATTCCAATAACCCCAAGGAGATGTGGAAAACGATTAACAAAGTCTTAAACAAAAATCAGTGTTCCACGACTCCCAGATCCGTTATGTACGAGGGTCAACTGGTTGAAAAGCAAAAGGAAATTGCGGAAGCATTCAATAACCACTTTACCACCATAGGCCCAAAACTTGCGGAAAAAATCGAAACTAAAGAATCCGATGACCCACTAGAATACCTAATTGATGAAGGGCCTTCTACAGCCCCTCGTTTCGAATTTCATCCGGTTGATCCAAGCACTATCGAAAAAGAAATCAAAAAGTTGAAGTGCTCCAAATCTGCAGGATATGATAAAGTTTCTGTAAAGCTAGTAAGAGATGCAGCAGGAATTTTATGTAAGCCGCTAGCTGCCATATTCAACTCTTCATTTGAAATGGGTATTTTTCCTGACATGTGGAAAATAGCAAGAGTGACCACTATTTTCAAGTCTGGTTCGAAGAACGACATGGGCAATTACAGGCCTATATCCGTGTTATCTGTTTTCTCGAGGTTGCTAGAAAAACTAGGGCATGATCAAGTTTCAAATTACTTGAAGGTGCATAAGAAATTTTCAAAATGTCAACACGCATTCTTAAAGATGCATAGCACTTTAACGTCACTACTTAACGTAACAGATGCGTGGTTTTCTAACATTGACAAACGCAAAATTAACATAAGCGTATTTCTAGACCTCAAAAAGGCTTTCGATACGGTGGACCACGGTATTCTCCTCTCAAAGCTTACTAAGTACGGCGTTGTAGGGACACCTCTTCGGTGGTTCACATCGTACTTGACGAATAGAAAACAATACTGTCAAGTGAATGGCCACAAATCTAGCCTAAAAACTGTTCACTGCGGTATTCATCAGGGTTCGTGCTTGGGGCCTCTCCTCTTCATTCTGTATGTCAATGACTTTGAGCAGTGCCTCAATAAATGCACCACAAACATGTATGCGGACGACACCAGCGTAACTTGCTCTGCTGAAGATATTGACGAACTCTGCAATGATCTAAGAACTGAGGTTGACAATATTGCAGAATGGTTACGGCAGAATAAGCTCAGTCTGAACACTGATAAAACAGAATACATGGTTGTTGGTCACAAAAGACAAACTAACCGTATCCAAGGTCCATTAGAGGTAAACATAAATGGAGGACCAATCAAACGGGTCAAAAAAGTCAAATACCTTGGAATTACAGTGGACGAAAACCTTACATGGAACGAGCAATATAAAAACCTCAAAGGTAAAATTAAAAATGCTCTCTCGTCCCTGCGGAAATTAAAGAACATACTACCGCAATCAAAATTGGATCAGGTGTACAAGGCACTGCTTGAGAGTCATCTGAGATACAGTGATGAACTATGGGGCAGTTTGTCAAACACAAAGCTTGATCATCTTCAGCGTCTGCAAACTAGAGCTCGAACGCTAATAGAAGGCTCTAGATTAAAGGATGGATGGAGATGCAATTGGCTTTCAGTCCAAAACTTGATAAAATTTGACAGGGCCGTGATGATCTATAAAATAATGAATGGCCTCTGCCCGGACAACTTAAGAGGGAGACTTGTTACCAGATCTCAAATATCTAGTTATCAAACAAGAAATCAGTTAGATATTGACACTCCAAGGCAGAACCTAGAATTCTCCAAAAACAGATTTTTCCATTCTGGTGCAAAGACGTGGAATGAAATCCCATTAGAAATCAGAACAAGTTCCACTATCACCCTATTCAAAAGGAAACTGAAGGAATTCCTACAAAATTAGCATCCTTCCCGAAGCACGATCCCTAGGAAGACCAGCAAAGTTGTAAGATTTTATATATATGTAAATAGACATTTGTATAGTTTCTCTTTTCTTTTTTAGCTGATAGGGTTTTGTGTTTAAATATGATAAAATGAAATGAAAATGAAATGTTATGACCTAATTTTCGAACAATGCCGTGCTCCGAAAGTTATGGCTTGCGAAGTAGTTGCTAGATCGAAATGGCCTTCTAACGACTCATCCTGAAAAATGAAATCGTTAGAAGGTCATGTCGACCTAGTTCTCGGATCGCTGTACAGTTGGAAACTTAGGCCATAACAAACCACCGAAAGCAAGCAAGGCTGGACTGCCACACAAGAAAGAGAAGATATTAATGAAATATGAAATGAAAGTCAGCAAGGGAACGAAATACATTTATTCATTTGGGCACATTTAAGCCAGATATTGTGGACACAATCAACACAGATCGTGTCCCAATACCCATGGTAGTATATATGGATTTTCGTTTTAGAGCTCCACATGCAAGAGACTATCAACAAGGCTCGCTGAAATACAAGCATACTTCCAGGGTTTAGAGCAGAGCCGAAACTTAATGCGATCGAGGTTACGAAAGCACCAAGAAGAGGCTGATAGGACACATGCGCAAACCATAAATTAAGGTCAGGCAAATACCAGTAGTTATTTTGTTTTGTGAACGAGAATGGTAGAAGGTAAAACGAGATCGGGCCTTAAAGTGGTCGTTTCTCATTGGCCCTCATCAAAGCTTTTCTGAGCCCGTCACACTGACCCCAAAGTTAAGCAGCTTGGTCTCCTATCAGAACACTTTTGACTGCCTTTCCCGATGTTTTAGATGGCAGCCAATCCGCCAACAATACTTTCATCCATGAAGTTTCTTCAAATTTTTGCTGGGCTGCCCAAACTTAGAAAGCTCATGTAAAAGCTTTAGAACAAATGAAAAATGTGTCCTATGGAAAAACGAGTTCAGTTTTTCCATAAAGGCTTTTAGTGCATCGATTTAGACTTATGACGATGAGTCTCCTGTTTCCCTGTGCTCTTTGACTTGATGATGGCAATTCAGTCACCAGAGACTCATAATTGTGAAAAACCTGGCGCTATTTAGGCCAAAACTTCGAGATTCCTACAGTACCAATCAGATTGCGAGATTTGTGAATTACTACTTGTTACGGTGTAAATGTGATAGATATTTCGATTCGATTGAAGAATTGAAACACTGCCATGGGATTGACATTCGAAGCTGTGATTCCATCATAATGCCATTGATGATTGAAGAAAATAGGGCCTGCTTTTTCACTGTTTCATTATGAATCCCTCTTGAGCAAGGTTTACGGCAGGGATACAAGGGACACATCGTCATAAGTCTAGCATCGATCTCCACAACATAGGGCTCGAATCTTTGCAAAACTTTAAGATTATATGTGTAAAATGTATCGCCGAATTCTCTCAACTGAATGAATGGACGGGAACTGTAGGTTGTTCGCCATGATTGCAGAAAGGCCATCTCTGATATCGTCATTATTTTGAGAGTTACAGCATTTTTAAAATGTCTGCTAGTTTTGAATTTGTGACGTCATCAAAAATTGCTCAATCGTAAACCACAAAAACCTTCAGATTTTTGCTCGCTACCATCTTGTGAATCTTCAAAAACTGAGTATTTCTTGTATTGGTCATTTTGACTTTCCTCAATCGGTTTTAATTTTTGTCAAAGTTTCCGACACCTTCTCTCATAAACCCTTTCATAAGGCTTAAAAATGCTGTAATTCTGAAAATGATGATGCTGTCAAAGATGCTATTTCTGGAATTATGCCGAACGATCAAGGCCGGTCTCCACTACAGTAGTTTTAGTGGGCGACCTTCGTACCTGCCTAGTGAGCATCCTCGCTAGCAACAGAGCTTGCGCACAAGGCAAGCACCCTGGTCGCTGACCGAGGCTACTGCAAATGGAGGACT